>OW285235.1:226587199-227828249 GCA_935421215.2 Melolontha melolontha | reverse complement strand
ATTATTTTCTTATCTTTACGACGGAACTTCACGTCATAGTGAATGGTATGAGAAACAGCAATAGATGTCGCTACCAACAATTCTAACCTTAATGTCTTACTGATGAGCATGGAATTAAATAAAATCGCAACGGGAAATTCTAATGGAAGAAATATTGATAATGTCGAGATGTACAGAAAATAAAAACGAAAGATCTTCGTATATATTTCACCGTGCACCCAGATAATATATGTGTTGCAATAGAAAGCGGTATTTGTGTTATTTTCGATTGACGTTTCTTTCAATCAGCATACAAATGATATTGGATGTCTGAGGAAACAATTTCTTTTAGGGTAATAGATCGCTGAGAAACGGAAATGGTTGTCTGTGTTCGATAAAAAAGAAAGAAAAATGAACTATCGCGATTTACCGAAGTATGGCATGCTTTGTATTCTATACGTATATCGATTAGAATAAATCTGTTGACAATTGATGAGAGTTCGGATTGATATCTCAATGGTGCATTTTAAATTACTTCCGAACTATGTAATGTAAGTAGTTCTTTGAACTTTAAAACGACGGAACAATACACAGATTAAAAGTGATGAAACATTCGACAAAATTTGAAAAGTATTATTGTATACAGAGTATCCGAGAAGTATGGAATATGCTGTATATTAATTGAAAATATGAAAAAGAGCATTACTGCAATTACTCAGATATTTGATTGTTAAAACTCGTAACAGGAGTTCACAATCAACCACATAGTTAAAAACAATTAGATTTACTTTTCTAATGAACGTTATAATTCGGCACTTGATGTAGCAAGAACTAAACTGACATATCCTCTATATACTGTAACTACCAGGGTGTATTCTATTAATACAAAGGTATTTTTAATAATATAAAATATTATTAAAAATCTGGTATGAAGAACACAAATGCAGGTTCACTATTAATATTTTCTGTGAACGTGTCCGAATATATCCTATCCCCAGAGACGTAGATACGTATTTCACCTTTCTACAGGCTCATCGGTACGCCCCTGCTGGAGAAAGGATATTCCCAGACACATTCACAGAAAAGAACCACATCGCCCTATCACCGTAATTATCCAGAACGAGCGCAGAAGTAAATTCGGCGCTGCCTGTTGTCAGACAGCCGAAGTACCTCGCATACCGTCCACATAATTAATGTGAAGTAACGACGCCCTTCCAAAGGTTGGCACAGCCAATCTCTCTAGAAAACTGCATTTTGTTTGTGCCTTCACTCATACTACGGCTTAACCGCATGTGTAATGTATCAGAATAATTGAAACATACATGAGTAGGTAAACCCCACCAGTTTTGTATAATACAAATGTATTTTTAATAATATAAAATATTATTAAAAATCTGGTGTGAAGAACACAAATGCAGGTTCACTATTAATATTTTCTGTGAACGTGTCCGAATATATCCTATCCCCAGAGACGTAGATACGTATTTCACCTTTCTACAGGCTCATCGGTACGCCCCTGCTGGAGAAAGGATATTCCCACACATTCACAGAAAATATCCACTGGTAATATCCTTTCTCCAGCAGGGGCGTACCGATGAGCCTGTAGAAATGTGAAATACGTATCTACGTCTCTGGGGATAGGATATATTCGGACACGTTCACAGAAAATATTACATTGGTTGACTTCGCAGATATTTCTTGGTGAAACATTCTTGTAATAACTTGATTAATTATTCGAAAATATTTTCGAATTATTATTCGGATTATTTTCGAATAATTAATCAAGAAAATATTAATAGTGAACCTGCATTTGTGTTCTTCACACCAGATTTTTAATAATATTTTATATTATTAAAAATACCTTTGTATTATACAAAACTGGTGGGGTTTACCTACTCATGTATGTTTCAATTATTCTGATACATTACACATGCGGTTAAGCCGTAGTATGAGTGAAGGCACAAACAAAATGCAGTTTTCTAGAGAGATTGGCTGTGCCAACCTTTGGAAGGGCGTCGTTACTTCACATTAATTATGTGGACGGTATGCGAGGTACTTCGGCTGTCTGACAACAGGCAGCGCCGAATTTACTTCTGCGCTCGGTCTGGATAATTACGGTGAAAGGGCGATGTGGTTCTTTTCTGTGAATGTGTCTGGGAATATCCTTTCTCCAGCAGGCGCGTACCGATGAGCCTGTAGAAAGGTGAAATACGTATCTACGTCTCTGGGGATAGGATATATTCGGACACGTTCACAGAAAATATTAATAGTGAACCTGCATTTGTGTTCTTCACATCAGATTTTTAGTAATATTTTATATTATTAAAAATACCTTTGTATTACACAAAACTGGTGGGGTTTACCTTACAATACATTAAATCTTATCTTAAGTACATTTGTAACAGCATCCTAAAAAACTCCATTCATAACGGCTCTGAAAAAAAAAACGTCCACCACCACACCACTTTCACTTAAACATCCTTTTATCACACTAAATAAGGTTAAAAATAAAAGTACCGAAGCAAGCAAAGCAAGGAGGAAAAGCAAGTAAGTAAGGAAGTCATTACACCTACACACACTTCAATGCCCATAAAACTGCCTCGAAAGCAACCACTCCATTGAGATGTTTAACATAGGACATTTTTACGACACTTGGAATTTATACGTTCACCTTTTACGGCATCTCAGCCATCGTTTAAATACAGTCGAACGACTTTTCAAATTGTTAACGTTACGTTATGTTGCGTTAGGATGGTAAACAGCAAAACATTTATGGCTTAAAACGTCCGTCTAACATACCAACGACAGATTTTTTTCAATAAATTATAGTCAATCGACACGCAATTTCGTATTTACGCACAAATCGTGGTAACAGTGGATATCATTAAAACATAATTTTAACGAAATTATTTTCTTATCTTTACGACGGAACTTCACGTCATAGTGAATGGTATGAGAAACAGCAATAGATGTCGCTACCAACAATTCTAACCTTAATGTCTTACTGATGAGCATGGAATTAAATAAAATCGCAACGGGAAATTCTAATGGAAGAAATATTGATAATGTCGAGATGTACAGAAAATAAAAACGAAAGATCTTCGTATATATTTCACCGTGCACCCAGATAATATATGTGTTGCAATAGAAAGCGGTATTTGTGTTATTTTCGATTGACGTTTCTTTCAATCAGCATACAAATGATATTGGATGTCTGAGGAAACAATTTCTTTTAGGGTAATAGATCGCTGAGAAACGGAAATGGTTGTCTGTGTTCGATAAAAAAGAAAGAAAAATGAACTATCGCGATTTACCGAAGTATGGCATGCTTTGTATTCTATACGTATATCGATTAGAATAAATCTGTTGACAATTGATGAGAGTTCGGATTGATATCTCAATGGTGCATTTTAAATTACTTCCGAACTATGTAATGTAAGTAGTTCTTTGAACTTTAAAACGACGGAACAATACACAGATTAAAAGTGATGAAACATTCGACAAAATTTGAAAAGTATTATTGTATACAGAGTATCCGAGAAGTATGGAATATGCTGTATATTAATTGAAAATATGAAAAAGAGCATTACTGCAATTACTCAGATATTTGATTGTTAAAACTCGTAACAGGAGTTCACAATCAACCACATAGTTAAAAACAATTAGATTTACTTTTCTAATGAACGTTATAATTCGGCACTTGATGTAGCAAGAACTAAACTGACATATCCTCTATATACTGTAACTACCAGGGTGTATTCTATTAATACAAAGGTATTTTTAATAATATAAAATATTATTAAAAATCTGGTATGAAGAACACAAATGCAGGTTCACTATTAATATTTTCTGTGAACGTGTCCGAATATATCCTATCCCCAGAGACGTAGATACGTATTTCACCTTTCTACAGGCTCATCGGTACGCCCCTGCTGGAGAAAGGATATTCCCAGACACATTCACAGAAAAGAACCACATCGCCCTATCACCGTAATTATCCAGAACGAGCGCAGAAGTAAATTCGGCGCTGCCTGTTGTCAGACAGCCGAAGTACCTCGCATACCGTCCACATAATTAATGTGAAGTAACGACGCCCTTCCAAAGGTTGGCACAGCCAATCTCTCTAGAAAACTGCATTTTGTTTGTGCCTTCACTCATACTACGGCTTAACCGCATGTGTAATGTATCAGAATAATTGAAACATACATGAGTAGGTAAACCCCACCAGTTTTGTATAATACAAATGTATTTTTAATAATATAAAATATTATTAAAAATCTGGTGTGAAGAACACAAATGCAGGTTCACTATTAATATTTTCTGTGAACGTGTCCGAATATATCCTATCCCCAGAGACGTAGATACGTATTTCACCTTTCTACAGGCTCATCGGTACGCCCCTGCTGGAGAAAGGATATTCCCACACATTCACAGAAAATATCCACTGGTAATATCCTTTCTCCAGCAGGGGCGTACCGATGAGCCTGTAGAAATGTGAAATACGTATCTACGTCTCTGGGGATAGGATATATTCGGACACGTTCACAGAAAATATTACATTGGTTGACTTCGCAGATATTTCTTGGTGAAACATTCTTGTAATAACTTGATTAATTATTCGAAAATATTTTCGAATTATTATTCGGATTATTTTCGAATAATTAATCAAGAAAATATTAATAGTGAACCTGCATTTGTGTTCTTCACACCAGATTTTTAATAATATTTTATATTATTAAAAATACCTTTGTATTATACAAAACTGGTGGGGTTTACCTACTCATGTATGTTTCAATTATTCTGATACATTACACATGCGGTTAAGCCGTAGTATGAGTGAAGGCACAAACAAAATGCAGTTTTCTAGAGAGATTGGCTGTGCCAACCTTTGGAAGGGCGTCGTTACTTCACATTAATTATGTGGACGGTATGCGAGGTACTTCGGCTGTCTGACAACAGGCAGCGCCGAATTTACTTCTGCGCTCGGTCTGGATAATTACGGTGAAAGGGCGATGTGGTTCTTTTCTGTGAATGTGTCTGGGAATATCCTTTCTCCAGCAGGCGCGTACCGATGAGCCTGTAGAAAGGTGAAATACGTATCTACGTCTCTGGGGATAGGATATATTCGGACACGTTCACAGAAAATATTAATAGTGAACCTGCATTTGTGTTCTTCACATCAGATTTTTAGTAATATTTTATATTATTAAAAATACCTTTGTATTACACAAAACTGGTGGGGTTTACCTACTCATGTATGTTTCAATTATTCTGATGTATTCTATTAAATACGAAATTTCTGGCAGGATGTGCGCGCTATCTCGATTTCATATGGCGTACCAAATATAGTATTGTTGCCAAGACTTTGTAGTCTCTGTTATCTAAACGGATTATAATCAAACATGAAGAAGGTTTTGGTATGAAAAATTAGATAGTTTTTAGCGTTATTTTCATCAAAAAGTCTTCGTTGCTCATATTCTTAAGATATCTATGAATAAATGTGGTTAACTATAAGGGAATGCAGCATGGCAACAGCGCACGGTAGCGAGGATACAATAAAAATGCAATTCATAAAGAGGTAATGTTTACAAATTATTTTTGAAGAGGAACAAGTTTTGGATAAGTTTTGTTATTATTAATTGTTGTATGGCCATTATTAATTGTTGAAGTAATAATTAATTTTAATATTTGCATAAAAATTTACTTTTATAATGACTCTTCCAAGTACGCACAAATATAAATGTTTTGAGAAAATCGATATTATTCCAATATTTTTGCTGATTCGAGTTATCAAAATAAACATTTCTTCACTCTCCCTTCTAATGATGGTAGAAAACAGGTATGGTTGAACTCTATTGAAAATTTTTCAGGTATTGATGTTTCTTAATAAACTATAAATATATGTTCGCGAGGATCATTTTGAACAACATCTAAAAATAATAGCCCTAAATAAGCAAAATGATAACCTTGGAAATAAATATGCAGCTAAACATATTCTAGAAAATTACCGCACTACTAAGCATTTTAATATTGAAAATAAAATAATTAAATCAATTAAACAGAAAGCGACTAGTAACAATATTATATTTACAAAAGCTGATAAAGGAAATACAGTTATAGCAATTCCGGAATCAAACTACATTACATAAAGTTCATGAATTCCTCGATAATAATTCATTCATAAAACTTAAATCTGATCCTACTAACAAATTTCAAAAACAGATTAAACAAACTATAGAAAAATCAGGGTCTCTTTTTAATAACACTCAAAAACGTATATTAACCACTATGAATCCCTTACCTCCCAAATTATACGGTTCAATTAAACTACATAAAGACAATACACCTATACGACCAGTAGTATCGTACGTAAAAGCACCTTGTAGAAATGTGTCTAAGCACTTAATAGATTTAATTCTTACAAACACTAAATTCAAATCTAAGTTCTCCGTTAAAAATTCCCATGAATTAATTAACAACATTTCAAACTTGAAATTACCAAACAAATGTAATCTCATTTCTTTTGATGTCTCGAATTTGTTCACTAATATCCCACCCCAGGAGGTAATAGATTTAATCACTTTACAACTAGAACGTAGAAACACGAACATTGTCACAAAGACCGAAATTTTACAGCTCTTAGAAACGTGCCTGGAACAAAATTATTTTAAATTTAAAAAGAAATTTTATAAACAAACAGAGGGTCTAGCAATGGGGAACTAAGCCCCTTATTAGCAGAAATTTTCATGAATAATTTAGAAACTAAAATTAGTACACATCCCTTGTTTGGTAATTGTGTATATTGGTTTAGGTATGTTGATGACATATTAATTTGCTTTAACGGTTCAGATAGACAATTAAAAACTTTACATAATTATATCAACACTATTCACCCCAAAATAAATTTTACTATAGAAACAGAAATAAATAAAAGCATTAATTTTCTAAGTTTAACCATATCACACAAAACTAATAAACACGAGTTCGCTATATACCATAAACCAACACATACAGATACCACAATACACGCTAATTCTTTTCATCCTATAACACACAAATTATCAGCATACCAATCAATGGTATATAGACTAATTCATGTACCTATGAGTAAAAGTAATTTCGATCTTGAACTAAATAGAATATACACAATAGCATTAAACAATGGTTACTCTATAAATATTATCAATAACATCCTGAATAGCCAACAAAAATCTAAAACCCTTTCCTTAGTTTACTCATAATTAAAATACAAGATAATTAATTCCTACAATTCAATCACTTACTTAGGAAAAATTTCGGAAAAAATTGGTACTTTCATTAAAAAACTTAATAACGAACATATAGCATTTAAAACAGACAATACTATACAGAACATTATTAAAAACAACAAAGATAAAATAGACAAAGAATCAAACTCTGGTGTATATAAGTTAACATGCGAAGATTGTAATAAGGTATACATAGGACAAACGGGGAGACATTCAAAATTAAGATGAAAGAACACGAGAGAAGCCGTAAAGAAAAGAAAACAGATTCAACTTTCGCAAGTCATTGTATAGATATCAATCATAGATTTAATATAGATTTCAAAATTTTACACATTTAAGAAAAAAGTAAGAAACTTAACTTGTTAGAAAACTTAGAAATTAATAGATACAATAGTTTAGGATTAGCTTTAAATGACCAACTAGATATAAACAACTCCCCTCTACTAAATTTAAGATTGTAAAAATTTTTCCACCACCATTTCTCCAATAATTTTCACATAAATATTCAAACTTGTATTGTACATATTCAGTATTTCATCCATCTGATGAAGCCATTGTATGGCGAAACAATATTGTAGTGGTATTTACAATAAAATAATTTTTGAAACTAGAAGTTTAATTACTTCTTCTTTAATCTCCTGAATTCGCAATAAAAAGATAATATAACAGTAGATTTCAATTTTTTGTAATAGTTCTTTAATATTAAGTTACGTTGAATATCAGATGTAAACGAAGGTGGAAAACTCTTTCTTTGCGAGGAAGAATACTTAGGAACAGAGTTATCGAAAGTGTTATAAAGTATATTACAGGGTGAACAAAATAAAACTGGCCTGGAATGTATGTATAGAATTTAACGAGGCATTGACTCTTGTCGATGAACAGGAGAAGTTTCCTTTACAGAAAATGTAAAATAAATGATGACGTCGATGTAACCATCGTTTGCTGTCACATGTCTGCATATGCCCATCTCTCGTTCTCTCTTTCTTTGCTGTGTCATTACATTTGAAAGAATGAGAGGTGCAAACGTGTTGAGTGACCAGCTGAATGCAACAAAAAATGTTGCTCACGATAAAACAGCGCGTGTTCAGTGTTGAGTGTCATGCAAAGCAGAATTCGTGGAAAATGTATGCGGAACTGTTTGCGTAAGAGTTTAAGGATGGGAGTGTTTTGGCAAAACCTCCAGCAAACTCTTCAATGCAAGACTTAGTGGCAAAATGGCGCGAAACGGGCTCTGTAGAGAATAAAAACCGTAACTATCCGAAAAGAGTTCGAACTTGTAAGGGGAAAACTATTTTTCTGACCTGTAGAGAACCTTTTTGGCGGCATTTCTTCTACGGACTCCGGCTTAATTAAAACTTTTCTTGCGAAGACAAAAATCCTAGGCACCTTACACCTTAGACTGCAACCACCGACGAAATTGATTCTTCAGTGTCATTTAATGGAGAAAAAGAGGTAAAATTTGTAAGTTTCTTTCGAGGGCTGAATGTTCATGTAACTCCCGTTTCCGTTTGAGTGGCCGTTTACTGACCTGTGGGTAATTTCCTATGGACCTACCGCAGGGACAGAGTAACTCGTATGACTTTCTTTAATGCCATAATTTTTGTTACTTCTAAAGCTAATTTAACGTTTTAAAATTTAATTACTTATAATTGCCTATCTATTAAGTTAATAAATTTCCTATTTAATCTAAAGTTTATGAACGTTTTGATTTAGATATTTACTCATATTAATTAGATGGTTAATGACTTAAAAAAAGGTATATAACCCCTTACCACAATTATTAATCGTTTCCTAAATACGTATTTCGACGACTAAATTGTCATCATCAGTAGGTAAAACCACTAATCAAGGTGTCGCACATGGGACACAGTAAAGCTAGTAAACTGCTTACGCAACAACTTTACACGGCGTCCACGTATACACTAACTTAAACATGCAAATATATCGAACGAAAGGATCGACAAGAAATTACCTCTCTTAAGGAAAACGGCACCTACATGTGTTTATACTCCAATTTGAAACGTCCACGACCTTTTTATTTACGATTCTAAGAATGAAAAGAGACAGGTGAAGGGGATCGGTCCTCTATCTCTGTTCATAGAATTTTGTTTGTTTTTAGCGATATGAATACTTTCGTAGGCGTCAAGATCGCGGGGGTTATTAATGGCCTTGGCAAGTTTCAACCCTTTAATCGACACATTGTGCAGTCTACTTAAAGCATGGTTGGCAACGTTAGATCTATCCGGTCTATTGTATTTAATATCTGATATGTGTTCTTTAAACCGGGTTTTTATTGGTCGTTTTGTTTGGCCTATATATTTCAAATTACAATAATCGCAATTAATTTCGTATATACCTGATTTTGAATTAAAATTAACTTTATCTTTGGTATTCCCTAGGAGACTTTTGATAGTATTTTCGGACTGAAAGGCAACTTTGAGACCTCGTTCTTTCACAACTGCATTAATGTTTTTCGTGATGGGGTGGTATGGTAAACACATGTACTTCTTCTCCTGGTTACTTTGAGATATCAAACTTGTGGATTCGCGGATTGTATTTTTTATTTTTGTTTTTCTAATAATTTATTGATTATTTCTGTGTCAAAGCCATTGTATGTCGCGATATTTTTAATTAAATCCAGTTCTATTTCATATCTCTCTTTTGATAACGGAAAATTTAGTAACCGATTGACTAAGAAATTAAAGGAAGCTGTCTTATGTTGATAACTATGATTTGAATCCGCGATGATGAATCTATTAACATTGGTTTCTTTCCGAAAAATATCAATTTCTATTTTATGTTTATTCCTAACCAGTAAAGTATCTAAAAATGGTATCTTGCCATTGTGTTCCTTTTCCACCGTAAATTTAATCGTCGGAAATTTCAAATTTAACTGATTAACGAACATGTCTAATTGGCATTTCCGTGTATCAAAAATCGCGAGAATGTCATCTACGTACCTGATCCAGACTCTCGGGAAATTTTTAGCGTTATTTTTAAATTCTACTTCAAATTGACTCATGAAAAATTGGCTATGAAAGGAGATAGGCAGTTACCCATTGTTGTGCCTTGTTTCTGCTCATAAAATTTTTCTCCTACTTGGAAACAATTTTGCGTCATGCACATGCACAGAGTTGTCAATCTCATGTATTCTTCTATTTTTGAAGGTTCAATGTTATTCTTGTGGAGCAAGCCTTCTAAATATTTCATAGTCTCTGGAATAGGTACCGAGGGGAATAATGACGTTACATCGAATGAAACTAAAATTTCCCCGCCTTCCAGTTCACAATCTTTAATTAATTTAACTAATTCTAAGGAGTTACTAACTGACAAATTTTCTGGTTTTACGGGTAAATTTTTAAATTCATTCACTAACCATTTGGAAATCAAATAAGTCGGTAAATAAACCAGGTAACTCGATGAGACCTATCGTTTCAGGTATCAACTCACCGACTTATTTGATTTCTAAATGGTTAGTGAATGAATTTAAAAATTTACCCGTAAAACCAGAAAATTTGTCAGTTAGTAACTCCTTAGAATTTGTTAAATTAATTAAAGATTGTGAACTGGAAGCCGGGGAAATTTTAGTTTCATCCGATGTAACGTCATTATTCCTCTCGGTACCTATTCCAGAGACTATGAAATATTTAGAAGGCTTACTCCACAAGAATAACATTGAACCTTCAAAAATAAAAGAATATATGAGATTGACAACTTTGTGCATGACGCAAAATTGTTTCCAAGTAGGAGAAAAATTTTATGAGCAGAAACAAGGCACAACAATGGGTAATTGCCTATCTCCTTTCATAGCCAATTTTTCATGAGTCAATTTGAAGTAGAATTTAAAAATAACGCTAAAAATTTCCCGAGAGTCTGGATCAGGTACGTAGATGATATTCTCGCGATTTTTGATACACGGAAATGCGAATTAGACATGTTCGTTAATCAGTTAAATTTGAAATTTCCGACGATTAAATTTACGGTGGAAGAGGAATACAATGGCAAAATACCATTTTTAGATACTTTACTGATTAGGAATAAACATAAAATAGAAATCGATATTTTCCGGAAAGAAACCAATGTTAATAGATTCATCATCGCGGATTGAAATCATAGTTTTCAACATAAGACAGCTTCTTTTAATTTCTTAGTCAATCGGTTACTAAATTTTCCGTTAACAAAAGAGAGATATAAAATAAAACTGAATTTCATTAAAAACATCGCGAAATATAATGGCTTTGACATAGAAATAATCAATAAATTAATTAGAAAAACAAAACTAAAAAATACAATCCGCGAATCCACAAGTTTGATATCTCAAAGTAACCAGGAGAAAAAGTACATGTGTTTACCATACCACCCCATCACGAAAAACATTAATAAAGTTGTGAAAGAACGAGGTCTCAAAGTTGCCTTTCGGTCCGAAAATACTATCAAAAGCCTCCTAGGGAATACCAAAGATAAAGTTAATTTGAATTCGAAATCAGGTATATACGAAATTAATTGCGATTATTGTAATTTGAAATATATAGGCCAAACAAAACGACGAATAAAAACCCGGTTTAAAGAACACATATCACATATTAAGTACAATAGACCGGATAAATCTAACGTTGTCAACCATGCTCTAAGTACACTGCACAATGTGTCGATTAAAGGGTTGAAACTTGCCAAGGCCATTAATAACCCCCGCGATCTTGACGCCTACGAAAGTATTCACATCGCTAAAAACAAACAAAATTCTATGAACAGAGATAAAGGACCGATCCCCTTCACCTGTCTCTTTTCATTCTTAGAATCGTAAATAAAAAGGTCGTGGACGTTTCAAATTGGAGTATAAACACATGTGGGTGCCGTTTTCCTTAAGAGAGGTAATTTTTTGTGGATCCTTTCGTTCGATATATTTGCATGTTTAAGTTAGTGTATACGTGGACGCCGTGTAAAGTTGTTGCGTAAGCAGTTTACTAGCTTTACTGTGTCCCATGTGCGACACCTTGATTAGTGGTTTTACCTACTGATGATGACAACTTAGTCGTCGAAATACGTATTTAGGATACGATTAATAATTGTGGTAAGGGGTTATATACCTTTTTTAAGTTTTTACTTAACCACAGTCTCCAAAGAAAGACTTTTCACAGATGGTTAATAATTTTATTTTTAACGTAATATTTATTTTCATTACTGTTTTTAATTTATTCTAAATTTCTAATCATTTTAGTACGTAGTATTTTAAAGTAAAATTTCTTATTGCCGTTAGACTCTTGTTGTACTAAAAGCTTACCTTTTTTTTGTTAGCCAGCTAGTTGTGTGTGAACATTTCTCTCGGCTTGGCGAAATGCACTCACGATAAAGTCAATAACATTCTAGAAATATTTTTGATTAAAATTTTTGAATTTCACGTAAAGTAATTTGTTATGTGCATAATCTGAATGTATTATACTGTACGGTTATTTCTACGGATCCATAGAAAAGGCTTTTATTTAAACTATAAATCTAGACTAAAGAGTATAAAACAGTAGTAAAAATACTTACAAAATGTAGAGTTAAAAAATAATAAAATTGACGTACAAAATATAAAAATTATTAGATATAAAAAATAAAGTAACTGTAGAAACAAGCCTTAAGAACTTTTAAAAAACATATACATATATGAAAAGTTAAAACATGAAAAATAAAAAATATAATGCAATATAAATTAAAACAACATATGGAACAAATAACAAAACGATTTAAGAACGTCAACTAACAGTCAAACGCAGTATATTAAAATAAATTATACTAAGACCATTAGTATCAGATCTATAATTTATGTTATTTGTGTCCCTGTTGATGTGGACCATTTCTAAAAAGGTTCTTTTTTTATGGTTATTTTCAACGTCTAAGATTTTAACGTCAACAAAATTGAAAGTATGGTCACGATCAAGTGCATGGTCCACCAATACACAAGATCTCTTACCAATACGGACATCACTTTTATGTTGAGTAATGCGCTGTTTTAGCCACTGTGATGTCTGACCTATATAGTAGTTACCCCTGAAGAAGCGACAAAGTGTTGCGAAATATAGGGTAATTTAATAAAGGAGTTTTTTAATTGACCGCTTACCCGAATTTTAATTAATTTTTGATAATATATCACGGTCGATAATTTCTTTTCAATTATATATATATATATATATATATATATATATACACACTCAGGTCTCGTTTTATGCGGATTTTTTTAATGCGAATTCAAATTTATGCGATTTTTAAATTAACGATTTTTTTTTAGAATTTTAACAGATTTTGAAATTTTAGATGTTTTTTTAAGCTTTTTTTACCGCATCACTGATATAAGCGTTATAGTTTGTTTTATTTTGTGTTTTTTTCTATGCATAGGCGATACGTATGTATGAGTGTTGTGTGTGTATGTTATTATTGAAAGAACAAACTGGGGATTTCCCTTCTTAATAACTGGTGTTTTTTTTTAAATTATGGTGCAGTGTTTTTTCTGTGCATAGAAGATACGCATGTGTGTTTTGGGAATTGCCCTTTTTGTTAGCTGGTCCATTTGTTTAATTACGGTACAGTGAGTGAGTGATTCGAGTGCTTTAACATTTAAATTGAAATCAGTTTTAAACCGCAATAAACATTTCACTTTGGGAAAAAGTAAGTGTAAAAATCATAAATTTTGGTGGCTTTTTTATTTGCTGAATGTTTGTTTATCATTTAGGATATAATAATGGAAAAAAATAAAAAAAAGAGACAAACGATATCCCTGGAATCAAAAATTTAAATTTTAGATCGCATTTCAAAAAGAGCAAAATATGCCGCACTTGGAAAGGAATATAAACTAGGGGAATCAACAATTCGAGCTATTAAAAAAAAATGAGATTTCAATAAGAAAATCCGTAATTTTAGGCACAAAACTAAGCACTAAATATTCTTCTTACTCAAGAGACACGTTAATTGAAAAAGTGGAAAAAGCTCTCGTTATATGGATTGAAGACTTAACGAAAAAGAAAATTCCTGTTAGCGGATATATGATCACAGAAAAGCTTTAACATTTTATGAGACAATTAAAGATTCTGAACCGTCAATTTCTAGGCCAAAGGATTTTACAGCAAGTAAAGGATGGACGACAAGATTTATTAAAAGAAATAACCTCCAAAACATTCAAATTAGAGGTGAGGCAGCTTCAGCAAATGAGAGCGCTTGCGCAGCTTACCCAGAAAAATTTTAAAAAAATTATTGACGATGGAGGATATTGCCCAGATCAGGTATTTAATGCTGATGAAACTGGTCTGTTTTGGAAAAAGATGCCAAGTCGAACCTACATTGCGAAATCAGAAAAACGAGCCAGTGGATTTAAAGCTTGCAAGGAAAGATTAACGTTTTTACTATACAGTAATGCTTCAGGAGATAAAATGTTAAAGCCGCTAGTAGTAAATAGGTTTTTAAAGCCACGAGCTTTTAAAGGTAAGGATTTGACTCGTTTGCCAGTTCATTGGATGGCAAATTCTAAAGCATGGGTGACAACTTCAGTGTTTACTGAATGGTTTCAAAAATGCTTTGTACCAGAAGTTGAATCTTATATGAAGAAAAAAGGTCTTGAATTTAAAGTTTTGCTGATTGTAGACAATGCAATTTACATTTTTGGATTGCATTATTCTGGCAGCATCAGCGATCTCTAAACTGCGACCGCAAACATTAAATGCATGCTGGAAAACTACATGGCCAGATTGTGTTGCTAGAAGTACTGGTGGGGAAATATCGACACTGACTAATGAAATTATAGATTTAGCTCATCTAATTGGAGGAGATGGATTTGACTGGCTAAACCACGATGATTTAGAAGAACTTTTAGCTGAAGAACCATTAACCGATAACGACGTTATTAGTTTAGTTATTGGAACTGAGAAAACGTGAATAGTGAAGACAGTGATTCCGAACAAATTGTTGAACACTTCACTTCAAAAAAAATTGGTGATATCCTCAGCACAGTTAATGCTTTACAAAATCAAATTCTTAATATGGATCCAGATACGGAAAGAGCATTAAAGATTCAATGCGGACTGACTGATCTGTTTTCCGGATATCAAGAGTTGCATAAGCAACTTAAGAATTCAAAATCGCAAAGTTTGATGATAAATTATTTTGCAAGAAAAGAAACAATTGAAGCCCCTAAAAATTCTTTGATCTCGTCCCCTATTCACGAGATAAATTCTACTGATGAAAATGATATTTTACCATATGATGACAATATGATTAATATCATCTAGTGATGAAAGTGACGTTGAACCAATTCCAAAACGATGCAGACAATTATTCAGTGATTCAGATTATTCATACATATTTACAGAATTTCCTTAAAAAATGTTTCAGCTTATTTTTTGGATCATTTACTGTTTTTTCTGTAATTAATGAATTAATATTATATTTTTGTTTTTTTTTTAAACGTTTTTTGTTTTTATTGTTTAAGTAAATGAAATAAATATATTTTTGTTGATTTTTTTATGCGATTTTGTTTTGATTTTTTAATTAAAATTTGAATTTATGCGGTTTTTCAGAATTTTAGAACGAATCGTTAGTTTTTATATGAAGCTAGAGTATCGTTTTATGCGAATTCAATTTATACGATTTTTTTTGGAACGCATCTATCGCATAAAACGAGACCTGAGTGTACCCTAGCTTTCTATTTCTTGAGATATTTATTTAATGTGCTTTCATTGCATATTATTCTTTTTTTATATATAAATCGCTCTCTTGTAACGTCTAAATTTCAAAATTTGTATATACAAAGTGATCATTATTTTGAACAAGATATATATTTTTTTGTTTTTATGGTTGTTATTGAATACCATTCTCATTAACGTTGTTTTCTTTAAATTTGTTAATATACAAGTTAACTGATTTCTAGCCCTTTCTTTACCTTTTGTGTTCATTAGCAAGTTTGAACTTTGAACGTGGGTCGTTTACTTCTCTTTCCAGATTGTAGATATCCTATGGAGCATTTCGCCGATTTGGATTTCGCTTTTGTATTTATTAGTTTGAATGCACATGCAGCTACGATCGCGTGAACCCTTTTCTCCGTTTTCAGATTTGAGCTTCCGTAAGTAAAACTGAGTGTCGCTACCTGCCATCTTTTATTTAGTCACCCACGCCGTCTCCATTGACTGTGCGATACGATTACCGGTTTCGATTTGTTATCGGCCATCTTCATATTTAGGTAGCAATGTATTATAAGAAAATGCATTAATAGAAGATGAAAGATGTGTGCTTTACGGGCGCTTCACATCCAATTTGGTAAAAATCTACCTTTACTCGAACACGTAAATATAAATCATATCAACGTACACATGTGCACATGTAACAATCGACAATTCAGTCTCCGAGTGAACCGAAGACAATACTTAAACTTAGACTGACAATAACAAAACTATTTTTTTTTGTTGTTATCGTTCAGCTTTAAGGTATCGTCTCCGATTCTCTTTATGATATTGTTGGTCACACAATTTTTTTTTAAATATCTTTGTCATTTTTTTCTCGCTTATAAGAGGGAATTTTCAGAAAATATTTTGGATTTATATTCTATATAATTAGATCTTTGCATAAGTTATATGTTGTCTCTTTATTTCAACGACATCATGTACATTGCACCAAAAAGTTTATGATTTATATTAAATATTGTATGGCTTGCTAATAAAAAATATCCTGTCTGTGTTAGTAAAACAAGATTTATTGGTTAAATTCATCATGTCTTACGAACTCAACATAATTTATTAAACTTTACGGGAAGAAATAAAACGTTACTATATTTTTATTATGATTACTATTGTTGCTCAGAGTTCCATTTCTAAATAGAGACAAGACGTACTTCCCGTTGCTCGTATCCATTCTTGCGTTTTACTGCAGCCGCATAATTCGAAATATCCGAGATAAAGCTGCCAGTAGGTAGAAAGAGAAACCTCGCAATTTAAAAACAATCGCAAATGGAATTGCAAGCAACGAAAACGCGACGTTGTTCGCTACACCAACGCCACGCGATTCCACTGTTTCTGTTAAATTAGAAGTCGCGAGTGTTTGATTTATATGCACGCAGAATTGATGAAAATTGCGGCGGCCACGGCACTGTACCTGCAATTCTTTAATTCACCCCACCTTTCGAGAACAATTTCGATAATTTGTACGTGTTATTACCGCGGGCAAAGGAACACGATCTAATATAATTATCGTATATAGATCATGTGCTGGTAATAACCACTAAGCTCGTACTGTACAAAATTACAAAGATTGAATTATTACTTCGACTCGAAGGGAAACGTTGCAGTAAGTATACATGTCTAATAAATTACGTGAAGTATTTTGATGAGAGAATTGGTAATTTATGTAAGTATATAAGAATGTAAACGAATTTGTTATTCTATTGATTAATTAATTTAATATCAATTATACGAGGAATTGTTCAGTTTATTTTCCTTTGTTTTAAAAGTTTAGTGTGGATAAAGTTTTACCGCCCTGTAGATATCAAATTTAGTTTATTTTATTCGTTACTTTCTTTGTAATCCCGGCTCTGTCATCTAGTGAGATTACATTCGTTGCATATGAGTCAATTTAGTTTGTACTACCAGTGTGTATGGTTGGAATTTCTTGCTGTACTCCGATAATCGAAATATGTTTCACGCCTGCCCTAAGTATTTTGGAAATTAACGCGTTTGCGGATTCGACTAGGGCGCAGTGAGAAAATTTTAAAATGAAAGCTCATTACCTTATTGAGTAATTGGACGTCTTTTGTTTTGAAGCAAATAGACGTATGTAGGCTGCGAGCTTTTCTTTTGCCTATCCAGTATCTGGAAATTAAAAAAAAATCACATTCGAGGAGAACAACCAGATAAACCAGGCCATCTGTATCGTGTCGTCTTACAGCCACCGAGGTATTTTGTACAAGAACTTTTTCTTTAATACAGTAATCTTGAAAATTCTCGCCGATAATTTTGCTATAATTATAATTCCGAATTTTAATGCTAATCAAAATGGCATTTAATCTTAGTTTAATTTGTATATGTATTTATTTCATAAATGTACATTTATTCAAATATAATTAACGCTCTATATTTGTTATTTAAACATTTATAAAATTAATTCACGTTTACAACTTTTGTTATAAATATTATAATCCTAAAATAATTTTCTATTAACTTATGATAAAATTTAATTGATGCCGCGTAATAATAATTTTAAATTTTAATTGGTGGATAGTTGATTTCACACATTTAACTAGTTAATTTTTTGTTTGCAACAACTTTGTGAGATACTAGAGTTATATATTTTACAATGTTTTTTTTTTCGCCTGTCTTCACGTTAACATTGGCGTGCGATTAGATCTAGGTAAATTGTAATTTCTATTAAATTTTATTACTCTACTTGTAAAATACTGTGTGTGTAATACAAAATGTAAGGTTCAACAACAGATCTGCTGTCGAACTACGAATTTTGTTTCTAGATTTAGGCATATTGAAATTGATTAAATCACTAATTATCATAATTTTGGTATTTTTTGCTGTGAGTAAATTGTAATTTCTATTAAATTTTATTACTCTACTTGTAAAATACTGTGCGTAATACAAAATGTAAGGTTCAACAACAGATCTGCTGTCAAACTACAAATTTTGTTTCTAGGTTTAGGCAAATTGAAATAACTAATTATCATATTTTTGGTATCTTTTGCAGTTTAATTTAACTACTTTAAAAAATTTTTGCAATATGTTCAATAATTTAATGACCCGATACACTGGGTGTTCAGATCCCAGTGTCAATTTTCTTCATAACTTAATATTGACAACGTGTCCCGTTCGTTAAATAGATTTTTTAATTCTTCCCTTATCCAAGCAAATTTCAAAAGCAGGTTAAACAAACAATAAAAAATCAGGGTCTCTTTTTAATAACACTCAAAAAACGTAAATTAACCACTATGAATCCACTATCTCCCAAATTATATGGTTTAATTAAATTGCATAAAGACAATACACCTATTCGACCAGTAGTATCGTACGTAAACGCACCTTATAGAAATATGTCTAAACACTTAATTGATTTAATTCTTAGACGCACTAAATTCAAATCTAAGTTCTCTGTTAAGAATTCCCATGAAAGCAAAAAACTTAACTTGTAGAAATTAATAGATATAATAATTTAGGATTTGCTTTAAATAACCAATTAGATTTAAACAACTCTCCTCTCCTAAAATTAAGATTGTAAAAATTTGTAACTATAGAATCCGTATCACGAAAAACAGAAACCTTGCATTCAACGTTGTTGAAGGTGTTATGTTGGGCGAATATAAATATTGATAATTGTTATAGTGTAAGAACTTATTTTGCATTGACGGCCTGTAAAATCAATAAGTGGCACCAAGGATGAAATATTGGCAAATGAAATAGGTGAAGAAATTAAATTGTAATTGAAACGGCCCACTGCTGCATTATAAATAGGGATAAGTGGTTTTGTACGGTAGGTTTGTTAGCTCGTCGTAAATTTCTTACATTTACACTTATTATAAATCTTAATGATTGTTCATTAAAACGCAAACCCAATATATTTTTATAACAAAAAGATATTTTATATATTTATTAAAAGAACGCAACTTCTTCCTTACTTTCATATCATTATTTCAGAATCGAACGTACAAACTTGAATGACGACATTAATTAACAAACATGCATTATAGTATATACACGAACTTAATTAATTTGGACAGGCCTCTATTGCACATGTTGTATATTGTCAGTCGTCAAATCTAATTAAACGCTAATGATCCACATCTTTGAATCCAGATAATAGACAAATTAAAATTGAATTATTATTAAAATGGAAGTACGGGAACGTCACGTGTCACGCACATTTATATATATATATATATATATATATATATATATATATATATATATATATTGAAAAGAGGCTGAGAAGAGAGTTATTTTTAATGTTCTTCGGTATAATAATTATAATGATAATAACATTATCCGGTCTGTTCGTAATAGCATGTGACAATGTATAAGGCCCCACGCTTGGGTAAAAATTGAAAATAGGCCGACGAGCTACAAAATAATAATAAGTAAATAATAGTACTTCAACTGATAGATTATATATGATTATTAATTTGAAGTTTTAATATTTTGGTCTACAAACTGATAGTACGCAATATCTTCGGTTACAAGTACATGTCGTTCGAGCATGAGAAAGATACTGAATTTATTAGACTCTTATCCCTGGATCATCGCAAGTAATTACACTCTGATAAAGCTGACAAATAATAAATTAACAATATAATTGAGATAGATTTAGCTACGCATAGATAAATAAAAAAACTTCTTTAAAATAACAAGTATAAAATATTTATTCAACACAAAATATATATACACTTAAATGTGCAACTTAGCTAAACGGAAAAGTAAGGTATTAAAACTTATGTTTGTAATAACATATGTGAATAATTATTTTCAATTTAAAAAGAAATTGTATAAACAAACAGAGGGTCTAGCAATGGGAAACCCACTAAGCCCCTTATTAGCGGAAATTTTCATGAATAATTTAGAAACTATAATTAGTACACATCCCTTGTTTGGTAATTGTGTATATTGGTTTAGGTATGTTGATGACATATTAATTTGCTTTAACGGTTCAGATAGACAATTAAAAACTTTACATAATTATATCAACACTATTCATCACAAAATAAATTTTACTATAGAAACAGAAATAAATAAAAGCATTAATTTTCTAGATTTAACCATATCACACAAAACTAATAAACACGAGTTCGCTATATACCATAAACCAATACATACAGATACCACAATACACGCTAATTCTTTTCATCCTATAACACAAATTATCAGCATACCAATCAATGGTATATAGATTAATTCATGTACCTATGAGTAAAAGTAATTTCGACCTTGAACTAAATAGAATATACACAATAGCATTAAACAATGGTTACTCTATAAATATTGTCAATAACATCCTAAATAGCCAACAAAAATCTAAAACCCTTTCCTTAGTTTATCCAAAATTAAAATACAAGATAATTCATTCCTATAATTCAATCACTTACTTAGGAAAAATTTCGGAAAAAAATTGGTACTTTCATTAAAAAACTTAATAACGAACATATATCATTTAAAACAGACAATACTATACAGAACATTATTAAAAACAACAAAGATAAAATAGACAAAGAATCAAACTCTGGTGTATATAAGTTAACATGCGAAGATTGTAATAAGGTATACATAGGACAAACGGGGAGGATATTCAAAATTAGGAGGAAAGAACACGAGAGAAGCCATAAAGAAAAGAAAACAGATTCAACTTTCGCAAGTCATTGAATAGATATCAATCATAGATTTAATATAGATTTCAAAATTTTACACATTCAAGAAAAAAGTAAAAAACTTAACCTGTTAGAAAACTTAGAAATTAATAGATACAATAGCTTAGGATTAGCTTTAAATGACCAACTAGATTTAAGCAACTCCCCTCTACTAAATTTAAGATTGTAAAAAAAATCTTTCCACCACCATTTCCCCAATAATTCTCACATAAATATTCAAACTTGTATTGTATATATTCAGTATTTCATCCACCTGATGAAGCCATTGTATGGCGAAACAATATTGTAGTGGTATTTACAATAAAATAATTTTTGAAACTAGAAGTTTAATTACTTATTTCTTAGCGTTAATTTCTAAAGTTTTCACACCCTATTTCCACAAAAAGTAATTTATTGCTCTTTGATATTTAGCCGCAACAAATTAACATATTCACCTGATATTTGGAAGTAAATTCAAACTATAGGATTTGGCCAGCAGTTTAAACGAAAAATTCTAGATTATTTTTAATCTGAATAATATACAAACACTATTACTAAATGAAACAATTTTAAATAAAATTAAGCAAGAAATATTTAAACAAAATAGTAGAATACGTCAGCAAACATAAATTTCAATGCGAATTCGGTCACGTTATCTGCTAGGATTGCACACAGTATTTTTTCGAGGACAATTAAAAATAAACCCTGGACTATTCAAAATTGGGGGGATACGGGTGCAGTAAGAAGTAGAGGATTATACGATCATGCAAAAGCATCCGACAGAACCGAATTACGACCCACAAAACTGAACTATAGGAAAGCAATGTATGGTAGTCGTCCATTCGCCGGCTGCACGTACATAATTTATGCCAATAAATTGCTCCGGCTCACTGCTGTCCTCAAGAATTTATTCGTTTCTGTTTTTGGTCTGCCAGAATGTACGGGACGACGGATAGTGCTGCGGTTGCGAAACTCGGTATTTATGGGATAGACGCTCGAAAAAAGCGAATGTGCCAACTCTTGAGTATAAAATCTCACATAAAAGAAAGAAAAAAAGGAAAGTTATTTAGCGTGCTGTGAACGTAAACGATAAAAATATCTTTTTTAACTGAAATATAACAAGAATTAACCAATTAGCAAAATGTCTGAAACTTAAAACAATATTCAAATTTCCTAGAAAAGATACTGCAATTTCAGATGTTAAATTCTAATAATAATAATAATAACATTTATTGCCCAACAGTAGCTATCTATTACAAGACAATAATGAACCATTTAGAATGAATAATATATATTACTTGATTGCTTCTGGGATTCCTGGTGCAAGAGCGTCCTTAGTACTGCCTCCTTCTTCGCAGACGTTTTGTCTGCTATTGTAAGGGACATATTTAGGACTGTTATTACTTACTGTTGCTGTACTGAAATTAAATTTCAGTGCAGCAAGGAAGCCGAAAAAGAAGCAATGCCAGGACACGATTCCGGTCTGGAATTACAGAAACAAGCATGGACAACGACCACGGAACCGTACAAGCCAGATCAATATACTTAATTATAAAATTCATCGTAAACTAACACATAAAGAATTACATTTCATTACATGTAAGTATACACCGTATCCGGAAAGTATGGAATATAGCAAACGAAACTTATATATACATATATATATATATATATATATATATATATATATATATATATATATATATATATATATATATTGTTATGGTTCAAACTGCGCACATATATCTGCATCTGAAACGGAAAAACAGATAGAACAATGCATATAACACAATTATAAAAAGGGTGAAATTGGCGAATTTCGTTTGTAAAATTAGTATCAACATGTATATAAATTAATACAACGAGAACAGTAATTCAAATTTACTTATTTTAATTTTTATAACTTACTTTTATATTTCTATTTTAAATTTCTTAATTCATATAATTCGCGCGAAACTAACGGTATCTAATTTATCTACATTGAAATAATGTATTGATACTGATTGGACACGCCCTTTTTTTAAATTTAGCATGAACTCGTAAGAATGCAACTTTGAACACATGATAATGACATAACCTACATTCAAAAGTAAACAAATTGTATTTGAAAATTATTTTAAAAATTTTATAATTTATTTAAAAATGTAATATCAATTAAATTCAAAGCACAAAGCGATGTTATGATAATAAAATTTCGAGGCTATTTGTCAATATAAAGATAGGCCTTGAAAAATAAATGAACGAAGAGAAGCCGAAAAATAATTTTACAACATATGGCCGCGTTTTTGTAATTATCCAAGTTATAAATTAAATTACCATAATCAAACTTAAAATATCTCGTCGAAAATATATATAAAAGAAACGCAGAATATTGGCCAACCTTTTGAAGTAACAAGTCCGGCATCACAAAGATACGCCAGATATTGAGGATAGCATCATTGCAAGAATCCAAACTGCAAAGCGTGGGCAACTCGGACGATAGAACGACGCCAAGCCGATATCAAGAATCCTAACGCCGTACTTGGTGCTGCACAACCACAACGCTTCCAGCTTGATCCTACACGTAAGATCCCACACGACAGAATATAAATGTCAAATAATTGAGTTGCTATGGTTTAAATTATTCAAAAATACATTCCAATAATAATAATAAATCATGCCTTAGTATTCCAAAAAATAGATAGCAAGGTGTGAACATATGTGTTGTTCGCTGCTAGCAGCTTGTGTCTCTTTCTGGGTATGAACTTGTGTGTTGGTTGCTGCTGGCAGCTTGCGTCTCTCTCTGGGTGTGTGGTTTTGTATTTATGTGAGCGCGTAAGTGTAGGGTTTTGTATGTTGGTGCGCTCGTGCGTGTGTTTAGTGACCGGTCGCGTAAATTTAGAGAGATCGGATAACCAGCCGTTGCGTAGGGCCGCCAACCCTTTCCCGGAAACTTCTTTACTTTTCCGTGCAGTACTTCGACGGCCCGACCCCCGCCCCAACGAGGCAAGGCGCAGACCAGCGAAGCGCACCCTGCACGGGATTGCTCATCGCCAACCGAGGGAACACTCTTAGTGGCTACCTCAGTCGACGACGGTCACATTTTGTGCCATCTTAACGATTTCCGCAAAAGCGGAAATCGTTAAACAATAGAAGACAACCCCACCCACACAAAAAAGCAAAAAAAATTTAATTTTTTTTCCCATTGTAAACATACTGTATTTTCCCAAACACATGGCCTGACCAAACCAATTTTAAAACGAAACAATAAAAAAAATTCATTTCTAAAACAAGACATTTAGTAACACTTAAGATTCCGAGATACGCGGTCGGACCCTGTAGTGAAGGGTCGACATGTTTCCGACCATGCATATTGCACTGGGCATGTGCTTTAACACGAAATAAATTGGTGAGTTTGTATCCTTTAAATTTTAAATTTTAAATGTTAAATTTTAATTTTCTTTACTCTAATCATTATTTTAATTTTAATTCATTCATATAATGTAAATATAATTCTTACCTTTCGTTTTAATTTTTTAAGTTCTAATCACTTGAAAAAGACTTAATTATATACAAAAAAGTCAAAACGTCGTTAGTTAAATAAATTGAAATTCAATAAAGGTCGCGAAACCAAAAAAAAAGCTTATTATTTTAATATATATATATATCTGGGAGTTTTCGGCTTTTATATTAAATATTTTCAAATTAGTATGTTATTTTACGAAGTAAATGTGAATGTAAACATTGCTGTATACAAATTACAACGCAAATCATACGAAATTTAATTTGAAAAATTTAGGTCCACGTTGGGACTTGAACCCAAGTCTACGATTTGCCGCACCATCGTTCTAACCAACTGAGCCACGATAGACGTTGGTTTCAAGTTTATTAGAAACGCCTGTAAGGCACCGATGTTAATATTCTTGAAAGTTTGAAATTGCTAATTTTTACTCCTTTAGCTATTAATATATTGTTACGCTTTGTATATAAGAATATTTTAATTTATTTTTAAATTATATTGCCTTCTTTAAATATCTCGATTAATATAACTTAACTTAAGACATTTTTCTGTACATATTCGTGTGCAAAGAGAAAGCATTTCTTTTGTTATATCCCTAACCGAGAGACCCTTGGTCTTCTACCTGACCCGTCAACAACCCTAACGTTCACTGTGGAATTTCTATATACATTTCATTAAATTGTTTTAATTTAATTACGTACACCTCCTATGGTGTTTCATATCATTAGAACGCTTATTTCACAAAGGATATTTTAATAATATTTATGCCATCGATAGAACACCTCTTCGGGTCGCGCTTCTTATTAATTATTAGTCAAGATATCGACCCTTTCTTCGACTTAGGTCATAAAACAGACCTTCTTTTAAACCAGTGTTCTATCGACACAAACTATCAGTTTTTTTTTCTCGTTAGAACTCTCGTAAGATCCACATCTTACCCGCCGTACTGGTCAAGTACTGGCATGATACACGTGCCCCTGTATCTCAGCGAATTAGAAGGTAATCTGTATTGTCCAATATATATTATTCTTTGATCTAATTCACATTAATTCAACTAATTAATTTCTTGTTCCTCCGGCCAAACATCGCTCTACATATACTTGTCCAAGTATATCTTCGCAGAGCACCTGGCCGAGCACCTGGCGTAACTCTGTATGGTTCGATACAGAGATTATTTTATATTAATCGTAATTAGTTAACATTTAATTACTGCTCAATTTAACGTTCGTTTTAGTATATTATGTGTTAATTTTCAATTACTTAGTTACCGCTCCTCGTGTATATATTACTTTTATTCAATTACTTTTAAATATACCAAGTTCAATTTCTTTCTTATGTCCAAATAAATACAGACTTTAAGGACAACGCTCCTGTGTTTTATTTAGTTAGTAAGTTGTAATATATTTATTTAATTAACCATTATCACACACGTCCTGGACCTTTGATGAAACTTCACCAGCACCACTAATTATTTTATTATAGAATAATTTCATTATTATTAGCACACGGCAGCCACACCCAATAACCTGTTTGTAATAATATATATATAGATACTTTCTTACCAGTTCATTTAATATATCATTCAATAAATTCTTGGAGTTTTCGGCTTTTATATTAAATATTTTAAATATTGAAATAGTGATTTTATGAAAAAATCCTGAAACACGTCGATCCCGTTCTCTAAAAAAATACACATTTTCATGGCATAATCACCCCTCTACACCCATTTCTGCCTAAGTGATGACGTCATCTTTTGTGTCTCAAATGACAACCCCTGTTTTTTCCGCAATCTTGAGAGACTTCTCGACCGCCAAAATGACAGCATAAAATGTTTGATATCTTACAAAAGAACATTTTCAAGAAATAATTCATTAAATGTTTAGGAACAACCCCATTAAAAAACATAAAAGAAACTCAAATTGGAACTAAATTAACGTTCAATAAATAAAACAAACAACAAATGAACGGCCAAAACAAAGATTTTGGTGATCAAACATGTTTAGGTATCAAGGTAAATGCTCAAAATATCACCCATTTATTACTTGACAATAAGCTAGTCTACAAATAATATTTCATAGGATTAACTTCTGTATTGCAATTTACAATATACGTGTATGTGTTACAATATATGTAATTTAGAACCCATTACATAAACTTCTTAGACATATTCAATGCAGAATTTAATCGAATGAAACATTCCTTTTCTCCATAATCTATTTAATTCTTTTCCATCTTCTTGAATATCTTCAAAATATATCATAAAATGTAAATTCAAATGAAAATTACAAACAAACGTAATTCGTATAAAAATATATTTAAGATCTCCACCAACTCTTATGCCAGATGAGTTTAAAGAAATACAATTTCAAAAATTGTATAGTTGACGATACTAAAAACATACAGGGGTCGAAATCGACTTGTAACAAAATCTCTATGCCTCCTATTACTCAGAACACCACAAAAATTAATCATGCCGTGCACCAGGCGCGGCTCGTGATGGCGTATTTGGGAGTGCAAGTACAATGATGCGAGTGCTTCGTGTATTCTCGTGTACTGACTGTAACGTTTTCTTAGTAAACACCGAAAACACTCGAGGCATTCGCTGATTTAATAAACTTGTCATTTCAGAGCTCTGTATTTCCTGTTTCAAAATTGCAAAAATAGTTCCTGTCCATAAGGGAGGATGTGGATTTGCGCCGTCCAACTACAGGCCCATTTCCATATTGCCTGTATTATCTAAAATAGTTGAAAAGATCGCGAACAGAAGAATTCGTGACTTTATTGAGGGGGGGGATTTGTTGGTTAATTGTCAGTTTGGCTTCAGGCCCCACACATCTACGTCCGATGCTATTTATTATTATCTCGAGAATGCGTACAATTTCATTAACGAAAAACAGGTCGTCGCGACCATGTTTTGTGATTTGGCGAAGGCATTTGACTGCGTTCCGCACTCGCTTCTTCTCCGGAAGCTCGAATATTATGGGTTCCGGGGAGGAGCGAATGACTGGTTGAGATCTTATTTGCATGGGCGTACACAATATGTTAGTCTGGGCTTTGGGACGGGTTGTGTGGAGTCTGGGATCAGGGATGTTATATGTGGTGTGCCGCAGGGTTCGGTTTTGGGTCCGACGCTTTTTCTCTTATTTATTAACGATCTTGCACTGTTGGACACTAGGGCTCACATTGCATTGTTTGCCCATGATACATCATTAACTTGGCATGCTGCGGACCCGCGATCTCTGATCTCCCGCGAGGGCCTGATGAACGACGAGATTCCGATTTTTCAGAATTGGTTTAATGCTAATGGAATTACCCTAAATTTAAGTAAAACACAACTTTTAATTCACAGGCACAATTATGTAAGTGTGAATATTGAGATTGGTGGCATCACTTTAGAGCCTGTGAACTCCGTGAAGTTCCTTGGTCTGATTGTGGAGCCAGGCCCTTGTTGGACCGGGCATGTTCGTCGCCTTTCGTGTAGGCTCTCATCTGCTTGTTATGCGATTGGAGTGGTGCGTCGTAACCTGAGAGAGTCCACGGCTAGGACTGTATATTTTTCATTGTTTGAGTCTCGTCTACGGTATTGTATAGCATTTTGGGGATTCACGACCGCTGGGAATCTTCTTTCTATTTTTAGGTTGCAGAAACGGGCGGTGCGGCTCTTGTGCGGGGCGGCAGCGGACGCCCACTGTCGGCCGTTGTTTGCGGATAGTGGAATCATGACGGTTTATTCATTGTTATTATACGAATCATTGTCTATCATCTTTAAAAAGCAAAGTAATATCCAGCATAGGTCTGACATTCATTCGTATGATACACGCGGCAACCAACTTCTAAATTTACCAAAGCCCGCGACAAGTGCGAGTCGCGATTCAATAGTTTATAGGGGCTTGCAGTATTTCAACAGACTGCCACTGAACATTAGGCAGTCTTTAAGCTTAAAACAGTTTCAGGGAAAATTAAAGGTGCTGCTCCTCGGGCAGGTTTTGTACTCGCTGGATGGGTTCCTTGCGGGTTGACGTTGGAATCCCTTGCTTTTATTTTTAAATTGTTTTTATTTTAAATATTGCTTTGATCATGTATTTTTTATTAGGTGACATGTATTTGTTTGTTTTGGCAACATAATCATTTACTATTATGTGTTTATACTGTAATTGTATGTGTATATTGCTTACTGTCCACGTACTGTATGTGCTTATTGACAATAAAATCTATCTATCTATCCATCTATCTATCTATTGTACTTGCACTCCCAAATACGTCATCAGGAGCCGCGCCTGCCGTGCACACAATCATAAAATCACAACAGACCGGTTTCGAAGAAGATTTAAACTTTCTAGTGTTAGAAAAAATCTCACAGCAAATACCGGTTATTTCAATTTCGAAACAACATATTCGCATCCCAAAAAATATACAGTTAGCCAATCCAGATTTTCATTTAGCAGATTAAAATATTTTAGTTCACAAACGTGTTTTATTCGAAAAAAACTGTGCCTGACAAAAAGCCTCCCGCTATTATGAGTATCATCTTTTTCTATAACGATCACTAAAACTACTAGTTTTTTTTTTTTTTTGGAAATATTCTACATTTCCAAAATAAACTAATAATTTTTTAAATTAAAAATTAGACGTCTGCAAAATTTTCAGCTACGTTTTTTTTTAATCATGCACAATAGGTGTATGTAAGTCCCTATATTATAATACAACGGTTTTAGGTAAACAAAAGCCCTCCATGCAAAATAAAACAAATATTAAATATTCCGAAAGCTTTATTTCAAGATATCCCAAAATAACGGACGCGTGTATATCAGAACCGCCGAGTTGGCGGAAAAAAAAAGCGTAGAATATATATATATATATATATATATATATATATGTATATATATATATATATGTATATATAAAAAGGATATAACGCTGCTAAAAACATCCCCGCATCTGTGCAGGGCGGTAAATTCACTTTCCTACGGCTGATGAGTGGGCGGAAGTGAGTGGAGAGTCTGTTGTCCGTGACACTTTCCCCAATTTATAAATCCTAGCCCTCGCCCTGGTTCGGTCACAGTATAAATACATTCTAATTGGGCACGTTGGGGAACGGGGTCAATTCGGACAACCCGGTGCGAGCGAAGAAAGCGTCGTTGATTGATTCCTGACAATCTATTATGTCCTCAAGGCTGTTACGCGATGGACATCAACGAAAGGACTTATTGATTATCATCTTTAGACGTGCGGTTCGACAATTTAAGGTACCGGTAATTCTGTTTATATTTAATTTCAGAGAGAATAAGAAATTGACTTCATAGCCTGAAATAAAAGCGCTCAAGTTTAATTGTATTTTTCTACATAAAATTACTTTTGCTACTACAAATTTTCCTAGGCAAGTTATTTCAAGCTTTAAATAGGTATTTGCAGCGAGACATAATAACTGAAACAGAAACGTCACCGTAAAAATGGTAAATGAGATCCTTTTCAGAAAGCAAATCCAATAACGTAGCTACATACAGCGCGTGAAATTTTATCTCTTATTTAAATTTTAGTCATTTTACGAAGAGACGGTAGAAAACATATACTGGGTTATCACAAAGTAAGGGATATACTTGTTATACTTACCATATATAAATAATTTTTTAATCCCATTTTGAAATTGTATTATTTACAAATAAAACGAATTTAAAATATTTAAAAAAACCGTTAGACATTTTGTGAAATATATAATTCGTTTTTTCTAAATAAAACCTTTCTTTTGTATCGCACTGGTCATAACAGTCTTCTGAGAAGTTATCTACCAAACGGTAAACTCAGGCAAATCAATATTCTCCTATATTCGTTTCGAATTTATATTGTATCATTTTAATTTAGTTATTAACTAATTACTAGAGACCGGACACGGTATTGTATTTTGAAAGAGTTTTTAATTTTATTTATATAATTGGAAAACAAACGGGTGGTAATCTATAAAATACGAAATACATTTTTAATTGTTAATTTTATAGTACAAGTTGACTAAAGTAGTATTAATATTAACTGGCAATACTTTCTCAAGGTTCTCTTCTGTAAAATGTGTTCTCTTTAAATGAAATACATCCTTGTAGATAGAACATGTCATTTCTACATCGCAACTTGTTATAGATGCAAACTGGAAATATTCTTTTATTTCAGCGTATTTAGCAGTTATATTTTGAGGCATTGTCTCCATACACAATTGCCGCAATGTTATTAAATCTGGAATTCTATTAAACACTGCGTCTAACTTTTGCCGAAGCCCACATCCGAAGTCACTTGGAATATTTTTCAAATTAATGTGGTTAATCCGTCATTTAATTTCAGATTTTTTGATTTTCAAAATAAGTGATTAGTTTTGGCAAATTTCCAAAATGTTCCTGAAGAAAGTAAAACTGATTTTTTAAATGTGGAATTTGTATTAGTTCCTTGCACTCAGAAATACTTCGATCATCGTCATTTAAACATGTAATGAGATATCGTAAACTATCGAAATTCTCTGTATAGAGACTAGTAGCTTCCAATCATGTTCCCCATCTAGTTATTACTGGAGAGGGAGGCAGTGATAAAGATGGAAGTTTTTCAGTGTAAAGAGCTACTCTCAATGGTGCTTTTCTGAAAACTTTTTTAAAAGCGGATACAAGTCTATCAACTTCCGGAAAGGTGTTTGATATATTCACAGATTCTGTGGAGAGCATGTGCTACACAAATAATATGCAGCATATTAGAATATGTTTCCTTTAATAGTCTGCCTGTTTATAACATATATGCAGCAATGTCACTGACAAATAAAATAATTTTTTCTTTGTACCGTCGTCCGAATGAAGTATTTGGTGCATATTCTCGTAAATGGTTTTAGCTACTGTTTCCGCATCAACTGTATTTATAACTTTTGTTGCTATTACATATGCGTTATGTGGAATAGTTGGATGTAGTACACCAACTACAACATTTAACACACACCCTTAATCCAACTCGCCATTGTTTCACGATGCCATTATAGATGTCGTTACTTATCATATCTGAAAAAGTAACTGAAACAATGTTCTAGATCAAAATAAATGAAAATTAAAAATGAATGCGTAAGTTATTGAAACTTAACTTACGTCAAAATAATTGAGAGAAGTAGATTCGATGAAATGATATTGAACAGGATCTATTACAAAAATAACGAGGTATGTAATTAACAGTTAAAACAATGTAAAAAAGAAACTAACTCACCATACTTTATTTATCTTATGAAATATAAACTTAATAAATAAAATAAATAATAAAAACTCCTCACGCTTCTATCTAGGCCCATGATGAAAGGAATTTCACTGTAATATTTAAGTAATTGCGTCACAATTCAACGACAAAAAGCAGATGTGCGGTTAACCGAATGAATAGTGCTACTCAATAACTGCGTGTTGTACTTAACGCTGTTATAGACTATTTACATGGCCCATCGTAATTTCGGCCTGATGCGTCCGGTCTCTACTAATTACGTACTAGTTCTGCTCTAATTATTTCTTAATTAGTTTTATTTTTTTTTATTTTTAATCTATTTTCTACATGTCGAAATTATACTTGTTCCGTATTAATATTGACGTAATTTTTTAGCCATATTTAAACCACTATTGTAAAAATCGTCTTAACCATATCATGCGAAGTATCATTTTAAAGTATTTTTGGCAAAGAATATTTTCATTTAATTAGCTTCATTGACATCACAACCCTCGCATCTTTAATTAATTCTTAATTCCTTAAACATTGCTAGTTTCAATATGATTGGTTATTCTTAACTAGATCAAAAGATTATAACGATCCTTTTCAACCACGGGTTTTGTTTAGACAAGCTTTCTCTTGGTCTCCAACCTTCAGAAGGTAAACATATCTCACTTCAAGTGCTTGTTCAAGCATACACAGTAAAGCGCTGTCGGCGTTTTTTTTGTTTTTTACCACATATCCGATCGCGATATCATTCGCAGTAACCTCTGTATTGTTCGATAAAGATATTATTTTAATTACAGCTATTAATTTCCGAAATACTAACTTTCTTTCCAGCTTGTAAAGAATTATTCGTCAATAGCTTTAGATAAGCTTTCATTTAATTATTTTTTTTATATATTTAGAAGCGTAATTTCTTTCGAGTAAATATTAAATAAAACTTTAAGGACGATGTTGTGTTTTCTTTTATTTAATAAATTGCTTTAGCATAAAATAATGTGATGTTGAGCAATCACATTATTCTATGCTTTAAATCATCAAAAATTCGTGTAAGACACATCTATGCCGGAACATGCAGATGCATTTCGTTCTTATTGGAACTTGTCAATGCACGGTATCCTGCTGACGCATACCCATCATTTTTGAAAAATAACTTCGGTGATTTATTAGACGACATTACTACTGCCCTGCGAAATAGAATGTGGTATCAGCATGATGGTGTATCACCATATGCTGGAAGAAATGTTGTCAGGTGGTTCCATACTAATTTCAGTAAAATATGGATTGCAAGGAACGGTACCGTTCGCTGGCCTGCAAGATCCCCGGACCTTAACCCCCAATGCTTTTATTTATTGGGTCAGTTAAAACAATTAGTTTGTTTTGAGCCAATTAATACTAACGAGCGATCATTAAAATTTTCACTCGTAGCTGGCCGTGTATATAAAAATTATGTCGTAGCTTTAGTCATTAAGATGTTATTTCAAACATCTGTCAGTGTCAAATGTATATTTTAAAGTTTCATCAAAAGAAAAAGTAATGGCCTTTAACGATATGCATAAAGCGTTTATGGTAGAATGTTACTTCCTGACATCTCCAAAAATTGATGGTATTTGGCAGCATTTATTAGAAAATTGCCTTGCGGAGTTTGAAGAGAGATATCCAAATACTGTTCCTAGCTATAAAACTTTCCGTGATACGCTAATGCATTGTGTAAATCTTTTTCGTCAAACAGGCAGTATTTTAAGGAAAAAAGGAAGCGGTCCTCCTCTCAAGAGAAGTCGCGGCGTAATTGAAAATGTCAGACAAATTATTAACGAATCTCCTCAAACATCTATTCGCAAAGTTTCGCAACAAGTTGGGCTTTCGTATGGAACATGTCAAAAAATTTTAAAAAAGGCCTTGCACATGTATCCATATAAATTAACTTCTGTACAAAATCTATTACCTACGGACTATGAAAAAAGAACACAATTTTGGCAATGGTTTATTCAAACAATGACAGACAATATTTTAAATCATACTTTCTTCACCAATGAAGCTTGGTTTTATTTGAAAGGTTATGTTAATTCGCAAAATATGCGTATGTGGTCCAGTGAAAATCCTCATTTCTACAGAGAAGTTCCTCTACATCCAGAAAAAATAGGCGTGTGGGTAGGTATGAGTCGTCACCGATTAATAGGACCAATATTCTTTGAGGGCACGATAACATCGGAGAAATATCGTAACGAAATTCTCAGTGTTTTTACTAATCAATTGACTAATGATGAACTCCAGGTCGGATATTTTCAACAGGATGGGGCTACATCTCACGTTACACTTGAAAATATTCAGTTTTTGCAACAATTTTATGAAGATAGGATAATAAGTAGAAATACAGCGATTCCATATCCACCACGATCGTGTGATTTAACAGTTATGGTTTTTTTTGTGTGGCCATATATAAAGAATATTATTTATGAAACACCAATTAATAATCTACAAGAGTTAAGACATAAAATCATAGAAAAATGTGAACACATCAATAACACCGCAAATACTGATCAATGTTTTCAATGCTCTACGAAATAGAGTGCGATTATGCTTGGTGGAGAATGGTCAACATTTTACACATTTTTTATAATATTCTATTACTTTGTTTAAAAATTATAAATATATTTAATATAAAAGTCAGCATTTCAAATTATTTTTTAACAATCATGACGTTTGAAGTTATGACAGATCTCCTCTAATAACTTAAGTTAGGACATACTTTTTATGTATATGGCTTACTTGAGCGAAAATTTTAATGATCACTCGTTATTAAACGATTAGAAGACATAATTTTTAATGCCGTACGAGATATTAAAAACATTGTAAATTTTGCAGAAATTCACAATTCACTTGTTTTACATTGGCAGACGTGTATCAATGCAAAAAGTGGAATTTTTGAAAATATACTGATTTCGGAGTAATTCTTTGTAAAACGTTGTAATAACTTTATTTGAAATTTGATTAACTTCTTGTAATTTAGTGTTGAACAACATAAAGTAATTTTTTGTTAATTGAATATTTCCTAAACGAAGCCCGATCTGAAGAAACAAATTTTTTTGTTTTATGTTTAGAATTTGATTTTATATATGACACTTCATTTTGGCAATCCAGTTACCAAACAACCTGTATGTAACGTGTGTTCATTTGAAAAGTCAATCCAGTAGCATGTGATTTACTGAGAACATTTTGAAGTATGTATGTCGTAAATTAAAATTTACTACTTAACCTACGAAGTCGTATATTTTGACAGTTTCATACATACAAATAAATAACAAATAGGTATTTATTGAAAACTATAACAAATGTTGAAAATATTGTCCTTCAAGATCAATGCACTTTAAAATCCTCCGTTCAAAATTTCTGATGATATTCTGCAACATTACTGGATTGTTATTAATTTCCATGCATTTCTGTTCGATTCTCTGTACCATATCATTCAAATTCAATATAGGTGTTCGAAATATGTTATTTTTTAGATAAGGCCACAAAAAGAAGTCGCAAGGTGTTAAATCGCATGAACGTGCAGGCCAGGCAATTTCAGTATTTCGACTAATTATACGCTCATCAAAAAATTCTCTTAAATAATCCAAAGATTCTGCAGTACAGTGACAAGGTGCTCCGTCTTGTTGGAAATATGCATTTTGAAGTTCATCATCATGCAACTGATTGACAAATGGTTGTAAAATTTCCGTACGGTACCTTTGATCATTTAACGTTCCCTAAAAAAATATTGGTCCAATGATTCGCCTTTGGCTTATCGCTGCCCAAACACCAATTTTCTCTGGATGTAGCGATTCTTCATTAATTACATGTGGATTTTCACTACTCCAAATTCTTGTATTTTGTGAATTTAGGTATCCCGTTTTATAAAACCATGCTTCATCAGTAAAGATGACTCTTTGCGAAAGTTCTCCATTATTGTTCATATTTACAAACCAATTACAAAACTGTAGTCTACGTGGGTAATCAATTTCTAGCAATTCTTGTACTACTGTGATACGGTATGGATAAAGTTGCATATCTTTTTTTAATAACTTGTGAGTTGTACCAACAGAAAGGTTTATTTGTTGACTCAAATATCGAACAGATGTTTGTGGTTCATGTTCCATTATTTCTTCAACATTTTCTTAAGAGACTACCACTTTCAGAAAAAAGTTTTAAAGTTCTATCCAAAGTATTCTTAAATTGTATATAATCTATTACAAAATGTGGAAACTCAACTTGAAATTCTACCATGCAATCTTGAACTGAATAAACCCATAAACCATCAATTTTATTACCACTTCCAAAATAAGCCTGGACTAAAAAAATTTTATGTTCTAAAGTGAAAGCCATTTTAAAATTGAGAAGCAATTTATTTAAACCAGAATCGACGCACGATTATTTTATGCACTAACTGATATTTGTGATTGACATTATCAAATGTCATTAGGATTTACGTTTACGGAACAACAAACACATATTAATATATTTGCGTCTTATTCTATCAAAATTTCAAAGTAACCTAGATTGACTTTTCAAATGAACACTTGTTATTTATATTAAAAAAATTATTCGCTATTTCGCAAAGTGTACTTTATTAGAAGTAAAGTTAGGGCCTCTTGCAAAAACTTGGATTCAGAATGGGAAAATTGTTAAAAACTCTTTGCACAATAAATTTTGAATCTCATTTCACAATCAACAATATTGTAGCTAAAACCGCGATACTCTGAACAACGGAACATCTTCCTGGAAGAACCTCTTAACATGTAAAAGTACACAAAAGAGATAACGATAACAGACAACAATACAAATAACAAAAAAAAATTATATTCTTTCTCTCACTATGAGGAGCAATATGTTTCGCAAATAATAATTCTAATTAATGTAGCGTATAACTCACCCATAAACAAAACGTACTAGAGCTGCCGACCAAATCCGAATCTGCAACAAAAAAAAGCAACATTAATCAGCAAATGCGGATGTAAAACGTTCGGCTTTCCGTAATTACAACATTAGCAGACACCGACAGTGAAAATAACAACCGATAAATTTGAAGATATAAAGGCGAATTTATGTAATGTATTTTTGTCTTTTTAAGCAGATACATTAGACACCCATAAATAATTCCGCATCCATCAATTTCCACATCCGACTTATCAATACAATAATCCAAATATGAATTACGAGGTCACTTCGATGGAGGTGTGACCTCAATTAACTACATATTTTAGGGTAAAAAATATATTTTATTTTTCAACAGAGCCCCTTGCAAGTCTGCACACTTAGCCCAGTGAGTTTCCAATTTTTTTAAGCCGCCTCAAAAAGTCTTTTGGCAACTCTGCAAAATACGAGACGAATTTAATTCTCGAATTGGTCCAATATTCAAGAACACAATTGAAGTAACACAAAGAATGTTCGAAATTTATTCAAAGTAATTTCTATTCACATTAATACAAGTACTTATACAAGCACAAGTAATACAAGTGCGATAACTAAACCAGGTCATGTATATACAAAACATCTCTTTCGACAATACGGCCTCGGTGAGTTATGATCTTTCACCACATTGTGTTTATCTTGTAACCAGGTCACTAGGCTAAGGGGACACACTCTAATATATAACGAGACACTCAGAGGTCTCGGTAGACAGAGTCAGAGACAGACAGAGTCAGAGACAGACAGAGTCAGAGACAGACAGAGTCACAGTCAGAGTCAGAGAGTTAGAGTCCCTGCAAGACTAGTGCCTCTTTATTACAATGTAGTGTTTGTTATTGTTATCATTGTTATTATCTTTATTAAATTATATGTCGTTATTTAATCGTTGTCCAGTCTATTATTTATCATGCTGGTAAACCTCCGGTGTAAAGGCAACAATGTGACCTCCAGGGCCAGGTGACATTACATGGCGATCCTGCCAGGATCTGATATTACATGGCGATCCTGCCCACGTCTGACATTACATGGCGATCCTGCCAGGATCTGACATTACATGGCGATTCTGCCCACGTCTGATATTACATGGCGATCCTACCTTTAGTTAGATGATCAGATATTACATGGCGATCCTGCCAGCATCTGACATTACATGGCGATCCTGCCCACGTCTGATATTACATGGCGATCCTACCTTTAGTTAGATGATCAAATATTACACAAGTATTATTATAGCAAAGTTCTAAAATTTATAATAAGAAGTGTTGCTACGTCCATATAGATTTAATTTGTATTTTAGTTTTATTTAAATATAATCAAATAGATGTAGTTGTATTTATTTTACGTATTAAATCATAGGTTTTAATTTTATACTATGTGTAAAATGTTAAGTGTATAGAAAAGTCTTGGAGTTTCCCAAATATCTGATTTGTTAATTTCGTAAGTAGTCAGGTATTATATTGCTTATGCATTGTCTTGTTTCCTACGGTCATAAAACTCTTTACTCGATACAGGTATAATCCTTTTTGTAAATTCGTTCATTTACGGATGTAGACTTATATAATGGCATAAGTTTCATTATTATATTTATTATATTAAATGTTTCAATGTATTCATCCTTTTACGATAAGGTTTAGAGATTTCGGTTTATTGCATTTTTCCTGTATTCTTCGAATACTGTTCTTTATCTCTAACCCACTTGCTGTTTATTGTAATTTACGTACTTTGTATATTGCCATTCAATACCTGTAACAATTGTATTATTGGTATTCTGTATTTAGTATTTATTTTATTTTTTTATTGCCAGTAATATAATTAAGGGTTCATGTACATATTCTTTATTTTAATCTATTATGACGTTGGTAAACTGCATCAAATACCCTTGCTTGATGAAGGGTAAAATCTTTGCAGCGAAATTTCATTATAATTATCTTAGTTGTTTTCTCCCTCCCTTGTAACTGGCGTTGACAAAACTTTCATTGTAAAAATAAGTTAAAACAAAGTTCAGTTTCAACCCAGATCTCACCAATCTCACTTCAAGAATATTAAATATTAGCTAGTTTCTCGGTCTTTACTATTTAGACCAGATTCATATATTTACATTAAGTTGAATGGAACTCCAAGATTCAATTTATTAATAATTATCTTGTAGATATATTACTGTTAACTCAAACTAGTTTATTATTCAAAACATATATTTCGGTCAAACACATTCCGAAAATTCCTCCAAACCAGGAGGAATAACAGTCCTTTTTAATTATTTTTCTAACAGCAGCAATGTTTTTGTCTGTAACACCTATAGGAGGACGCCCAGCGCCTTTTTGATCCTGAACATCCTTTCGTGTTCAAATTCTTTATACCATCGGTAAATAGTAGCCAAGAAAGGTGCTTGTTAACTAAAAACTGAATCTAAACTCTTTTTGTACTCATAAGCGCTTAAACCTCTTTTAAAATTAGAATAAATTATCATTCGAAAGTGCTCTCTAGTTAATTCTACTTTCTTTTACTTTAAAAAAATAAGGACCTGAGTTATAACGAACGTAACTTCAACAACAAAACGTCAAAGAACAGATAAAGACTTGCTCTAAATAAACACTGTATGATTGTTTTTCACAGTATACTTATGCTTATGCATCGTATGATTTAATTTCCAACCGAAAAATCTCAACTACAAGACAACACATAACTTAAATAAATACATACAGTGTACCATAATATAATTAAATATAATGTACTGTTAAAAAATAATAGTAAATAATAAAAATAAAAAATACAATTTAAATACAAAACAAAAAAAAATTACAATTCTATATATTTATTAAGCTAACTTTGATTCAAACAATGAAGGGATCAGGGCAGTATTTGTGAAGGTTGTGTATCAAATGCAGCAAATCGGTTTTAAGCAACACATCGCCAGATGACACATCCCATCTGACGATCGGAACGGTGAAAGTGTCCAAAAAGATCGAGCTAAATTGCAGTAACTAAACCGGATCATGTATTAAACTACATATCCTCTTCAAGGTACGACCCCGGTCTTGTTTCTATTGAATACAAACACGACCTCGGTGCGTCCAAATACGACCTCGGTATGTGTTACATCTTTCACCACTTTGTTGTTTTTAGAACGAGGCCACTAGGCTAAAGGAGGACACACTCAAATATATAATGAGATCCCTTTAGATCTCGAGATACAGAGAATTGTTGATTCTTTATAATGGTGTTAATTAATTATATATTGTTATCCAAACGCTGACCGTCTATCATTTATTATATCGGCGAATCTGCGTACCAACGCACATCACAAAATATCCTGGAACCAAAAAATTCAACTGTGACAAAATAGACGAACAATCAATCCTGTCTTTTAGTAAATTAAGAAGAAATTTGGCACTAAGATGTTCTCCTCTATCACTAAGGGAATTGTAAGAATGGCGTGCCAGAAGAGGCCTATATTCAGTGCCTCTTTACGGATGTGTAATTTGCAGCAGTAATTTGTAGTTGTAGTACCCATTTTAGTGCAAATGATTACGAAATAAATGTCCATGGTAATAAAATTTTGAAGAAATGTTCCATAACAACGAATTTTAAATTTAGACGAGAATCTCGACTAGTCATTTTACGCACTTCAAATACAGAAAGTAGAAACGAAATTTAAGAGGTACATAACAGAGAAATTGAATAAACACAAAATACAAAATTTCAAGCACATATGGAAGAATTGTTGTTAGGATTCAAGCTTCCAATGTATCCCAAAGAAAAATTTTATCAATTACACAAAACCTTATATTGTAGGAAAAGAACAAAACCACACTACTTTGGAGATTTTGAGGCACAACATTTAGAGGATCTCATAAAAAGAGAAAAATATTGGTTAACATCTCAGAAAGTAGTTAAAACACAAAGTTAAATACTTTGAAACAAAAACAAGAAGAATGAAAAATAAAATTAAAACGTTATTAAATCTAGTTGTGTTTTACTACCCATGTGTTTTCTATTGCCATCTATTACTAAGTAACTACTTAATTAATTTCATCCTATAAATACATGTGCATTTAATTAATTCTCATTCGGATTTTTTAAAGCTGTACTCTGTATATTCCATATATATTTAAATTAAATTAAAATTGTAATTTAGTAACAAAATATTTATTTTATAAAGATACAAACAAATCCACGAATATTTTTTTAAAGTAAATTGATAAATGTATTATTGTTAAACAGCCAGGTAAGTATATGGCGCAGGTATATTTATCTGTCCGGTCGATCGCACATGTATTTTAAAGAGGGAAAAGGTGCGTTCCCTATTTAAAATACATGTGCCAGTACTAGGTCTATGTCACTCTGTAGTTTCTGTCTCTAATGTTGGAGTCAATTGAATATACTGCTTTGATTAGATGTGCGCTATCCATATACCGGGTTTTTCTTTTGTCATTACACATAGGTATAATGCATTGACTGACTTATTTTCATTTCCAATTACACATAGGAATAAATATATGGTGGCGTATTTCTAACTGTCAAAAATTTATGTTTTTCGTTCATATTTAAATCTTAAATTAAATACATTTGAAAAATACATAATTTAAAACAGTTAATTATCCCAACTAGTAGGAAGACAATTTTAAATATTTTCAACAAATTCAAAGAAAATGGATAGTATTTCTTTAAGGTTGAAATACCTATATCTAAAATAGTAAAATTAGTGTATCAAAAAAGGTAGAAAATAAAACAAAAATTCTTGTAGGTAATAAATATGTTGCTATTTCTTTAATAATCGCAATAACAATTGGACTGTACAATTATTTGACACTATCACTACTGGAATTAAAGATTGAGGAGAAAAGCAAAGCTATTTTCATATGAAGCAGGATCAGTTACTAGAATAGCAACTGTTTGAGAACCTCGATTTAAAGAGAAAGTTTTCGTTGTACTAAAAATGCTACTGGGGTTACTTCTTTTCTAGATCAAGAAATGTTTAATATTATGAAGAAAGTAGATCCTGAAAATAAGGAACAAATGCCTGTAATCGAAACAGACTTTTTTTGCAAGAAAGAATAAGAGAAAGTAAAATCAATTACAGCCGATGTAATAATAACTATAGGGCAGCCAAATTCAAATCAAGACGTAGATCCTCTTTTATTCTGGAAGGTAAATTTTAAGAAAAAAAGGTAAATACATTTATTTGGATTTTCTTTTAGGTAACAGGAATGGCGCTGAAACCCTTAAAACAATGTGCTATGAAATACTTTTGTATTCCAGCGAGTTCAGCAGAAAGTGAGAGTGTATGGTGTTGCGGAATGCTGTGGAACAATTAATAAAGTAAACTATTAACACTGTGCTATTAAATATGGTCTTTATTACGTTAAGAACAAAATACTAAAAGGAGCTGACACACACGTTCTTAAACCAACTTCTCTTACTTACTACATTCTTTATTATTCTTGTTGTACAGATGGCAGCACATGTTGTGATTTAAATAATTTTCTTTTATCTCATTTCCAACACTCCCACTAGATAAGGAAAAATTATCTGTTCAAACTACAAACAAAACAAAATTACTGTATTTGAACTACACCTAATTCATTGATGAATTTGTCATGTTTGACTTTACTCAAACTCTTTGTTAAAACATCATAAAATTTTTTTCTTCTAAATCACCGTTCAAGAAAGCCGTATCAAGATGAAAAATGTTTAGATTCAGCTTGACTGAGAGTGAAAACAAAAGTCTTAAAATCGAGTGCCGCACAACTGGCGAGAAAGTTTCATTGTAATCTATTCCTGATTTTTGAGTATAGCCTTTTGCCATTAGTCTTCCGCGGTATCGCACTTTACCCGAACTATCACTTTTTCTTTTGAATACCCATTTGCACTTCACTACACAACCACTGTCAGGAGTGTCCACAATATCCCATGCTGCATTCTCTTTAAAGGATTGCAATTCTTCTTCTATAGCTGACATCCAGAGGTTACGATCAGGCCTCGATAATGCCTCCTCTACAGAGATCGGATCACTATCATTGTCCATGCATAAATAGGTGATGTAATCATCGAATTTCTTGGGTTTTTGTTGCCTCTCTGTTCTTCTAGTTGTAGTGGGTGCTGTTGTTGTCATTTTTGGCACATAATCAATATCTTCTTTGTCATCATTATCCTCTGATACACTAGGAGGTTGTTCTTCGTCAATGTCTGAGACTATTTCTTCATTATCTCCCACTGAATCTGATAATTTCTGTTGGTCAGGCATTGAATCTGTTAATTCTAGGTTTGTTGTTATGTCAATTTCATTTTTAAGTTTTTCATTTATAATGACATCTCTACTTATTATTACATCTCCTTTTTCGGGATCATACAAACGATAACCTTTAACATTTTCACTAAAACCAACTTCTTTGACTTCTTGTCCCATTTCCGACGATTTTCTTTCGGAATGTGCATCATTACTTCACTTCCAAAGATTCGTAGATCGCTGACTTCCGGTTTTTTGTTTGTCCATATTTCAATTGGAGTCTTCTTTAAACCGGTAACAGTCGAACGATTTCGCAAATAAACCGCAGTATTAACTGCTTCAGCCCAAAATTTTTTTTCTAATCCTGCATCAAAAAGTAAACATCTGGCTTTTTCGACAATTGTCCTGTTTAGAAGTTCAGCAGTGCCATTTTGTTGTGGGAAATATGCATTGGATTTCTGATGGATGATTCCAATCTTCATCTAAAGACTCTCAAACTCTTTACTACAAAATTCTCCACCACCATCTGTTCGGAATATTTTAATTTTTATTCCCTTCTGATTTTCTACAAAAATTTTAAATTTCTTGAAATTTTCAAATGTTTCGTCCTTATTCTTTTGAAAATAAACGAAACTCATCTTTGTAAAATCATCCTGAAGAATAACAAAATATTTCGACCCACCTATTGATGTCGTTTCCAGGGGTCCACAAAGATCTGCATGGATAACTTCCAATGTAGCAGAGGCCCTGTTTCCTGTATGATTGAATGGCAGTCTTGCCTGTTTTCCTTCACAACAGACCTCACATACGACACCTCTTGCAGAATCTTCTTTGTAATTCATCCCATTAACCATGCCTTTTTTTATCAAGTTTAGATCTTTCTTGTTTATGTGTCCAAATCTTCTGTGCCATGTCTCACTAGTCACTGCAGCTGCTATTGATGAAGAAAACCACACTTTTGGTTCGAAAACCAATCGATATACATTATTTACTAAATCTGCTGTTGCAAATAATGTACCTTCTTTGTTGTATATATTACAACCTTTTTCTTGAAAGATATCATCATTTCCACTTTTAATTAACTGTGATACTGACAAAAGATTTGTTGTCAAACCTGGAACGTATTGAATATTCTCTATTTTTACATCAAACTTCTTTTTGTCAACAAAGGTGTTCATTTCTATGTCACCTTCACATTCAACTGATAACGAACTGTTGTTTGCAACGAACATTTAACATCCAATCTTTTCTTGCTGTCAAGTGCGTACTACAACCAGAATCAATGTAAAATTCTGTATTCTTGAAGTTTCCGTTTAAAAAAGTTGCACTAAACGCATTATTGCTACTTTTATGGTTGTTTCTGTCTTTTCCTGGGCACTTGTTCATGAAATGACCCTTCTTTTTGCATTTAAAACACACAATCTTTTGGTTATATGTCTGTTTACTAGTGGAACCCGTGTTTGTTGTGGAATTTGTGGTGTCACTTTTCGGTTGTTTCTTGAAGTTGATAAAAGCTGCCCCTTTACTGCAGTCAACGCCAACTAGATTCACATCAAGCAACTTGGATTTTATTGGAGTCCCGCTAGGAGGAGCGATCCTATCCATTGATCGTCGATCTTGAACCCCGTTCGATTTAATTTCTGAGCTGTTTCAATGAGTTGATTTACGTAGATTTCCATAGAATCACTGTTTTCTAACCGAAACGATATTAATGTTCGAAGTAAACCGATTCTTCTCGAGAAACCACTGTCTTCATAAAGTGTTTTTAACGTATCCCAAACATCCTTAGCTGTTTTTGCATTTTTTTACGTGCAAATACAAGGAGGGATCCAACGTTAAAACTAACTTTGCCTTTGCTTTAGCAATTAGTGTTGTTTCTTCTTCACTACCATCTAAACATTTTTTTAGCCCTTCTAGTACAAAAACATTTTCAACTGCGAAAGCCCAATCTTGGTAATTGTCACGGCCCGTTAATCGCGGCACACTGGTCAAGTAATTAACCGCCATTGTTCTTACACTTGTTACTTCTAACGCTTAACCACGCTAACACTGTTTAATACTTTATATCACTTTATTCTACTACTCTGGGCACATAACCTGTTGCGGAATGCTGTGGAACAATTAATAAAGTAAACTATTAACACTGTGCTATTAAATATGGTCTTTATTACGTTAAGAACAAAATACTGAGAGGGGCTGACACACACGTTCTTAAACCAACTTCTCTTACTTACTACATTCTTTATTAATCTTGTTGTACAGATGGCAGCACATGTTGTGATTTAAATAATTTTCTTTTATCTCATTTCCAACATATGGTACAGCTCGTTTAATAATAGAACAAAGGTGTGCAAGACTAAAACCGAAAAATCTGAATATAATATTGTTCCTAAATAAAAATATTAATAAGTAAACTAAGTATTTATTTTATTAAAATTACACCCAACCTTTTCCTATTAGCTAAAGAAATATGGGTTTCATCTTACTATGCTTTCTAACTATTAAAAATATGCATGCTTAAACATTCAAAGGGAAATTATTTAGATTGCCATACAGAATGTACATGAAATTCTTTAAATCTATTTCCAAACTTAAAATATATCGCGAAAGTATTCTAGAATCTAGTTTGGCAATAATACTTATACTGGCAACAGTGGGTAATACTAAAGAAAATAAAGCCACAAAGAATTAGGTTAGGTATGTTTTTAGAAAAGAAATAAAATCTCAGTTTCAATGAAAAAATTAATTTATTTTAACGATTAATTAAGATAAACAAAACAACATAACAAAAGCGTTTATAGCAAATTTTTGAAATGTCCTCCTTGGCTTTCAAGGCAGTAAGCAAGGCGATTTTGAAAGCAACGCAGGGTATTCCGAATAAATTCTGGATTTATTCCATCACATGCAGGAAGTATACGTTCTTTCAATTCATCCAAGTTATGAATTTGCAAGTTATTATAAATTTTGCTTTTTAGGTAATCCCAAAGAAAGAAATCTTTTGGAGATAAACCAGCTGATCTTGGCGGCCATGGTATTGGGCCAAACCTCCCAATCCACCGTCTTTGAAATGTGTTACTTAAAAAATTCCTGAAGGCGTGAGTAGAATGTGCCGGAGCCCCATCCATTTGGAACCAAAGTTGATCAACATTTAGTATCTCGATTGTTGGAATGATGTGGTTTCGTAAGAGATTTAAATATTTTTCTGCAGTGAGGTTACCGTCAATAGAAAATCGGCCAATAAGTCTATTGTTTATTATTCCAAGCCAGACATTGGCTTTTTGAGGGTACTGTGTTCGAGTTAGGTTTTGGGCATACGGATTTGTACGGGACCAATACCTAATGGATTAATGGAAAGGAAATTTAGTATTTTTCAATGGATAACTGTAAGATACAAACCGGAAATTCTGAGAGTTTACTTCACCATTTATGGTAAATGTAGCTTCATCAGTGAAAATTATTTTATTTGAAATTGCTTTGTTTTCATTTAACATATTAAACATTCTTTCACAAAAATCAGTTCGTTTTACTTTATCTTCCTCGAAGAGGATGGTTTGATACCTTGTATGGCTTATATTTAAATTCGTTCAGGGTTCTGTACATCGAACTGTAAGATACTCCAAAATGCCTGGTTACATCTAAAAGCGATCCTACAGACCATTCTTCTACATAACAGAGGATATTCAGCTTCATGTCTTCTGTTAACACATGATTTATTTTATTTTTTTTTTGTGTGAATTTAGAAGACAACCATCTTCTTTGAATCCATTATAAATATTTAAAATTGTCTTTACACAAGGTATAGCCCTGTTAGGATAATTAACGGCAAACATGTCTCTGACCGTCCTTAAACTGTTTTTCTTCTGATACCATATTGCCATTGAAACTTTTTCGTCTTTGCTATACGTATCCACGATTTAAATAAATGATCTATTTTTCAATAAAATATATTTAATTTAAGATTTTTGTAATGAATAAAAATTGAGAAATACTTATATGATATTAAAAAAATTTTAATTACTCTCCATGGCAATCTATTTAAGAATTAATGTATTGTTTTTACGTAGATTTTGGTGTATAACTGGTTGCCTATGCCACCATATATTAATGCTATGTGTAATTGGAAATGAAAATAAGTCAGTCAATGCATTATACCTATGTGTAATAACAAAATAAAAACCCGGTATATTAAATCCATGGTTTTAACGGTGTTAAATATAAATATGGGTGGACCTTATGCAATAGGTAAGACAATTTAATATTAGATTAAGTGAATAATAAAGTTTGAGTATATGGAAATAGTCATTGCTTTATGTTTCAGCGGCAAAAATCGATCTGGATTATATTTTTTACCTTAAAAAGGACTGTTCTTCTACATAACATAGGACGCTCAGCTTCATGTATTCTGTTAACACGTGATTGGTTTTATTTTTTTGTGGGAATTTCGAAAACAACCATCTTCTTTGAATTTGTTAGACATATTTAAAATTGTCTTCACACAAGGTATACGTCTGTTGGGATAATTAACTGTTTTAAATAAATTATGTATTTTTCAATAAAATGTATTTAATTTAAGATTTAAGTATGAATGAAAGATCAGAAATACATATTTTACAATTGGAAAAATACGTCCAAATACATCACTGGTGTATAACTGGTTGCCTACTATGCAACCAAGCATTGATTTTTCTTTTTTTAGCTCTACACATAGGGATAAGTGTATGTGTAATGATAAAAAAAAGTCAACGGTATATTTCCGAATACACTATACCGGGTGGGGCACATAAAGTGTTACAGAGCAATAGCACTCAAACGATTAATCATATCGAAAAATGTTTCAGACAAAGGTTTCAGTGTTCGGAAAGGCGGTCATACTGGGCCACCCAGTATTTTGATCGGTGTAGGCGTAAAAGCTACGTCAATGTCAACTCCAATTTTTTAAATGGAACCATGTATTTTCTTTTCAATAACATTATTACAGATTTTAAGACGAATTCAGCGACCTACAACACAAGGTCATTCTAGTCACGCAAAGTATGAAAATTGTCGAAAAATCGAAAAATATCGGAATAATCAGCGTCAACTGTCAACGCAGTAGAAGGTAATGCGTGACTAACTGACAGCCGCAGTTAGTCACGCATTACCTTCTATTGTGAGTACATCGGATCGCGAAAATGAACGATTATCAAGAATATTTTGATATGTTAATGGTGCTGGGGGAATGCCGCAAACATTACAGAAACGCTGAGCAGTTGTACGCGGCTCGTTATCCGGACAGACAACAAAAATCGCACATGGCATTTAAGCGATTAGCTGACCGTTTCTGTCGCTTCGGTACAATGAAACAAATACGAGCCAAACGTCGACCGATTGTTGATGAAAATGCGGCTGCTATCTTAGCTTTTACTGCACAAAATCCCCATGCGGGCACCAGGCAAATGGAAAGAGAGAGTGGAATTAGTCGGCGATCTGTATTAAGAATATTACATCAACACAAATTACATCCGTATTGTATGTCACTGCATCAGGATTTGTACGGCAATGATTTCCAAAATCGCGTCAATTTCCGTAACTGGATTCGTCGAAAAATGGACACGGATGTTTCATTTTTGAGTCATGTGCTTTTTTCTGACGAAGCTAACTTCACAAATACGGGAAATGTGAATAGACATAACATGCATTACTGGGCAAATACGAATCCTCGATGGACGAGAACTGTACGATATCAACATCCGTGGTCCGTTAATTGTTGGGCCGGCATTGTCGGCGCATTTTTTTGAAGGTCACTTAAGTGGGCAAGTTTACGCAAACTTTCTGCAAAACGTACTGCCCGAATTACTGGAAGACGTGCCCTTGCTAGTTCGCATAAACATGTGGATGCAACACGACGGTGCACCATCCCATTATGCTCTATGTGCAAGACAAGTGATGAATGAGATTTATGGTGAAAAATGGATAGGACGAGGCGCTACTGTTGCTTGGCCACCTCGTTCGCCAGATCTAACACTAATGGATTACTTTTTCTGGGGACACGTAATGGCGGAAGCACCTACCACGCCTGACGACATGAGAGAAAGAATACGCCGAGCATGTACCGAAATTACACCACAAATGTTGGCTAACGTTAGACGGTCGTTTCCTCGGAGAATTAACCACTGCTTACAAGCGGAGGGTAGTCACTTCGAGCATCTTCTGTAGGTAGGCCCAAACCAAAGTTAGTGGATCCTTTGTGCTGATTATTCCGATATTTTTCGATTTTTCGACTATTTTCCTACTTTTCGTGACTAGAATGACCTTGTGTTGTAGGTCGCTGAATTTGTCTTAAAATCAGTAATAATGTTATTGAAAAGAAATTACATGGTTCTATTTAAAAAATTGGAGTTGACATTGACGTAGCTTCTACGCCTACACCGATCAAAGAACTGGGTGGCCCAGTATGACCGCCTTCCCGAACACTGAAACTTTTGTCTGAAACATTTTTCGATACGATTAATCGTTTGAGTGCTATTGCTCTGTAACACTTTATGTGCCCCACCGTGTATATACACTTGTTATTGAAGATATTTTCATTTAATTTATTAATGACGTTGTTTATAATTTATTAAATGAAGTTGGTTATTAAGTTCCTGTTTTCTTACTATTCATAATGGGGCGTTTATTGTAACAACACGAAACAAGTACACATATTGTATTCATTAAAATACCTTTCCATTTAATCATCGGTTTCGTCTAGTTCGAATCGTGAACTCCAAATGCATTTTGATGCAGTACATAACCGAACTACAAGTTTTCCGTAAACTTTCGAGCACGAAAATTACCAACCAACACTTACATTACATATTAAATTTTCCGCACACTTATTTACCGCGTAGAAGAAGCGGCGACCACAAAGGCCTCCACTTTTAGGTATTAAATTACCTTCTCCGATTGCCTTCTGCAGCCGACAAAGTGAGAAAACGTTTTACTCCAACTTTTACAATTTAATTAAACCCACGTTACCGACGGTATAACGTTAACGATGGCTAACTTTGGATGTGTTATGCATATAAATTTAATTTCCCATTTAAAATACTGCTTGTAGATTGAAATAAAACGTTTCTTTCCTTCTAATTAGCAAACAATGATATTTAAAATAATAAATACGAAGTCATAAACACATTTTCGCCTCTTTTCCCCCTCCTTTCAGCCTGATTTTTATAACTAAATTTTCGTTTATTTCTATTATTTCGTAACTAAAAATTCATTCAAAAAAAGCATTCAGTATGTGTTTGGTACTTGCTTAGACTGCATGTAAGTGTAACATACGTAATAAAATTTCGTCGACACATAAATCGAGAAAACGACCGTTGTCAGACGAAGTGAATAAGTTTATTATGGATTTCCCGGACTTAATATACGATGGCTCAAAAATTAAATGTTTAGTGTGCAATACATATCTAATGTGTTGGTCAAAAACACATTGTAAAGAGCACGTAAGCAGTTCGAAGCACAATAATAACAAAATTAATCGTCAACAGTTTATACAGGCTTGGCCATTTAAGGTTGCCGTTTTTGAAGTAATATTAAACATACAAAACATTAATTTAAAAAAATGATTTATTTGTGCAATTAAACAACAAGATCTGCGGTTTAATAAATCAGGTTTTCGAAGTGAGAGCCTCGAGCAACGATAACATTTCGCAGCCTCTTCTCAAATTCTCCACAAACTGCCTGAAGTGTGGCGTGCGGTATCGCTTCTATTCGCTGCCGTATTGCCATTTCAAGGTCATCCAGGGTGTCTATACCATCGCGATATACCGTATCTTTTAATGATCCCCACAGGTAGAAATCGCAAGGATTGAGGTCTGGACTATATGGTGGCCATGTTATCCCTCCGCCTGTAAACTGTTGAGCGTCAAGACCAATGATTTGTTACCGAAATGTTCTTCAAGAATGTTGAAAACTTCTTTCGTGCGATGCGGACGAGCCCCGTCTTGCATAAACCATGCATTCTCCACCATATTTAATCCATGCGCCACGGGAATAAAAGACTCATTAAGCATTTCACAATATTTTTGCGAAGTAACGGTTCCATTGACAATCACGGGACCGATAATTCCTGCCGACGAGATAGCACACCATACAGTCAACCGTCGAGGGTGAAGAGGAGGAACAATTGCTAGATGTGGATTTTCTGTCCCCCAATGTCTCCAATTTTGCTTATTCACATAACCGGATACATCGAAATGTGACTCATCCGACCACCACACTCATTCCAATGACATGCTGCCATTTTCAATGCGTTCGATGATTTCGTTCGCAAAATTGTAGCGTCGCTCCATATCAAACGGTCTCAACGGCTGATCGATCTGGATTTTGTATGCTTTCATCTTTAGATCTTGCTTTAGGATCCGCCTTAGTGTTGTACGGGGTATTTCAAGTTCTTGAGATGCTCTTGAGGCCGATGTTGAAGGTTGAGCCGTAAAGTGCTCCCGTACTCGTTCTATGGTTTCCGGTACCCGGATGGTCTTTTGACGTTCTCTAACAGTTGATCTTTCGTCTGCCGCCGATGCTGTTGCTTCAAATTTCACTACAATCCTAAGATATTGTCGGATTAGTAGACATGGAAACACGATAACGAATACTTTGTTACTTTTCTAAATTTATCTTTTTTTCCTTACCTTTTTATAGTGTTTTCCGTTGGTGCGTTATTTCTCCCGAATAGAGTACGCAAGTGTCTTGCCGTAGCTGCAAAAGATTCCCCATTTCTATAATAATATTTTATTAATTCCACACGCACTTCCGTTGGATACGACACCATCTTGAAAACTGACAAGGCAAATTTTTCATATATTTATTGTAAACCGCGCTTGGCCCTCTAGTGTAAAAAATATATTTTATATTAATTTCTATATATATATATATATATATATACAATGGAATAGCGCGATTTTTAAAACCGCAACATTAAATGGCCAACCCGTTACATGAACTATGTGTAACTATGATTGTGTGTACACTGCCGTTTATCTTGTTAAGTAATGATTCGTTTATTTCATTTTGGAATAAATACGCGAATCAAACATTACCGAGCATGACAACGTTACGAAGGAATTTACCATCAGTGCGTAAACAGGTTGAAAAGAAAATGAAAGTCGATCTGAAAAATAAAAAACTGTGGTTATGTGTGGACGAAACAACTGACAGCGAAAAACAATCTGTAGTTAATGTGATGGCGCGTAATATGGAACCACATCAACCAACGTCTTCAATTTTATTAGCATCCAGACGACTAGAACAATGTAATGCCGAAAAAATTTCAGAGTTGCTATTAGATACTTTGGAAAAATTTCAACTTTCGAAAGACCAAGTATTAATGTTTATGACCGATGGTGCCGCAAAAATGTGTTCTGTAGGCCGGTCTCATAGAAAATATTGTCCTAACTTGTTACATATTATTTGTAAACTCCATGCTCTACACTTTGTGGCAGAACAGGTTCGTAGATGTTATCCAGAGGTTGATGCTTTAATATCGAGTACAAAAGCAGTATTCCTGAAATCTCCAAAACGTATTCGTAAATTTCACGAATTGTGTCCCATACCTCTGAGCCACCACAGCCGATTCTGACACGTTGGGGTACATGGATACGGGCGTTACATTTTGAAAAAATTAAGGACGTGATTTTATCATTCGATCCGAAAGAAAGTGCAGCTATCAATACAAGCCAGAAAAAATTTCAAGATGCCCAGATTAAAATGGATTTAGAAAGTATTCGTGAGAATTACTTGCGACTAGAAGAAGCAATAACAAAATTAGAAAATTTGTCGCTGTCGTTAGAGGAATCACTGCAAATCGTTAAAGATGTTCACGCACAACTGTGTCCTGTAGAAGACGCTAAAAGTGAAAGTGTTCTAATTAAATTTGAAAGTGATTTCGACAGAAATGCAGATTTTGACACCTTAACACGTATTTGTGAGGGCACGTCTACAGATGCGTCAAGTTGCTTAAAAAAGTATTTTGATTATGCGAATATAACATCACTAGATGTAGAACGCTCGTTTTCCGAATATAAACATATTTTTTCCTCACATCGGACATGTTTTTCAGAAATAACCTTAGAAATGCACCTGATGTTGAAAATATGCAATCGAGTTTCTCCAGTTTGTCAATCCTTGGAAGACGCTTAAAACGGTAAGTGTTTTTTAAATCCTCTGTCGTGCACACAATCACTGATTTCATACATTTTCAATTTTATTTATAAGTACATACAACGCTGCTATAAAATGTACTATTCTTATTTTTCGTGTGATTATGCATATTATTTTAATAGCAGAAAACGAAATGTATATTTAATTATTTCTGATAGAATAAATGTCTCTACTTATGGATACTTATATCGGTAACAAGCTCATGTTGCGTCCCTATTCTATCGCATATTCTAATATATTACGAATTACACTCCCATACCGGTGCTCATGGCGCCCACGGAAATTGGTCTGCTCTACTGATCAATACAGTTTGGTTTTCTTATACACCAATACACATGACAAAAGAAGTTTATGCACCGATATAAACTTCTTTTGTCATGCTCATTCTGAATGTGATGTACAATTTGCTCCATCACGTCAGGGTTTTGAGATATTTCCTTGAATAATTTTTTCAAAAAACGCATTAAATTTTACCAAATTTTAAAGTTACTTTTATATATGAAAGATACTGCTAAAAATATTGTTCTGAGCATATACTTGTACGTTATCTACGTCAGAACACTTAAACCGCGCAAATTTTTGGTCTGGAATCAATCAAATTAAGAATTGGTAGATATCTGGCTGTGTGGGTATATAAAGACGTGCACATGGCTCTTTTGATTAAATGTAAATCTGTTTCTGATAACTAGAGACCGGACACGAGAGACTGAATTTACGTACGACCATATAAATAGTCTATAACATCGCTACAACACGCAGTTATTAAATAGCACTATTCATTCGGTTAACCGCACATCTGTTTTTTGTCGTTGAATTGTGACGCAAATTACTTCAATTTTTCAATTAAATTCCTTTCCTCATGGGCGTAGATAGAAGCGGGAGGAGTTTTTATAATTTGTTTTATTTATTAGTTTATATTTTGTAAATTAAATCAAGTACGGTGAATTACTTTCTTTTTTTTTAATTGTTTTAACTGTTAATTACATATATATGTAAGTGTCCAGTAAATTTAGTTAAGTTTCAATAATTTACGCATATATTTTTAACCCAATTACTACCAACGTCCTTTTAAAAGGTCGGTACAGAAATCTTTTTTTTTTAACAACTTAAACTACTTTCCGAAAGATGGTACTCCAGTCTATCATTAAACAGAGCATGTACAACGTCTTTCCAAGATTTGCAGCAGTGTAAGTTTTGAAGACTTGCAGATATTGTAAATTGTGTGTAAAACATTTTTTTACGTTCTGTCCTGGACAATTGGAGGTAAGAATAATTACGTAATTACAAACATAACATTACTATTTCTTTACACTGATGAGTTGGTATAGTCATAACTTTATGGTTTTACACTTAGACATCTTTGTTTTTTGCTTCATTTTTCCAACATAACCTTACAAATACAACCGTCCTTTTAAAAGGACAATGGTTAAAACACGTACTATTTTGTTTTCAGTTATTTGAAAAGACCTCTTACACTCCATGAGCTATTAGAAGAAGTAGAATACATTGATGATGTTCACAGTATACCAGACGCTATAGCAGTGTTTCCTCCCGTTAACGCTAATGAAGAGGTTACCGATGAAGACTCCAGAGATGATGAAATTGTTACTATGAACAATCTTCCATGTAGAATATTGAATACTCAAGCTGAAGCTATTTTTGATACCGATCACGATAGTGATGATGATATCCCATTGTCACATTTTAAAAAATATAAAAAAAGGCAGAAAAGTAATCATTGGGTTAGGGAAGACATTACAAATAATTTACCAAATTGGCAAGATGAAAGTACGGCAAATAATAATATGTCTTCCTTGGACTTGTTCAGTCTCTTTTTTGGCGAGAAACTTTGGCAAATGATACTAAATTATAGAAATCTTTATGCAGTGCAACATAACAGAAATGGAGATATTACACTAGATGAAATAAAATGTTTTTTTGGAGTACTTATTTACAGCGGTTATACAAGTGTCTCAAGAAGATCTTTGTATTGGGAAAACAGCTCTGATGCTAATCATCAAATTGTGTACACCGCAATTTCACGGAATCGTTTTAATTTTATAATGCAAAACCTACACTGTTGTGACAATACAAATCTAAAAGTTGGTGACAAATTTGCAAAAGTTAGTCCACTGTTAGAAAGATTAAACCAGAAATTTCTTTCTTTTGCCCCTATACAAGAAAACCATAGTGTAGACGAGTCCATGATTCCGTATTTTGGACGGCATGGTTCGAAACAATTTATCAGGGGCAAGCCCATTAGATGGGGTTTTAAATTTTGGATGGCCACAACTATAAGCGGCTACATAGAATGTTTTGAACCATATCAAGGATCCACCACAAATCTTTCAGAAAGATACAAAGACTTGGGTTTGGGCGCAAGTGTGGTCTTATCATTCGTTGACAAAATAATCGCAGCAAAAGGTCAGCTGCCTTTTCATGTCTACTTCGATAATTTTTTTACGTCGTGGGAGGTACTTTTGGTGCTTAGAGACAGAAATATAAAAGCTACTGGTACGGTGAGAGAGAACAGAATTCCAGTATCAATTATAAGGTCTGGTAAAGAATTGAGAAAAACAGAAAGAGGGACATTCGAAAATGCTTTAGAACGGGAGGAGAATATAATAGTCTGCAGATGGAATGATAATAATATTGTTACCATTGCTTCCAATTGTAAATCTGTACTACCAACGACTAATGTGACTCGATATTCTCAAAAAGAGAAGAAGAAATATCTGTGCCTCAGCCCAAGTTGGTAAAAAAATACAATCAGAATATGGGTGGAGTAGACAGGGCAGATCAGAATATCAGTCTTTATCGCGTGAGTATCAGAGGAAAAAAGTGGCACTTTCCTATAATTTATCATGGCTTGGATATGACTATTCATAACGCCTGGCAACTTCACCGCCACTATGGAGGGAAAATGAACTAGTATGGCTTCCGTCGATCTCTTTGTAAAGGTATTTTAGAAACCGATAAGAAAAACACTAAGAGAGGACGTATACGCACAAGTGTCAATGAAAACGAAATTTCGCGATTTGATGGTAAAGATCATTTGATTGTTTACCAAGAAATCGAATCAGATATGGACGGTGCCACAAGAAAGTCCAATTTAGGTGTGCCAAATGCAAAGTGGGATTACATCCTAAACAATGTTTTGTTGAATATCACGCAATAATATTTTTTTTATGTTTATTATGTTCCAATATCAAATTGAAGATTGTATTTAAATAAACTTAAGTTTTTTAAAGTTAGTTCTGATTACACCTTATAATGCCATTGTCCTTTAAAAAGGTCGGCCCTTATCTAAAAAACTACTAAAAAAAAATAAAAAAAGTTAAAATGAAAAGTTGTTGATTGGGTTCCAGTTAATGTAGAAATAGACAACAAATGTATTTTTTCAAGAAAAAATTAATTTGGGAGTATCTGGGTTAATTTTCATTTATTTAGATCTAGAACATTGTTTAAGGGGCTATACCAGTGTCACACCTTCAAAAAAATCGATTTTTCCTTATGCCTTATTCGACAGTTTATACTTTCAAGAATATCATATGAAAATTTCAAGGCCGTATCTCTAATACTGCCCGAATGGCAGCCTTCTAAAGAGCAACCGCTCGCAGGTATAAACTGCCCCATCAAGCTGGCGGAGTTATGTTATGAAGCATCCTCAAAAGAGAGACGAACAGCTCGGAGAAAAGCTTCAGCCTCTCAACAGGCATTAATCGAGGAAGAGGAGGGTCCATTTTATGGGCCAGGTATAGCTGATTAGCAGTTTTTATGGTAAATATCACTTTATCTTGCAAAAATCGATAGTTAAATCTTTAAACGCGTTTTTCTCGAAATGAGATTTTTCAAATTTGCTGACATTATAACTCGAAGAACAATTATCCGATTGACTTGAAATTTGAACTGAGTACTCTTGAATATATTTACTCTACGATGGATATTTTTGATTTGATGTAAATTGACGATTTGGTATTGAAAGAAACGACCATTTTATAGGCAAGAAAACAGACTTTTTTTTCATAACTACGCCATTTTGTTAGATTTTGATATTTTTCGAAAATCTTACGTCATCTTACAGGAAAAACCTTCCAGTTTAACGACATTTTTTCCTTTTTCGGTTTCAGCTACTCAATCCACAGGAATCATATCAGCAGTGGAAGAACTTTTTTTTGCGCCTACGAAGACAGCGCATAAGTCGCTTGGATCTCAATACTTTTCTATGAAAAAATTATATAATATAGGTCAAATATAGCTATATATATACAACATTTCCGATACATTTAATTGAGTACTTTTCTTCCAAAAAATTCCCGAAGATCACCAGAATGGCATCGTGAAACAATGGCGAATTGGATTAAATGTCAAACAAAATTGTATGTCCATTGCCAGTGATTTCGAAATTTATTGCAAAATCTATAAAATATCGTTAAGAAATTCCAAGAAATCGCACGTAAAACGTCACTTAGCATCGCAAACACATACACAGAAATTAGACACGTCGGAATCAGACAATTTTAACGAAGAATTCTGTGAAACTTTAATGGCGGTAAATATTCCATTAAATAAACTTAACAATGCCACCTTCAAAACATATCTCCAAAAATATACTAGTCGTAATATTCTTGACGAATCCACCTTACGCAAATATTATGTTTCTAAATGCTGCACGAAAGCAGTAGAACGCATTAGAAGCAATCTTTCAAATCAGTAAATATGGATAACTGCCTACGAAACTACCGATATATTAGAATGCTGTGTGGTAAATGATGTAGCTGGTGTACTACATCCAACTATTCCATATAATGCATATGTAATAACAACAAAAGTTGTTGCGGAAACAGTAGCTAAAACCAGTTACGAGAATATGCACCAAATGCTTCATTCGGACGACAGGTACACAGAAAAAATACTTTTATTTGTTAGTGACAGTGCTGCCTATATGTTAAAAACAGGCAGACTATCAAAGGAAACATATCCTAATAGGCTGCATATTACATGTGTAACACATGCTCTCCATAGAATCTGTGAATATATCAGAGACACCTTTCCAGAAGTTGATAGACTTGTATCCGCTTTTAAAAAAGTTTTCAGAAAAGCACCATTGAGAGTAGCTCTTTACAGAGAAAAACTGCAATCTTGGTCACTGCCTCCTTCTCCAGTAATAACTAGATGGGGGACATGGTTGGAAACTACTAGTTTTTATGCAGAGAATTTCGATAGTTTATAAAATTTCGTTGCATGTTTAAATGACGATGCTCGGAGTATTGTTGAGTGCAAGGAACTAACAGAAATTCCACATTTAAAAAATCAGTTGTACTTTCTTCAGAAACACTTTGGAAATATGACAAAACTAATTGCTTATTTTGAAAATCAAAATCTCAAATTAAAAAATGGATTAACCACATGTGGCTATTACTAATTTGAAAAATATTCCAAGTGACTTCGGATGTGGCCTTCAGCAATAGTTAGACGCAGTTTTCAATAGAAATCCAGATTTAATACCATTGCGGCAATTGTGTATGGGACAATGCCCCAAAATCTAACAGCTAAATACGCTGAAATAAAAGAATATTTCTAGTATGTAATTCCAAAGAACCTTGAGAAAGTATTGCTTATTAATATTAATACCCCTTTACTCAACTTGAACTACAAAATGAACAATAAAAATGTATTTCGTATTTTATAGATTACCACCCGTTTGTTTCACAATTATATAAGTAAAATTAAAAACTCTTTAAAAATACAAATTTTCATTAGTACGCCCGTGGGCGATGAGTCATCGGCCTCTCGTGTCCGATCCCTAATAATAAATAATGAAATAATATAAAAACAGTTTTTTTTTTCTTTTTAGAGAAAAATTATTGTTTGCTGCTTTTTTGTTTACGTCCTTTTTTTGGGAAGTATTTTTACAAAAAAATTTTACTTACGAAACAAAATTTATATACGGCATCCGCCAGAATAAACAGTACCGAAACTTAGGGTGCTATGAAGTTGTTTGCATAATATACATTTATCATTATTGACTTAATTGTCATTAGTTGTCATATCAACGTTCCACAGCAGTTGAATTGAATTGAAAATTGTACTAACGACGGTAGAAAAAGTGTTTTTGATAAAACATTACGGTATTACTAGCAAGCGTTTTGGTTGGCTGTGTGTGGTTGCTAATAATAATGGGATTATTTAATAATAAATAATTGTGGTGCTGGTGAAGTTTCATCAAAGGTCCAGGACGTGTGTGCTAATGCTTAAATATATTTTCGTCACACCTACTGCGTAAGTAAACAATTATGACACCTTTTTTTGAAACGTAAGTGACACTTTACATACCGTATTGACAGTTGCTATGGTAGCGGGCTGTAATATTTATTACGACCCTAGGGAAATAATAGCAATATTATAAAATTTATGACAAATTTATTTCAAACATGATTAATTAACATAACTAGGAAAAATAGAATCTTGTACAAAAACTTATGATTTTGTAATATTAAATGTAAACGAACAATTAGAACAATTAGCTATCTGAACAATAGAGTCTTCTTTCTTACTAGGCAAGTTTATATTTTCAATAATGTCAAAATTATTAATGGTTGGATTCCTAATGGAATCATCAACTTTCTTCTCATTTTTCTGTATCACAGTTGAGCAAACAGCCTCTGTAATATTTTGTTTATATAAAATTCGGTCAGCTATCTGTACTTTATTTATCATTGAATCGGAAACATAGCTTTCTGCCACGGTAGAAGATTTCCATCCGCCGTGTCTTTTCAGACCAAGAACATCAATTCCTGAATCGCCTAATAATGTTGCCGAGGTCCTTCGAAAGGAATGTCCGGTGTAGGTAGTGGGGTTCTCCAACGACAAGTATTTTGCTATTTGGCTAGGAATTTTTGCGAGAGTGTTTTTTCCTACAGGCTGATTTCGACATTTACCAAAACTGTACTTCAAGAAAAATCTATCATTGGTAATATTTTCTAATCTCAGACCAATGTATGTTTTAATAATTAGCATAAAATTAATTGGTTATTCTTCCTTCGCAATATTTGTAAAAGAACGTTTTAATCCATTTTTAGTATCCGGTATTTTAATTATTATTACATCATTTTTATTTTCCACATCTTGAATTTTCATTTTAACTAGTTCATCTTTCCTACAAGCCCCAGCAATTCCCATAATCATAACAACCTGCAAAAAATTAGTATAGAATGAACACGAATTAAAAAGAATCTTCTGTAAACTTACCTTCATCAACAAATATGTATCGTCGGAAGCTTCAATAAGAAATTTATTCATTTCCTCTCTTGTAAAGATACTAGACTTTTTAGTCTTAAAACCATCATTTTTACGCTTCAAAAATCCTTTCAATTTAGGATATTTTGAAATATCTTCATTTTCGTCAATAAATATGGTAGTTTTTAACATGGAGTATTCACACCATAAACTGTTTGGTGATTTTAACTTCATAAATCTATCACGAAAATATGCCAGGATTACACTTTCTGAAATACTCTCCATATACCTCTGGTGACACCAATCTTTGAACATTTTATAGGTTTCATTGTATCTGTTTTTAGATTTCTCCGGCAAAATCTCAGTACAAGCTATAATAGCATCCACCTCTATTTGATTCATGTTTATAAATTTTATTTAGAAAGAAAAACTTTTGAAAATCTATTGCATATACTTTGACATTTATCAAAAATATAAATTTTAATCGAGACAAACATGGTTACCATAGATACGACAAATATTCCTGACTTGATGTTACTAATGTCTAATGTGTATACATATAGTAAAAGTAAAGTGGAAAATCATTCAAATTCGTCTATTTAAAAAAAACGTAGGTGTGACGAAAAATCTCATATGCACCACGGTTCGTACAGTACACTTCATGGTCTCGAATACATGCAAACCTCGACCCTACGGGTCTCGGTTTGCAATCGTATTCTCGACCATAAAACTGTACTTACGAACCTAGGTACATAAAAATAACTATTATTACAACTTACTAACCAAATAAAACACAGGAGCGTTGTCCTTAAAGTTTGTATTTATTACTTACATAAGAAATTGATATTGATAAAAGTAATTTAATAAAAGTAATTTACACAAGGAGCGTTGAATAAGTAACTAAAAACAAATAACACAAAAATAAACTGAAACGAACGTTAAATTTGGCAGTAAATTAAATGTGAATTATTATAAAATAACCTCTGTATCGAACAATACAGAGTTACCTTTGAGTTGCGAAGATGGTAGGCCACGTGGTGTGTTATATACTTGGATAAATATGTTTTTTTTTGTTGGTGTTTGGCCGGAAGAATAAGAAATTAATTAGTTAAATTAATGTGAATTAGCTGAGAAGAATAATGTATATAGAACAATACAGATTACCTTAGAAGCGACAGACGCCGGGCGGCGTTGTAGGTGGCATCGTATACTTGAACAGTACGACGAGTACTATGTTTAACTTACGAAGGTTCTAAAGAGAAGACCGATTCGTGTCGAAGTAACACTGGTCTAGAAAAAAGGTTTTGTTTTATTGCTCTAAGTTAGGAGAGGGATCGATGTTGTCGATGTCCTGAATAATAATTAATCAAAAGCGCGACCTGAAGAGTTGTGCTATCGATGACATAAATATGATTAAAATATCCCTTGTGAGTCAACCTTTCAAATGATATGGAACACCATATATAAAAGAGGACGTACGTAATTAAATTAAAACAATTTAAGTGTAAAAACGAAATGTATAAAGAATTTTCAAAGTGACCGTTAAAAGCTTGTTGACGATTGAAAGCAGGTAGAAGACCAAGGGTCTGTCGTCTAGAGCGAACAAAAGAAAAGCACACGAATATGTACAACGAAAAATGTCCAAGTTAAGTTTAATATTTTAAAAATGTGGAATATTTAAAGAAATATAAATATAATTTCAAAATAGAATTAAACATTCTTATATCTGCGAAGCGTAACAACGGGAATTGTCACAATAAAGGTCCAAGCTTACAGCAGGTGTCAGTAATATATCGACAGTAGTTTAATAAAGTAGCCCCCAGTAAAAATGTGATATTACCTGTTGTTCAGAAATTTCGTCACGCTGGTAGTGTATTGTGTCAACGTAAAGGTTCTTCAGGTCGTCGAAAAACAGTGTGTATCAACAAAAACACAAGACGTGTTTTGACCAAGTTTTGCATTCACCGAAAGCCTTGTAAGAGTTACATGTAAACTCAACATCAGTGAAAATCTACACGTAGGCTGTTCAAATCAATTTGTGCTCACCGCAAGGAAGCCTTGTAAGAACTGCATGCAAACTCAACATCAGTGAAACATCTACACGTCAGCTATTCAAATCGATCGGTGGTTATCCATACCGTATTCAAGTTGGACAACGACTAAACGGTGCGTACAAACGTGTGGTCGCATATTGAGCTTAATTTACCAGGATCCCGTTTTCTTGAAAAACATACAGTTTTCAGACGAGAATCACGTTCATCTTAACGGCTATATTAATTAATAAACAACTCGATTCCTTGAATTTGAACGTCTTGATGTTATTGTAGAGAAACCACTCCATAGTGTCCGATTTACCATTTGGTGCGCGGTTTCTGGTCATAGGACAATTGGTTCATATTTTGTTGAAGACGATAATCAGAATCCACTTACTGCCAACCAAAACCGTTACAGAGGGAACATTATTGTACATTTTATGGGAGATTTACAGAACTTTTGCAGTGCATGAAATCTATTGGTGCGAAATAGTTTCAACAAGATGGTACATCGAGCCATACAACTGCGCGCACCCTAAACTTACTCCGTCAGCATTTTGATGATAGAATAATTTCCCGGAGAACAGACTTCGAATATCCTTCTCATTCACTGGATCTGACGCCACCCATACATTTGGGGTATGATAAAAGACAAAATATTTCGTTCAGAAAATCCGCCGGAGAATATTGCAGAACTGCGAGAAAGAATACTAACATTTTTCCGGCAGTTACATCAACCAAAATCGATATGAAGCTTGTCAGCGTCGTAATTTTGAATATTTAAATTTAAAAAAATTAAAAGGTAAATATAATTTTTGTTTTCGGTACTGTTTATTCTGGCGGATACTGTATTTATTACTTTGGTCAAGATCCTTTGCTAATAAGTCTAATAACACAGGTCAACAAAATTAAACTTTTTGACAGATGTTTTTATTTTGAAAACTGATTTTATATAATTTTGGTAGGCTGATTTCAAAAATTCTATGCATTTATTTGTATCACGTAAGGTTTTTTGCAAATATTAAATGAAAAAAAACGATATTTCTAAAATAATTTATTTGTTTATTGAGTAAAAAGGTGGAATACAAGTTAAAAAAGTGGAAAAAAATACTTTACTCAGTCTTTTTTAAGTGAAATCTTTGTCTTTTTGCCGGAAAGCTGCATTGTCCGGACATTCGGTTGTATGTTTTTAAGGGCATATCCCGTTTTCACATCCAGCAGTAGTCCGCCATCATCGTTATGCTCCATCTGCCTTGGTATCGCCGTTCCATTTCCTTAATGTCTTGGTGAAACCTCTCTCCCTGTTCTTCGCTAACTGCTCCAAGATTTTCAGGAAAATAGTTCAAGTGTGAAAACAGGAAATGCACTTTCAAACTAATATTACAGCCTAGACGATGAAAGTGTTGTAACATATTTTGAACAATGTTTTCGTAGTTTTCGTCCTTAGAGTTCCCAAGAAACTTATCAATTACTTCTTTAAATGAAACCCAGGCGTTTTTCTCGACATTGGTCATTGTGTTTTGAAAATCCTTGTCTTTGCATAATGTTCTTATCTGCGGCCCAACAAAAATACCTTCTTTTAACTTGGCATCGGATAAGGCTGGAAATGTCTCGCACAAATATTTAAAACACTGTCCATTTTTGTCTAGGGATTTAACAAACTGCTTCATCAAGCCAAGTTTGATATGGAGAGGAAGCAGTAAAACTTTATTGGGGTCAACCAAGCTATCTCTTAATACATTTTTGCTACCAGGTGTAAGGCTTGTTCTAGAGGGCCATTCTATTTGAGTCCAATGTTTATCCCTTGCTCGACTATCCCACTCACAAATAAAGCATGGAAATTTTTTATAACCTCCTTGTTGTCCTAGTAGCATACACAGCACTTTAAGGTCACCACAAAGCATCCACTGATGTTCTTGGTAGTTTATTTTCTTTAAAAGAAGTTCAAAATTTTCATACATTTCCATTAAATGTACCGAATGGGCAACGGGAACCGAGGCCAGCTTGTTACCATTGTGCAATAAAACGCCTTTTAAACTACGCTTACTTGAGTCAATAAACAGGCGCCATTCTTCTTTTACATACGGCACATTTCCTAATTTTGAAATTAAGTCAGGAATATTGTTGCAATACACTAGCGGTCCGTCTTCAGTAAAATATTGACATAACTCTTTTTCGCGATCCCGGTAAAAGCTAGATGTGACGCCAGGTGCCAGTAAATGTTTCTCACGAAGTCGGGAGGCTAACAATTCGGATGCATCCTTTGGAAGGTGCAAGTCTCTAATTAAATCATTTAGTTCGCTCTGGTTAAACACTTCGGGCTCTCTGAAATCTGGTGTGAAATCTGAGTCATCTGGGTCGCAATTAGATTCCTCTGATTCTGACGATATGACGTTTTCTAGTGCTTTTGGGGCGGTAGGTATCGGTACATCTGGTCCATGAGGAACTGGTCGAATAGCAGAGTCAAGATTGGGATACACAATTTGTTTCTTATTTTTTCTGTTGAATCCTTGAACATTACACTAACAAAAATAACAATCATTCATCACTGTGATTTCTAGGCTCTCGCCATACCATAGGAACACCAAAGCTTTAAACATTTCTTCCTACCTTTTTGCCAGTTTCTTAATGCTTCAACGCAAACGGAACAAACAGTATGAGGAACCCAGGACTTGTATTGGTCGCCAATTTTTACACCAAAATAAGCGTGGTATACATTTTTCACAAACGAAGTTATAGTTTGCCTCTGCTTTACTACGACATAACTACCACAGATATAACAAAAGTTATTCGGATTGTTCACACAATGTCTTCTTTCCATATTTATACTTTCTAGAACACTTAAAATACGCAACAACGAAGACAACAAGCACGCGGACACAGTAGCACGACGACTAACACAACCAAACTGCACATAAGCAGGTTTCAACGTTGTATTGACGCTTCTGCGCCGACTCTGTTGCTTTGCTGAGAAATCTAATATTAACCAGTGTTGCCAAATCACATTTAATTTCATAAAAATCAATTCATTTAAAAATCATGCCTAACATGGAACAAACATATTCTTGTCATAGGTATATATATTAATAAATTAACATTTTTAAGATATAGAGCGCTATAAAAAAATTTACGTGATAGAGCAAAAATATGGCATTTTTTGGAATAAGGGCCCCCAAACATACACCAATTAGCAAACAGCTTTCAAACATCAAAATCACTGTAGACCTGTGTAATTTCTCATATTTCAATTATTTAATAAAACAAGATGATGCTTCCGTGCTTACAATCAATTAATTCCTTCGAACTTTCGCATTTGAAATTTATCCAATCATCATTTTAGATTTAAAGACGGCGAACTCCACTTTGCCTCTTTTACATAAAACCTAACTTGGCGTGCAATACAGGGCGCCATCATTACCCGTAACACACAGAAATTACTTCGACTACAATTACAACGGGTAATTCCGCCCGTCCTTCAAATTGTTCGTTTCGCAACTTTAAACCGTTATCCGTAACATCGACGTCTGGTAAACACGACAGCGCAGTACCGAGAACAATACAACAAACTCACAAAACCGCACCATCGGAGATGTCCAATTTCCAAACCGTTCCGCCTGTGCATTCCGGGTGAAGGGAAACAACAACGAGAAGACGTCGTCTTCGTCGACGACGGTTTGATGTTTGCGTGTGAGGTTTGCTCGGTGATTGGCAATCGATTGCCTCTAAAAATATTTATTGCCGGCAAACAATGCAACCAACAGGCCCCGCTCAGTCAGACGTGGGCATTTCCCGATACCCCGATATTCCGTTCCCGTATTTCCGAGACATGCAACAGTAAATATACTGTAAATAAGCTGTCATTGAGGGGGTGATCGATGCCTGTGACTTAAATGTGAATGAAAATTTGCTTCCGTAGGACTCGATTTGATCGTAAATTTACTGTGCTCTATACGTAAAAAAACTCTATTTTTAGACTTGAAGGATTATTTATTGAAAGCAAACAACGCATCCAATAAACAACCAATTTATGAATAGGTGTTTTAGAGGCAAATATAATGCTTTGCAGTACTAGAAATATAGTTTGGCATACATATACGAGGGTTACTCAAATTTAAACCGGACTTTGTTTTTAATAATTTTTCGTCATATCTGTCTGTTATTTTGAGTTATCCGTACCGTCTCCATGATTATTACGTCATCGATAATAGTCTAGGCTTTTATAATAACAACCACGGACGTTATGCAGGTATTAATAATAAATTATTTTACTCACGACCGGTTAGTAAATTGAACATTTCTAACCTTCATACCAGCTAGAAAATGCGCTATTACATACCGAGGTAGATAATAGCACTTTAGCGGCCAGCTTATGTCAATTTTCCGGCTAATGTCCATTCCAAATAAAAATAAACCGTTGGGAAAGATAGGGCTTAAAATAAGAGCTTGTGATTGGCTAAAATAGAGGCCGATTTTATCCAGGCAAAATTATGTTTATTTAGTACTGTCAAATTAGCGTTTTGCTGTCAGTATTGACCGGTATTTCTGTCTGTGCTAGTCAATTACATGTTTTACTAGTTGTTTATTGTGCTATTTATTATTAATATTCGTTAAATATAGTTCTTTATAGAGATTATAAAGTGAAAACATCATTTTCTAAAAATATTTTATCACTCATTAATTTATTTCATTTATTTAATCGCAATCGTTTTAGAGCATGGATGACGCAAATTTACCAGGTCCATAAAAAAATCGTAAAGAAAAATATGTAAAAAGTGGCAGATGGCTTACAATGTGTATTTTAAGAACAAAGCTAATATATCCAAAGCAGGTGCTGTTCGTCAAACTTCAAGAGACGAAGGGATTGGTAGAAATACTTTGTTTGACATTATTAAGGAAATTGAAATGTCTGGAGTTACACAGTCTCCATTAAGAAAACGAAGTTGCCGAGATGCTTACAATAAATTAGATGAAGTATCAAAAAGTACGATTAGAAGGCACGTGCATTCATTTTTCTTTAAAAATGAGTTACCAACTTGCACAAAAATATGTGAAGCTATTAAAGGGGATGCCAGTTTACCTCCTTTAAAACGAACATCACTTTGGAGAATCCTAAAGGAACTAGGATTCAAGTGGGAAAAACGCACACGAAATAGCATATTAATTGAACGAAATGATATCTTATGGAGACGTCGTTATTTGACATGTACAAGAAAGTTTCGTGCAGAAAGGAGAAAAATCTATTATTTAGATGAAACATTGGTGAATGCAGGTTACACAAAAGCAAAAATATGGAAAGATACAACGGTACTTAATCCAAGGCAAGCATTTGTTGAAGGTCTTTCTACTGGTTTAAAAGATCCATCTGGCAAAGAAAAGCGACTAATTGTGCTTCACATTGGCAGCGAAACTGGTTTTATGAATGGGGGTTTGTTATTATTTGAATCCAAGAAAACTGCAGATTACCATGAAGATATGAATAGTGAGTTGTTCATCGCATTGATGCAAAACATATTACCTTCTCTTGAGCCCAATAGTGTTATAGTAATGGATAATGCGCCTTATCATTCTACTAAAACAGAAAAGTTACCTACTTCATCATTCAATGGAGGCACTCATTGAATGGCTTTTAACCAAAGAATTTTAGCTGATAATTCTATGCTAAAGATTAAATTGTTTGAGCTTGTAAAAAATTACACATCCTGTCATCCAGTTTCATGCGTGGTCGATGAAATAGCTAGAGAAAGTGGCCGTACAGTTTTACGATTACCTCCATATCACTGTAATCTTAACCCCATTGAACTTATATGGGCTCAAGTCAAGCATCATGTTGCGGCCAATAATAAGACATTTAAATTGGACGAAGTAAGAAATTTATTATTAGATGGATTAGACATAGTTGTTGCTGACGCATGGAAAAATAGCATTCATCACGTTATAACAGAAGAAAACAAAATGTATGATTTAGATAATATTGTTGAAAATGTATTACAAAATTTGACTTTTACTGTAAATACTGGGTCATCCTCAGAATTTTCATTAGATTCAGGTTCTGATCTTGAAGATGAGTAGTTTTCAATATATATATTCATGAACAATATGCAACATAATGAACTGTGGTGTGTTAAATTTAGTTATGTGTGTGTGATGTTCTTGATTTAGATTCGTGTGTGTATGCGATGTGTTAGATATATTCTTTTTATACTTATAAATTGTATAGTTTGGTAAATATAGTGAATAAAATGTAAACCAAATATAATTATATAATAATGTTTACCATATACATTCATGAGATTGTAAGTTGTTTCAGGTGCTCAGAAATTATTCGACGTCCTGGGTCTCAAGTAACTACCAGATATTGTGATAATCGCGGAATATTAATGAAATTTCGAAGTAGGAAATTATTAAAATAATTTTTTTAATGTAATTATGTAAGTGTAGGTAAAAGATTTAATGTATATTATGCTAATAAAAGAGGGTTTTACATTCATTGTGATCAGACATTTATGAAAAAAATTGTTTTTACTGAACACACGGAGGTTCCTATCAAAGCAATTTCTCTTTCTATTTTTTCTTATTTTTTTTTTCAATTACATTGAAATCTAAAACTGTAATCAAACCATATTTCTGCTAAAAGCAAAAAAAATCATTGTACGATAGTAACAATTTATCCCATACATAAGCAAAAAAGTAAGTATTAATCAGCCATAACTTGAAATAAAGGAAGGAACACATGTTTAATCAAATACTGAAACTGGAAAAATGCTTACGTTTTACCTATCTTTTGGTGCAAACCTGCTGTTCTATCCTTTTTAATATGTACTTACTTATTTTTGTACAATGAAAATATTTTTAAATATCTTTTTTAGATGTATAAAAATTTTTATCCAAATTATGTGAAATGATGTGCAGGTAAATGAATTTCCTTATTGCTCTCTCATTATAGATACTATTAAAATAACTGTATTTTGTAAAATGCAATGTTTTTTAAGCTAAACGATACACAAATATTATGATAATTATAATACACTGTCACCATCAATCCTTTAAATTTATTAGTTTCACATTTACACAAAAGTTTTGTTCTCTTTTAAAATCAAAGAAAGATGTAAATATTTCTCCTGTAGTAATTTTAACACATTTTATTGCATTTTATTGCAGATGCAACCCCTTCAAACAATAAATAACAGATTATAAGATATTGATTGAAATATTTTATATAAGTCTAATACCTTGCATTGGTATATATTTGCCGATAAAACTATTAAAGTCTAAGCTTTCTTAGTAATAAATATGTTAATAAACAAACGTCAAAAATGATCTTTTATATAAGTTAGTAGGTATATAACCTCATATACAAATTATATATTTTTTTGAAATTCCTGTGTAAATTATACTCACTTCTTAATTGGAATGCATTATAGGTAATGTCATTTCAGAATTTATGAAACATCAGTGTCGTTTAAATAAGTAAATCAAATTATAATAAAACTATTCATAAATATTTATTAAGTAAATAACAAGACAACGTTTTAATACAAAATTTATTTGCTTTTGGAATTAATACAATATGATCATTTATATTTACCCTCTAGCAAGCCATGAAATTATTTCTTGAAAATATCGTGTTGGTAGTGACAAATAAAATACATCTGTCATTATATGTATGTTCTGATAAATAAAACTCATCTGTCATTCATTAATGTATTTATTAATTGACACTTAAAAATGTTTACAATAAATCATAAAGTTTTTCTGATCGAATCATACTTTAGGAATGGTGTAAAATTAGAAAATGGAGAATGGTCGTACTCCTTGCAGCCTTGTATAGAAGAATTTCGGGCAGAATTTCCAAATTTTCCAACAACATATGACAGTTTCTGGCAATTAATTCAAAAGTCAGTGGTTAAATTCCGTGAAACAGGGTCTGTGTCTCGAAAACCAGGTGCTGGTAGACCACTAAAGCGGACAGTTGAAAATATAGCAGATGTTAAGGGACGAATAAATCAATCACCTAAGAAATCGATTCGTAAGCTTTCACAACAAACACAACTGTCATATGGGACCTGCCAGAGAATCCTTAAAAAAGACCTACAAAAATTTCCATACAAATTTCATTGCGTGCAAGAGCTTTTACCAATCGATCATGTAACCAGAGTTAATTACTGTCAGTGGTTCTTAGGTACGATTAATAACGATGACGTTCTTGACAAATCCTTCTGGTCCGATGAAGCATAGTTTCATTTATCAGGATATATAAATAAACAAACAATGCGCATCTGGTCTAGTGAAAATTCACATGAAATTCTTGAAACACCCTTGCATTCACAAAAAATAGGCGTTTGGCTTGCTGTTTCTCGTAGACGGATTATTGGTCCAATATTCTTTAATAATACGATAAATGCAGAACGATATCGTAATAATTTATTGCTACCATTTGTAAATCAATTACATGATGATGAGCTCCGCGAGGGATATTTCCAGCAAGATAATGCAACAGCCCATAAGACAAGAGAAACGATGGAATTATTGCATGAATTCTTTGATAATTGAATAGTAGACTTTCCACAACGATCTCCGGATTTAACAATTATGGACTATTTCATTTATCCACATCTAAAAAATAGAGTATTTACGAATCGTCCACATACAATTGAAGAACTTACTAATGCTATCCGAAATGTCTGTGAGGAAATTACACCACATAATTTAAGGAATGCCTTCAATAATATGAGACGAAGAGTTGCGCTATGCATAGAAAATGAAGGAGCTCACTTTGAACATTTATTGTAGCTGTTTTTATTATTAAACTTTTTATTTTTTCAACTGAAACGTTTGTATGTAATTATTTGTCAAAATGACAAAACCTAATCTGTCATCAGTATAAAATAACCTATATCACACACACGCTGCAAAATAAGTTAACTTAAATTATGGTACCAATATGGTACCAAAGAAAAATGTCATTGCCTTCTAGAGGGTAGAAATATGTGATCATATGGTATTAATTGCTACCCATGTTTAAAATCGTAGGTTAATAATTTACTAATCTGTTAGAAAATATTACTATTAATTGTTATCTTACCTAGCAACAGTACCTATCAAAAGCATTTATCAACATGCCGTGAAATTTAATACTATTTGCTATTTAGTGATTTAATAGTTTATATAATAATTACTAACTGATTGTAAGTAAAATAGTATACAAACCTTGGCGGAAAGATTCATTCCCGTCTCGAGATTAAGTTCACCTCGACGCTGTGCGTCTCGGAGAACTTTCTAATCTCTCGACGGTAATGAACCACTTTCCGCCTCGGTATATAATATACTATTTAATCAAATTTATTCATAGTTTTTTTAGTAAATTACAAATTAATAGAACACTATTTTATATTGGAACAAGTATAAAGATTAAATACACACTTTTTATTTCCAAAAATTGAAACTTTTTTCATATCGTTGTTGCTGGCATCATCTTTGGAAGAAACTTTTGAAAATACCTCAATACCTTTATCGCTAGCGGTGTTCAGAGCATTAGAAGAAGATATTCTGATTTCCTGTCCAGAAGTGTTTTTTGAAAGCTGTAGATATATAAAAACGAATGGCCGGTGAGTTGGCCAACAACGCAGGTCTGACGGAGAGCTGAACGTCAAAAGGAATGTTGAAAATGTTGGAATGTCTTAACCGATTCACTATTGAACTCCGACCTAGATCAAAGTCTGTTCGTTCAAAATGTGGCTTCATTGTTTGAGGTTGTTCAGACAAATACTTTGCTTTTGACATTGACATTGAAACATTGAAGAGTTTAAATTAGCTGTACCAAATTTTACTTGTTTTTATGATGAGATATCAGAAAGATAACATCTCTTAGAGATGCTAAGGTTGAGAAGACATTTAAAAGCGGTCAATGTTACAGTTACTAATTGGGTGTGTCTCCAGATTTTTTTAAATTTATCGTGGAATGTGATTTTACAGAATCTTTTCCGAATAATTTAATAATCGCACTAAAATTATTTATGAAATATTCGTATCAGTTGCTTCTTGTAAGAAGAGCTTGAGTAAATTAAGATTGTATAATACAAAAGTATTTTTAATAATATAAAAAATATTATTAAAATGGGGTGTGAAGAACACAATACAAGTTCATTTATGTATTTTTGAATGTATCTTCTCCAAAGACGTAGATACGTATTTCACATTTGTACATGTTCGTCGGTACGCCCCTGTTGGAGAAGAGACACATTCAAAACAAACATAACTACGTTACTATCTAGCCGAAATTATTCAGACAGAGCGTGAAGGAATATTCAGCGCTGTCTACATAATAACAGCCGAAGTAGACGTGTTTTTTATAGTCGGTAACCACCGTATCTATAAAAAACTGTATTCTCGTGTCTTCACTACTTGTCGGCGTGAGCCGAATGTGTGAATGTGAAATACGTATCTACGTCTTTGGAGAAGATACATTCAAAAATACATAAATGAACTTGTATTGTGTTCTTCACATCCCATTTTTAATATTTTTTATATTATTAAAAATACTTTTGTAATATACAAATTTAGTGAGGTTTTACCCACTCAAGTATGTTTCAAATTATGTTGTTAAATTAAGATTGATTAAAAATTACTTGCGGGTTACATTGATCGAAATGAGACTTAACAATCTTGGCATATTAACGAAAGAACACCAGGCAACACAAAATATTTTGATACAATACATTTTGAAGATGTGATTTCCGAGTTTGTAGCTGTTAAATCTAGAAAAAAGAGATTTTGAGTGTTTGTACATAACATGTATATGAGAGTATGTTAATTCTACTCTTATTCTTTTTTTGTTACACCTGATTTTTAATTTTATACATGAATGTCAAAGAATGTATAATAAAACAGTACCATTAATATCATAATATCGTAACTTAATTATTAATTACTCTCATTTGTATTCATTAAAAATCATACTTCACGCTTATCGGATTTTTAATAATTTTAAACTTTTTCATTCTTGGGGTAACACCTGGTGCACCGGGTGCCACCTATGCTAGCTACGCCACTGCCCTCCTCATAGAGCTTTTCCTCCTGTGAAAGTTTAACATTAGACTTCAGTGTTTATTGTGGTCCCTCGTTCGATAAAATCTGCTAGAAAAACGCCGTTCTTGTCCCAAAAGACAATGACGTTTCTCGTAGAAAAAGTTTGACAGCACTTTAAAGACTTCCTCATAGGCGAGTTAGAGCGACCCCACTGCATTGTCTTTTCGTCTCAACTTTGACATAGGCGAGCCAAATGGCATCACCTGTTACGGTATGCTTGAGGAAATCTTCACCTTCAATATCGTAACGTATCAAAAAAGGTAGTGCCGATCACATTCTCTTTGTTTTATGGTTTTCGGTAATAAGTTTTGGCACCCATCGTTAACATTGCCAGAAATAATTGCCGTGCTTCGAGAAACCAACCCACTACCCCAAATCATCCTGTGCGAGTTCGCACACAGCTAGAAAGACAATTGAATTTTTGCAAAATATCGAATTTTTAGATCATCCTCCGTATAGACCCGACCTAAATCAGAACGATTTTTTTACATTCCCAAAGATCAAAAATACGTGGTTGACGTTTTCAATCCCCGACAGAAGCAGTAAACGCCTTCAAAACAGCAATTTTGACTGTCCCAACTAAAAACTGGAATTACTGGTTTAAAAATTGGCTTGAACGAATACAGAAGTGTATCAATTTTTGTGGAAAATATTTTGAAAAACAATAAATAACAATAATAGTAATACAGTGAAAATCATTTATAACGACGTCGCTTATAACAACAAGTTGCTTATAACGACCGACCTGTAGAGAATTGGTTGAATTTCTATATGCGACAATGTCTACCATAGTCATGTATAACGCCGTCGCTATTAGCGACGAAGTCGCTTGTAACGTCTTTCGTGAGCTCTAAGTCAGGCCGGATGTAACGACGTACGTAGGAGAAAAAAGCCCCGTGCCGAGTGTTGTTGTTCCGATTGGTCCCGTTTCTGTGATTCCCCTAATTCCCGACAGTTTTGATGCAGCAATACATACCAATTATTATATACATACATATTTGTAAGCGACCGGTGTTGTTCAAATTACGTTATTTGTTACATGTATGTATGTGTGTCAAAACAGAATGACACCTGCAAAAAAGAGAAAATCCTTATCAATAAGTGACAAATTTGCAATAATTACACGCATAAAAAATGGTGAGGCTAATGTGGAGGTTGCAAAAAGTTTTCGTCTATCGCATTCCACTGTATCTACCATTTGGAAAAATCGAACAAAATTTCAAGACGCCTTCAAAAATAATGTTCAAACGAATAAGAAGTTAAGATGCTCTCAATATGATGATATAAATAAGACACTCTTGAGATGGTTCAAAGAGAAACGAAGCCAGGGTATTCCAATAACAGGGCCCATCTTACAAGCCAAAGCCAATGATTTCGGCAAGCTTTTAGGACTGGAAAACTTTGAATGCTCAGAAAGTTGGATCAAACGATTCCGAAACCGTCACAATATTGTGGGTGGCACTGTCTCTGGTGAATCTACATCTGTATCCGAAAGTACAACTGATGAATGGTTGAAAAATGTTTTTGCAGAGATACGTAAAAACTACACGGATGAACAGATATTTAACGCGGATGAAACCGGATTATTCTTCAAAATGACTCCTAACAAGACCCTAAAATTTAAAGCAGAGAAATGCTCTAGGGGAAAAATGTCAAAAGACAGGGTCACGGTATTGGTGGTCGCCAATATGACCGGCACCATTAAAAAAAAGCTGCTTGTGATTGGAAAATCAAACAATCCCAGGTGTTTTAAAAGCATGAAGAGACTTTATGTCGATTGCAGATCCCACAGACGTGCCTGAATGGTGTCCGAAATATTCGAGAAGTTTTTACGAGACTGGGATAAGGAGCTATGTGCGGCAAAGAAGAAAATTTTGTTGTTGGTGGATAATTGCAGCGCTCATCCTAATGTTCAGAATTTGAAGGCCATAAATTTGTGTTTTCTCCCACCAAATACAACTTCCGTTCTACAGCCTCTTGATCAAGGCATAATAAGGAACCTCAGAGTGCATTTCCGAAAGGCTTTAGTCATGAAAATGATGGAGAATGCAGATGAAAACAATGAAATAAAAATTAATATTCTAGATACCGTCATGATGATATCCACAGCATGGGATGCAGTTTCACAAAATATAATTGTTAATTGTTTTCGACATGCTGGATTTCTCCCCTCAGTGGCTATTCAAGAAAAGGATCATTTTGAAGACGAGGATAACATTCCCTTGGCACAACTGATTCGAGAAGCGTACGTCGTGGACACTGATTCAAATGTTACATTTGATGACTTTGTTGACGTTGATAAAGACTTGGCAACATGGGGAGAGCTAAATGATGAAGATTTAGTTATGAATTTAAAAGGTTTACAAACAGAAGAAGAAGCATACGAGATCGATGAAGATCAAGATGACCCTGGGATGGAATTCGAACCACCATCAACATTGGAGGACATTAAAGCTTTGGAAATAGTGCGAAACCACATTTTATTTTAATGACAAGTTGAATGAAGTTTACATTAAGAATGTCATAATATTGGAAAGGGCCTTAGAAGTGAACTATTTTTTGCAATCCAGTAATCAAACAAAAATTACTGACTTTTTGGAAAATAATTTTTCATGTGTATGTAATTGTTTTTTATTATTTATAACTATGTGCTATAATACAATTATTATCTTCATTTATAATAAAATGCATTCAGATACTTGTGTGTTGTACCTTATTACATATTAGAAAAAAATGCATATAACGACGTCCTTATATAACGACGAAAATTGTCGGTCCCTTGGTCGTCGTTATAATCGACTTTTACTGTAATAATAATATACTTTAATACCCAACGGGCTAGGCCCAATTGCAAGGTACATTATAATTATAATTACATGACATTGCAGTGAAATTAAATGAACTATGGACTTGAATAGTGCTGTCCATCCGCCAGCCATCCTCAAACAAACAGATTATCCAGCATTCTGTTGGCCAGGTTGGAGAGAATATAGGTAGGAGTCTGTTTCAAGGCGTTCATCTTCGCGAAGGGAACCATAAATGTAACTTCGTACCTGGAGTTCATACGACGAACCCAAAACGACATTCACTCCAATATAAATGGGCAGTCAATAATGTTTTTCATTAGTTTAGTTAGGAATTTCCTACAAATATTCTCCCTTCTTACGCTTACAGATGACATGCCATGACGTAAAAGCAAATCATCCTGGGATGCACACGTTCCGGGTAGATACCATCAGTCTTGAATGTGAGGTACTTCAAAAACTTGCGGTGAGCGCGGTCCAAAGGAATAGAATCGCAAGCATAGATGGGATACCAAATTAATGAGGCATATTCCATTTTACTCAAAACATAAGCATGGTACAGTGATTTAAGCAAAGTGAGATCTTTAAGGTATTTTGATACACGCATAATAAATCCCAGAGTTTTGTAGACATCGGAACACAAATGGATTATATGAGATCTGAACGTAAGATTAGAGTCAAATAAGACTTCAAGATCCTTTATTTCCGTCTTACTGGTTAAGATATTGTTTTTAATAATATACAAGGATTCGTGATGTGTAACAGAGTATAAGTGACCATGCAGCATTTGTCAATATTTAATGTAAGTTTGAAACGGTCACACCATGCAACTAATACGTCCAGATTTTGCTGTAGTTTAACGATATCGTCAGTTGTGGAACTCTCAGAATATATTCTTATATCATCTGCATATGCGAGAATGGGACACTTCACTTGGAAATAGAGATCATTCATAAACAAAACAAATAGCAAAGAACCCAAATTTGATCCCTGAGGAACGCCAGAATGAAGAACAAAATTATTGGACCAGAACCCATTGTATGTTACGTAGCATTTTCTTTGAAATAGATAATACAGAAGAAGATAGAAGTTGGAACGAGGTCAAAAGATTCCAACTTATGAAGTAAAATCTCATAATCAATTGATCGAAAACCTTAGATAGGTTAATCAATTACATCAACCTGACCTCTGCTGTCCAAAACCTCACCGATATGCTGAATAATCGACGCCAAATTGATGACAGTTGATCTACCCGTGACAAAACCATGTTGGTTCGGTGACATATGAGAGCTCGTGCCACTAAATAGTCTGGTGAAGTTAGAAATAATAGATGTCGGCCTGTAATTATTAATGAACGCACGATCTCCTTTCTTATGCACGGGGATAATTCTTGTGTTCTTCCACCGATCAGGAAAGATATTAGCTGTTATAGATAGATTAATAAGTAATTTCGGAGGACATGCCAGGACAAATCTACAGTTACGTATCAAAAAACTCGGTAAGGAATCATCTCCAACGGTGTTTTTGTTAAGAAAACTGGTCATTAAATCAATTAAGTCATCCTTGGAGGTCAACGAGAAGAAAAATGGTGGGGAACAGTAGTCCTATCCATCACAAGTGAAGCCTGACAAGGAGGTAGGCACAGTACAAAACGTATCCGCCAAGGCATCTATAATAGTACTGGGATCCGAAAAAGCAATACCATTACTGTCATGAAGTGAATTAAGTATCCTACTGCAGCGCTGCGTATCGCGAAGAAAACTCCAGAGATTAAAAGCGGTTCCTTTGATTGAATGCTCCATTGCAGAAAGGTAAGATGTATAATTATCCTGAATTTTCATCTTTACTATAGTACAAAGACGTTTGAGTTCATTGTAGGAGTCAATATTTCGAGCTTTGATCCAATTTTTGTGATAGTAGTTCTTATTTTTGAGAATAGATTATTTATATTTATTATAAAGCGTTTTGAGTGGATCCACTGTTTGATTTTCTGGGTATATGCAAACCTAAAGGCATCCCTCATAATAAATGATAGCTCAAGATTATAAGAACTACAATATGATTATTCGTGTCTTAGTGATTCAAATAATCGACTATTTAAAATGCTGTGTGAGAACTTGAATTATCAGGCTTGATAATTCGTCTTCTGTTCTGTTTTTTCATCATTTGCTTGCCAAGGAGTTTTGCAAGGATAATTTTCATACTCTATATTAATGATTTGATTGGATGTGGCAAGTGTATTTTTGCTGATGATCTAAAAATATTTGTTAACTCTATTTAGATTGGTGCTGATTAGTACATAGCAAATAACACTGAGGACCAGAAAATAAATTTTTCTTTGTCTCAGAAAGAAAAATATGTGATTTTATGACTATACAGTGTGTATAAGCCAAGTGGAATAAATTCATTATTTCGGTTACTGTACATATTTGTAAAAAATCCCGAAACATGTCATATTTAATATATAAATTAACATTCTTCAACGTGAAAATGCGATCCCTACCTTCAACCCCCTTCGAATGACAGGTACAACCCCCATTTTTTTTAAATGGGAAGTATAGGCTTGTGATATATCGTTGTAAAGGTCTCTTTATTCTCTATTCAAAAATGTTATAATTTTCATGTTTGTTGCAACAATTAAGATAGAATAAAATAAAATCATGTTGTTATGGAAATTCGCTACAATATACTCAAAAAATAAAATTTAATGCAAAATGTAAAGAAAAATTTAAAACGCCAAAAAAAATATGAATGTCAATGAAGTAGATATTCAAAATGTTCACCATGAACGTCTTGGCAACATCCTAATCTTAAATCTAACATTATTTAACATATCAGGCGTGATCGACCTAATCGCAAGCGTTATTCGTTCTCTTAAGTCATTTAAATCCAAAGGTTTAGTTTTGTACACAATGCTCTTCAAATATCCCCATTAAAAAAAATCAAGTAAGGTCAGATCAGGTGATCGCGCTGGCCATTCTATCGATCCTCGCCTTCCTATCCACCGATTGGGAAATATTGCATCGAGGTACTGCCGGACATTGCGTTGGTAATGTGGTGGTGCTCCATCCTGCTGAAACCATATCGTATTCATTGGAACTTGAGGGTTTCCTGGAACAGGATATAAATTTGCCAAAGTTGGAATGACATCATTTTGAAGTAGTGCCAAATAACGATCGCCATTCAAATTGCCCTCAATGAAAAAGGGACCAATGATATGGTTTCCAACAATACCTGCCCAAACATTAACTTTTACTGGGTATTGTGTGTGTTCTTCCCTCATCCAGTGAGGATTTTCCGTAGACCAGTAGCGGCAATTTTGCCGATTAGCATGACCGCTAAGAGAAAAAGTGCACTCATCAGAAAACATAACGTCTTCTAAATTGATAATATTGTTATCCAGCATGTCCATCATTCGCTCACAAAAATAAGTTCTTCTATCAAAATCGTCTTCCATAAGATCCTGAGTAGATATCATTTTATAGGGATGCATTTTATTTTCTTTTAATATGTTTACTATCGATGTATGGCTAACATTTAATGTAGTGGATGCATGTCTACTCGATGTATGTGGGTTTTCCATAAACTCAAGCATCACATCTACTTTGATTTCATCACTCAGTGCATTGGCAGCTGGTTTTTTTATCTGCCTTACATGACCAAACTCTCGAAACTGCTTCTCTATCTTACTTATTGTTCCTTGAGCTATAGGCGGTAAATCAAGAAATTTCTCATGAAATAGGCGGGTTACTTCTTGTTGTGTTCGGGTTCTCTTCCCGTAACCAATCATTTGTATGACTATTATTTTATACATTTCCGTTAATCTAACCATTTCTCAGAATTGTATTTTACGAAATTCAAACTAAAATTATCAAACTGTCAATTTAAATGACAACTTTTAAATACAAAACAATTTACTAAGGCGTTTTAAACAAACTAATGTTGCCACGGAAACTTTTTAAAGTATTTTTAATGGATACCATCTAAAAAGCACATTGGTATGGTTTTTACTCACTTTCTTATTATGAAGACCTAAACGGGAAGTAAGTAATGCAATGATGCCTTTGATGTATGTATTAAATCTTTATAAACTCAAATGAGCATCTACTTCATTGACATTCATATTTTTTTCTGGCGTTTTAAATTTTTCTTTACATTTTGCATTAAATTTTATTTTTTGAGTATATTGTAGCGAATTTCGATAACAACATGATTTTATTTTATTCTATCTTAATTGTTGCAACAAACATGAAAATTATAACATTTTTGAATAGAGAATAAAGAGACCTTTACAACGATATATCACAAGCCTATACTTCCCATTTAAAAAAATGGGGGTTGTACCTGTCATTCGAAGGGGGGGAGGGTTGAAGGTAGGGATCGCATTTTCACGTTGAAGAATGTTAATTTATAAATTAAATATGACATGTTTCGGGATTTTTTATAAATATGTACAGTAACCGAAATAATGAATTTATTCCATTTGGCGTATACACACTGTATGTAACGCTAAAGACATCCCTCGCAAATTTTTGAGTTCAATAAAGACGCTACAAACTTATGCATCAACCCAATATATTACAGAATTATTCATGTTCGAAAAAGAAATTTTCGATTCAAAACTTATGAAAAATGCTAGATTTTGTTACGACAAGAATATATGTTTACACATACACATTACGTGCCTGAGACTTTTGATAAATTTCAGGAAACGACGATATCGAACTCTCGGCAAATTTTCAATAACTCATAGAATTACGGTATGCATCTACAATACTTGTTTCGGGAATGCTCCTTCGTTCATTCGAAGCGCTAAATTCGCCATTAATCATAATTTTTCTGGGAGAGAAACAGCGAAGCCGACCAAATTTAAAACGCATTTACAACGAAACATTACTGCTGACATACAATTTATTAAAAGATTATTCAAAAGCGTTTCGTCAAACGACACACAGGCGTACAATTTATAACATCGCATTTAATAAATGGCATTCCAGGCGTCAAACACTAAAATAAATTGTTCGGTGCTTCGGCAATATCCATCGAAATTCTTATTTGTCGCTTGCAGTCAACTCTAGCATACTCATATACACACTCTCTCAGGCATACACAGACGTAAATGTAACCATTTAAAATTACCACCTTGGCGAAGTTTAAATTGGATACGAGTCTACGCGAAGACATTTATTAAATAGTGCTTAAAAGTAGAACTTTAAATGGATAAAAACTTAAATACATAATATTTAGAATCCTCACACGATTCTCTTGAAGTTTTCAAATTATCGAGTAAATCTCACTTAAGGGTAATTATGTCTTAAACGAACACTAATCACGAAGACTTATCATGATTTCTCGTTACACATTATGGTATTAAAAAATATGTACAGTTTGTTGAAAAAATAATGTCTCCCCTTAAAACTTCAATGCTAGTGTCTAAGATGAATAACATCCTTTTAAATTTGTTTTATTACATAAAGACGATCCTCTTCGCGTTGGTAACGTATACATACATAAAAACAGGAATGTATTGATCCGCCTTGGAAGGTAGTATTCATATGACGCGGAGAAGACATTACTTTTCCAAAAACTATATATGCTAGATCTTCTTCGAAGATCGTAGATTTTGCTACACAATTATTAGCTAAAAATACTTTAAATACCGGGTGGATAGAAAAAAATGAATCCTGTTTAAGGCCATTTGGATTTTTCCAGAAAATATGCAAAAAATACATTTTCTGTATAGTTACTGCTTTTAATATTCTGTACATTGCAGCAGGTAACAAATTTATCGTAGACCTGGTCGTACATCTTCTTTGATTTTATAAGTAATAAGCTTAATTTTGCTTCATCCGCTGCTTTAGAAATTTCGGGTGGTGTACTGTAAACTGTTCCTTCGTCACTACATTCCATTATATATAGGTGAAAACTGCTTTACTTACAATTATAAGCAATTGACAATAAAAATGGCGATTACTTATTCTCGCTTTGTTGATAAAATTGTCATTGCATAAAATTGTCATTGCATTTTACTAATTTTGAAAGACCGTATGATACTGACGATATAAAATTTTATATAGAAAAGATAAATTGACAGTATGTAGAATTTATCAGAATTATTATTTATGAAAGGATTATTAAAACGGTAGTGCATAAAATTTCGTATGTATCTTTGGCGTAAATAGCGTTTATAGACCTTGACGTGTTAATATTATTTACACGTCGCGGTCCATAAACGCCTATTTTACGCTCTCGATTCATAAACAACTATTAATTAACAATGGCAGGTATATTACGGGTCGTCTTTAAATACATTAACTGATGACCCTAGGCAATAAATAAACGGTCCGATGTATAAAGCTATAAATAAATTTGGCAAAACATGACGATTATTAATAATCCGAGGTAATAAATAGATTTGCAAATGTAAAAAATTCTTACAATTTACAGAAAGTTTTTACAACTTGTATGTGCTAATAAAAATATATTATAGAGCAACCAAAACTCAAAAATTGACGTTAAATATTTATAAAATTGGAAATCTTAGGTTTGAATTCTACATCCTAAATTTACCTATATTTAACAATAATAGTTATTTATGTACCTAGGTTCGTAAGTACAGTTTTATGGTCGATAATACGATTGCAAACCGAGACCCGTAGGGTCGAGGTTTGCATGTATTCGAGACCATAAAAGTGTACTGTACGAACCGTGGTGCATATGAGATTTTTTCCACGGTCGGGAGTAGAAATCAGTTTCTATGACATCAAAATTAAAACAGAAGTAGTCGATTATTCCCAAGGGAGTATAATGCTCCCAAGGGAGTTTACATTATGGAGAACGTTTGTGATTCATGCAAAAAAAGATAACATTAAAATTATTTATTGACATTTAAATTAAATGTTACATTTGTACAATTTTCAAAATTAATATTAGAAGGAATATTACTTTCGCTTACATTTACAGTTTTTGTGATTGCCCTAGTAGTGGTACCTACTAAAACCTGATTAGCAATTTTGGTCTTATTTTCAATGGAGTTCTCGACATAACCCTCACCGACTATCGTTGATTTTTTCACCCTTTCTCAATATTTTCGATTTTTTCGCTTGATATCCGTCACCGGTTCTTTTCAAAAATGCGATCAGCTTGGGGAATTTGCTTATATCTATGTTGTCGTAAATTATCAAGCATGACTTAACCATAGAATATTGCGCCCATAATGTGGAAGACTTGTAATTCTTTGCATTTTCACTGAAGTATGCCAACAAAACATTCTCGCTGTATACTTGAACATTTTTCTCGGCGCACCACTTTTTGAACCGATTGTAGGCTATATCGTATAAAGATCTTGACTTCGTAGGCAGCAAATTGCTTATTGCAATATATGCAGCCTCCACAATCTCTTCCGACTAACAATTATTCATTGTGCACTAAACAAACTTTAAACTAAACCAAACTAGCACCTTAATTTGACAATTCTTTTTGTTTGTTTATTTTGTAGTTATGACAATAACTCAACGACTACTAAATAAATGCTCAAATCCGAATACAATAATTCTGGTGCTACTTACTTCATAATGACAAAATATGTGTTTTTAAGTTAATGAGATCGTGGAAAAAATAGTATATACCATTCGGGAGAGATGCTATTTTGTCCTCGGTGCATTGTAGCCCTCGGGCTTCGCCCTCGGGCTTCAAATTGCACCTCTGCCAAAATAACGGATTTCTCTCCCTTATAGTATAATATACTATTTCGTCATACCTATGTTTTTTTTTAATAGACGAATTTGAATGATTTTCCACTTTACTTTTACTATATGTATACACATTAGTAACATCAAGTCAGGAATATTTGTCGTATCTATGGTAACCATGTTTGTGTCGATATAAATTTATATTTTTGATAAATGTCAAAGTATATGCAATAGATTTTCAAAAGTTTTTCTTTCTAAATAAAATTTATAAACATGAATCAAATAGAGATGAATGCTATTATAGCTTGTAGCTTGAGATTTTGCCGGAGAAATCTAAAAACAGATACAATGAAACCTATAAAATGTTCAAAGATTGGTGTCACCAGAGGTATGTGGAGAGTATTTCAGAAAGTGTAATGCTGGCATATTTTCGTGATAGATCTATGAAGTTAAAATCACCAAACAGTTTATGGTGTGAATACTCCATGTTAAAAACTACCATATTTATTAACGAAAATGAAGATATTTCAAAATATCCTAAATTGAAAGGATTTTTGAAGCGTAAAAATGATGGTTTTAAGACTAAAAAGTCTAGTATCTTTACAAGAGAGGAAATGAATAAATTTCTTATTGAAGCTTCTGACGATACATATTTGTTGATGAAGGTAAGTTTACAGAATGATTCGTTTTAATTCGTGTTCATTCTATACTAATTTTTTGCAGGTTGTTATGATTATAGGAATTGCTGGGGCTTGTAGGAAAGATGAACTAGTTAAAATGAAAATTCAAGATGTGAAAAATAAAAATGATGTAATAATAATTAAAATACCGGATACTAAAAATGGATTAAAACGTTCTTTTACAATTATTGCGAAGGAAGAATATCCAATTAATTTTATGCTAATTATTAAAAAATACATTGGTCTGAGATTAGAAAATATTACCAATGATAGATTTTTCTTAAAGTACAGTTTTGGTAAATGTCGAAATCAGCCTGTAGGAAAAAACACTCTCGCAAAAATTCCTAGCCAAATAGCAAAATACTTGTCGTTGGAGAACCCCACTACCTACACCGGACATTCCTTTCGAAGGACCTCGGCAACATTATTAGCCGATTCAGGAATTGATGTTCTTGGTCTGAAAAGACACGGCGGATGGAAATCTTCTACCGTAACAGAAAGCTATGTTTCCGATTCAATGATAAATAAAGTACAGATAGCTGATCGAATTTTATATAAACAAAATATTACAGAGGCTGTTTGCTCAACTGTGATACAGAAAAATGAGAAGAAAGTTGATGATTCCATTAGGAATCCAGCCATTAATAATGTTGACATTATTGAAAATATAAACTTGCCTAGTAAGAAGGAAGACTCTATTGTTCAGATAGCTAATTGTTCTAATTGTTCGTTTACATTTAATATTACAAAATCATAAGTTTTTGTACAAGATTCTATTTTTCCTAGTTATGTTAATTAATCATGTTTGAAATAAATTTGTCATAAATTTTCTAATATTGCCATTATTTCCCTAGGGTCGTAATAAATATTACAGCCCGCTACCATAGCAACTGTCAATACGGTATGTAAAGTGTCACTTACGTTTCAAAAAAAGGTGTCATAATTGTTTACTTACGCAGTAGGTGTGACGAAAAAATGTTTAAAATTAAAATATTACAAAAGGATTGTAAATGTATCCTCAACAAAATAATATCTCAAATCGATTTTTAATCACCTTTTAAAAACTTTCGAACAGGTATTAAACACATTAATATTCTAATAAACAAAATTATTATCCTTGATAATACTTTGCCCTAATTTTCTTATGTGATAGTTGAAGCATTCGTATTCGAAAAAAAAATAGTTGAACTTTCCTCTATACACCGATCTCTTCATTACTTTGTCACGTTTTATTGTCAGAATTATTACTCACCAACATGTTCGTCAGATGGTGGCACCGGCGCCTCCACCAAAACGCCAACACTAAATGTCAGTCCGGCTATGAACTTCTAGAAATTATAGCTAACGTTTCTTGGTAGCGTTCATTAATTCAAAGTTTGCCAGTCAGTGAACGTTCTAGACGTATCAGCATCGGACCTGTGAACTCGACCATTGCAGCATGTTACAGCGCGCCAGCATGTATTATTAAAAGTAAAAGGGCTCGGAAAAGCGGACATAGGAGACACAGCGTGGCGAATATAGAAAGGTTAAATAATTTAGGATGTGCTACCGTTGAATAATTGACGGACGACCTCTGTAAAATGGGTATTTTGTCAGTAGATGAATGAACATGACACGTTGATATCCGAAACGGATCAGGATGATTAGTGACACTCGTTTACCAACAAACGAATAACTATTAAAGCATTAAACTATGCGACAGCTAATATAATGCGACTTTTTTCAAATTATATTATTCGATGGGTTTATTTTTCTAATTTACAAGGGTACTTTTTATGTTATCTACCTAGCTATGAAAGAAACGAGTTAGAAAATTAAAAAAAAATATTTTAAATAACGTAAGAACCATTAACCCTAACACACTTATTCCAAAGTTTCTTTAATTAAGCTACGCCTTCGAAAAAAAATTATTTTGGTAATTTCGCAAAATGCAACACCACAGCATTTTCCACGTCGTCATTCGATAAAAATCGACACTCTTTCAAGTGTTTTTCGAGTTTTAAAAAGAAATAATAGTCACAGGGGACGAGGTCAGAACTGTAGGATGGATGTTGTAAGGCCACAAAACCGCAGTCATTGATTACAGCTTGAACAATTCGTGCTTTATACACCCTGAAGTTGTTGTGCAGAAGCAGAGTTTTCTGAGCAAAGTAGTTGGGTCTTTTTTCGCGTATAACCTGTGTTCAAGTTCTTAATTGTGTCTTTGTAGACATTTTCCGTTATTTTAATCCCTTTTGGCATATACCCAATTAAGAGAATGCCATCCACGTTCTATAAAATTGTGGTCATTACTTTTCCCGCAGAAAATTTCATTTTTGTTTTCTTGGGCGATGGAGAGCCCTAATAAATCCATTGCATGGACTCTTTTTTTGTGGAAGAGTTCCAGTGGTGTACCCAAGTTTCATCCCCAGTTACAATTATATTCAAGAAGTCTTCATCTTGAGATAAAACAGTCAAATTCTCTTCACAAATTTGTCGTCTACACAATTTCTGTTTCTGAACTGAGCAGCCTGGGAATCCATTGTGCCGACACGTTACTCATTCGCAAATCTTCGTGTAGAATTTTAGAAACACTCGTTTCTGATATTCCTATTTCTCCAGCAATAACTGAAAATTTTACTCGGCTGTCGGTCAACACCAAATCTTCAACTTTGTTGATGATTTCTTCAGTTAGTATTTCCAGAAGTCTTCCACATTCTGGGTCATCATGAATGGATTCTCTGTCCCATTTGAACTGCTTACACCAAAAAATTTAACTATTTTCTCGCCATACACCATACACCATTTTCTCGCCATACACTGCCATCTTCTCTCATGAATATACTTCGGGCTACGACCTTCTTTTGGTAAAAATTTCAAGACGCCTCTGTGTTCAAGTTTCCAATCACTCATTTTCTCTTCTTTAAACGAATATAAAATTACCAAATGTTAAGCGATTGGAACCAAACTTGGAAATGACACTATAAAATGTCATCTCAAAAAGCCCCCTTCGTATTTGTGTATGTAAAAAAATTTAAAATATTACAAAATAAAGAGAAAATATAAAATAAATGAAATTCAAAAATTATAAATATACAATCCTTGAAAAAATGACAACGTATAAAAAAATAGAAAGAGGTAATTATATAGAATATGACTCCAAAAAATTGTTACGACGCGAACTCCAAAATTAAAAACCCCCTGAAAATTGTATTAGGCGCCGTCTATGGATTCAGAATGTCTATAAAAAATACCTCTATTGAATTAACACGCAAACTTACGCTGCAATGTTTATGTTTATGAAAACTATAGAAGATAGCATTGTTTAGACAGCTGTCGGTGTTATAAAAACTCTACAAGATAGCAGCTTTGTATGGTAGGATTCAATAACCTCAATACGATTACGTACGAATATATCAGCTGTGAATCATTTATAAACTCTTAGTTATAGTCGGAACAAAATGCAGTGGCGAGACAAATATTTTTTGAAGATCCGCGTCTTTGAAGGAATTTGCGGAAAATATTCATATTCTATATAATTACATCTTTACATTTTTCATACGCTTTTTCTTTCAAGGCATAAAAGTAACGGCTTAAAAATAGGAAAATTGAAAGTACCATTAAACAATCTTTAAAATGTAATGCCCAGAAAACTAATAAATTAATTAATTTACTAATATATCAATTAATTATATTTATAAAATGCTTTTAAATTGAATATATTGTTTATTCTGTTATTTGAAGTCGTCAGTACAATGAACTAACGAGCTCTAATAAGAGTGAAATGCATCCATACGTTCCGGAATAAATGTGGCTTTTTCACGAATTTTGAATTATCCTAAAAACCCAGAAGGTGACGTCACGATGTGTTGCGTTCTGCATACTGCTACAAACTTAGATTGTCAAATAGTAGTAATTAACGCAACACACTAGGCAACATTTGCATGTGGGAATGAGATTTAATAGTCGTCAATTCTCATTTACAGTAAGTTCAAAATATTAACTATACAGGGTGATTTAAGCTTACTGACAAATTTTGCCATATGAAAGCGCATGTAATTTTAACAAAAAAAAACATTATTTGGACATATGTCCGATTTCAATTATTTAAGGAAATAATAGAGATTAAAGGTTTGATTATAATTATTTAAATGTTCATTCATGGCTATTGTTATGATTTATTAATAACAAAACAAAGCATAAATACACATGTCAGTCTGTATCAGTTCAATATCAGTATTCTCTCGTTGTGTTCAATTATAACTAGAGGCCGGACACGAGAGGTTGATAACTCATCGCCCACGAGCGTACTATTTAACAGTTGTATTTTTAAAGTTTTTAATTTTATTTATGTAATTATACTTATAATAATAAAACGGGTATATATACGGCTACAAAATACATTTCTATCTGTTCATTTTGTAGTTCAAGTTGAGTAAAGGAGTATTCATATTTACTATACTCTATTTTTAAAGTAGAGAGACGAATTTCTGAACAGACCACTTTGACCGTGAAATCTCATTGGTTGAAAGCAATTTGGCCTTGCTTTCAACCAATGAGATTTCACTGTCAAAGTGGTCTGTTCAGAAATGCGTCTCTCTACTTTAAAAATAGAGTATAGCAATACTTTCTCAAGGTTCTCTTTTGTAAAATTTGTTTTCTTTGAATGAAATACATCCTTGTAAATAGAAAACGTCCTTTCTACATCACAACTGGTTATAGATACAAACTGCAAATATTCTTTTATTTCCGCGTATTTTGCAGTTAGATGTTGTAGCATTGTCCCCATACACAATTGCCGCAATGTTATTAAATCTGGATTTCTATTAAACACTGCGTCTAACTTTTGCCGAAGGCCACATCCGAAGTCACATGGAATACTATTCAAATTATTAATAGCCACATCTAATGTCGTTAAACCATCATTTAATTTGAGATTTATATTTTCACAATAAGTGATTAGTTTTGGCAAATTTCCAAAGTGTTCCTGAAGAAAGTAAAACTGATTTTTTAAATGTGGAATTTGTGTTAGTTCCTTGCACTCAGTAATACTCCGAGCATCGTCATTTACACATGCAACGTAATTTTGTAAACTATCGAAATTCTCTGCATAAAAACTACTAGCTTCCAACCATGTCCCCCAACTAGTTATTACTGGAGAGAGAGGCAGTGACAAAGATGGGAGTTTTTCCCTGTAAAGAGCTACTCTCAATGGTGCTTTTCTGAAAACTTTTTTAAAAGCGGATACAAGTCTATCAACTTCTGGAAAGGTGTCTCTGATATATTCACAGATTCTATGGAGAGCATGTGCTACACAAATAATATGCAGCATATTAGGATATGTTTCCTTTAAAAGTCTGCCTGTTTTTAACATATATGCAGCACTGTCACTTACAAATAAAAGTACTTTTTCTTTGTACCTGTCGTCCGAATGAAGTATCTTTTGAATATTCTCGTTAATGGTTTTAGCAACTGTTTCCGCATCAACTGTATTTATAACTTTTGTTGCTATTACATATGCGTTATATGGAATAGTTGGATGTAGTACACCAGCTACAACATTTACCACACAGCGTCCTAATATATCGACAATTTTGTCGGCACTTATCCAGAGGTACTGATTTAAAATATGGCTTCTAATTCGTTCACTTACACTTACGTCAAAATAATTAGGAGAAGTAGATTCAATCAAACAATGTTAAACAGGATCTATCACAAAAATTACGATGTAATTAACAGTTAAAACTATGAAAACAAGAAACTAACTCACAGCACTTTATTTATTTACTTTTATTTATTTATATGTATATTACGAAATACTAAAATAAATACTAAATAGACTAAATTATTAGAACTCCACATGTTTCTATCTACGCCCATGACAACAGAAATTTAACTGTAAATATCCAACAAAAAACGTCGCAATTCTCGATGAAAACAGATGTGCGCGCTAGTGCATTCAATAACTGCGTGATGTACTTACAGATATTGTAGACTATTTATATCGTCCGTCACAATGACGACGTCATTGGTGGTTATAACGTTATAACTTAAAATGTACGGTTATAGCACTGAAGAGTATGCCGATATCATATTCGTCTACGGTTATTGTAATGGAAATACACACGAATCGATGCGAAAATATCATGAAAGATTTCCACTTCGTCATCTACCGCATCACTCAGTTTTCGGACAATCTTTCCGAAGATTACGAGAAATAGCTAATCCTGCTCCAGCAAGAGCTATTCGACCACATGTAGTTAATGTAGAACAGGAAGAAGCTGTTATTGATGCTGTAATTGACAAGTGGTTGAACCAGCACTTTAGAAACAGGTGGATTGGTAATAAGAGGAAATTAATACACGACCACAGTTGTTACATGCTGGTACTCAAATTAAAAATCATACAAACCTATTCGTTCGAGTGAAAAACTCTTTAGTTCGTCGTTGTAAAGCATGCATTAAAGCCGGAGGAGGACAATTTAAGCATTTATTATAATTATGTATTCACATGATTTTGAGTTTTGAGCAATTTACGTACATATTTAAGTGATTCTGAAAAATTAAAATAATTACAATCAAACTTTTGATGTCTTATAATTGAAATCGGACATATGTCCTAATAATGTTTTTTTGTTAAAATTACATGCGCTTTCATATGGCAAAGTCTCTCGGTATCATGTCTATCTCCAGGATATTGTTGCTGACGAGCTCTAATAAGAACGAAATGCATCCACACGTTCCGGCATAGATGTGGCTTTTTCACGAATTTTAAATTATCGTGATAGATAAAATAAAGAGAAAAGAGAGAGTAATAAGTAATATAATAAAAATATACCGAGTGTTGTAGACTTTGTTTTATAAAAAGAAAAGAACTAAATAAGAAAATAAACAGCGATTCTATATAGTCACATACGTATGAGTGGTAGCATTGAGTCCTAACAGAGAAATATAAATGTGTAATTCGGGGATGGTAAAAGACAATATTGAGGAAAAGTTATAACCAGACTGCACAAAGTGAAGAAGACTGCAAATCAATGAACAAATCGACATCAAAAACATTTTCGTGTTACCCTAAATAGTAAATACATCTAATAAATTTTTAATACAACTTCTAAAATACATTAAGGGTTAATATACAATATTTATTAACATAATAACAGAAAGGCGTAAAAATCTAAACATAACTGCAGTAAAGCACTTCGATTGAAAAGATACCGAATTAAAAATAATGGTTACAAGTATAAAGGTCAAACTGCTACAGCAAAACATCAAGCGTCCGATATACATATATCTAGTACTAACGCAAAAAAAACCCTTGGGTGCAAACGCCAGAAAGCTTCAGGTTTATTACTGGACATTATTTAAACACTAAAAAAATATTATTCATTTAATAAAAACAAAAATGCACTAAAACGGGCATCCAAAATTGGAAAAAGTAGAAACAATAGTGGAAGAACAATAAAAAGTTCAGCTTCATCCCTTTGTGAGATATCCAGCAGGGTGTAAACTAAAGCCATAACGGCTCCGGATGTAGGGTAGCCGGGGCTAAATCTGGACCATTAAATGCTCCCGCGCCTGATCGTCGTGACGTCACTTCGCGGATAGTAGTTTCCATGGCAACGTGACGTCAGTAGGCAATGGGCGTCGGCAGTAACTAGGCTATTGCGATATTCACGAACTGTGTATATCGAACAAATGCATCTAAATGTTACGTAACGCCGTCGTAAATATAGAGTAAAATACTTTAAATTACCTTTAACATTTCATTTGAGTTTCAGTACACATACATAAATATAGCAAACTATCATGTTCATTATCGCAAACTTTGAAATATTAGATAAATGCATTGCAGGAATTTAAATTTATATTTTTATATTTAATAATATAAATTAAATTATTTAATTATTTTAATGTTTTAAAAATACATTCTACAATTTAAAAAAATATTTGACGTAACTGTAGCCACATTCCGTTTACTAGCGCATGCGGCTATCGCATCACCCGTGTTTCATGAAAATGTCAACAAAACAAGAGTCATAACCTTAAACATTTAAAATCCGTCTTTCTGGTATTTTAAGAATAAATTATTATCAGTGTTGGCTAGCTATATCTTTTAAAATTATGAGTTCAAGATGTCCCAACGACTACATCATAGTATAAATAATGCACATATGGACAGTATACACTGTGAAATGTATACAAATAGGTTACAAAAACGAGTAAAGCCAGAAACTATAGTTAGTAGACTCTGTCAACAAACAAAACGAGATCGTTCAATTTCGAGAAATAGGCCTGTGAGTTCCGTACCTCTAAATTTACCTGTTCCCAAAACAAAATCGTCAAATATACGAAATGATTTAACAAGTGAATCAATTGCACCAAGTGTAATACATAGAGAACTATTCACCGACAATCCTGCCTTGGTGGAAGTTACTGTAAAAACTCATAATGCTAAAACGCGGACTCAACCAGACAGTAGATCCACTAGTAGGTCGAGAAGTAGAGAACCTTGGTCGAAACTTTTAAGAAATCGTACAAGTAGTGAAAAATTATCATCATTTCATAATTTTGACCCTCTACGGACTATACACTTCTTAGCAAAAGAACTGCAAACCAAACTAGGAGATTCAAGTATGTTAAATATATACCTATATAGTAATAAATACTGTTTTTTTGTTTATTATTTGTAGATGATCGAGCTGTACAACAAATGGTAATGGAAATGCAACAAGCACTAAACCGTATACCACCTGAAATTGCTTCAACGGTCTTATTACACAGTCCTCGTGATCAACATTCCAGAAAATCTTCAAATATCGATTTAAAACCTAAATCAAAATATAATACTAAAGAAAATGAAGAGCCTCGTAGTGATAAAGTTTTAATTGTAGTAAAACCACCTACAAAAGAAACAAGCTGTCAAACAATGAAGAATAATTATGAAGCTGAGAAGTTACAGAAACACCTTGAAGAAAGTTCTGCAAAAATTGAAACAGCCTGTAAACAAATGGAAGCTGTCTGTACAAGATTAAAAAGTGAAAAGGAAGAATTGGAGATAATGTTAAGAGCAGAAAGAGAAACTGTTAAATTTTTAAGGAAACAAATGGAGGATTGCGATACTGAAAAAGTATGTACAAATTGTGTAATTATTAAACTTCAAATCCATACTTTAAAGAATGCAAATAAAAGTATTTATAAAAAAGCATAGTTTCATAGGCCCAAATTTAATACTGTTAGATATTCAATTAGCGTGACTATAGATATATAGATAAAGACATGCAAAATAGTTTAGATATAAACGTAATAATGGTGCTATTAATTAGTTTTATCTATTTACTTAATTCTTTCATGTTTTCTTTGATTTTTTAGAAACAGTTCATTGAAGTAGTTTAGTTTTAGTTTTTATTATACAATTTATAACGACTGTAAAGAAGGCTTTGTTGTATCCTGTTTTATATAATAAAACTTACAGCAAAATTTTGAGGAACAAAATGATCTGTTTGAACTTTATAAAAGTAGTTTTGTTATGGGTTCTTAAATAAAGCGTAGATTTGTTTTGACAACATTCTTATGAATAAAAAATATTTACTAAGCAATAAAACTAATTTTTCTGAATTTATTATTTTCCGACAATAATAATTTAGTTATTTAATTTATTTTAATTAAAAAAATGATCTAGTGGGATCTCCTCAAAATATAAAAGTAAATTCTTTTCTGGGCACACTTGTAGTTTTGATTTTTCTGCATGTAATGATTTTTCAAACTGTATACCTTTTACTTTATATCCAGTTTCGGAAGAGGAATCGATTAAAATTATGGCAACGTTTCTAAAAAAAAGTTTGAGTGAGTTTCCAGGTTTCCGGTACGTGACACATGATTAGCGCTTGCTAAACCCTAAAGCGGCCCTCACACGATCAATATATATTGTCAATATCCGAGGATTGACAATATTATTGAACGTATATATAGAAAGATTGACAATAAATATTGACCGTCTGAGGGAGAGGTTGACAATCTAACTTCAGTTGGTATTGATATTGATAGAGCTAAAATAACAGCTACACAGACTTTTTGTCGGTATGATGTAATTGATTGCCAGCACAAAACTAAATAGATTGTCAATAAATATTAATAGTGTGAGGCAATTACATTTTATCAATATTTATTTACCGTATTGACAATATATATTGATCGTAATGATTAACCTGGCAGTCAAATAGTCTTCCTACGCTTTCGAAACGGCCATTCATAATAAAGATTTATACAATTTTGACCGTTATCTGACATACTTCAAGCATCATATTTAGAACCTCTGTAGTTTATTTTATTTCTGAATTACTTATTTACATCAGTGCCTTGTCTAGTACTAACTAACGCGAATTACTTGTGTTCAATTGGAACACAGGTTGATGTGATACACTTGCAACCTATCTCGACAGGGTTACCAGTGAATAACGACCAAGCTATGTGAATCTAAAGAATACGTATAAATGTCTAACTGGATATCAAAAAGAAATTTTTTGTAATTCATCAATAATTTTCGAATTTTTAGGGTCAAAATGTAGTTAAAGTCGGTCCATATCTTTGTTTATTCTATATTTACCAAAATATAACTGTAATTAATGTTCATTGACCTGCAAAAAATCGTTAAAATTCTTAGACATCGGTTAGACGATACGTTTTCATAAAAATAGTAAATGTTGATATTTTTGTATCAAAACATATATGCACAAACATTTAAACACATATGGTACTTTTATTACGATGTTTTTTTTTATTGTTGTGAATATCAATAATAACCTCTACGTCGAATATGTCGACAAACCTATGCAGCATTAATTAAAGTGTGATTAAAACTAAATAGTTTGAACGTTAGACTTTTTTAAAAGCAAAATGATTATGTTTATAATAAAACAAAAATCGTCATAAAATAAAAAGCTTTATGTAGCTGGTTTTTAATTATTTGTATGAAATTATTTACATATAATTTTTTTGTCTTTAAATTTGTGGTGGTATTGACAAATACCGATAAAACAATATAATTCATCGGTAAAGAGAATTACTGATGAATTAGAGGTGGAAGCCCATATTGCCGCCCGTATATTTACCTGCGACAAGGCTGGATTCGGATAAAGAAAAATTATTTTCTCGTTACTACGTGAACATTGGATTTAATTAATGTTATAAAAAATCTAGTGTTTAATTTGAGAGAAAAGAATGTTTTATTGGACTATAAAAAAATAAACAAAACAAATGCTATTGAACACCAGAAAGTCCACAATAACTCGGTGACACTTACGGTTTAATGCAATATTTAATTAGTTTTACCTGTGGATGGTTTCAACAGCGCTAGACTGCATATGTGAAATCTAAGCATAAATGTTTCTTGGCCGTTTAATTTCTTAAAGAAGAGATCAATTTTCACGCGTTTGTTTTGCCAGTTCGGCACAAGATCAATATAGCAAATAGCAACAGTTTATCTTAATACCAGTCACTATGTCAACTTCAAATGGAATTTTTTTTTAAACATACACAAACTTGCATATTATAGTCGACAAATTTTGGTGTAGTATTAATTTTTAATGTAATCGACTAGTCATTACTGAAGACGGCAGACTATATGCCCGAACAGTAGCGTGATGTGGAGGGATCGAGTAGAGGCGTACGACGATCAATTCAGTTGCCGTTGAGACGTAAGCGATACATTGTTAACACAATCGTGTTGAAAATGTCGGGAGTGCGTAGAAACAATGCATCGACTCGGTTGCATGCTAACGTAGTAAAGAAATTTTTACATCGGTTTCCCGATTTAATATATGACGGTACCGTAGTGAAATGTTTAGTTTGTGAAACAACTTTATTACCTTGGAAAGCAAGTCAGTGCCAAAGACATATAAATAGTGACAAACATAAATCGAATAATAGTGGATGTAGATCATATAATAAATTTGTGTGTGATTTAACAATGATGTTAATTGCGACCAATATACCAATGCAGAAAGTGGAACACCCGATGTTTCGTCAGTTTTGGAAGAAATACAATCCTACGAGGAAATTACCAGCAAGAAGTACGCTACGGAATTACGTACCGCCAGTGCGTGAGAGAATTGTAAATTGTACGAAAAATACGGTAAAAAAAAAATTCCTGTGGTTAACAATAGACGAAACTACAGATATTAAAAAACAGTCCATCCTAGCCATTCTAGTACGGACGCTGACTCCGCAAGGACCTTCTCCTCCTTATTTACTAACCTGTAAACGAATGCAAGGGTGTACTGCCAGAGCGATATATGATGTATTAATAGAAACACTACACAAATTTGAGATTTTACCGAAGCAAGTGTTAATGTTAGTTACTGATGCTGCCAAGGTTATATGTTCCACGGCAAACTTACTCAAAACGATTCAACCAAACCTGCTGCATGTCACATGTTTGCTTCACGCTTTACACCTTGTAACAAACACTATTCGTACAACTTATCCTGATGTGGATCAACTGATAGGACAAACGAAAGCGGTTTTTCTTAAATCTCCGAAACGGATGCGGCTATTTCATTCGCTGTGTCCTGATATACCCGAGCCGCCGCAACCAATTCTTATACGATGGGGTACTTGGTTAGAAGCAGCATTTTATTATTATATACATTTTGAAAAAATTAAATCAGTGATTTTACAACTAGATGCCAATTTAACAATCCTCAAGTTGCAGCAAATTTAAAAATTATTTACGACAGTTACGTTCCAATACTGGACGTAATAAAAAATTTACAGAACATTGCGCTGTTCTTATCGAACTCATTAGCAATTATTGACCAGGCTGCATATCCTTGAAGATGAAAAAAGTGATTGTGTCCGTGAAAAATTTAACAGTGTATTAGATAAAAATGTAGATTTTCCAAAATTAGGGCAACTTTTTACCAATACTGAAGATCCGTTGTACAGATACAAAGAGCGCTTTAACTATGCAAATATAACATCTCTCAACGTCGAACAATCCTTCTCTGTATATAAACATATATATACGTCGCTATGTACGAACCTTTCCGAGACTAATACAGAAACATATATTATGGTGCAGTTTTTTCATCGCGCACATCCGCATTTTTTTTGCAACAATGTAAACATGTTGGGTAAGTTATTTATGTTTTTTCTTAACGTTTTGTATAGGGATTCGATATATTTATTTTTAAGTAAAAGCACTGTTATTCTGCTAAACTCTCCACGCAACGCCACTGCTGGGGCACATAGTCTGCCGTCTTTAGTCATTACAGGTATTGTCTTTCTTCTTTCAACAACAGCAAAATACTTATTTGCGACGACATTAGATTCCTTCACTATTTTCTTATCTAAGACTTTCAATATTTTCAGACGGAAACAACAAATAATAAAGTACAAAGCCTCCAACAAGAAAAAGACAACCTACAAGTTCAAATAAAAAAGCTAAAAGCCCAAATAGATTCGCAACAAAGTGTGTCTTCCGTAGAGCTCAAGAATCTCGTCCAAGATCTACGCAAACAGAAAAACGAAGCCGACGAACAAGTAGCCATGTTAAATCACCAGTTGACGCTAGTGAGCATGGAAAAAGAAAAATACGTGGCAATCTTGTCAGCAAGAGATCGACAAATTAAGGAAATTAGATGCGAGATGAGTCAATTACAAGAAGTCGTTAATGAGCAATTGGTTGAATTACAAAACGCCCCTTGTTCTTCCGTACCATCCAGCGCTACAAATATGTCGAGTAAGATTTTTCCTAAATAATTACGTACGTTTATTACCGATTTTCTTTTTAATTTAATTGTAATTGTTTCTTATAACGCATTTTGCGTTATATTTTCTGAAATTCTATAAAAAAAATTAAATAATTCAAAATGTTATCTTAATGTAAATAATGTTGAAAAATAAGTTTGTTACATAAAAATTAATAAAGAATCACACACCAAAAATAAAGACAGAAGTCAAGTTAATTAGCATATCCTTAGTAGTCCATCTCCACCTAATATGCTAGTTTATCATAAGACTGATAAATTAGAAATTTAAAATTTAATGGAACATAATGGGAATCTTTATTTATAACTAGAGTTGCAGATTTTCCCCACATTCCACAATCCCATTCAGTATAAGTTAATATGTATGTAGGAACGTTTTCAAAACACATTAGGTTTTATAAAGAATACATATTCATATGAAATTACAAGTCAGCATTTTTACAGCATATATCCGGTTTGATAAGATTTAAGTACAGCGTCGATTATCCGAACATCGGTCATCCGAACGACCGCTTAACCGAACTGCTCCTCGCTCGCACGTGTAGGCATGCCGCCCTCCCTTTCCACTTTAGCGCCGCCACTGCGCCTCTGTCGCATCGCTGCTTGGTAATAGTTTAGGTAGAATAGTTTGGACTTTGTTACAATTTGTACTCAATTTTGCCGCGTAAAGTAAATTTGCGATTTAAAATGCCTAAACGTAAACGTGTTGTCCTTTCTATGAAAGATAAATTCGAGATTAATAAGAGGTTAGAGGAGGGCGAATCTGCAACAAAATTATCTAATGAATACAAGGTTGATAAGTCGACAATTACGGATTTCAAAAAACAGAAGGCGGACATCACAAATTTTATATCCCAACTTAATTCTACTGATGGTTCGTCAAGTCGAAAAACTATGAGGCTCATCACGAACACGGATCTAGATGGCGCTGTTTACAAGTGGTTTGCACAAAAAAGATCACAAGGAGATCCTATCTCTGGTCCTATTTTATGTGAAAAGGCAATTCAGTTTAATAAAAATCTTGGAGGACCGTTGGATTTTCAAGCAAACACGAGCTGGTTAAAACGTTTTAAGTCAAGACATGGCATCCGCGAGCTTCAAATTCAAGGAGAAAAACTGTCTGCTGATTCTACAACAGCTGATTCTTTTAAAATTAAACTAAGGGATGTACTGGGGGAAGAAGATTATTCTCTTGAAAACATTTACAATGCCGACGCGACTGGGCTCAATTGGAAAGCTTTGCCAAGAAAAGCTCTTCTTTCACGTCGTGAATTAACAGCGCCAGGTCCTAAAATAAGCAAGGATCGTATTACTGCTTTAGTTAGTGCTAATGCTACTGGCAGCCACCGATGTACACCGATATGTACTTTGTAATTATGTATTAATAAAATATACATATATTACAAACATGTATGTAGTTATTATTGGTAAATATAATTACCCGGTTAGATTATCCGAATAAACCGGTTTTCCGAACACCCATGTCCCCCAATTAGTTCGGATAATTGACACTCTACTGTATTAACAAAAATTACTTATTGTAAAAGATGTTTCCGAAAAGTTTTGTTTTTTACGAGACGCACCCAGTTACAAAAGAAAGTTTGCGAATTTAAAGATAAGCAGGTTCATTGTATGCATTGTATTAGGTCATGCATGCCGGCCAGATGTTTATATTTTAGTTAAGCGTAGATCTCGTACATATTAACTTGTACTGAGTAGGACTCTCGAATGGGGGAAAATAACTCTATTTATAAGATAATTCTCTAAACAAATTTTCCTAAATAAAAAGCTTTGAATCTGTTACATGAAGTGTGAGAATTTAATTCTTGTAATCCACTATACTAAATTTACGAGGACGGGTTGATTAATTCGCACGATCGTACAGAAACACAGGAATTATTTAAATAAACTTCATTTTTCTACATAATCTCCTCATAATTCGATACATTTGGTCCATCTGCGTTCAAGTTTCTTTATTCCGTCTCGAAAGGAGTCTCTTCTAACCTACTAACTAACCTTGCAAAGTAATGGTCCACTGGCGCAGTTAGCTCGTCATTTGGGCAGAATTTTTTGCCCCTGAGAAAATCTTTTAATATAGGGAATGGTGCTAGGTCTGGCGAATATGGGTGAGGGGTTGCAGTACTAATTCGAACCTTAATTCTGAATTTTTTTTTACAGTAACTGGAATGTACACTTGTGCTCATAAAAATTGCATACAATACTTATAGCCGATTTTTGTAATATTTTAGTTATGTAATACCGGTTGTTTGAAAGAAACATCAGTGATACGTTAATAAGTAATTTGAGGTAGGTTTCCTATATTAGTCCCATACCCTATTGTTTGTTGTACTCAATTACAAGAAAAATAGTCAAATAAAAAAAATAGTATATTTATCTAATAATGCAAATAATACGATTTTTAAATTGGAGCATAAAAAAAACGATAACAATATAAAATATAAACATAATAACGAAGAAAAACATTAATACCTAGTCATACTGGCGTCTTGTGTTATTACAGCATTTAAACGACTAGGCATTTAATTAATTAAGTGTTGCGCTAGATTTCCTTCTGCCAGTTCTTCCCAAGTATTGTTAATTGCTTCCCATAATTCGTTTGAATTTTATGGTCGAAAATTTCTTTAATACAATAATTTTGAAATAGTACCCCAAACATTCTCAATATTGTGATGAGTCACCGATGATCTTACACGTCGAGAACCGTTTCGAAAATGTAAATGCGTAACACATGAAAAGTCTAGGCGAACAGCGAATATGCCAGAAGTTTTCCCGTTAATATAAATAGCAGTCGGAAGGGATTTATGCCATTCCATACCAAATTATAGCCGAGTGAACTTACATAAATATAAATACATATATGTGGTAATTGTTAGTAATTATTTTTTAAATTGTTATTCGTTTTTATTATTAATATAGTGTATGTCTAAGTTACTGTTAGTTTTATTTAAGAACCCGAAAAGACAAAAACATCACAGTGGTGTCAGGTGTGGGGTCTATAAAACACTGAAGAAAGTACACCAGAGATTTTACTGGGCAAATTGTTCACGAGATGTGAAAGAGTGGTGCCAAAAGTGTGCTAATTGCGCCGGAAGTAATGGTCCCCAGAGGCGATGACGAGCACCCATGCGCCAATACAATGTGGGAAGCCCAATTGAAAGAATCGCTATAGATGCCGCCGGCCCTTTTCCAGAAAGCGACAAAGGAAATAAATACATAATAGTGGTCATTTTACTACTATTTTACCAAATGGGTTGAAGCATATGTTCTACCAAATCAGGAGGCTGGAACTGTAGCAGACGTGATTGTGAAGGAGTTCGTCAGCCGTTTTGGTGTACCCCTAGAACTTCATTTCGATCAAGGGCGAAATTTTGAGTCCAGTCTGTTCGAAAAGATGTGTGGACTTTTGGGCATACGAAAGACGAGAACCACTCCCTTGCATCCACAATTAAATGGGATGGTAGAGCGAATGAACAAGACCATGATCAGACACTTATCCAAAGTGGTTTCCGAAGGCCAGAAAGATTGGGACGAACATTTACCATTATTCCTAATGGCGTATCGGGCCTCTGTTCAAAAGACAACTGGCCAATCACCAGCAAACGTGCTATTCGGGAGGGAACTCCGATCGCCCTGTGATTTAAAGTTTGGGAGTAAGCCTGGTGAAGATCTTGCCGGAGAAGATTATGTAAGCACTCTCAGACGGAGACTAGATAATATCCATGATCAAGTAAGACATAATATCCAAGACGCTAGTGACAGAATGAAGGAGAGCTACGACATCAACGCCGAGAAGGGTGGTTACCATGAAGGCGATCGGGTTTGGTTATATAATCCACAACGCCGACGGGGCCTATCTCCAGAACTTCAAAAGAATTGGGAGGGGCCATACGAGGTGTTGAAGCGGATTAACGATGTAATATTCCGCATAAGGCGAACACCTCATACTAAGCCAAGATTCGTACATTTGAATCGATTAACCCGACAAGACAAAAACGTCACAATATGATTTAAATCTGCAATATTTGTAGGCCACGGTAAAATTTCGATATTATTTTCTCGAAACCAATTTCTAATATTATTAGAGGTATGGACTGGACATTTGTCTTGATAGATGTAATCGTTATTCAGATATAGCTGTTCTACCAAAGGCAACATTACATTTTCTAAAATTCTGCTATAATTTTGCGAATTAAACCGCCCATCAATTTTCCAACAGGTTCCCATTCCATTACAACTAATCCAGCCCCAAACATTAACGCTGAATCTTCCAGAATGTTGACTTCCTGTTACATATCGTTCATCAAATCTTGAATTTTGTGGCCTGTATACCCGAATATGTCCATCATTGTAAGATTTAAATATTTTCTCGCCCGTAAATATTACCAAATCTCGGTGAATATAATTTAACGCGAATAAAATTCTTGATTGTTTGTTTTCCTCCGTCAAGAGTGGTTTTCTAGCTGCAGCCCTGTTCTTCAGTTCTGAGGCATTAACCCTTCTGGAAGCTGTTTGCCGGGAACCGGCTGTTTGATTCTAATTTAGCAGTTCTTATATTTACAAAAGGGTTTTCCCTCAAATATTGCGCAAGAGCCTTGGTCTTTTTCTTAGTTAGATATTTTAGGTCTTCTACTCAGAATTTGGTCTTCTTGTCAGCGGTTCTTAATTCTGAATAGCGTGCTACTATTAACATTTAGAAGACGAACAACTTGCCTTATTCAATCAACCAATGATCTTCTCATTTGGTGATGATTTTTCGATTTCGGTCTTATGCCGCGGCATTTCTGATAAATTTATTATGCGTGACAGGTAAAATTGGCTATTATTTTGAATGACTATTTGATCTTGACACACGTCATGCCAACTTTAGCGAAAGTCGCCAAATGTCAACGTGATATTTGTGTACGGTCTAAAACCGCATTTACATAGTCCAATAGTAAATGTATGCAATTTTTATAAGCACAAGTGTACAAATGTATAGCGAAAAAGCACTTTCTTGTTAGTCATTCCTGAACACTTAAGCAATAGCTGCCTTCAAACGATTTAAAAGATTTGCGTAATATTCGCCGTTTACGGTCTTGTCCTTTTGAAGATAGTCATCAACAATATTCCTTTTGCATCCCAAAATATCGATGCCATCACCTTTCCCGCCAATAAAACTGTCTTGGTCTTCTTTGGAGTTGGTTCTCCACGTAATAATATACTCGTGTTTTGCCACAGGTAACAAATCGGCACAAAAAATACACACGTCTTTGTTCTGTGGTCAGCAAACGCCGGCACTCACCTTGCCGAAAGTTTTCTCATATCACAGTTCTTCGTGCAAAATATAAATCACCCGTTCCTTTGAAATGCTCACCGCCTCTGCTATTTCTAACGCCAAATAAATACAATTAATTTCTTATTTCAGGAGTAAAATGATTTTATTTTCTCTAATCTACATGCAACAAAAACTACATTTTCCTATACCACTTACAATAGGTGAACAACAATCCTGGGCCGCCGTAAAACCCGAAAACATGAAAAAAATCGATGTTCTGGATAACTTGACACCGTCTTCTTTAGACGCCAACGAATCTGCGTTAGAGCAGCTTTTCATGAAAGAAAAAATGCCGGCAAGTACCTTCAAAGAGCTTCCATCGGGCGATAGCAGCGGGACAACTGTCATAGAAGAAGTTAAAAAGGCACTGAAGAACAGAAAAGGGACGATGAAGGGAGTTAACGTAAGAATTATAATAAATTTTCGACTTATTTTACTGAATATGTATAAATAGCATGTTAGTATCACCAAGAGCTAGGATCTCCAAGAGTAGTAGTATCACCAAGAGCTAGGATCTTACTTTACTTTTAATTACCAAAAAAGACCACAATACAAGCATATTGATAAATATTCTCGGCTGTTGTTGCAGATACTTCTTGGTGAAACATTTTAACTTCATACAGTAAATAATAAAGAATTAAAACACTTGGCTTGTTTCACTATGAGATTTATTTAATTTCTCTAACATCTGTTTCGGCTGTTATGCCATTCTCAAAGAGATCTATAAATCTAACTTAAAGACTATCGCACTTGTTCTTATATGTTGTCTGTTCTTGTGTGTAGTGGGGGTGGTACTATGGTGTGTATTACGGTGTCTATAAAGGGTGTATTGGCATATTCTATCTGTGTGTTGGTGATTGATAGATTTTGTTTTTTCGCTAGTTTTATTTCTAGTAGGTCCAATCTCTTGCTTTTTGTGATATTGTGTATTAAGTCGCAGTTATCTATATCGGGGAAGTGGTTGAGTTGTATACAGTGTTCGGCAAAGCCTGTGTTTTTCTCACTATATAAAATTGACTTTTTGTGTTTTTTAACTCTGTTTTTAATGGCTCGTCCACTTTGGCCGATATAGATAGCCTCACAGTCTTGACATTTTAATTTATAAACACCTGATTGGTCCATTTTAACTCTTTTATCTTTGTTGTTGCTAATCATTGTTCCCAAATTTGTTTTATTTACCCAGCTTATTTTGATATCTAATCCTTTTACTATTCTGTTTATTTTATTAGTGAGTTGGGGTATGTATGTAATTTTTATGCCATCTTTGTATATTTTCTGTTATTTTCGGGTATAGGTATTTGTTCTTATTATTTTGTATTTTAATACAGAAATAAACACAATTAAATTAATCGCAAGAAATAATGGATATGACCCTAAAATCGTAGATAAACTGTTAAAACGTAAAGAAATACAAAATAATAAGAACAAATACCTATACCCGAAAATAACAGAAAATATACAAAGATGGCACAAAATTACATACATATCCCAACTCACTAATAAAATAAACAGAATAGTAAAAGGATTAGATATCAAAATAAGCTGGGTAAATAAAATAAATTTGGGAACAATGATTAGCAACAACAAAGATAAAAGAGATAAAATGGACCAATCAGGTGTTTATAAATTAAAATGTAAAGACTGTGAGGCTATCTATATCGGCCAAAGTGGACGAGCCATTGAAAACAGAGTTAAAGAACACAAAAAGTCAATTTTATATAGTGAGAAAAACACAGGCTTTGCCGAACACTGTATAGAACTCAACCACTTCCCCGATATAGATAACTGCGACTTAATACACAATATCACAAAAAGCAAGAGATTGGACCTACTAGAAATATTAGAAATAAAACTAGCGAAAAAACAAAATCTATCAATCACCAACACACAGATAGAATATGCCAATACACCCTTTATAGACACCGTAATACACAACATAGTACCACCCCCACTACACACAAGAACAGACAACATATAAGAACAAGTGCGATAGTCTTTAAGTTAGATTTATAGATCTCTTTGAGAATGGCATAACAGCCGAAACAGATGTTAGAGAAATTAAATAAATCTCATAGTGAAACAAGCCAAGTGTTTTAATTCTTTATTATTTACTGTATGATATTGATAAATCATCATAGAATACGAGGTGTTGCTATAAAATAACGGGTCTGATTGTCTAAAACTGTTTATTTTAAATTTATACATGCCTTCAATTAAATTTTCATTTAAGTAGCCTATGATTTCAATATAAATTTTTAAACACTGTGAAACAGTAAGATTTTTCAAAAGTCAAATTTTGAAAACTGTCATCTGACAGATTACAATTTAGTTGTGTTACAACTTAATCTTATTTCTTGTGAAGTGTTTTAAATAAAAGACATTTATTTACAGAATGCGTTTATTATAAAAATACTACGTTAAACAAGATGCTCGAAATGTTGCCCTCTTGTCTCGATGCACACACGAACTCCGCGTTTCATCTTTTCAAATGCGTTTAACAAATAAGGGATTATAACGGGTGTTCCATTAAGAGGGCAAGATTTAAAATGTACCCTACGTTCGTTTCGTTAGGTTGGCGGCACTTAAACTATAACATCCTTCATTTATCATTGTTGCAATTAGTAGTCACGGAGCGGAACAATGCGTTATTGTTGTGAAAACGCTTTATAAGTACGGTGAATATTATGCGGAAACAGTTTGCAGACTTCGTGGAAATTTCGGTCGACGAAATTCACCAAATCTGTCAACAGTTCAAAGATTAATTCGAGGGAACTATTTCGACTGTTAACAAAAAAGTAGCTGTACGTCGTCGTACCACCAGATCCCTCGAGAATATTGCACAGTAGTGCGTGGAAGTGTTAACGAAAATCCAAAAATATCGATTCGTCGTCGTTCTCAACAGTTAGACATTTCGAGAAGCACCCTGCACCGAATACTCACAAAATATCTGCATATGCACGCGTACAAGATGCAGTTGTTACAAGAACTCAAGCCAGCATGGGCAGCGTCGAGAATTTGTTAATTGGGTGAAAACCAACAAGAGGACGAAAATTTTTCCAAGTCAATCATCTTTAGAGGCACATTTCCATCTTAAAGGGTACGTGAACACTCAAAATTGTCGGATTTGGAGCGAGGCCATTGCATGCAGAACGAGTTACTGTCTGGTGTGAATTCTGGGCTAGCAGAATAATAGGGTCCTACTTTTTCGAAAATGGTGCTGAAGAAGCAGTAGCAGTAAATGTCGTACGATATCGCAACATGCTGAGGGAGTTTTTGTGACCACTGTTGGATGGAATGGATATCCGAGGAATGATGTTTCAACAGGACGGGGCAACCTGTCACACGGCGCGCGAAACAATGGATTTGTTGCGAGAAAAATTTCCTAGACGAATCATCTCACGCAATGGCAACCGGAATTGGACCCACGCTCGTGCAATTTGAACCCGTGCGACTTCTTTCTTTGGGAATACGTGAAATCTCGTGTATATGCCAACAATCCACGAAGAATTCCTGAGCTGAAGGCGGAGATTAGACGTGTTATTGGCGAAATCGAACCGCAATTATGTGCAAAAGTCATCGAGAATTTCGTAAGAAGAACAAGAGCGTGCCAGCAGTGTCGTGGGGAATATTTGTTGGATATTGTGTTTTACGCTTAACCGCTGTGTGTGTACTTTATACTGAATTAATGATGTTATATGATGCATTTTATTACAAAATTAAATATTGCGACATATGGGACAGCCTTTATTATCACAAACTTCTCTAATACTATTGCAAAGTTCATCAATTGTATGTTGTGGCGTTCTAAAAATCGTGTTCTTCATGTACGGAAGAATGAAGTAATGAAGAATTGACAAATCTGGAGACCTTGGAGGAAAATTCACTATTCGATTACACAGGTCTACAGTGATTTTGATGAATTTGTATATGTTTGGGGGCCCTTATTCCAAAAAACGTAATTTTTTTTTATAGGGCTCTATATCTTAAAAATGTTAATTTATTAATATACATACCTATGACAAGAATATGTTTGTTTCATGTTAGGAATGATTTTTAAATGAATTGATTTTTATGAAATTAAATGTGATTTGGCAACACTGGTTAATATTAGATTTCTCAGCAAAGCAACAGAGTCGGCGCAGAAGCGTCAATACAACGTTGAAACCTGCTTATGTGCAGTTTGGTTGTGTTAGTCGTCGTGCTACTGTGTCCGCGCGCTTGTTGTCTTCGTTGTTGCGTATTTTAAGTGTTCTAGAACGTATACATATGGAAAGAAGACATTGTGTGAGCAATCCGAATAACTTTTGTTATATATGTGGTAGTTATGTCGTAGTAAAGCAGAGGCAAACTATAACTTCGTTTGTGAAAAATGTATACCACGCTTATTTTGGTGTAAAAATTGGCGACCAAGACAAGTCCTGGGCTCCTCATACTGTTTGTTCTGTTTGCGTTGAAGCATTAAGAAACTGGCAAAAAGGTAGGAAGAAATGTTTAAAGCTTTGGTGTTCCTATGGTATGGCGAGAGCCTAGAAATCACAGTGATGATTGTTATTTTTGTTAGTGTAATGTTCAAGGATTCAACAGAAAAAAATAAGAAACAAATTGTGTATCCCAATCTTGACTCTGCTATTCGACCAGTTCCTCATGGACCAGATGTACCGATACCTACCGCCCCAAAAGCACTAGAAAGAATACGAAAGAATAGAGTTCACGCTATACGAGGCATACTGCTAAAATTCGGGGAATCAAGAATTCCTTGAATTGCCAGCATTCCACAATTATCATGTTCGAAAAATTTGACATTTTTAACCTATAATTCAGTTGACAGATCAATTTAAAACCGAACAGTTTTGTCTCAACAGAATTTAACAAAGTAATAGTTGTGTCAAAAATGTATATTTTGAATCGTGATTTTCGAGTGATGATTTTTTACGATTTTCGATACGGTTTGACACAAAGCAATGTGTGGAAAAGCTTAGTTCGGTATTTGGGAATGAAACACCATCCAAAACTATGGTTTATAAATAGAGTGGACCAATCCGGAGCGATATTGGTAAATATTTCATATAAAAGCCGAAAACTCCAATAATTTATCAATTTATATATATATATATATATATATATATATATATATATATATATATATATATATAATTGAAAAGAAATTATCGACCGTGATATATTATCAAAAATTTATTTAAATTCGGGTAAGCGGTCAATTAAAAAACTCCTTTATTAAATTACCCTATATTTCGCAACACTTTGTCGCTTCTTCTGGGGTAAAAAATGTAGAGTTAAAAAATAATAAAATTGACGTACAAAATATAAAAATGATTAGATCTAATCATTTTTATATTTTGTACGTCAATTTTATTATTTTTTAACTCTACATTTTTTACATATATATATATATATATATATATATATATATATATATATATATATATATATATATTAATTGATAAATTATTGGAGTTTTTCGGATTTTATATGAAATATTTACCAATATCGCTCCGGATTGGTCCACTCTATTTATAAATGGTTTGCCGAATTCCAGCATGGAAGACTAACATTTGGTGACGATCTTCGTGAAGGGCGTCCATGCACCTCTGTTGTTGCGAAAAATATCGATGCTGTGCGTGAAATGATTTTATCACGAAGCGTTTCGAAAAGAATGATTGCTTGTTTCTTCGGAATAACGGGTCATGTTGCAACTGATGCATTAGAGGATCGACGAGCAGTTAATGCTGACTGGTATACGTCAGAAGTCAGAAAAAGCAACATAAATCGAGGAATCATTGTTCATCATGACAATGCAATCGCTCACACAGCACGACAAACTGTCGAGTTTTTGACCAACAGGAACATCGAATTAATCACTAGCGCCCAATGACTTCTACTTATTCCGAAACATCAAAAACAAAATGCGTGGAAAGCTGTATTCATCGCCTGAATAGTCTGTTGAAGAACTTAAATCACTGGTTTTGGAGATACCCCGCTCAGAATGGAAAAAGTGTTTTGAAGATTGGTTTTATAGGATGCAAAAGTGTATACATCTTAAAGGGGAGTATTTTGAGAAACAGTAAAGCGTTACATAGCGTAATTTGCTTTTTTTGCAATTTTCCGCGAATTTAACAGTGGCTCTCGTCGGTCGTACGACTTTGGCACATGCGTAGTTCGTCTGTAGTAGCATCTATCTCGTTATTTTTATAGCCACACCTCGTATGTAAAATTAAAATTTAATGTAAACTCGTCTGTGTTATGTAAATCCATACTTATTACTTTCCGTAGGAAAAACCATCTGATGATATGGAAAGCATGTTTTTTTCTGAAGCCCATGCCAATATTAGGGACATGTTTGCGCAGATAAAGAAGCAAGCTTTAATGGTAACCGGTCCTGCTCAACAGCAAAAAATGAACGATATAGATGCATTTCACGACGAGAAAATTGGCATGAAGAAAACGATGTAATTATTCAAAATCAGTCAAAACGACTATAAACTCTTTTATATAAGATATTTTATATTATTCTGACATGCAAATGAAAAAAGAGAAAATTAATTGAAGTTGTATATTTGTATTTTTGATACTGTATAATAATTTATATTTATACGTTATTGTTAAGACTGTATGTGATATTTCTGTACTTTATTTTTTTTACATGGTGAAAATTAAATGAGTTGTATTTAAACAGTTTGTTTTATTTACATATTTATTATTATACACTGCTGAACTTTTGAACTGGTACACTGCAGTAAAAGTAAACAACCCTTCGTAGGCGTTAGGCATGACTTCCTATATGATCAGGGCTGTCTTTCGGAATGCAAACAAATGTTTATCAAATGACATTTGCGACTCCATTGTTGTTTGTTGTTATTATCTGTCATAAGTGCAGTTACTGAGCTCGCGGACGTTCATACTTTTATCAAGTTTTAAGAGAATTTTTGGCGAATTTCTCGAATAAGTTTTAATGCAGAGTGTTTGATTGCATTTTAGAGATGCCATTAAGGCGTTTAAGTATTGACGAGATGAGCCAAGCTATGGGAATGTTTGTGACTGGTGCATCGCTAAGAACTGTTGCAGCCCATTTCAATGTGATCAGTAGAGTTCGAATGCGTTTTAATGATACTGGATCTGTCCAACATAGACCCGACGGAGGGCGAAATCGCAGTACAACAGTCAGTGAGGACCGTTTTATTACGGTTCAGTGTCGAAGGAATAGATTTTCTACTGCAAGAACACTCCAAATTCAGTTATTGAATGCAACAGGTACTCAAGTATCCATTCAAACAGTAAGAAGACGGCTCCATGGAGTAAATTTAAGGTCCAGATCTTCTAAAAAATGCACATTGTTGACCAGGGCCCACAACAGAAGAAGGCTAGGGTGGGCACATCAACATGCAAATTAAACTGTTGAAGATTTGGGTCGTTTTTTATTCAGTGACGAGACCAGAGTGCATCTCCATAGCTTAGATGGAAGAGTTAGAGTTTGGACAAACAGAGGAGAACGCTATATTGAGAACAACGTGACTTACCATCAAGCTTATGGAGGTAGTTAAATTACTGTTTAGGGAGGTATTTTTGCGACTCGTCGTACTGAATTGGTTATGCTTGGAAATGCTACAATGAATAGTTTCAGGTATCTTTATGAGGTATTACAACCTGTAGTGTTGCCATTTGCTGAAATAGGCGATGGTTTTGTGTTTGTTGATGATAACGCGCGTCCTCCTAGAACAAGACAAATCAATGCATTTTTTGAAGAGAACAATATTACGCACATGGATTGGCCAGCGAACTCTCCAGATCTTAATCCCATAGAGGACGTATGGGATTACCTGAAGAGGTTGATAAGATCACGAGGAGTGGATCCAAACAATCACCATCAGCTCCGAACTGCCGTTTTGGAAGAATGGCAAAATATTCCTCACCATTACATTCGGAATTTGATTTCCAGCATGCCAAGACGTTGCCAGGAGGTCATAAGAGCTAGAGGAGGTCCCACGTATTATTAATCTTTAAGTGTTTGGTTATCTTTTCTTTCCAAAGCAAACTTTTCTGTAATACCTAAAATGAAGATTTTGCTATTTTTCTATTAAAACATTTTAAATTCGCTATTTCAGTTTTATTCTTTTAATTCTTCGCCTTAAAAGTGTTTCTCAGAACCATATACTATCAACTAAGCAAGAAAGTGTTGCTCAAAAAGTAGTAAATTGTTATTTATATATGTTCTTGTAAGTATTCCAGTTCAAAAGTTGAGCAGTGTATATATGGCACATTTAATTAGTTGGCGATTTAAGGTCTATGCATATATTTAAAACAATCTTACATGTTTCGGCAAGTGATGCCTTTCTCAAAGAATTTAAAAGTACTCACTTGCCGAAACATATAAGATTGTTTTAAATATATGCATTTTTAAGTAAAACCAGACCTTAAATCGCCAACTAATTAAATCTACCATATACAGTGTGTTTCAATTTTCATGGGGACACCTAAATAACTTTTTTATTTTGAAAGCAATCAATATTAAATTTTTATCAGTTGTATAGACCCCGACAACGCATCTTTTTGTATGAATAGAGTTTTTATAAACTAAATATCTAGCCAACTATAATTAAAATAAAAAGTAGTGTTTCAAGTAATGTCATACTAGCGATTAAGAGCAAATTAAGTGAGGATGTAAACATTGCTGTCACAAATTACAAAGCAAATCATACGAAATTTTGATTTGAAAAATATTGTCTACGTTGGGACTTGAACCCAAGTCTACGGTTCGCCACGTGTAGTTAGTACGCCAATTTATACACACCTTGTATATATCCTGTGCGTATGAAAGAGATGGCGAATATTTATTTATTTTTTTTTTGTTTATTATGTGTTATTACCTACCGCGCAAAATGAACGAGGTGCCCCGTTTCAATTTCAGGATACGAAGTGTTCTACCGTAGGAAAAGTTTGATAACCCTGACTTAAAGCATTGTCATGATGAATGCTCTAATTTTCATAACACAACTATGATGCTTCTCATTAAATAAAATGTACTATCTTTAGCACCCATAAATAACATTATTTATCGACTGTTTGTTCCTGTTCAATAAAATCCTAATCGGAAAAACGAAATGCTCACTCAGATTACGTTAAGAATCTGGGACTATACCTTGATAATATGCGCTTTCATGAAAATATTTCCTACTTAATTCAAAAATCAATACCTCGGCTGAAGTCTATTTTTGTGCATAGACATAGGTATGTTTGATGTAGAAACAAAGCGAATGCTTCTCTGCCCGTGCTAGTTTTATCAAATTGTACATTCTGTGATACAAAACTTTTGTACCCGTTTGTCTTTCGGTGTTAGTGCCGAGCTTTTGAATTCTGACACTTTAAATATGCATAATAGCCGTATACTTCATTCGATACATTTCTTTGTACAAATAATTAAACATGAAAGGCCTTCCTATTTATACAATGGGGCGCGTTTTAAACATTAACATCACAATTGTGATATACACACAAATTCCTTATCTATTCCGAAACACAAGTCGCAAAAGTTTAAGTTTGAGTCTTAGCTTAACATCAGTAAAATGTTAAATAGTTTTGTAATAAACGAAGGTGTACTTCCCCATCTTTTATCAGGAAGGAAATAAATGCCACACTATTTGCTTTTTAGTGACGATTACGACGCGTTATCGTGAAATGGTAACTAACTTTTTTTGGAACCAAATGGAAAACGTTAATGTGGAGGATGTTTACTTTCAACAAGACGATGCGACACAGCGAGAGGAACTATGCAATTATTGCAAAGCAAATTTTCCGGGTCGAATAATTTCTCGGTTTGGAGACCAGAATTGACCAACAAGATCATGCGATTTGACCCCTTTGGACTTTTTTCTTTGGGGGTATTTGAAGAGTCAGATCTATAAGAACAATTCCTAAGCTAAACTAAAGAATGTAATCCATTGAAATAAAGCTGACCTTATGCCAAAATTTGTTGAAAAACACTTAAAAGGGCAGTTGTGGAAGCCATTTACCAAATATTCTCTTTCTCATGGAATGACATACTTCGTACTTTTAAAAACCCATAAAAATTTTCGAACCAATTTATTAAATAGACTGCTTATTTTTTAAATAAAAAATGAAGTTGTTGTTGGAACACCTTTATATACAGTGTGTCCACAGATTCATTCTCAACATGGGGATCTGGCTTATTATGAGAGATAGAGATTTGGTTAAATGGGATCAAATACTCCAGAGGTAAAGTTGTACCAAACCCTATACACTAGCTTTGAATATTTAACGTACTTCGGGCGCTATTGCAAAAAAAGTGAATTTTTGTTTTTTAGATTTTCTTTAATATAACTCATTTATTTTTAAAGTATGACAAATTTAGTTTGCACTTCCTTAAGACACTTTTTTAATGGGAATCTGGTAGTGTCTTTAGATTTTTTAATACTGCTATAGTAGTTGAGTTACAATGGTTAAGTTTCATATTTCTTATGGGGGTCATAGTTGGCTATGACACCATCGAAAACAATTTTTCTTTCCCTTTTCAAAAATGTATAATTTGTTATACCTGATATCAAAACTTATTTTCTAAAATTAAAAAATACAACATATTGTTACATTAGTAGGTTAGAGCGGTTGTGAAATTTGACAATAGTAAACTTTGGAAACATAAAACAATCTAAGATACAACTGCCATTGTTAGTGTTTGTTTATAATTGACATTTAGTTTATGTTCTGTGAAATTTACAAATCGAATAGCAAAATAAATAACTAGCATAATAAAATATAAAGTACCATTTAAATCCTAAATTTAATCATTATTATTAAATAATTTTGCTGCCATGGAGCCGTTTAGTAATAGTGACAAATTTTATATGTTGTCCTGTTACATTCTGTGTCACAAAAATTCGACGAGAGCTGCCGAAATGTACATAAACCAGTATCCAGAACGCAGACAACCCCATCTTTCTACTTACAGAAATTTAACGGTAAATTTAATACATCATGGATCATTTACTAAGCCATATACAAAACCGCAGCGCCGCAGCGCATAAGTAATGAAACTAAAACTAATGATTTACAAGCAGTTGTTGAAAATCCAAACACAACAGCTCGGGAAATTCAATATAACACCGGCGTTCCCAAATCCACTGCTCATAAGATTTTGGCCTCCCACAAATATCATTCATATAAATACAATGTATGTCAATCTTTAAGACCAGGGGATAATGAAATACGAAGAGGATTTTGTGAATGGTACACTAGACAATGCGATGATAATGTTCATTTTTCTTCTAAAATATTATGGTCCGATGAAGCTAGATTCACAAACAATGGTTTTTTCAATAGACAAAATTTACGATTTAGGTCTGCAGAATATCCTCATATAATCAGACCTGCTCGACATCAAGTGCGTTTTGGATTTAATGTCTGGCGTGGCATACTAGGATCACGAATAATTGGTCCAATAATTTTTAATGAAACACTAATGTCCGACGTTTATTTGCATTTACTGCAAAATAATATTGAAGACTTGCTGGGTGAATTACCTTTACAAGAGGCTCATAATTGTTGGTTTCATGAGGACGGTGTTCTAGCACATAATTCCAGAATTGTAACCAATTTCCTTAGTCAGCGGTTTGGTAACAGGTGGATCGGAACTCGTGGACCGGTGGAAGGGCCACCGAGATCTCCTGATCTGACGCCGCTCGACTTCTATTTGTGGGGTTACATTAAAGACAAACTGTATGCCCGCAGCTACAATAACATAAATGAACTTCGTGAAAGCGTGATTCACGAATGTCGAGCTATTCCAGGGCGTATTTTACATAAAGTTGTTAAATCTACTATTCATAGATCCTATTTATGTTTGGAAAATGATGGTTAACTGTTTGAACATTTTCATAATTTCTTATTATAATTTTGTTTTAAATAATATCTAAGTATTTTTTCAACTGCCTATGTTTTTAATAATAAATAATTGTTGCGAAATAAAGTTTTCTTCCTTTTTTTGTTTGCAAAACCTTCTATTGTCAAATGCCACAACTGCTCTAACCTGTTAATGTAACAATATGTTGTTTTTTTAATTTGATTTAATTTTTAATTTAATTTTTGAAATTAGTTTTGGTGTCAGGTATAACGAATTATACATTTTTGAAAAGGGAAAGAAAAATTATTTTCGATGGTACCATAGCCAACTATGACCCCCATAAGAAAAATTAAATTTGGCCATTGTAGCTCAACTACTATAGCAATATTCAATAATCTAAATACACCACTAGATTCCTATTAAAAGAGTAGCTTAAGCAAATGCAAACTAAATTTGTCTTACTTTAAAAATAAATGAGTTATTAAATAAAATCTAAAAAACAAAAATTCACTCTCTTTGCAATAGCGTCCGAAGTACGTTAAATATTCAAAGCTAGTGTATAGGGTTTGGTACAACTTTACCTCTGGAGTATTTGATCTCATTTAACTAAATCTCTATCTCTCATAATAAGCGAGATCCCCATGTTGAGAATGAATCTGTGTACATACTGTATACACACACACATATATACAGCTCAGCGATTTTGATATGGCCGGTTAGAAGTGCCGCCCACCAGATGCGCATGAAATTCATAGGTAGGGGAACCTCTGGCATCCCTTATTATCCCTTACTACGTCCCGATGTACGTCTCGCACAAAGAGTTCGCATTTCATTTTTCCGAATACTGTCTCTATCTAACACTGACCTTACTTGACGCACGTACCATTTCTCCCACCGGCCACATCAAAATCGGTGAGCTGTACATCTGTGTGTTATGTGTATATTGAATGTAAGCATTAATCTAGGCTTTACAAATGAAACACACATGCATTACACGCATCTATATCTGTACACATGGACATATAACCTGTATTTTTCAACTTTTACTTCAGCCAAAGACACGTGTTTCTGTCTCAATAGACTTCGTCAGTTTGGCAAATCAAACTTTACTTCATTAGCCAAAGAAATGTATACCATTCTGCATTTACAGTTCTATGATTCTCTAAAGAAATCGTGGCCACGTGACCAGTCTTAAATACAAAACAAGCAATCATTTGTTTAGAAACACTGCGCGCTCGAACAACTTTCGTCGGTTTTGCTTCACTTTGAAACACCCATACAGCAGATTGGTTTTCTCTTTCAGGTTCATATGAGTAGATCCATGTTTCATTGCCACTGGCGATGTTATACACAAGTTGATGAACCTGAGTGAAAGCGTTTCAGTGTTTCTTTACATCACTTCACACAAGCTTCTTTTTGGTCTACTGACAGATTATGTGGAATCCACCGCGCACATAGTTTTCTTACATTTAAATGATCGTGCAAAATTGTTTGTATTGCAGTCAGTCATTCCAATGCCTAAGGATGCACGAATTCCAGCATATGTCGATCAAACTTAATCATTTCACGAACGGCCACGACATTTTGCGCAACAATAGCTGTTAATGATCGACCTTCATGCAATTCATCGCTGAGACTATCACGTACAAGTTTGACATCTTGAAACCAGCGATTTATTGTAGTTTTAGATAGTGCTTCACTACCAAACGCAGAATTCATTCACTGGACGCACTCTTGTTGACTTAAACCACTTCGAAAATCATAATAAATCATCGCACGATAGTGTTCTCTTGTTAAATTAATTTTGCTACTGTATCGCTAACTTCTGTCACCGTAAAAAACCCATTTGACATTTCTTGGTTCTGTCACTTGTTTTCACTCACATAAATGTGAAGTTAGCTGAATTTGTATAAATTATAGATCAGGTACCAACTACAATGCTGGTTCCCGAAATTTTCAGTGTATCCCTGGTATTAGGTACGCACTAACGCGTGCTCATCTGATTAAGCTAATATTTTAATTTGTGTAGACGTTCCGAAGCAATTTAAAGACGTATTTACTCGGAAGGATAATATTAATAATTGAAGTTTTTCAAGCGTCTCTCCGATCTTTCCGCGTGTTCGATTTTCATCGTATTACCACATCATACAACTGTAGAGTTAATTACACACAGTCGGCATTACATTACACTTTTTTACAGATTCTTTACCAGCAACATGAAAAAAATTGTTTACTTTAAACAGTGTTTCTCTTTTCCAATTATCGAGCACCACTCAAAACGTGCCCACACAATTAACTTTTTGATTAATTGCGTCTCCCCCACGCCATTTTCTCTTTCTACTGTCGAAAAGAAACGCCCTGATAATTAATTATGGCCAATTTTTAATTTCATTGTTGCCAGACGAACTAATTAAGACAATCCGATAACAATGGTTCCGAAAGAATGGACCTGTATAAACAAAAACGCCCCACCAAAACAGATCCATTAAAAGGAGCGAGAGAAGTTTTGCACGTACTACTAATATTTATGAGATTTTCGTCATTCTTCTCGGTTATAGGGGAAATGTTTTGTTCTCTTAAAGGCTAGCAGATAAATAAAAAAGTTGGGATTTTATCTGGTGAATGTTTATAACTTATGTATGTGTCACTAATTTCTTACATTGTCTCTAGCCTGTTTTGCTACAAATATATTCCGTTAATGAATTAGGTTATTATGACGGTGCAAAAACGAAACTATTCTTAGCAGTTGTAGTATTAAACCCCTTAAATACATTTTTGACGAATTCATGGTTTTGTATTACGTTAATATATATTGCGAGGTGTAAACTAATCAATGACATATTAATATGCTAATACAAATTATAATTAAAGACATATACGAGGGTGTATCCCTTTACTCCGCCCCTGACTCATTTATAAACCAAAACAGTTATTGATCTTCACGTCGCATGCTATATATAGGCTAACGCTATAAACTTACAAGTCTCAACCTATTAAAGCGTGCCTACAGCAGACGCCCGAGGTCGAGAGAGTCACATATCATTATCAAAATGAATCGTGTCGAGTAACGAGCGGTGATTAAGTACTTACATTTAAAAGAGATGACCCCAACTCAAATTCATCAAGATTTGGTGGATACATTAGGGGAATCTACAGTGTCATATGACATATTTAAAAGATGGTATCGTGAGTTTAAATTTGGTAGACAGTCGTGTACAGACGAACGTGCATATAGAGCGCCCACAACCGTCACTACCCAAGAATGAGTCGCTTACAAGAAATTTGTGTGAGCTACTTTTAATTAATAGAGCGATTAAACTAACAAACCTAAACTTCAGACCAGAAATTTTATCACAAACTAAAGATTCTCTACAAAAAAATAATTAGCCCCTACCATTCATTAACAAAATCATAAAATAAAATTATATCAACGCTAAAACACCAATAAAATAAATACCACAAAAACCAAAAAAACAATCTCCAAACTTCTTATAAATATGTCCCAATACCTTATATAAACAACCTGTCAGAAAAAATAAACAAAATCTTAACACCATATAACATAAAACTAGCTCACAAAAATTCTAATAATCTCAACAACCTACACTCAAAATTAAAAGGCAAAATACCTACATTAAAGAGAACACACGTTATTTATAAAATTCCATGCAAGGACTGCCAAAGCGTATACATCGACCAAGCAACACAATATCTACAAGAACGTTTAAATGGACACAAATTTTTAAACAATAGTACTGCAGACCGATTTTCATGTGGCCGGTTAGAAGTTCCGCCCTCGAGATGCGCACGAAATTCATAGGTAGGGGAACCTCTGGCATTCAGTGTTTTATCCCTTTCTATCCCTTACTACGTCCCAATGCACGACTCGCACAAAGAGTTTGCATTTCATTTTTCCGAATACTGTCTCCATCTAACACTGACCCTTACTTGACGCACGTACAAATTCTCCAACCGGCCACATGAAAATCGGTCTGCTGTACAGCCCTTAAAAATATGTCAAACAAACAAAACATACTTTCAGTTTCGATAAACACGCAATAATCACATCTGAAAAAAATCAGCAAAGCAAGAAATATACCAGAAAGCATTCACATACAAAAAAATACAAATTCAATTAATGAAATTAATAAATTGTCCCCCCCTCCCCGCCACAAAGTATTGACAAAGCTAACATTTTTTTTTCACCCGTCAAAATAAACACCTGGCCGAAAACAATCAGTCTATCTACTAAAAAAAAAGCTTAGTTTTATTTAGGAATACATACGTCGCAATATATTAACACCACAAAAATTTAATGTAAGTAGATTTATTATAATATCATCTCTTACCTTTTTTAGCATTAAAATAAATTTTACAGTTTTTGAAAAATATGCTATATATAGTATCGAAATGTCGAAGATTGTATCCATAAATATAGTTCATATTTGTAAGTGTTTAAAATTACGCCTTGCCTTTTTTATAATGTGACTAAATGTATTCAATTCTTGAAGTGCCCTGATGAAGCATACATATCATATGCGAAATTGTCTTGGAATGAAAAAATAAAGAACTAACTTAAAAAAATATTGTTTTTGCTAGATTGCCAAACTTCTCCTATTACATATATACAAGGTGTGTATAAATTGGCGGACCCACTACACGTGGCGACATTCTTGGTCAAATTTTGAGTTAAAAGTCCTAATCCTAAAACGATGTATCAGGCTTCCTTTGTCTTCAGAATGAATTTGAAAGAAACATACATTTGGCAACATTGAACACGCATGTACTAGTTATAATCTTCGGAACATTTTTACACGTCGTCATGTTAACCTTACATTTTAAATTTAAAAAAGAAACAAACGAAATAAAATTGGTTTCTTAGATTACATATTTATTACGAAAATATTACAAAGTTTTAAAATTTTTTGATAATATTGACTAATTTTTGTGTACATCTTCTTGATAGAAATCAATGTAATTATTACCTACATAATTGTTAGAATTGAAATCCATCAGAAAACTAAACAAAATTATACAAATAAACACGAAAGATAAGCAAGTCGAATGAAATAGGTAGATTACATAAGTGTCAAAATTTGACAGTAGTAATGTATTTGACTAGAACAACATTAGGCTGCCTACTTATTGTTTTACAACGTTGTCAGATGTGTTTTTCGTCAAAATAAGTTAATAAACAAATATTAAAAACAAACTTTAAAATCAAAAAGAAAACTTTAACGAAAGGATAATAACAACAATTCTTCTTTCTTCTAAATTGTAGCTCTTTCTGTCAACAAATATCGAGTAATAATGCTTATTTCAAGACTGAAAGTCCGAACTTTAGGAACCTCGTGCAAAGATATGGAGCATGGTACAACATTATCGTATTAGGATTTTGGACTCCGAATTTAACGAAGAACATCGCCGCGTGTAGTGGGTCCGCAAATTTATACACACCTTGTATATATATATATATATATATATATATATATATATATATATATTATATATATATATATATTATATATATATATATATAACATTTGATAAATTATTGGAGTTTTTCGGCTTTTTTATATGAAATATTTACAAATACATATTTCATATAAAAAAGCCGAAAAACTCCAATAATTTATCAAATGTTATATTTAATGAACGGCTAAGAAATTATCTAAACACACATATATATATATATATATATATATATATATATATATATATATGTTACTCTTGATGTTCTCGCGGACGTATGATGAAGGTCTAGTTTCTCGGGTTCTTGGCCGCGTGTGAGTTTTGTCCTGAAAAAACTATTTACTCTACGTTTCAACGAGATCGCACTCGTCATCTTCAGGAGCTAGTCGGTCTGTCGCTGGTTAGAGCTGGAGATCGTCTAATGTGTGCCTAGCACTACCTCTTGTTATATGCTGCTGTGTCGGGAGGGGGCGTCCCACTATTGACGTCATGCGTGCGCGGCTTCGTGTAATTCAACGTATTGACGTCAATAGTGGGACGCCCCCTCCCGACACAGCAGCATATAACAAGAGGTAGTGCTAGCCGCACATTAGACGATCTCCAGCTCTAACCAGCGACAGACCGACTAGCTCCTGAAGATGACGAGTGCGATCTCGTTGAAACGTAGAGTAAATAGTCCTTTTCAGGACAAAACTCACACGCGGCCAAGAACCCGAGAAACTACACCTTCATATATATATATATATATATATATATATATATATATATATATATATTGATTTATAAAGAAATCATTTGAATTGGTTTTAATTTTAATAATTATAATGTATAATATAGTGACACCTACCTTGTCGTATTGCTTAGTTTGACAGAAGTTTATTAGATGTCGCTCTGACAACTATATATATATATTGGCAAGTATAGATTAAATTTATAATTTTTTAAATGATTCTTTAAGAAATATGGGCGCCAGTTCACCTAATGCTTTATTAAATGAACAAAATCATACGATACTCGGTTACTTAGCGGTAGAGCAAGATCTCTTTCTCAGGAGCCGATTCTTCTTTTTAAAAATTAAACCTTATTTTGCCTCAATAATCAACTTCGTGCATTTACACTGATTATAGGTTTAAAATGTAATATCACAAGCATACGACATTAAGTCAGATAAACGATAAACAAAAATATTGTGTGTAGTTTGTGGAAATTTAAGTTTAATAGTTATTTTTTTAAGATATTGAGTTCAAATTAATTACATATCTGAATCAGCTGATGACTGTGCGTAAATCACGTGACATAATAGGGTTACAAATCGTAGAAGTATTTATAATAGACATATGGTGTAATAAATGTGAATAATATTACTTAAAATAGTGATTTTGGCTGATTTAAAACTTTATGAAAATATAATTCGAAAAAGACCATGCAGTTTCAGGTAAGTTTAGTCTAATTAATGTTTCTAGCTTTAAATTCTATTATTATAGTACAAATAATAATTTTATGTTATGACATGCAAATATGGATATAAAATAAAGATTTTTATTTGTAATTACGCGTAGTCCGAAGTCTATTATAAGGATTTTTTTGGTGATATAGGGTTCAATTGGAAACAGACGAAAATTTGATGCAGTTATGTTTGAGGCAACCGGGTACTGGGATGACGACAAAGTTTTTCGGAAGATTGGTGTGTATATTTCAGAAATGCTGTATCATTTTATTGTTCGGACGATGTATGTACACTATCTTCTTATATTGTGAACGTTTTCGGGTAAGTATATTACAATTTTTTTATTTCTTTATTTTAAGTTTTACAATAATTTTTTTAACGCAGTTTTTTCTTACAACCACCCAGGCGACGCTCTTTTCTATTGTTTTTTCCTTGGCCTGCATATTATTTATATTTGCTTAATACAAGTATTTAATTTTGTATTTATTCTAATCGACTTATTTTATCTCATATCTCATATTAATTGATATTACCGTTATAGTAAAAAATAATAATCATAAAATAGTAATTATATTCTTTTAAATGTCTATTAATGTCATATGTATGCAAGTTAAAATTGATGATTCCCACGGTGAATTAGTTCAAATAAAAAAATTAAAAAAATATTAAAATAAAAAAATATCACGGTCGATAAAATAGATTTCCATATGATAATCTTGTCAATCAAGTTAATTGTTTTCGGAATTACAAATAAATTAATGAATTTTGATACTGAAAAGTGATTTACATAACTAATAAAAATTATTCCAAATAAATTTTATAATTAAATCCGCGATATTAACTTGTTTAATATCATACACTGTAAGATGGTCTTCTTTCATAATACTCAATCTAACATGTATGTTTCTAACATGTATTTTCTTTTTCTTCCAGTTTCTGGTAAAAATATATATATATATATATATATATATATATATATATATATATATATATAAGACGCTTAAACTTCATTACTCTCAATGATATAATCTTCTCTTAAACACTTTCAAATTGAAAATGGATGAAATTTTATATATTCTCACATAATTGTCACTAGATACACTTACAATTTAGCCTTCATAACAGCATGTTTATTACCTTCCATTTACAAAATCCTGAGGATTATCCCTTACGGATTTACCACCATTATAAGTCACGAAGACATTACTATCACTTGTTAATTTTAGAACACAATTCATGGTTTTAAATTGCTTTAAAATTAAATTAAGAGCAGATATTATTCACCATTAATAAAAAAATTAATAAACACCAGTAAATATTGTTATATTTTAGTTAAATTTTCAGAGAATATGTATTTTATTTGTATTAACAAACGATGAAAATTTCAGAAAGATACGATCCTAACAATTTAATTTTTGAGCAAATTCTGTATAACTCGCTGCATATGCAAATATAACATCCTACAATTCACCAGTACAACATAGTTTTGTAATCGCTCGCTCAAGAAGATAGTCGTTGACAGACTGATGTGATTTACATTAATTTCACGTGCGCCTTTGGCACCGTCGATCGCAGAATTGTAATTAAAAAACTTTATACATTTGGTTTCAGTGATAATCTTATTTCATTTTCCTTTTCATATTTAAGCAATAGATCTGCTATGTTCACTATAATTAATACAAAACCACCGTATTTGTAGCGACATCTGATGTGCCACAGGCGTCTAATTTGGGCTCCTTACTCTTCCTTCTATTTAACAATTACCTTTTCGGTAGCTTTGCATGTAGTAGACTGGTCTATGCCGAAAACCTCAAGATCTATTCCCACATTATTTCCATTTCCCACATTAGTGATGTCAATGACACCCTGACTTTACAACATAATTTATCATTAGTCTAGTTGTGGTGTCAGAAAATCAATCTAAACCTCAGTAATCAACAAGTGCTGTTTTGTCCGCTATTCTCATTGTAAGTTTTCGCAGTTTTCACAGTACTAGAAACTTACGCGTACTTTTTGGTAATTGTTTAACCTTTGCAAGTCTTATAGTCAGTATGGCCCAAGCAGCAGCTAGGACTGTTGGTTTAATTCTGGGTAACTCTAAGCATTTTAATGACAGTAATGTGATTGAACATCTCGCCTATACGCTTGTATAAAGTAGACTTGAATACACATATGTGGTTTAGAAACCGTTATACTTAAGCCAGAAATTACAGATGCAAATGACTCAAAGACGACTTAAAATTTTTAAATTTAAAAAGGAATGGAGTTTATCCCGCCAGGGGCATTGACTAATTAATTTTTCGCTCTATGCTTTTTATACTTTTTATATTTTAACTTTTACGTATACATGTTTTTTAAAGGTTGATGTGAAACCATGTATCTATAGTTACCTTAATGTTTTATTTTAAATTTAATCAATTTTAATATGTCTATGTACGTCATTTCCATTTTTTAACTCTATATTCTGTGAGTATTTTGCTATTGCTATATACATTAATTTATTGAATGTCTTTTCTTGCATTAATCTTGTAGCATCTCCTAAGAAGCAACAAATTCGTTGCGAAATATAGAGAGATACATAGTAAATGAGTTTTAATTGACAGACTGCTTGCCGGTTTTTAATTTATGATTATTATATATGTTTCTTTATTAATATTTTTATTTTGTATATTTTGTGCACAATAACTTTGTTGTGAATAATTTTCTTCTTTTGTTCGCCTTCTTTAGTATTTACTGTTGTCGTACTAATAAATATTATTATTATTTAAACACTAATATTGGTTCTGATGCATTCAGTTAGTCTATTAGACCTACTTGAAATTAGCGAATAAATGGTAGCCTGTGCTAAGCCAAGCTCCTATAATCCCTAAAGAACGTCTACATTCTTTGGGGGTTAATTCTCTCTACTACCATATTGTACTGTTGATATAGTAAGTCATATTTAAAACGCAAAGTATATTTTCATCAAAATAAAATACCCTTGCACCAGTGTTACCATGATAGTGAGAATCAATGACTAGCCTTCACATCTAATTTATTCTAGAACTTAAAGCACTTCCTAAAAAAAGAAGACTTTAGCGGATAAAGAAGCGAAGACTGCTGTTGACGTACTAATAAATATTATTATTAATTAAACACTAATATTGGTTCTGATGCATTCAGTTAGACTATTAGACCTACTTGAAATTAGCGAATAAATGGTAGCCTGTGCTAACCCAAGCTCCTATAATTCCTAAACAACGTCTACATTCTTTGGGGTTAATTCTCTCTACTACCATATTGTACTGTTGATATAGTAAGTCATATTTAAAACGCAAAGTATATTTTCATCAACATAAAATACCCTTGCACCAGTGTTACCATAATAGTGAGAATCAATGACTAGCCTTCACATCTAATTTATTCTAGAACTTAAAGCACTTCCTAAAAAAAGAAGACTTTATCAGATAAAGAAGCGAAGACTGCTGTTGACTCGTATTTTGTATTCTTTAAAGAATACAGCTTTCGTAATATTATCAATAAAAATAATTTTACAGTCTTTCTTTGCTACACTAAAAACTTATTATTCTACCATCGTATGTATAGACCAACACAATGAAAAATAATTTATCTTCCCCAAGTTTCAAACTGTTTAAATGCTTATATAACAAAAGCGTATAATTTTTTGTAAATAATAAATTATAAAGTCTGTTACGTAAGGACCAAAAGAGGAATAAATAAGAAACAAACGATTGTTACGACCTTAATGACTGCTACTTAGGCCGCATTTGACATAAAATGCTTTTGCTCACGCAACCCATAATAGCCGTCTATCTTGCAAAAAAGGAGTATCTTACGTTTGTGCAAAGTGGTAATGTTTGAAAATTGCAGTACTTCGTGTTGCTTTTCAAGCAGTAATATGTGTTTATAAATACTTTTGTATAAATATCTTCCATATCTTTGAACATGTATTACCATTTCCAGGGTTTTAACTTTGATATTTTCTTTAATACATTTTCTCTTTCTTCTGTTTTCTGTATATACAGTTCTTAGCGATTAAATTGATTTCTCGAAAAACGTAACACATATTAAACATTATATACAAGCTGCCTTTGAAATAAAAAGACAGCATATGAAAAATGGTAAGATGTAATTAGATAGAATATGAATTCAAAGTATTGTGAGTCAATTACGACACGAACCCTAAAATTAAAAACCCCCTGAAAATTGTACCATGTTCCCCTATGAATTCAGAATGTGTATAAATAATAAATATGTACCTCTATTGAAATTATACATACACTCACACACACCGTATATTTACATACGAAACAGCTGTTGATGTTATAAAAACTATCATACTGCATGCTAAGTGAATTATTAAAAATTAAGATGTGTGTTACATTAATTTGCAAACCAAGTAAGAAATAGAATGCCGCTATTGAATTTAAGGTGGCAATATTTATGTTTATAAAAACGCTAGAAAATAACATTGTAACGATAAGAAATAGGTACTAAACTTCTAGTTTCAAATTTTTTTTATTGTAAATTCACTACAATATTGTTTCGCCATACAGGTAGATGAAAAACTGAATATTTAAAATACAAGTTTGAATATTTATGTACAAGATTATTGAGAAAAAATGGTGGTGCAAAAATATTTTTACAATCTTAAATTTAGTAGAGGGGAGTTGTTTAAATCTAATTGGTCATTTAAAGTTAATCGTAAATTATTATATCTATTAATTTCCAAGTTTTCTAACAAGTTAAGTTTTTTGCTTTTATGATGAATATGTAAAATTTTTAAATCTTTATTAAATCTATGATTAGTTTCTAAACAATGATTTGCAAAAGTTGAATCTGTTTTCTTTTCTTTATAATTTCTCTCGTGTTCTTTCATCCTAATTTTGAACGTCTTTCCCGTTTGTCCTATGTATTATTACGAGCCACTTCCCCCGAATGCAGATGATAATAAAAATAATTAGATAATCATAAAATAAGAATAATAAAAATATATTAAAAATACGAATAGCATATAGATGTAAAATGTTTTATTAATTCTATACAAACAGCGCCAACAGTATAATTAGTAGATACGTCTAGGGTTCCTTAAATAAAATATAAAGCAGGGTTTGTGTATAAACTATTATTTTAGTTTAGTGCTCCGGACTAACATGAAAGTGCTTTGTCTTTTACAGGGGGTTCTAGTGTCGTATGTCAAATACAGTATTAATCTTACTTTGTACTTTCCATATTCTTAATGTCGTTTCAAGGGTAACGAACAATGTATTTATTTTGCTTAGTCGGTTTCAAACAAAGTGTTATTCAGGTAAAAATCAAGCAAAACGCTGGTAAACATTAAATTAAGCTTTAATGGAAGTAGCTATCAGTATCATCAATAAACAACTAAATACACACACATATGACAAGTAAGCAAACAGAAACAAAATCAAATATCTCACAAGTAATACGTAAATAACTACCTTCAAAGGTGATGGAATACTATAAAATATCCTTTTTGGTATTTATAGTGGGAAATTCATTAACATGAGGACAAATAAGTAATGTCATAAAATGAGTGCTAGAGGTTATGTCAAAATCATCGACATGCGGACGTTTGATGGCTATAGCAATAATAAGTAAGCAATCTCTGTATAACAATATAATAAGTCAAAAATTATAGATGTACTATTCTCTATTTTTAGTAAAGTTGAAAGATATTTTATTTAGAAATGACTTTATAAATAATTTAACAACAGATTTAAATTCAATTTTATATTTCTTTTTCAAAATACCTGACCCTGAACTCGCAGTGTTCGGATTGGCGCTTTTTCTTCCCACGCTGCAATCCTATTGGTCTTGAAAGCAGCCTCCTGGTTGGTTGCTTGCAAAACGCGCGATAATACAGCTCGATATTGGAGGGAACTTGTCGACGTTTCGTATTTTCCCTTCAAAACTGTAAATGGCCAAATTTTCTTACTGGAATCGCCTAAGATAAATCTCCTTGGACGTATTTAATCTCGGGACAATACTTCTTCGATATATCAGCACCTTTTCTTCGATTTCGTTAATTTTATGCAGTAATATAAATTTTTTATTGGTATGTTTGCTCGGCGTCGGTAGTAGATTTTCTTTAAATTAAAATATTTCGGCTCCCATATGAGCTACAGCCGCACATTAACTTTTAAAATGCGTAGAGACATAATAGCTATCTTTCTACATTAATTTGATAATCGCACAACGAATATTTCCGCACTATTTTAATTTTACTTTTCGTAGGGTTCACGAATGCGTCTTCTCGCCCTGGCGTTTTTCGTGTAATCCCCGATGCAAAGATTAGCATCGCGATCATCTTTTTTTCTTTGAAATTTGCCTGTACGCCATAAACATAGAATATAGAAAACCTAATATAGAAATTAATTATTTTAGAGAAAATATTGAAATAGAAAATAATATGTGTTACTCGTAAATAGGTATTCATGTTGATGCATTTCTACATATATCATACAACATCATTATGGCTAATTTCAGATTACAATTTTACTATACAGTGTGACATTGTTCTACAAAAATAAATAAATAATTACAAAAGATTTCAAACGAGTTCATGTTTCTCTTATCAAATATCAATTTCAAATAGGAATAATAAAAAGGTTAAATTAATAAATAAAATAATAATACTATTCTTAAACAAAAAATACTCATGTTGTGCATTTCTCGATTCTACTTCATTTGTATGTGCATTTAGTTCTTTAGTTACTTTTGGAGAGGGTACCTAAGCGTAACCATTATAGTATACCTTATTACAATCTTCACATGTTATATATAACATGTGATTTATATCCAAATTTAGATTCATTACTTCATTCTTTGTAATCCCGGTTGCGCCATCTAAGATAGGTAGGGCTTCGCTGAATTTGAGACCCCGCTTCAGTGAGGGTGATTATAAGAGATTCTGCTGTGAGACGTGCAAGAGTAAAGAGTTGTTTCTTGGTGCTCCGAAAAGCGAGATAAAAATTAACGCTAAACCCTAATATTTTATGGTAAATTTTAGCTTAGCGAATACAATAACGGTGTGTATGATAATTGCTAGAAAGTCTACTATTGTTAGTGAATTTTTGCATCTTACTGCGAAGCAATTATACGTAATTAGGCATAGGCTTTCTTTGTCCGATAAACGGAATAAATATATTTCAGACAGACAACCGGAGTACATAAATTGTTATAGAATTTATTTTTAAAATAATTTTGTATTTAGTAATGAAGTAATTTTTTTTGACAATTAAGTAATTCTCACAAATCAACCGACACACATCCATTTTTAAAACTGTTGCACCACTCTTATGTTAGCGCCTGGCCTTGAGCATCCTCACCAAATGCTTGTTTAAGCATTTTCAGAGCTTCCGCTGCCGTTTTTCCAAGTTTAAAGCAGAATTTGATACACTTCCTTTGTTCTTTCACAGCAGACATTGTAGTGTTGCAGAATAACTCAAACACTCAACAAACATAAATACAAAAACTGTTTGTCACCACCTAGCAAAGTACGGTTTGATAGACTGACTTAGTATAGACGTAAGTTACACCATCTAGCGCTATGGAGCTGTACTACCACCCCTTCGCGCGCCATATTAGTTCCAGGAATTTCTAGGTAGCACCTGGTATATTCAACGTATCAAATTGAAAAATTTGTTAGAGAAAATTAAATTAAACATACGATTTCGCTCGAACAAATAAATATGCGCTACATATTTTCAAATGTTTTTTTATTTGAAAAAATAAATTGAAAAGCCTTTTCAGCAAACTCTAATTAAAAAATGAACTGATTATAAAGACGATAACATATTTTCTCGTTAGTCCACTCGCAAAATTCAATTATGTGGAAGTGTAAATGCATTACATAATTCATATTTAATGTTTTTATTTTCAAAAGAAATAAGGCAGCTCACGCAATGTTATGTAAATTTTGATGGAGCAAAACAGGACCTGACAAGTGTTTATTTCAAACAATATTTCCTTTCGGAAACGAATTCCCTTTGAAGTAGTCCCATTTTTAATCTATTTAATGTATTTAATGGGTTTTAATGATTCACACGTATGACCATTAATATGGTGCTTTATATTGATACGAGGGAAGGTCAGTAATTAGTAAGTCTAGACAAAAAAACCACAAACATTTTGACAAAAAATTGTTTTATTTTTCAACGTATTCTCTTTGTAACTAGATTTAGTCCACCGATATTCAAGTCTTTCATTCCTTCAGAAAAAAAAGTTTTATCAAACCGTTCGGTATACGAGGTGTAGCAATTTAATTCCTGGATTGACGCTGCTGTAGAGTAGGGTCACTTGAAATAGAACCAAAAAAGGAAACAGCATGTAATAGTTCACAATCTCTCCAATAGATGTCAGTCAAACGGAGATAATACAGCTGTCAGTTTCTGAGTAGGATACTAGGTTTCTGTCAGTTAAGCGTTGCCAGTGTCATTATCAAAGTACTGAAATCAGTACCTTTTTACCTCTAACAGTACCTCAGTGCTACTTTTCCACCATCAGTACTTTTTTGTGCCACATATTCAGAACATGTTTTGTCGTTTTAGAAAGATTTATTAATATAATCCATGAATATAGTATAATACGAATGAATAAAATATTATTTTCGCCCGCTTTCTGTTTTGATCCTGATTAAAGGTGATAGATGGCAGTATATGTACACTTATTCTTGTAATTTACCTCCTTGCAACGGTTTTATTCTGTGGTTTTGCTATAGATAGCACAGGCCTACAAAAAAAAAATTTTTTTTGGTGCATCTCTGTTTGTTTGAATTGTCGATAAAGTAGGTAATGTACAGTATATTGATATACGTCATTTTAACTCATCAGCTCTAGTTTACCTACTACCCTCATTGTGAATTGTTGTCGGTCTTGTTATGGTCTTGTTCGTAACTAGTCATTATTACAATATCATCGATAAAGTTTGTGTTACTATTTCATTATGGCTAGTACGTCCAGACGTTGTGTTAACGATCCTGATATATTTTGTTATGTTTGTGGTGAATACATACTGAAAAATCAGCGTAAATCGATTACAAACACAATGCGTCGTTTGTATTTTGCTTACTTCGGTATTGAAATTCTACACCAAGATAAAGTCTGGGTGCCTCATAGTGTTTGTAAAATATGCGTTGAACATTTGCGACAATGGGAGAGAAGGAAACGTAAGTCTTTGAAGTTTGGAGTGCCTATTATATGGCGAGAACAAAAAAATCATTATGACGACTGTTACTTTTGTATGATTAATATAGTGGGCATCAACAAAAGCAATCGCCATAAATGGAAATACCCCAATATTTCTTCAGTACAAAGACCTGTTCCTCATTCAGAAAATGTTCCAATACCAACTTTTCACCAGGTAGTGCAGCAATCTCAGGAGGATGAAGCTGAAATACCTATTTCTTCCCAAGTAGATTATGATTTTTAATACTGCGGAATAACATCAAATCCTAAGCCATTTTCGCAGAATGAGCTTAGTGACCTCATCAGAGTTAGATCTTTCGAAGGAACGTGCTGAGTTACTAGCGTTAAGATTAAAAGAAAAAAATTGTCTTTCCTCAGATGTTCGAGTGTCTACATATCGCACGAGAGAGGGAAAGTTATTGAAGTTTTTTTCATCTTATGAAAATTTTGTGTATTGCTGTAATGTGAGTGGTTTGCTGGCTTTCATGGGTTTAACGATCTATCAGCCCAATGAATGGCGTCTTTTTATTGACAGTAGTAAACGAAGTCTAAAAGCAGTTCTTCTACATAATGGAAATAAATATGCTCCCGTTCCAATTGCTCACTCAACATGTGTAAAAGAAGAATATGAGGTAAATTCAAATCTTTTACAAAAAATAAAATATATTGAACATAACTGGGTGATCTGCGTCGACTTGAAGATGGTTAATTTTTTATTGGGTCAACAGAGTGGTTATACTAAATACCCATGTTTTATTTGTCTCTGGGACAGTCGAGCTAAATCACGTCATTGGACTGCAAAAAATTGGCCTGTGAGAGATGCTCTTGTTGTTGGGGAAAGAAATGTTATAAATGAACCCTTAGTTTCAAGAGAAAAAATCATTCTTCCGCCGTTGCATATAAAATTAGGGCTAATGAAGCAATTTGTTAAGGCTCTCGATAAAAATGGTTAATGTTTCCAGTTTATTTCTCACAAATTTCCTGGTTTAAGTAGTGAAAAACTAAAAGCAGATATCTTTGATGGACCTCAAATACGTAAATTGATGAAAGACACAACTAATTTTGAGACTTGTATGAATGATGTGGAGAGGCTTGCCTGGCAATCTTTTGTAGCAGTTGCACAAAATTTCCTCGGAAATCATAAGGCTGACAACTATGTAGAACTAGTAGAGGAAATGCTGGTGCGATTCAATGATTTAGGCTGTAATATGAGTATAAAATTACATTATCTCAATAGTCATCTACATCATTTCCAACACAATTTAGGAGATCTAAGCGAAGAACAAGGGGAACGTTTCCACCAAGACCTAAAAACAATGGAGAATAGATACCAAGGAAGGTGGGACAGTCATATGATGGCTGACTATTGCTGGGGAATCATGCGAGATTGCCCGAGTCAGTTTCATTCTAGAAAATCACTCAAAAGGCAATTTCTTGATGTTTAATGTCAATAAAATATATATTTTTTCGTGAATTGTGTTTTTTTTTTCTCGGGAACTAGAGCTGACAGAAGAAAACGGGTAACATTTTTGATATCGCCATGTAAGACATACTTAAAATCGGGTCTAAAAATCTCCAGCACCAAAATGGTTGTAGGCCAGTGTAATAGTAACTAAAAAAAATTCAAACGCGAAGATTTTCTCTATAAATTTGTAGGAATTGTTAAGTAAAAAAGAGAATTATTATTATCTAAATAATTAAATTTAAAGAATATTGAAGTTCTTTGTTACAAATTCCTATACATATCTTTATATATATATATATATATATATATATATATATATATATATATATATGTACACGTCATACCAAAAATTTTACCTTCGCAAATAGAAAAAATTTTAATTTAACTACTTATTTTAAGTTGGTAGTACTTCTACCTTCAGATTCAGTACCTTTTTGTCTTTGGCCTAGTACTTTTATTTTTATGCGCTTGGCAAAGTTGTCAGTAGTAATGAAGCAACGAGTAAATTACGGATGTTCATTCAAAAACGTCATCAATTTACCCGTGATTTTTTGATAGAATAAGAAGAGCCGATAACGAAAACCATAACTTGCTCCTTGCGATTGTACACTTGACATTCGTCAGAATAATTCCGTTTTGACAAGCAAAGTAACCTACTTTAGCTTTTTAAGCGTTTTTATTTCTTTAATTCTTTTCTTTTTATCTCCTTTTTAACCCATTCACACATTCATAACACACAGTTCAGAACAAAAACAATCATTCGGCGACAAGTCAGGTGAATATGGACAATGAGTCATTATTTCAACACTTTTCAACAAGATCGACACTAGAGACATCCCAAGGCCTATCGACAAAAGAATGACCTCCCATCTGACCGGCAGGTTTGCGCTGTTCAGGTTTGGTCTTAAGATACGTAGTGCAACGCTGAACATAACGAATGACGTCAGTAATCATTTTAGGCCAGAAATATATTTGGGCAAGTCGATGATAAGTTTTGGAGACGCCCAAATGACCAAATGGTCGTGGGTCATGACACGACTTGATAAGTTCGTCACGAGATTCTTTTGGAACAATTTCCGTCCACCAATCATCTATATTCGAGACATAATCCCTAGAGGAACGAATACACGTATATAATTTACCCTCCTTAACCCGAAAAGCGGAATACTTGTGGGAAGATGATGATACGGTATTCAATAACTTAATATACCATTTATCCTGAATACTAGGGGATATAGCGACGGAATCGAGAACCGGGATGAGTTTGCACACTGCTCGAAAAACAATTGAGTTTTTGGAGCAGTAAAGTATCAATCCTCCGTATAATTTCGACCTAAGTCCCAACGAGTGCGTGGTTGACGATTTCAGTCGCTAGAAGCAGCAGTAGATCATTTCAAAACGGCAATTTTGGCTGTCCCGACGGAAACCTGGAATAATTGCCTTAACAATTGGTTTAACGAATGCAAAAGTGTATCAATTTCTGTAGAAAATATTTTAAAATAGCAATAAAGCAATTTGAGTCGATTCACTCTTTAATTTTATGGCTATATGCAACATTAAAAAGACGCACCTCTAAAAACATCTGTACAGCCTTTATTTTATTGTTCTAATTTTTTCCCGAAATATTCGTAAAAACCATTGTTTTAAAGATAATAAAAAAATAAAGTTCATATATCTATAAATTAATACTTTAGCTAAAATTATTACAAACAGGTATATTGAACATAATACTGGAATGTAGTTCGTTATTACTTCGAAAGTTTTAGTTAAATTTAACATTCATAGTATTTTGGAAAGACCATTAGTACACCGTTGGCCGGAAAATGGTTATTATTATACTAAAATATCGCTACGAAATGTGAAACAAAGCTCCGTACAAGAAAATTGATTAATCGAACAAACTTTCCAGAATATTCATTAACCAAAAGCAACTAACGTAACGTAATTAAGGTTGTAAGACTGTCTAGAGCCATTTTCCTTACGAATATAAAAACTTTTCGTATAATTTTCGTCGGTCAACGAACAACTTTATATGAAAATTGTAAAGTAAGAATAGATTATTTGAATAAGTTTTATATAAGTAATGTGAATATGAAAATTATTTTTCTTGAAGTAAATTTCATGATTGTATTTAGGTTCAGTTTTTCTTTGTACAGTTTATTATTAACACTATCAATTGTTTATAATTCTTAAAATCAAGTGGCAGCAATGATATTTATTTCTGTGTTCGAACAACGCCAATATTCAAAAATGAAAAAAACAGTATCGAAATGAACTACATTTCGATACTGTTTTGGGTTTCATAATGAGTTCATTAAGAACGCAAAATAGAAAAACTTTATTTTTAACTTCTATTTTCTTAAATTAACTTGAAGTAAAGAGAACGAGTAACAAACACACTCCTTCAGTGCGACCGCACAATTTATGTAGTCTTTGAATCCCCGCTTTCAAAACATTCATCGAATAAATCATACAATAACCGACAATAAAGTATCTATAAATAGTATTAACTTTCTCGATTTAACGATTACTAGAATTAATAACAAATGTAACTCTGCAATTTACCACAAACCGTCAAATACAGATACAACTATTTATAACACTTCTTGCCATCCGATACAACACAAATTAGCGGCTTATCACAGTCTTATACATAGATTAACCCTTTGTGTCCTGGCATATTAAATTTTTAGATTTACCAGAAATGTTAAGTATGATTTGTTTGCTTATGATGTAAAACAAGTCCCTGAATTTTTTTAGAATTTTTTTTCTTAAAATACTTGGAGGGGGTATCGGGACTTTGAAGTCTCGTCAAAGCTAAAGATAATAAAATTTGGTTGATTTACAAAAAAATATTTTGAAAATTCTTTCAATGAAGACTGTGGTTAAATAAAAATTTAAAAAGGTATATAACCCCTTACCACAATTATTAGTCGTATCCTAAATACGTATTTCGACAACTAAGTTGTCATCATCAGTAGGTAAAAACTACTAATTAAAAGTCGCACATGGGGCACAGTTAAACAAGAGAAACGCTTCCGCACAACTATTATACACTGCAACCCTGTATAGACTAAATTTAACAAGTCAATCTAAAACTACGAGACAAACGCGTACCTACTTTTGGAAAAGGTCTAAACATATGTTAAATTGTCGGACAAAGGAACGGCAGACATCCTCTCTAAGGGGGGCGGCACTTCGATTTTTAAAAACTACGATGACCCACTATTAAACTTAGATAAACCTCCTTTTATTTTCACAAAACAATAGTATATTTAAACGTATTATTTCGAGTACATGTATAGTAAAAATATCTATTTTGGGTAGGGGTGTAAAAATATTTCCAATTACAAATGAAGCTAAGAAGTTAAAGGAAGCTGTCTTATGTTGATAACTATGATTAGAATCCGCGGTGATGAATCTGTTGACATTGGTTTCTTTCCGGAAAATATCGATTTCTATTTTATGTTTATTTCTAATCAGTAAAGTATCTAAAAATGGTATCTTGCCATATTGTTCCTTTTCCACTGTAAATTTAATAGTCGGAAATTTCAAATTTAATAGATTAACAAACATAAATCAAATGTCGCGAATCACGCTTTGAGCACACTGCACAATGTGTCGATTACAGGTTTGAAGTTGATCAAAGGAATTAATAAATCCCACGAACTAGATGCTTATGAAAGTATATTTATCGCGAAAAATAAACATACCTCCTTGAATAGCGATAAATCACCTATACCGTTCAGCTGTTTATTCACATTTTTATTAACATAAATGGGTGGGGGGGTAACAGCAGAAATTTAGACATGTGAGAAGCCATACATATGAAAAAACACAAAAATTACCTCCTTAACAATGACATGTCACCTATTTGTAATTGACTTTTAAATTGTATACCAACAATATCTAATAATTCATAGAACCTTTTCACGTTACTTGATTGTCATTTAATATAAGTCAACACAGTCAGATGTCTTGTTTTTTCATATGTAACGGTTCCTTCAAAATTTTGTCCTTCTTAGAATTTTCAATAGAGTACAGTTTTTACAATATACGACCATACTTTCCGATTTTAGCATTTTTTTAACCATTTGTAATTGGAAATATTTTTACACCCCTACCCAAAATAGATATTTTTACTATACATGTACTCGAAATAATACGTTTAAATATACTATTGTTTTGTGAAAATAAAAGGTGGTTTATCTAAGTTTAATAGTGGGTCATCGTAGTTTTTAAAAATCGAAGTGCCGCCCCCCTTAGAGAGGATGTCTGCCGTTCCTTTGTCCGACAATTTAACATATGTTTAGACCTTTTCCAAAAGTAGGTACGCGTTTGTCTCGTAGTTTTAGATTGACTTGTTAAATTTAGTCTATACAGGGTTGCAGTGTATAATAGTTGTGCGGAAGCGTTTCTCTTGTTTAACTGTGCCCCATGTGCGACTTTTAATTAGTAGTTTTTACCTACTGATGATGACAACTTAGTTGTCGAAATACGTATTTAGGATACGACTAATAATTGTGGTAAGGGGTTATATACCTTTTTAAAAAATATATTTTGTTTAAAATATTATTTTATGTGATACATCTGTTAGAGCAATGTTATATAAAATTATTAATAAATGTGTAGTAACAATACATTAATTTTCGGACATGCTGTGATAATCCAAAAAACAATTTTTTCTCTCGTTGCAACATAAATATACTCCACAAGTAAAGCACTTGGAGTGAGGACGCGACTCTATTGCCATTGATGAGCATTGTTCACACCTTCTTCGTATTTTGGTAAAAATTGGCCAGTCACTTCCTCGATTACTTAGTCGAACATCGTTGCTTACACTATAGTTGTATTGTCTTCGTTTTGTTGGTGCAGGACTAAGGCGACTGTAGTTTGGACTACCAGAACGTGGACTCGATCTTGGGCTACTACTTTCACCGCGAATCAAACGTTTTTGGCAAGTATTTGAATTGGGAGAACTAGTCATAAGTCCTAGACTTACTCCACGTCTAAATTCTAAAAGAGACGCATTCTCTTCTGGATGCATTGTTTTGTAAATGATGTAACTGTTGACAAATACTAAATCTAGTAAACCAAAAAAAAAATCCGGTGCCACCATTTCTTTGAACGTCTGTTAACATGTTAACAGCATAAGCTTGTCGTAAACGATCAGCATGATCAACACCGCCCATGTATTGATTATAATCCACAATAATTTTTGGGCAATTTACATTTTGTTGCGTCCCATCTTTTTGTAGTCGCCGAACTGTGGTAAATTCTGTGCTATGGAAATTTGACAGCATATGAAAGACTCTGTTATCATACCACTTAAAGTATGTTATGTCCATACTAGAAACTCTGTAATCGCAATCTCCTCTTTTCATCTATCATTGAAGATCCTAATACAGTTAAAAAATAATCTGTATAATTTTTACACGTAACAAAATGTTCCTCGATAGGGCCTTCATCGAGTTGATAGGTAGGAATGTCAATAACGTTTGTTCTTTTTTTCCATTTTCTATCAATTTTTTCGGCTTTATTCTTTGGTAATTTTTTAGTAACACTATTTGACGTACATGGTAAATCTTCATCTATTTCAGGAGCCAATGCAATGTCAGTAGTAGTTGTTTCATCATTTTCTTCAGACAGAGATGGTAAATTTTTTTCCAATTCCGTAGCAGTTATCGCCTCATCGTCTTCACTATTTTCCTCATCTGTGAGGATATTATTATCCATTGGCAGTTCTTCCAACTCCATGGCCGCTGCATTTGCGGCTTCCAGAAGCTCTTCATCATTTACAAAAAATTTCCTTCTCCACCCACTCATCATGTATAATTGTCTGAAACAACAAAATTTAAATACTTTTCTCTGAAAAATTACTATTATTTCAAAAAATAACATAAAGCATGGATTTCGTGCAATACTTACCAGATATTGAGTTTTATACGCTCTTGTTCACGACGGGACTTTTGAGTCCAGCACAGAAACTGCTCGATAATAACGAAATTGTTTATTATCTCAACACTAACTGAATGTAATAACAAATGTTCCACCACTTCAGTTTATTATTTAACAAAAAGCACTAAACAAACTTAATTTTACTACCCCGACAAAATTAGAGCCGTATCTGCGCACCAGCTGTTTGTGTACTAACGGTTAAATTGAAATTTACTGACAACTAGCGACACCTGTTGCCACAGTAAGACTTTAAATTTGTTCATTACAGTGGACTGTGATAACCCGTCAATGCAAAAGTGATTTTTATGGATTTATGTAAATATTATACAATTTTAAAAATACGGGACTCACAAGTCCCAACAGGACACAAAGGGTTAATCAATACTCATGTTGAACCAAACAGATTTCGAGAAAGAGTTAAATTTAATTAAACAAGTAGCAATCAACAATGGATATAAAAGCAATATAATAGATAACATTTTAAATAAAAAACTCCTTACAAAAGCCATATCACAAGTTTACCCAATATTAAATAATAATAATTCCCAAAAATTTAAAATGATCACGTTTATAGGCTCTTCAAGCACAAAAATTTGTAAATATTTCAGAAAGTTAGACATTAATACAGCGTATAGAACTAACAACAATTTATCCAAATTTATAAAAAACAATAAATATTTAACAAATAACAATAAAAAGTCAGGAGTCTATGAGTTAACTTGCGGTAGTTGCCCCATGACGTATATCGGACGGACAGGCAGATCCCTTGAAATACGCATCAAAGAACATTTTTCTTCATTTTGAAATAATAAAAGTGACTCTTCATGTGCGTCTCATATTAATTTAACGAACCACAATTTTAACAAGGAATTTAAAATGCTACACGTAGAAAATAAGGGAAAAAAACTTAATTTATTATAGTTACTTGAAATTAATAAATTAAAGAAAACTGACAAGATCTTCAATGATCAATTAGAAATTAATAATTCACCGTTACTCAATTTTTTATTTGATATTCAGACAGTCATATATTTTATTTTTAGAGAACTTCTTTACCTCCCTTTAACATAATGTAGACCCTCAGTTTTATCACTTTGAGAACAGTATTGTATAAACCGTAGTGAAAATTTTATGCATAGACATTTAAGTAATAAAAAGTACCCATTCCTTCATTCATTCAAAACAAAACATGTGTTTGTTACGGTACATTTGTGTAAAAATATAAAATGATAAAAACACACACAATGTTGTATTAGATTTACACTTTATTTAATAATATATAACAGCTGTTTCACCGTACAACGGTTTCTTCAGATATAACAAGCGGTACTGTAAAACATTTTACTTAAACGTATATATTTTTTTATTTTATGACTTAATGGTATTCTCAGAAATTGGAAGCCGAACTATTTTTACCCGCCTCTTTTAGTATAAGGGATACATAGATAACATAAATTATATTCTAAGTGACACATAACTAACAAAACATTTCAATCAAAAATAGGAAATAAGTTCAACAGAGGGGAGGAATTAAGCTCTGTTTTGTCATTTAATAATTTATTTGAAAATTTTTGTTTATTAATTTCCATTGCTTCTAATAAATCGAGTTTCTTACTTTTCTTATCTTCATGTAGGATCTTGAAATTATTATTAAAACTATGGCTTTCTTCAATTAAATGGTTGGAGTATGCTGAATCTGTTTTCCCATTTCTAAACGAATAATAATGTTCGTATATGCGTTTTTTGAACGTTCTACCTGTTTGCCCAATATATGTTTTAGTACATGTGCCACAAGCTAGTTTATACACATCTGACTTATTATGCTGTGCTGTTTTACTTTTATTGTTTTTGATGTAGTTACTAATATGGTTGTTGGTTTTATATGCAATTTTTATATTTTGTTTTCTTAAAAATTTTTCTAATATTTTATTTTGTCTGCCTAGGTAAGCAATAATTTTAAATTTCTTGTCATGATCTTTAGTAATCGGATATATATCTTGTATTGCTTTAGTTTCTCGTTTTTTGGATATTATTTTGTCTATTATATTCGGGTCATAACCATTATTGATTGCAATCTGTTTTATAATGTTGTATTCTGAATTAAAGTCTTCTATTGACATGGATATATTTAATAGTCTATGAGTCATACTATAGAATGCTGCTAATTTATGTTGAATTGGGTGCATTGATTTATTATGTATTGTTATGTCTGTGTGCGATTCTTTACGGTATATCGAGAATTTTAGTAAGTTATTGCTACGCTTAATCTTTAAATCTAAAAAGTTAATGCTATTATTCTGTTCTTTTTCTATTGTGAACTATTGTAAAATTATAAGTTAGTTATATGTCTGATGAAAGTCAGGTTGGAGCGAAACGATCGTTACTGTGTAATGTAAAAAGTAGTGAAATTCATCTGAATTGTTGCAATCATGATCCTGAATCCTGACGCACTTGCGACCCCAGTGGATCCTCTAAAATTTAAAAGACATCAAAAGGAAAGTGAGAAAGAAGAATTATTGGAATTTGTATCCCAATATCCGACAAGCCCCTTATTAAACATTGTAAATACTCCAATTTGGCTAAGTTCTCCATATCGCGAAACTTTCAGTTAAAGTAATTAGCCGATTTTGTCTAATGTAAGTTTTTCGAGCAAAATTACTGATTGACAAAAAAATAAAACTCTTTAAATTGTCTCCATCTTGTATTTCTTGTGGATTGCGGAATTGATATTTGTTGTAATTTTTCCGGTTGAAATTTTCCCAAGCCGACTTATATTATACGTTTTACGTTCAACGATACTTAATAGTTACTGTCCGCGTCAAAAAAAAAACGGGACATCTTATAACGATTTTGACATTAATTTAGTTTTGTGAGTCTTTTGTCACTAATGGAAATATCGAAGAAATTTGGAATAGGTTTAAAGAAATAATAATAACTACAACGAAAGCAATATGTGGCGTTAGGAAAAATTAAAAAAAAACCAACAAAATGGTGGACAAATGAAATAAGACATCAAATTAAGATAAAGAAAAAGGCATGGAAAATATACCTAGCAGAACAAACAGTGGAAAAATACGATATATATAAAGAAGAAAGAAAAAAAGTGAAACATTTTGTAGTACAAGCAAAAAAGGAGACATGGAAAGAATTTGGGGAAAAGATGGAAAAAAACAATAAAGAGAACCAAAAATTATTTTATAGTCTTGAAATCAGTAAGGAATGAAGAAAGGTCACAATATACACATTATATACAAAATAAGAAGGGAGAGATCCTAAGCGATAGAATGAAGATTATAGAAAGGTGGAAAGAATACTTTCAGGAATTGTTAAGTGGAGGAGTGAAAAACGATGCTAGTGAACAACAAATAATAGGAGAAGAAGTGACTGAAGAAATAATTACCATGGACGAACTGGAAGAAGTAATACAAAAACAGAAAAATGTAAAAGCGCCAGGCTGTGACATAATTACGGCAGAAATGATAAAATATATGGGTCAAAAAGGAAGAGAATTAATGTTGAAAATATATAACAGAATATGGAGAGAAGAGGAAATACCAAACGATTGGAAGAAGTCATTGATAGTACCAATATACAAGAATAAAGGAAATAAGAAAGAATGCAATAATTACAGAGGAATATCCCTTCTAAGTACTGCAATGAAGATTCTCGAGCAAATAATAGATAAAAGACGAAGAACAAAACTCGAAAATACGTTACTTGAGTCACAAAGTGGGTTTAGAAAAGGAAGGAGCACACAAGACCAAATATTCTCTGTGAAACAAATAATACAAAAAGCCTCTAGAGAACAGAAGAAAGTATTCTTAGCATTTATAGACTTGGAAAAAGCATTCGATAAAGTACCAAGAGAAAGATTATGGAATATATTTAGAGAAAGAGGTGTCAATGGCAAAATAAGACGATTAATACAGAAAATATATAACCACAATACTAATGCTGTAATAGCTAACAATTTAGAATCGGAGATATTTAAAACAAACGAGTGACTCCGCCAAGGGGGAAGTCTGAGCCCAATGCTGTTCATTGTTTATATGGATGACATTATCAAAAAGTGTACAAGCAAAAGTAAAAAGTTCAGGGTTGGACACCTTAACTGGAATGCAGTCGAAATTTCGGAAGGGGCATTCGCAGACGATATAGTAGTTATAGCCGACAATGAGGAAGATCTGAAACGTAACTTAATAACATGGAATATGACACTAAAAGACAGTGGAATGACGATCAGTAAGAGCAAAACTAAAGTAATGGTAGTGGGAGATGAACAGGTAGATACGAAAATTGTAATAGAAGGAACTGAAATAGAACAAGTGAGAACATTTCAGTACTTGGGAGTAAGAATTGATGGAAAAGGGACCCAGGACGCTGAGATTAATCAAAGAATAGAAAAAACAACAAAGCTGTACCACAGCATGAGGTTTAATTTCATTAACAAAAAAGAGATATCCCGAGAAACAAAACTAAAAGTATATAAGGCAATTTACCGACCGATATTAACATATGGCTGTGAATCCTGGATATTAAATAGAAAATAAAAGAATAAATTACAGGCAGTAGAAATGAAGTATTTAAGAAGAGTTAGAGGAGTTACAATGATGGACAGAATAAGAAACTCGGAAATACGAAAAGATTTAAAAATGCAGTCAGTGCTAGAATACATTGAACAAAGACAGTTAGGATGGTGGGGACATTTATATAGAATGGAAAATACAAGACAAACAAGAAGGATATGGGAAGCAAGGATAATGAAAAATAAAAGAAGAGGAAGGCCAAGGACAACATGGAATAATGTCATAGCTGAAATACTGGTAAGGAAAGGCAAAACATGGACAGAAGCGAAGAACATGACAAGGAATAGAAATGAATGGAAAACGTTTATAAAAGGCTAGAAGAAGGTAAACGCCCTACACCATTGTTATGGTAGAAGGGATTATTGGATTACATATATATATATATATATGTATATATATATGTATATATATATATATATATATATATATATATATATATATATATATATAGTAAACCTAATCAGTAGGCGATTAAAGGTCTGTACATTACTTCAAAATATATGTATTTAAAAAACTCTACATGTTTCGGCTGTATACGCCTTTTTCAAGAGAATACAAAATATGAATTAATCGCCTACTGATTAGGTTTACCATATCATACCAAGGTCACGAAGTTATTATATATATATATATATATATATATATATATATATATCAATGAATATAAGGTTAGGTATCTATCATTATTAAGCTAGTATGATGGAACAAAGTACTGTCACAATAGGTAAAAAAAAGTGTCCTGTTTTTTATGTCACGAACCGTATTATAATTGACAGCTGCCAAAATAAATTAAGTGATGCGCGGCTAGTAGATATGTAATCCAGTTTTGAAGAAGAAGCATTTTTATCGGTGATAAAAAGCTATGTAGCTTTTGTATCGCTGTCGAAGTGACAAAAATGTCACCATCAAATGGGCATTTTTATATAGGAATTAATTGATCTAAAAAAAACATATAAATAATAACTTTTGTCTAACTGACAGAAAGTCCGTTAGTCAATTTAACGTTGTCAGTGTGCAGTCTACACCAATTCATGGCCCACTATGAGTGACAAAAACTCTTGCATTTTTCTTTATCCAAGTATAGCAAACGCCAATTAAGTTGGCGCGAGGAGGGGGTGCGCAGAAAACGTTTTTAAAAACGTCTACCCCCACTACTCAAGTAATTGTCAGAATACATTTGTCATTGACGTTTGACGGAACATAATGTATTTGCTAAGGGATCATAAAGTGATATACGCTCAGAGGTTAGAATTATCTGACATTTGATGTAAAACCAAATACAAATCTCCCCACTACTTCTAATCCTGCGCGAACTTACCCTTCCTCGCGCCAACTTAATTGTGGTTTGCTATATGTGTTTCTATTTGGAATCTGTAGAAAATTTCTTCTGTAAAAAGCAAGAAAAAAAAATTCGATTTGAGAGGCAAAAATTGACTCACGTTTCTGGTAAATTAGATGTGGCAAAAAGATATTTCCCATTGTTGTATGTAGTCTTTCCGAAACCGTTTAATTTGATGTTATGGATCATTAAAATCAGATTATAAATAAAGAGGTTGTAGTCATTGAAAATTTTTGTGAAACATGCGGTATACATGGAAATAAGTGTAAATTAATTAATTCTGACAATGGATCAATTCTTGAGTCGAATTTCTATGCTTTACTGTGACTGTAGTATTTATATTTACTCTTCATGTTTTTTCACCCTTCGCGACTCTTTTTCGCAAGGTTTAAGTAGTATACTCAATTCTTCCGGAACACTTAAATATTAAATTAAATTAAATATTTTTCAAACAAAAGTTTTTTGGTTTTAAGCAAACTATTGTAATAACATATTTCTAATCTACATGTTACTCGTGTTATCATGGAAACTGTATTCATTTAGATTTTTTTAAATGAAATTTGTATATGTATATTTTTACATAGCTGAAATCCTCGTGAGATTTTAAAGTGCATTTGTGTATACAATTATGTCTCTATTTTGCTACATTCTTGAGATATTTACTATTATTTGTAATTTTTACCAACTAAGACGTTTTTAAATTATTTGCAAATAATCATCTCGGCAACCACGCTGCCACCAATATGCAGTACGTTTATTTTCAGTCTCACAAAAAATCAACCATACAATAACAAAAAGCAAACAAATTAACAAAAAAAAAGTTGAAATCACTGTATCAAATGTTCGAATTGTAAATCCTGGACGATTTGACAACGCACTAATCTCTCCTCAAATTCGCGTAAATAGTTTCCTAAATGATCTTTACTAATATTCCACGCTGACGAATCCTGTCTTTTAATTCTTTAATATTTTGTGGCCTATTGGTATATACTTTTGATTTAAGATGTCCACAAATGGAGTAATCTAATATTTGCAAAATCCGGCAATCTTGGCGCCCATTCGATAAATCCTCTCCTTATAATTCATCTTTGTGGAAAAATTTTTGTAAATAATTTCGAATTTCCATACCGTAATCAGGAGGAGCTCCATCTTGTTGTAACCAGACAATATCTAGTGGTTTCTCATTGAAGATGTTACGGAGATGAGGCACTACTTCATTCTGTAGTAAAGCCAAATAACGTTCTGATGTTAACGTGCCGTTGATAAGAAATGGTCCTACTATTCTGTTCCCAATAACACCTAGCTTTTTAACGGTATTGCGTAAGTACTTCCTCAGTCCAGTGTGGATTGTCTGTTGACCAGTACATGTAATTGTTCCTGTTTACTGACCCATTTAAACAGAATGTGACCTCATCAAAGAATAATATTTTACTTAATATGGTAGGATTATTATTAATCATGTCTTGCATAACCTCACAAAATTGTAGTCTCCTATCTGCGTCATCTTCCTTCAATTCGTGAATTAATTGCACTTTATAAGGATGTGCTTTTTCTTTTTTGAGAATTCTATGAACTGATTATTGACTCACCTCATGATCTAATACTAGCTGGTTTGAACTAATTTTAGGAATCTCTACTATTCGCTCCATTATTTTGTGTGTTTTGTATTGAGTCCTAACAGTTTTTGGCCGACCCGTTTTCGTCAAATTTTTGTAACAGCTTGCAAATTTTCGTAACGATCTAAGGTTCTTTTCACGGTACTGACACTTATAGGATTTCTATTAGGAAACATTTCGTTAAAGAAATTTCTTGCATCTCTAAACGACCTCCTGTCACCAATTCCAATAATCATTAATAAAGTCAACCACTTGTATTCCGTCAGTTAATTCATGCTAGATAAAAATTAAGTAGACACTTTCAATTTGTACAACTTATTATTTTCATACTTTTAGTTACCTTAAGGTGAGATCCTTTTTTGGTAGAGAAAGTTCTAATTAGAACTTAAGAACCTAGAATTCTGACATAAAATTAGCTACTGTCTAAATGTAAATGTCAGGTATATCATTCATAGCTAACTAGAACATATACGTTTGGCAAACATTGCAAATAAAAGTAAATATCAAAATAGAGACATAATCGTATACACAAAATCTTACAAGGATTTCAGCTATGTAAAAATATACAGGGTATTTCGTTTAAAAAAATCAAATTGAATACAGTTTCCATGATAACAGTTGAATACAGTTTCCATGATAACGCGAGCAACATGTAGATTAGAAATATATTCGTACAATACCTTGCTTAAAAGCAAAAAACTTTTGTTTAAAAATTTTTTTGAAAATTTCTATGGTTTCAAAAATATTTAAATGTTCCGGAACAATTAATTAACCCTGTATATGGGTTTGTTTTAATGTTAGGAATTTAGTGTTATCCCACTGGCGATTTGGTGAAGAACATATCTTCAAAAGTTGTACCTTAGCCAAAGACGCTACGCTTTTTCAGATTGTTCTACTGAAGATGGCAAATTAGTTGCCGAAATTCGTATTTATAATTTATTAATTTAGTTTCAGATTTAAGCTACAGTTTGCACCAATTCGGACTAAAGCGATTCTTTCCTTTATTTTCAATATGGAAAAAAGCATTTTCGTAAAATGTTGAAGTAGACATTCATATTCGTTATATAGCTGAAAACAATAATTAATCTTGAAAGATAAATCAAAAATTGTAACTGGTATAGTGTGATATTAGCAAAATTGCGAACAATTTTTTAAAATAACAAAATTATTGTTTGAAAAGAGGTGAGATGACAAATCAAAGATCTAATTTTATGTTCCACCTACCTGTTTAGTATACAGTTAGACAACTTCAAGTTTAAATTATACTAGACTAGATGGAATATCGGAAAAACATTTATGGCAATAAAAAAGCATAAATAATTAATGTGTATACAACAAATTTAAATAGATGCAAAGTATATATATTTATGTATCCAAACATATTTGTTTAATCAATAAATTTATTATAGCAATAGCAGTTGGTTTCCGTTACGATTTTCTATTTAAAATGTAATTTTAAACCTGCAATTTTATATATTTTTTGCTTTAGTTTAATCTTAAATAAATATTCTAATAATAATTATGAAGCTTTATCAAAATCGTCTAATGACAATTTAGCAATAAAAGAAATAAACAAAAACACGAAATTTTTCCACACTACCTTTTGGATAGTGTTGAATCGATGAAACTGATAAATGCTACACAACAGAAAAGGATTTAAAAGAAACTAAAATAGACTCAAAATTAAAACTCAGGTTATGAAATACGTATTCGTAAAAGTAAATCTGACAAATCATTATGAAAACTTTAAAACAATGCAATAGCTAATTTACAGAATTTTCTTTTCAAAAAAATATCTTTTATTTTGAGGGGAATCTACATTTGGACTAAATAAAGTACTTAAGAATTATAAAAATCGAATTTTGTCAAGGCCTAAAAGACAAGTACCGGAAAAAAATTATTTTATTAAAAAAATACGCCCTATACCTACATCTGTGACAGTGTTTATTGTGGTCTCCTGACATTCAAAAACAGAAGATTACTAATACTAACACGACAGACTTAATGCATTTTGTCGTAACAATTTTTTTAAAACAATTGCCAGTAGAAATATGTTTTGGTAAATGTCAATCATCCTTACCAATTCAAATTTTCAAAAAACTAACCAACTTTGGGAAGATCATTCGCTGTTAAATGATTTGATGTTTATAAAATACAACACAAGAAGCAATGAGGTAAGTGCATGTAAGATATATGTATGGTTTGGTCTGCGTGGAAAGTTTTACCTGCAGGGCTGTCCGCCACTGGTCCCTGCCACTCCTGCGGGCCTTCTTTCCCAGTCACATATCGCACCACATGCACCACTGTCTAACACCGCGCGTTGTGTCAGTCTCATTCACTAGTGTGTTTTATGTGCGGCGACGCCCCAACTAAGCCCACACGGTTACACAGCGGGCAGCAGGTACGACGGGCTGTGGCTGCACTCGCTCCTCACGGCACTGCGCGTTCCCGCAATCAATAGCCGGGCCGGGACACGAACTGAGGGCTCCCGCTAGGCGAGTCGCGCCCTTCCATCTCTGCAAACTTTGTCCACAGATGTCGCCATCGTACGCGGGAGTTTCCGCCACCGCGAAAGACCTCTCTGATCCGGGAATCAATCCTCTCTTGTTTTAATAGTGCGCCCCGAGCGTTTGTCTTCGATTGAACGATCAGATTGCGATTAGAAGAAGAGAGTCGATGGTGTTCGCATCGAACAGAATTAGTCTTGTGTCAATGACGAATTGATAATTTCCGTAATCGGCGCCTTCGGATGTTTTCCCAATATCGGAAAACCTAATAGCACCAGGTCTTATCAATTTTGCAAAAAAAATTAAAGCAAAGTAATTTATTTGCACAAGTAATGCTCACCAATTTTTTTGTTACATAAAACTATAAAAGTTACAAAATCACATATAATAACTAGAGACCGGACACGAGAGGTTGATGACTCATCGCCCACGAGCGGACTATTGAACATTTGTATTTTTAAAGTTTTTAATTTTATTTATATAATTATACTTATAATAATAAGACGGGTATATATACGGCTACAAAATACGAGATACATTTTTATTTGTTCATTTTGTAGTTCAAGTTGAGTAAAGGAGTATTAATATTTACTAGCAATACTTTCTCAAGGTTCTCTTCTGTAAAATTTGTTCTCTTTGAATGAAATACATTCTTGTAAATAGAAAACGTCGTTTCTACATCGTAACTGGTTATAGGTGCATACTGGAAATATTCTTTTATTTCCGCGTATTTTGCAGTTAGATGTGGCATTGTCTCCATACACAATTGCCGCAATGTTATTAAATCTGGATTTCTATTAAACACTGCGTCTAACTTTTGTCGAAGGCCACATCCGAAGTCACTTGGAATACTTTTCAAATGGTTAATAGCCACATCTAATGTCGTTAAACCATCATTTAATTTGAGATTTAGATTTTCAAAATAAGTGATTAGTTTTGGCAAATTTCCAAAGTGTTCCTGAAGAAAGTACAACTGACTTTTTAAATGTGGAATTTGTGTTAGTTCCTTGCACTCTGAAATACTCCGAGCATCGTCATTTAAACATGCAACGAAATTTTGTAAACTATCGAAATTCTCTGCATAAAAACTAGTAGCTTCCAACCATGTCCCCCATCTAGTTATTAGCGGAGAGGGAGGCAGTGACAAGGATGGCAGTTTTTCCCTGTAAAGAGCTACTCTCAATGGTGCTTTTCTGAAAACTTTTTTATAAGCGGATACAAGTCTATCAACTTCTGAAAAGGTGTCTCAGATATATTCACAGATTCTGTGGAGAGCATGTGCTACACAAGTAATATGCAGCATATTAGGATATGTTCCCTTTAATAGTCTGCCTGTTTTTAACATATATGCAGCACTGTCCCTGACAAATAAAAGTATTTTTTCTTTGTACCTGTCGTCTGAATGAAGCATTTGGTGCATATTATCGTAAATGGTTTTAGCAACTGTTTCCGCATCAACTGTATTTATGACTTTTGTTGCTATTACATATGCGTTATATGGAATAGTTGGATGTAGTACACCAGCTGCAACACTTACCACACAGCGTCCTAATATATCGACATTTTCGTACTTATCCAGAGGTACTGATTTGAAATATGGCTTCTAATGCGTTCTACTGCTTTCGTGTAGCACTTAGAAACATAATATTTGCGTAAGGTGGATTCATCATGAATATTTCGACCAGTATATTTTTGGAGAAATATTTTTAAAGTGGGATTGTTAAGTTTATTTAATGGAATATTAGCCGCCATAAAAGTTTCACAGAGTTCTTCGTTAAACTTGTCAGATTCCAAAGGTTCCAATTTCTGTGCATGTGTTTACGATGCTACGTGCGATTTCATGGTATTTTTAACGATATTTTACAGATTTTGCAATAAACTTCGGAATCACTGACAATGGACATACAATCAGTATGACCGTCAATCCAACTCGTCATTGTTTGACGATGCCGTTCTCGACGTTCTTCCATATCATAACTGAAAAAGTAACTTAAACAATGCTCTAGATCCAAATAAATGAAAACAAAAATTTATGCGTAAGTTATTGAATCTGAACGAAATTCAAAGCACACTTACGTCGAAATAATTGGGAGAAGTAGATTCAATCAAACGATATTAAACAGGATCTATCACAAAAATTACGATGTAATTAACAGTTAAAACTATGAAAAAAAGAAACTAACTCACAGCACTTTATTTATCTTACGAAATATAAACTAATAAATAAAATGAATTATAAAAACCCCGCTTCTATCTACGCTCGTGAAAACAGAAATTTAACTGTAAATATCCAACAAAAAGCGTCGCAATTCTCGATGAAAACAGATATACGCGCCAGCCAGATCAATAGTGCATTCAATAACTGCGTACTTACAGATGTTGTAGACTATTTATATCGTCCGTCGTAATGACGACGTCATTTCAACCCGATGTGTCCGGTCTCTGATAATACCGAAGTATTTCGAATAGATCAACTTCCAAAAAGTTCTTCTATACATATCAGTTTGTTTATAAAACTATTTGGCATATACATATTTACTCGCTTTCTCCTCATAGCGAGTAAAGCGGGGTTTATTTACAAGGTCGTTTTATATTTTGCATTTTATAATACGACTGTTTGGATTCTATCTCCACTTTCAAGATATTTTAAATCTGTTGGTATGTAGTCGATATCCTTATTCTGCAATTTTATTCGCTTTCTAGCAGTTGAATCCAAATTCTTTTAAGTTTTCTGCTACCACTTAATCCCATTTCTTCCTAGAACTACATCTCAATCGTCTTCATGTTATTTTTGTTCGCCATCTCTATTACCTACCTGCTATCCTATAAAATTATCCTGCTTGTGTTCCTATTACGAATTTTGTATTTTCTTGGCAATGTTTAGATACCGAATTTCCACTGTCGATAATTTAGTAGGTTTCTCTGCAGTTGGCAGAATCCAACTCTCATATATAGATGAGTTTAGCCATTTTATTCACTCCCGGGCAGTTCAGTCCTCATTCTTTTAAGTTTTCTGCAACCTTCTGATCACATTTTTTCCTTACCCTACATCTTGATACTCTTCATTTTATTCACCATCTCTTTTTCCTGGCGTACTGTAATTGTTCTGTTTCTGTTCCTTAGTTTTTCATTACGAATTTTATACTTTCTTGTAATATCCATTCCAGTATTAAAATATTCCCACTGTCTACAATTTACGTTTCTCCTTAGTTGATGGAATTTAACTTGCAATAGTGGTTTAAAAATGGTCTTATATACAGTTATTTTAGTCTTCTTTGATACTTTTTCTATTGCTTAGAACATGAAATAATTTGGTTGTACTTTCTAACTTAGACTTATACCTAAATCAGGAACTAACCTGGAAAGTGCACATATGGTAAAAAGGCCAACATCCAAAATTTCGGAAACATTATTGGCTCCTCGGAAGAAAATCACAACTTTCAATTAGAAACAATCTTTTGGTATATAATAACATCTTTAAGCCTCTCTGAATCTATGGAATCCAGTTATGGGGTACAGGAGCCAAATCCAATATCGCGGAGATTCCAATCAAAAACTGCGTGTAATTATTGATGTTCCCTACTTTGTGACAAATAGAGACATACAGCATGATTTTGATGTTCATACAATAGAGGAGACAATCAGGGAATGCATGCAACGTCTCGAAAGACATCCCAATCCACTAGCTCTGGCCACTAAATAACAGCGAAGATACCAGATGACTGAAATTCAGAAAACCGTAGGACTTAAAAAAACTTTCTAACCTATTAGGTATATAATTCGGCATAAATCTTCCCATTTTTATGGACTTCTTCTCTTCTTCCTCCTCCGGGTTTCCATTGTTCTTATGTCCTTGTGAAATCGTTCACCTTGTTCTTCACTCGTTCCACCCCGATTTTCAGGAAAGTAATCAATTTGACTCTTGTGAAAATGCACTTTAAAACTTATTCTACAACCTAGATTTCTAAAATGTTGTAACATTTCCTCAACAATTTGCTTATACTTCTCAGACTTCTTGTTGCCAAGAAAGTTTTCTGTCACCCGTTTGTATGCCAACTATGCTGACTTCTTTAACTCGGACATCGACCAAGGAAAGGTCTCATCCTGCATAAGTTCACGAACCTAGGGCCCCTTGAAAATACCTGCCGCTATTTTAACTTCAGTTTTATCTTAACTTTTCAAGTTTTCTTTGGGAACTATCTAACAAGAAATTTGAAACAATCGCTGCCCAAATTCAGAGCGGTTACAAATTGTTTCGTCAAGCCTAATTTGATATGGAGTAGTTGAAAAGGGGCATTTGAATAAGAAACCAATGGTTCATATTTTTCCACCAGGTACTAAATTGCTCCTCTGCAGCCAATTTTTATATATATTCAGGTGGAAAATTAAAAGAAAGCACGAAAGGAAGTTTTTCCGACAACTCATGTTATTAAAACTGTTAATTTCCATAAAAGCAATTTCTAGAAAAATGTAGCCTGATGAAACAAAACTAAGGATGATTTGAGAGCTTCCATCAGGTAAGGAAAATATGAACAATTATCATTCAGCAAAAATTGTTGTTAATGTCCGTAACAACGAAAAAAGGATTTTAAAGAAATTAAACATAAATGCTTATACAAGGTGTAAATGAAATATTCCGACGTACGTTAATATATAATAGATACGTAAGACAGCAATTCAAAACTCCAAAAAATTTTATTCTATCGAAAATTTTTGCGGAAATTTAGGAACACAAAGTTTTCAAATACGGTCCTGTATTCAGAATGTTGCCGATGAAATGTGCCGATGTACGCTAATATATAATAGATACGTAAAACAGCAGTTCAAATCTACAAAAAAAATGATTCTAACGAGAGTTTAATTTTTGCGGACACATAGGAACACGAACTTTTCAAATACGGCCCTGTATTCAGATTGAATCTAAATAGAAATTATATGTTTATATGTTGTCGATTCAACAAACAAATAAGCATTTAGTTGTTCAAGTTCACCAAAAATCCCATTCACATTTCAGCGTCTCTGTGTGAAAAGTTTATAAACATGTATTCATTCATTTCCTAGATATAAATTTTCTTATACATCGGCTGTTCTGTAGTCATTTATAGGTAGGTTAATGGTCTGACCTTTGTAATATCCCGAAAAAAATACAATATCGAGGTTTTTAAAAATTTTAAACGGTATACTTAACACTTTTGTGGTGATAAGAATTTGTAATTTTGTTGTCTTAATATTAAATTGACACCGAGAAATAATAAATTGCAGTTGTAATTTTTAATTGAATGTTAATATTATTTGTGCTCTATTTGCCTCTTCTTTTAATGAAAATTTCTTTGCTTAAAGATGTTCAATGTGACTCATTTGCGTAAATACAAGCTTCTAACCGATCGGTAAACTTTCGAAATACACGATTCAACACGGCTCGATCTTGCCGGATATGGGCCACAGCTTGAAAAATACGTTGCCAAAGATGGTCTTCGTTGACAATATCAATGTCTTTATAACTTGGATGCAATGCAATGCAATACCACATGTTTCAAATTTGTTTAAAATTTTGAAAATACCAAAGAAATATTTCAAAGTTGCCAACAAAGACAACAAATATTCGCCATTGTTGAGACAAGACACCAGCTCCATATTCTTATTCAAATCACCACTAAAACTCCTTTTTTATATACAAAGGCAAATGATGACCACTTGTTATTACATTTAAACTAGAGCAAAATAATTTGATCTCAACCAAATTTATGAATGAGGACTCCAACTTTGATAGCAATCTGTGATCGAACCGTATCATACAGTAACACGACTATGCAAGAAAGCATCAGACACGTATTGCTCTCACTACATACAGTTTTTAACATATAGCAATAGACCTCTTTATTAATTGCTGAGTCTGTAGCCAGCGATTTATCGAGATTAGCAACTTGTTTGTCTGAACGCACAGTAGATTTGAATTTACGAATATAATTGAATATCTTCTTTGTTGGCGATCATGTCTGCCTCAACATCAGTCATATATTTCTCTGATTCAAAGATCGGCAAGTAATATTGGCGGAATAGATACACCTGTTGAGTCTGAGGCGAGAAATCTGGCCGTGGCTTTAATACTCAGGTGAGATTTGCGACACATATAGTTAAATGTATCAAGCTTATATATATGAATTTAAAATTCATTTTTCCTCATTGACATTGTCTTGCAGTGGAGACGAGGCGTAATTTGTGTGATTCCCTTGTCTTGTCGCATTTCTCTTATTGCTGCGAATTATAGGGCCGTGCGTTACTATGAACTTTGTCGCCTACGAGGGCGGATTGATTTGGTCCTTCAGTGTTCAAGTTCCTTTATTCTGTTTCGAAAGTGATTTTCTTCTAATCCTGCGAAATAATCGTCCACTGTTGAAGTTTGCTCTTCATTGGTGTAGATTTTTTTGCCTCCGAGGAAATCCCTTAATTTATGGAATAGTCAGATGGTGCTAAGTTTGGGGAATATGGGGGTGCGGTACTAACTCGAACCTTAATTCTTAATTTTTTTTTTTGCAGCAACCGTATCTGAATGCACAGGCGCATTATTATGGTGACAATCATTCTTTATCTATTAGTCATTCTTGAACGCTTTTCAGCGATAACTGTCTTCACAAGATCTAGAAGATTTACGTAATATTCGCCGTTTGCGGTCTAGATATGCGGTCTAGAATGAACAACTTGGTACGCTAGATATCTACAGCGTACAGCTTATATAGGCAGCATCTTAAGCATCGCGTTTGAGTGGGCGTGTCTAGGAATATTAACAAATAAAATAAATGCCCTTTTATTAAGTTTTATTGTGGAATTATGCACATGAAATTAGTTAGTTATTAATTTATAATATTTATAGACAACACAAATACTGTGTTAACGCAAAAATTTATCATTTTTATGGATTATTTCATTTGAAAATCGAATTAAAATGGTCTACTGTGGAAACTGTTTTCAGATGGAAATCGGACGTTCGGAAGTTTCGGAACCAAATTCGTGCGGAAAAGTGTCTGACTGTGAATGTGTTGTATACAATATAGTGAAAAAAGAATTTTAACGATATAATTTCGAAAAGAAAAACAAATTATTGCCAAAGGTAGGCTCTAACTTTGACTAATTTCATAAAACAAACTAAATTGTAGGTAATATTTTCAAAAAGAAAATTACAAAAAGTGCGAATGGTTGACTAGTGACAATATTAGACTCTTTTGTTTTGCTGGGCATGTATTTTATTTTCTAGCGAAAAAAATTTGTTGTATAAAAATGGGTTTGTTAATCTAAATAATTTACACAAATTAATAAAAAGACATAGGTTGAGCCAACCACACCTACATGCGCTAATTAAAGAAAAACTTTTGGGAAAATCAGAATTGAACACGCATTAGACAATGAGTTAAGAATTAATATAGAAAAATATAATCAAAAAATACGAAAAAAACGTGAAATACTTAAGAGGTTGATAGAGTTTTTTTCCTGTGAGAACATGAGCTTGCATTTCGCAGTCATAATGAAATTGAACAATCTTCAGACAAGGGAAGCTATGTAGATTTTTGTAAATTTATTGGCTAAATCTGACGAAATTTTACAATCTCGTTTAAACAATTTTACGAGGTTTAAAGGAACCTAATTTAAAACAAAACGATCTTACTCTATGCATAGAAAAAGTAATATTGAGAAAAATAAAATTTGAAGTAGAAAAAGCCTCTTTTGTTGCCATAATTTTGGACGAAACTACAAAAAAATACCCATCGTCCCAACATGGTCCATCCTTCGCCTATCGCGAAGCCAGGGCTTCGTGATAGGCACGGTAACAACGCAATGCCAACTTCTAGGCAAACCCACGTGACCCTTACAATGTGTGGGTGGACGGAGACATTATTTTGTATTAAACGAAAATTTTCGCCTACGCGCAAAAGTCATTACATGTTTCTCTGGACACTGTTGAATGTAGCGGTAGGCAGTAATTGTCTCACCTCGGATTCTCACAACCTCCGTATTAGCAGTCAACGTAAATGCCCATCCACATAATTACACCACCTCCATCGCATTGCAATTTTTGGTGACAAGTAGGCTTCAGCAAAACGTTCACCTATCCTTCTCAGTACCCTATCGCGATCATCTGATATGTATAATGTGAATCTAGATTCATCAGTAAAGAGCACAATGGACGATTCTTCAAAACCCCAATCAGCATGTTCTCGTACAAATTGCAAACGCTGTCGCCGATGCACTGCAGTTAAAAGAGGACCTGTTGCAGGTCTTCTGAATCTCAACCCACCTTCATTTAAGCGTCTGCGAACTGTATCCACTGACACTATGTTGTTATGGACGTCGTTCAGCCTTTGCACAAGAGCAGATGCTGTCACCATACAATCATGTAATGCCTGCATTCGAAGAAACCGATCTTGGATATGATTGTTATACTCTTCGTCTACCTTGTCCCGGCCTTCTTATGTACTCTACTGCTCCCTGAAACTTTTGCAAGGTATCTGAGACGGTACTTCAGGGAATTCTTAGGGCTTGAACAACTTCTTCTGGACCCATATGTGTTTCTTATTTTCACTTGTCAAAAACAACAATTACTCAACAAATTGAACATGTTATAACGCGAATAACTTTCGAAAAAAGCGGGATAAAGCAACTTTCTTTTCGTTATTATTATTAGCACACACAGCAGCCGGCCAACCAGAACGCTTGTTAGTAATAAGTGACACCATAACGAAAAGCGCGTGTTCGTAATAATAACATATGTCCATCTGCACCTGACAATTTTAACGAAGAACTGTGTGAAACTTTCATAGCGGCCAAAATCCCATTCAAAAATCTTAACAATCCAGTCCTCAAGATATTTCTTACAAAATATGCTGATCGTCATATACCAGATGAATCTATTTTACGTAAATACCACTTGCCAAAATGTTATTTGAGAACCATTGAAAAAATACGATCAACGTATCTGGTCATTATCTTTGGGTAAGTGCAGACGAAACAACGAATATAATGGGACGATATGTGTTAAATGCAGCTGTTGTAATTCTTCATCCGACAACTTCATACCAACCATACTTAACTACAACTAAAATATTGCCAGTCGTAAATTGTGAAACAGTTGCAGAAGTAATTGATCAATGTATTCATAATATTCTGTCATCGGATAACAACTATAAAGGAAAGATGCTATTATTTTTGACTGATGCGGCAGCTTATATGTTAAAAACAGGGAAGTTATTAAAGCGATCTTATCGCAATATGCTACACGATACCTGTGCAGCACATGCACTACACAGAGTATGTGAATACATCAAGGATCATTTTCCAAATGTTATTAAGTTAATTTCATCATTTAAAAAGATATTTCTCAAAGCTGAGGCAAAAAGTTGAGGCCATATTTAGCAGAAATCCAGATTTGAATGTATTATATCAATTCTGCACAGAGCCGATTGAAAAATCTATACATTTGAAGTATGGTGCACTTTTGCAACATTTTAATCAAGCACCCATCACCAGTTGTGATGTGGAAAGGACATTTTCTGTTTTTAAAGACGTTTTAACATCTAAAAGAACTAATTTAACACAGGAACACCTTGAACAAATTTTAGTTGTTCATAGTAATGTTTTACACTTTCAATGTTTCACAGAAAATACATAGTTTTTTGTTTTGTTCTTTGTAAATTATTTTTATTCAAAATTCGATACGCAATTCGCTTGTCAGCATTACTTTTGTTTCAGCAGTAGTTGTTGCAGGTTACCAAACCGTTTATTACATTCGCTCGGTTGTGCATTGACAGATACATATTAACTGCATATGCAGGTATGTGCCATTCATGCAGGTGACCACACGTATCAAATTATTCGAAACTCACGGATCGCTTACAGAAACAAACCTATTGCGAATACAACGCAGACGCCTATAGGCTATGAATCATCATTCGCTCGAGGCCACTCTCTGCTTATCACCTAAAATGCAGCACAATTACATGCGCACAATCATGGCTCCCACAAGGGTGGGGCAGAGTGGATCCCTGGGTCCAGGGCCCGAGCCTAGTCCCACGCAATTTAATTTTTTTATTATAATTTAATACAAACTAGAAAAATATATTTTGAATATGATTTTACCCAATGAAATTTTAGAAGATTCTACAACTAATTATAGCTTAAAATTTTAAATATACATTTATGATAAACCGTTTATCATAAATAAGCAATTTCAAGAAATATTTTGTACCTGTGTACTTTATTTACTGAACTTAAGATAATACAAGGTACTTGGTACAGGATTATTCATTATAAATGTCCCAGCCCTTACCATAGTTATTATTGCATAAACAAAAAAATTTTTGAAATAAAAGTTGTGTGGTTATAAACTAATTTTATTATAACGTTAACAAAAGTACAGTAGCGTACGTAGTTTAGGGGACACAACAAATAATTGGTTTTTTTAATTGAGACACCCTGTATATTATTAAATATTTGAAGAGATCTTTTTCTTCTGATTTCAAAAATATACCATATAATACCCCTGTCTTACACCGTTCTTAAGTTATTAAATAAAAGTTTTGTATCTACAAATGAGTTTTGGTCAACATTTAATTAAAATTACAAATAATACCTATAAAACAAATATATCAAAGATAACTTTACAACTATAAATAAATAATAACTTATAAAAGTTGTTCGAAGTGTCCACCATTATTTTCAATACATAATTCTAAACGTCTAATAATTATATTTTGAATTGCATCAGAAATGGCTTGATTGTTTACATTTAGATTATTTATTTCTAATTGAATTCGGTCTTTCATGACTTGAATACAGTCATTATTATTATATATTATGTCTTTTAAAAACCCCCAAAAATATGAGTCCATAGGGATAGATCCGGACTGTTAGGAGGGCATAATATGGTTCCATTATTCCCTATCCACACTTGAAATACATTATTCAAATGCTCTTTAACAGGTAGGACATTATGCGGAGTTGCCCCATCCTGCATCCAAATCATATCCTGAAGTTGAACGTCCGGAAAATTTTCTACAAGAATATTTTCAACTTCAGGAAGAATCATTTCCAGATAGGTAACTCCAGTTAAATTGAAATCATAAAATATGGGTCCAACAATTTTGTTTCTGAAAATTCCACACCATACACTAAGAGTTTTTCTTATTGATTTTTTTATTCGTTTTATCAATCTTTTCCTATTCTCCTTGTTTTCCCATGACCTACGATTTTTCCTATTAAAAACTCCAGCCGTAGTAAAGCATGATTCATCGGTCCATAATATTTTAGTCAAATAATCAGGATCTTCATATAACTTTTGGATCATTTGGCGGCAAAACTCTAACCTTTTCCTTTTATGAGCCTCTGTCAAAAGTTGTACGGGTAAAATTTTATATGGTTTGTAGTTGTTAGTTTTCAACGTACGTTGTATTTTAGAGTAACTTATATTTAAATGAGCTGCTGCATTATTTATACTACATTCAGAATTATCTAGAAAATAATATAGTGTTTAAAAAAACTTTTCAAGAATACCTATAAGAGGGCTTACCGTCGAAATAAAGCAGTACATCTAATTGATCTTCGTTGTTTGCATGAACGACTCGCCTTTTTCTATTAAAACTACCGGTATTATTTACCTGTTGGAAAATACGTCTGAACGTATTGTCTGCGGGTGTTGGACGATTTGGATACAACTCCCTGTATGCTCTTTGCGCTGCACGTTTATCTTTGTTATTTTCTATATAGCAAGTAAATATTTGAATTTTTTCTGCTACACTGTAAACCATTTTGAATGTTTTAATAAAGAAATGACATTTAATAAACATGAGTAACATGACAGTTGTGATTTTCATAGCTTTCTTTGATGATATTAACTTTTCAATATTTATAGTAACTAGTTTAATTTACTATATTTATCCTTTAATAACATAAGAACGGTGTAAGGCAGGGGTATGATATGGTATATTTTTGAAATCAGAAGAAAAAGATCTTTTCAAAAATTTAATAATATACAGGTGTCTCATTTAAAAAAAAAAACAATTATTTTTTGTGTCCCCTAAACTACGCACGCCACTGTACTTTTGTTAACGTTATAATAAAATTAGTCTATAACCATACAACTTTTATTTCAAAAAATTTTTTTTTATGCAATAATAACTATGGTAAGGGCTGGGACATTTATAATGAATAACCCTGTACATGGCATTACCCTAAATTCCGGTGCTCCGCCTAGTGGCCACTACACCGGATCCTAAACTTGTGTTCTGTCAAATCTATCTAAATACTTAATCTAACTAATCTTACAACTAAGCTAATACGGACCTAGGCCGCGCCCTGCTTAACTATATATAACCTGTGCACTGCAATTAGACTTTCTTGTACGATTCCAGTAACAGTGTCTACGGCTGAAAGGTCTTTTAGTAGAGTGACGACTCTTTAAAAACTTGGCAAAGGAGCACAACAGGCAAACGTCATCTTAACCATTTAGCAATTTTAGCAATTGAGAATAAATTGGTCAAGACTATTGACTTTTCCAACGTAATTGATCATTTTAGTCAGAAGAAAGCTCGGAAGACTATTATTAAGTGGTCTTATTTTGTAGCCAGTATCTATGACTTACATAGATCCAAATTTTAGTTTTTTGTAACTATTTTTATTTTAATAATAATAATAATAATAATAATATACCTTTATTCGTTAAAACACAAAATGTATACGAAACGTCACAAATGCATAAATAAAATACAAAATCTGCATATATAAAATAATGAACATGTAATTAAAATGACTTTCAAGTCCATATTACACCTATTCTTTATTTACCTATTACATAATTCTTTCTAAAAAAAAATCTTCAACTTTATACAACACTTTGTTCATTAATAGATCCTTGAGTCGGTATTTGAATTGTTTTGTTGACAATGATTTTAAAGTCTCTGGCAAGTGGTTGTATATTTTGATACACTGGTGGAGTACATTTCTTTGTATTTTTGTTAAATAAGAACGTGGAGGACACAAATATGTCTCAGAAGTCCCTCTTGTACTATAACTATGCTTGAGTTCATATTTAGAAAAAGAATCAGAATAATGCATTTTGACAAACAATGCGCACTGCAAAATGTATACCGCGGGTAAGATAAGTATTTTTTGATCCCTAAAAGTGTTCCTACAAGTATCCCGTGGGTTGATGTTAAATATAGATCTAATACATGCCTTTTGAATTACGAAAATTCGTCCCACATCAACTGAATTTCCCCAGAAGATAACACCATATGCAAGTCTAGAATGCACGTAGGCATAATATGCACTCACCGCGGCATCATCACTAACACTACGCGAAACCACTCCCAGAGCGTAACAAAAACCACTCAATTTAACTGCCAGCCGTTCGACGTACGCCTTCCATGATAGTTGGGAATCCAAGGTCCATCCCAAGAAGTCGCCTCCTCGCCAAAGGCAAGTTGTACATCCCTGTATCCGATATCAATTTCCATTCTTTTGGCACCAAATCTTATTAGATTCGTTTTACCTACATTCATTTTTAAATTGTTTCTTGTAAACCAATCCTCAAAGCATGACAAGTGCGTCGTTAACAATTCAGCAGCATTTTCTTCTGTTTTTGCTTTTACTACTGATGAAGAGTCATCGGCAAATTGTATAGTTGGGTATGTAGCTACTGCTGGCAGGTCATTTACATATAAAAGGAACAATAATGGACCTAAAATTGATCCCTGTGGCACGCCATAATGAACATTGCCCCATTCAGATCGTACCTCTTGTCCAGAAATTTTATTGGCACTGACACACTGCCTCCTACCCGAAAGATATGAACCAATCCACTCAAATGCCCTTCCACGAAACCCCATGATCTCCAACTTATCAAGAAGCACTCCATGATCCACGCTATCAAATGCCTTTGACAAGTTCATGAACATACAGATAGTTGTCCCTCCACTGCTCAATCCATTCGAAATCTCTTCCAGTAGCTGGAACATGGCCCTTGAGGTTGATCGGCTTTTTATAAATAAATTCTGTGTGTTATTTAATATTCCATGTTTATTAATGAAATTTGTCATTCTGGAAAACATAAGTTTCTCTAGAATTTTTGATAAGTTCGAGACCAACGCTATAGGACGGTAATACCGACCTATCATCCTTTTTATACACTGGTTTTATTATGCTAGATTTCATCTTATCTGGGTATTGACCTTTTAAAAAAGAGAGATTTGCTATATGTTGCAGCGGTACTGCTAGACTCTCTGCACAGTATTTTATAAGAGTAGTAGGTACTTCGTCATCTCCTACAGATTTTGTATCGTTCAAACTGTAAATTGTTTGTTTTATTTCGTCGAGATCTGTAAAATGAAGCGAACATGACTCGGAAATGTGTTTAATGTTTTCATACATAGGTCCACAATTATTATTGTTTATATTTGCACAAACGTTAATAAAATATTCATTTAGATCTGTTAATACTTCTTCTGTACTTTTATTACCATTATAGAATTTTTGTATATTAAAACTAATTTTCTTTTTTATACCATTTATATTCTTACGTTAATAAAATATTCATTTAGATCTGTTAATACTTCTTCTGTACTTTTATTACCATTATAGAATTTTTGTATATTAAAACTAATTTTCTTTTTTATACCATTTATATTCTTTACTACATCCCACATTGCTTTTGCTTTATTGTTTGAATTTATTATGTATTCTGAATAGTGTGTCAAATAAATATATCTGCTCAAATCTGCTGTAGTCATTTTTAAGTAAAATAATTTTATAAATAAAGTTTGGTTTGGACTTATAAAATAGTTACCGTAATTATATCCTGTATTTCCAGGTTAAATTACATTTTAAATGGAGTATAAGCAAGAAATTACCATGCAATTATAAAGTAGCACGCGACTGTAAAATAGGAGCGGGGGACCGTCTCTGGAACCAGGGCGCGTAATCGAATGTGGGGGCCATGCGCACAATTCATACGCAACTTTAAAATATTACGAAAAATTCATGTGTCCGGTTAATTTTGCTCCTCAATTTATTTAAGAAATAATTGAATTAAAGATCAAGCTTCTAACTTTCATAAACATCTGCAAAATTATGTTATTTTCTGAGAAACGAATACTTTTTTTCAATAATAAATATGAACATAGATATTAGTGTTAAATTGCAAAAAAAATCGTTTATTTACATTTTCCTGAAAGAAGAACTTTTATTCAAACGTAGCATAATATAATTATTGATTTTAATACGTATTACTTTCTGCTTTTTAATTGAACAAGCTTGCATATACAGTGTGGTCATAAAGTTTGGAACCAAGCTTATAACCGCATTATTTTACATTTTTAGGAAAAACGTTCGGACAGGTAAATTTTCTTTTTTAAAACGCGATCTTTTGACATACAATTTTTTTCTATGATGTCATTGGTTTTCGAGTGATGACGTTATCAATACTTTCTTTAAACGGCAACCATATTATTTTTTTCTCGTTTTTGGTAGATCTTTATGTCCACAAAATAGTGATATAAAACAATTGGTATGTTGCATCACAATTTTTTTGAAAAAATTATGTAAATTTAGAAAAAAATACGAAAATTTTATTTTTGTACAAAATTAAAATTAAATTAAAAAAAATACATCTGAACTTAAATTTATTGTAACAGTTAACGTAAATTTTCAAAATGGACCCCACCAACCAACTGACACTGTCCCAGCCGAGTGTAAACACTTCGTATACTCGCCTCAATTATGTCTGGGGATATTTGTGTAAGTTCTACGCGAATTCGTTCTTTTAAATCTTCTAAATTGTTCGGTTTGTTAAAATACACTTTCGATTTCAAATAACCCCACAAAAAAAAGTCTAACGGAGTCAGGTCAGGAGAACGAGGTGGCCATTCTATGGCGCCTCTCCGTCCAATCCATTTATTGGGAAATATTTCGTCAAGATAGTGGCGAACCTCTACACCATAATGGGGAGGCGCCCCATCTTGTTGAAACCAAATATTTGGATGGGATACATCACCATCCTCGTGATTTGGGAAAATAACAGCGAGCGCTGGAACCAGTTCAAATCTTAAAAATTCTAAATATTGCACAGCAGTCAAATTTCCTTCAAAAAAATATGGTCCTAAAATGCGTCGTCCAATCATTCCAACCCATACGTTAACTTTTCCTCTGCGCTGAGTATGACACGCTTGAGTCCAATGCGAATTGTTCTGCCACCAATATCTGCAATTATGGCGGTGAACAGTTCCATTTAGGCAGAACGTAGCTTCATCTGAGAAGACGATGTTTGCCAAAAAATTTGGATTTTGGTCACAACGTAACATTACGTCTTCACAGAACTGCAGTCGACGATCTTCGTCATCCTCATGTAATTCCTGTACAAGTTAAACTTTGTAAGGACGATAGTGTTCTTTTTTAAATAAGTTGACGACAAATGAGTGAGCCACCTGATTGGCTAACGCAAGTTGTCTGGTGGAAACATGATGCCTTTCTTCTGCTTCTAGAAGCACATTTAATTTCACATCTTCTCCTACTTGAGGTCTACCTTGCCGTGGTCGATCTTTTACGGATCCAGTTTCGGTAAACTTTCCAACTAGTTTTGTCACCGTAGACCTGGTAATTGGAGGTCTATCAGGGTGTTCATGGTTAAACAAATCGCATGCTTCTGCATGCGTTCTTTGTCTGTCCCCATACCCAACCATAATTAAAATTTCGATTCTTTCTCGCTCAGATAAATGTGCCATTTTTTATATTAGCGAAAATGAACAATTTTTACGCAATATCTCAAAAATTTAACGTCAAAAATAGAAGTAAATAATTCAACAATGTTGTCGCCATAGAAACAATTTCAAACTAAAATTTTTGTACATAAATTGTATAAAAAGAAGCAAGAATGTCATAAAGAAATATCTTGCAAAAAAGTGCGTGTTTTTGTTTTTGTAAATTTTTTGCATAGTAACATGAGTACATGTGCTTTTGACGATCCGGTTTGTTCAAGAAGAATATTTAAGTCCTCACACAAGACAGAAGTGTGAAGAAAACTTACTTACATATTTCAGTAAATTTTGTAAGCTTAATTAGTTTTTGAAATTTAATTTTTTTTTATTAAGAAATTAAGAAATGGTCTGCCACATCATGTCAATTTTTTAAATAAATTAAACTTCTTTGGCCCTTTTTTGTGAAACTATTTAATGTTAAATAAGATTTTTTAATAAGTAATTGGCCGATTGGGAAGACGAATTTCTTTTGACCTGGAGCGAATAACGCAGATTACTATTGATCGCAAAGCATTTACACTCGGCTGGGACAGTGTCAGTTGGTTGGTGAGGTCCATTTTGAAAATTTACGTTAACTGTTACAATAAATTTAAGTTCAGATGTATTTTTTTAATTTAATTTTAATTTTCGTATTTTTTTCTAAATTTATATCATTTTTTCAAAAAAATTGTGATGCAACATACCAATTGTTTTATATCACTATTTGGTGGATATAAAGATCTACCAAAAACGAGAGAAAAATAATATGGTTGCCATTTAAAGAAAGTGTTGATAACGTCATCACTCGAAAGCCAATGACGTCATAGAAAAAAAACTGTATGTCAAAAGATGGCGTTTTAAAAAAGAAAATTTACCTGTCCGAGCGTTTTTCCAAAAAATGTAAAATAATGCGGTTATAAGCTTGGTTCCAAACTTTATGACCACACTGTATATTACATAAAGAAATCAATTAATATTGCTAACGTTAAATGAAAAATCTTTAAATAATTTCTAACTTTAGAAGTTTTATTAATTACTTTTCTTACTGTTTTTAATCAAAACTTATTATTAATTATTTATTAATGGTATTAATAGTAATGGTAATTAGTCGCAATTTATCAAACTCTATGTCAGTTTGGTATATGTACTACTTGGATCAATATTTCGTTTTATAACTTATTAATGCAAACATTCATCAAGAAAAGAAAATGATATAATTATATACTACGATTATTACAATCACAAAACTACACAGAACGACACAAAGCCAAGTCAAATTAGTAAAGAGCTTCGTGATAATTATTCTGATTTTTTAAATTAATAAAATTAAAAGGTTTTATTCCTCAATATGATAACACACAAAAAGTTGTTTTCAACAATTGGTTTTACAAATGGCGACTTAAACCATAAAATACGCGGTGTGATCTAAAAATATGGTGAATGATTTTTATAACCGCAACTGCTGACGCTAAATTTATTTTAACTAATAAATCCAATAGCCTGATTCGTTAAGACAATCAGTGGCACGTTTGAATAAGTTTTGAGTTGTCAGCAGCGTTGCCATTGTGAGTACCAAAGTACTGAAATCAGTACCTTTTTACCTCTAACAGTACTTCAGTGCTACTTTTCCTCCATCAGTACTTTTTTGTGCGACATATTCAGAATATATTTTGTCGTTTTAGAAAGATTTATTGATATAACATGAATATAGTATAATAAGAATGAATAAAATATTCCTATCGCCCACTTTCTGTTTTGATTCTAATTAAAGATGATAGATGGCAACATATGTAAACTTATCCTTGTATTTTACCTACTTGCAACGGTTTTATATTTTATTCTGTGGTTTTATCATAGATATAGTAATAGTAACTAAAAAATAAATAAAAAGGCGAAGATTTATTGTATGAATTTTGAAGGAATTGTTAAATGAAAAAGTTAAAATATGAAATATATATACGTCAACCAAAAGTTTCACCTTCGCAAATAAAAAAAATTAATTTAACTACTCATTTTAAGTTGGCAGTACTTTTATCTCCAGATCAGTACGTTTTTTGTCTTTAGCAGAGTACTTTTATTTTTATACTTCTGGCAACGCTGGTTGTCAGTCGGCTTTCAGAGACGGAAGAGTGAGGCCGTGTTTACCGCATTATGGATTTCGAACAATGCATTAACATTAACTTTTGTTTTAAGTGCCCAGAAGTGCCAAAGAAGCCCGTGAAACATTAAAATCAGTGTATGACGGTAATGTGGTGGCTCTGAAGACTGGTTGTAAGTGGTATGAGCGATTTAAAAGGAGAAATGAGTCGGTTGAAGACCAGCAACGGTCGGGATCTCCTTCGACCTCAAAAATAGACGAAAACGTGAAAAAATTTGTTTGTTCAAACAGCCGATTGACTATTCGAGCATTTTTCAAAGAACCGAACATCTCGTGCGGGTTTGTACAAAGCATTTTAACCGATAATTTGCAAATGAGACGAGTTAGTGCGAAATTTGATCGCTGACTTTAAGCTGACGAACAGAAGGAATGTCGCGTGTCAATTTGGACGGAATTGAAAGATCGACTTGATGCAGATTCCGATTTCATGGCAAAAATTATAACTCAAGATGAAAGATGGGTGTATGGCTGTGACTCTGAAGCAAAAATTCTCAATGGAAAACGAGTGCCTCAGAAGTCACGTCAGTCAAACTCTAACGTTAAGATCATGCTCATTGTTTTTTTATGGGCGGCCATAGTGCGATCAGAGTTCATTCCAACAACTGTAAACTCCGAATATTACCAGGGCGTACTACAACGCTTGCGAAATGCTGTATGGAGAAAGACACCAGAATATGGACCAATGGCTTCCTCCTGCATCCCGATAACGTGCCGTGCCATACCTCGCTTCTGATCCGCGAGTTTCTGGTCTAAAAAAGTGTTCCTGTCTGTCCACATTCGCCTTACTCTCTGAATTTAGCACCATGTGGTTTCTGGCTCTTTCCAAAAGTAAAAACCATACTAAAAGGAAATTTTTTTGATACCATTCCCGACATTGAGAGGGCTACGACGGAACAGCTGAAACAAGCCATTTCTTCTGTTCTCGATGTTGACATGAAGGCACCATTTTTGTCACCAGTAATACGAGATTGTTCTGAAATGTTCTCAACCTCGCCCATAGATGGCAGCACTATTCGCATGATTTCTTCCCTAATGTAGGTACAATTTTTAGTAGACGTCATGTGAAATTTCAAGTCATTCCAGCTAGCGGTTGGCTGTAGTCATTTGAATCATTTGCAATGCGTGTGTTGTTAGAAATGGAAAAATCAGGTGTTGGGCAGTGATAACATTCTTCTAAAAAGAAAGTTTTACGCCGGCCGTAATTCAGGTGAGGATCGTAAATGTGTATGGTGATTACTTCAATTTCCACTGTGAATAAATGGATGACCGAGTTTAAACGTGGCCGTGAAAGCATCCAAGTTGAAGTTTACTAACGATACTGGGCGCAAAAGTGCATGAAAGCAGACCCGCCTTGCAGAAGAGAAAAACAAACTCCCATCAGGGCAATGCACCTCTCCACAAGAATGTCTTGGCGATGGTAATATAGAGAGATTTGCATTATGAAATCCTGACACGTCCTCCCTATTCCCCAGACGAAATCGATTTCAGAATCACCAAAAGTTTTCTCCTATGCAAATCGTAGCGAATGATCTGAAACACACGTTCATACGAAATGTGCCATGTTTCTTACAATACCTACATTTGATCTCAATTCATCAATCTTCTAGAATCATATCATGAACAGAATTAATCTTTTCCAAAATGATCACAAAAATTGGTCTGCCAGGCGATGCTCATCTTTAACATCTCATCTGCCTCACTTAAATTTCGTAATCCAGTTTTTAATAGCTACGTATGAAGAAGATTACTTAAGATTTCTATCATATCAGCAAAAATCTTTTTGTCTTATAACCCTTTCAAAAATAAACACTTAATCTGGATTTTTACCAGACATAGGTACATGCCGTTTTCAAAAATTCAGAATTTGATATCCGTTCAACTTATAAATGTCAAACTTTGACAACTTATTTGTAAAACATCCTAGTTGTAACTATAGCAACCACATTCAATTTTATCTATCAGAAACTTTCAAGGCTAGCTATATATCAGTACCCCTCGCTTCACAGCTTCTGCTAACAGTTTTTTCAAAATACATATAATACACACACGAAAGCGAATACAAAAGGTTATTTCTTCATATTAAAATATAATCAAATCTATATATACTTACATATTTTTAAGTTTAATTTACTTTTCTCAAATCAAATAATAGGTATTTTAATATATTACATTTTATTTGATAATCGTTAATCAATTCCAAAAAAAAATTATTCAAATTCTTTGCTATTTATCTTTGTGCAGGTAATTATAATTGTTAATTCGAAAAAATATATGCCCTGCAAACATATTTTAAAATTCTAATTAGATACATAAATATGTATTAAATATACGTGAAACAATGTAAAATGTATGTTAGTAATAATTTTTGTGGTAAAACAACGACGGAAACCCATATCTTATCAAACGTGGCTTCATCCTGAACTGCTACTCAGTTATTAAAAAGTGGCCACAGTAATCACATCATACTTATCGTGGAAATTATAAATATAATAAAATGGAAGAAGAAGAAGTCGAAATGCCCGTTCAAAAATGCTTATTTAGGCAGTCTTCGTATGAAATGAGACTTTCACCTATACCTCCTCCGGTAGGATCTGATGAAGAAAGCGACGAAGAAGTTAAAGAAATTTTGAGACCTAAAGTAGTCGGGTTGGTTTTAAAATCCCCGGAATACGAAAAAGAAGATGAAGGGATCAAGAAACAAGACTTTAAAAACGAATTAAGTAAAACCTTAGCTAATAGAGCACAAGTCCAGAACATAAAAACCGAGAAAGTGGAATTGAAAAAAAATGAACCGAAAGTGGAATTAAGAAAAAATGAGACAAGTACGGAAGCTCGGAACACGAAACAAAGATTAAGTAATTTCAAACAACGGTCAAGTGGTCAATTCCTCAAAAATGAAAAAAAAAATAATGAAAAAGAAAAAAGAAGATTTTCAGCGTGTGGTATGTAAAAATATTTCAGTTTTTTTTTAAACTAACTTTTTAAAACAATTATTAAGTAAAAATAATTTTAAAAAATATGAATAATTACAATCATATTTTTGGCATTATAAATTCTTTGAAATTTCGAAAATAAAAATATGTGAACATACTGTTTCCTATTTCAATTAATGAATTATATACAAGTTTCTCCATCTGTATGTGACAATCTTAACTAAGTTTTTCCTAAGTTTCTTCATTTTCCAATTATTTGTTTATGATGTCATTTTCAGAAATAAAATCGTCTGACAGTGGTTATAAGATGGCTACGTTAAGACCAAAATCTCCTAAACCAGCCGTTCCAAAGCCAGAAAAAGAGGAATCTATATGGGACAAAATCGGCACTTTAGGCCGAAAAAAACGCATCAAAGAAGGTATGATTAATTGTCAAAAAATACATTACCTTTAACATACCCATATATGGTTATGTTATTAATACAGTAGGCGTGGTTATATAAAATTAGTTTCTTTAATTATTAATTAATATTCTTTATATTTTATAGTACAAGAAGCTGAAGCTGTTCAAGCAGAGGGTAAGGATGCTATTGATACCCCGGGAAATCCAGTTGTTCCAACAATACCTCCTGAAGAATATGAAATGGGTATATTTTTACATAAAAGACTCGATTAGTTCTAGAAATATTTATATTGTAGAGGAAAATGAGGAACGATATATGGTTGATCAAGGTGCTACGGACGATCCCAAGGTACAGGAACTTGTAAATGTTTTAATGGATTGGATAAATGATGAACTAGCTTCCCAAAGAATAATAGTACAAGACCTTGTTGAAGATTTATATGATGGACAAATTTTGCAGAAGCTATTGGAAAAATTAACAGGAGAGAAATTAAATGTACCTGAAGTAACACAATCTGAAGAAGGTCAGAAACACAAGTTGTCAATTGTTTTACAAGAATTTAATAGAGTATGTCCTTACACATTTCTTTCAACATTCTATGATAACATGATGTTTCTTTTAGGTACTGAATATACTTCCAAAGACACAAAAGAAATGGAATGTTGAATTAATCCATTCCAAGAATATTGTTGCCATTTTGTATCTTCTAGTTGCATTAGCAAGACATTTCAGAGCTCCAATACGTCTTCCAGAACATGTTTCAATTAAAGTTGTTGTAGTACAGAAGGTTCAAGGACAATTGCAGCATAGAACTGTCCTGGAATCTGTAACATCAGCTTATGATGATATTGGTATGAGGTGTGAACGTGATGCTTTTGATACATTATTTGATCATGCTCCAGAAAAACTTCAAGTTGTTAAAAAGGTAAATTGTCAAGTGCTTATTAAATATTATTACTAAAATATACTTTTTAGAGTATGGTTACATTTGTTAATAAACACCTAAACAAAATTAACTTGGAAGTCACAGAATTAGAATCACAATTTAGTGATGGTGTTTATTTGACACTTCTTATGGGTTTATTAGAGGGATTTTTTATACCACTTTATTGTTTCCATTTAACACCAAAAGATTTTGATCAGAAGGTTCATAATGTTGCATTTGCATTTGAATTAATGGAAGACGTCGGTTTATCAAGGCCAAAAGCTAGACCAGAAGGTAATATAATTAGATTGTATATACGTTTCCTAACCCCTTATTACTTTTTTCAGATATTGTGAATCTCGATTTGAAATCTACTTTAAGAGTATTGTACAAGTTATTCTCAAAATACAAAGATATTGCGTAAACTTGACTAAAATAGCTGAACAAAACTAGTGCCTGATACTGCCTTATTTATAGCATATATTGACATGTAAAATTGACTTTCTAATTTATATAATTAACAGTATTCTATATGTATTGTGAAACTTATTTTTTAAATTCTGTTTTATTTATATGTTACATAAATATACTGAGATATCAAAAATTATCTTGGTCAACAGTGGCCATGAAGTGAAAAACATCTATCTTAATTTATATCAGCCTTTTGAGATAATTCTGATAAAATTTTTAGGTTAAGTGTCATGAGGACAGTAAAATTTGTCAGTTACCGTTCGTTCTATTGGTATGTTCAGAAATAGCATTTATAAACTCTGTTCGCGTCAACTGCTAACGGAAACGAAACTTGACAAGTAAATAAAGTAGACATAACCTAGTTATTACTTTGTTTATCCAAATTTAAAAAACATTCAAAAATTGATATAATGACAGAACATAAGGCGAAATTTGCAACATTAATTAGTTGTTATTTTGTGCGCGTATGCTGCTTTAAAGTTAAAAAAATCGAAGATACAAGTCATCTTTAAAACAATATTGTTTTTCAAATAAGAATAATAAAAATAATTTAAAAAATAACCTTACTGCTGTGCCCTGGCCTTCACGTTTGTCATGTTTATTTACCATTATTTACTTCACTGGTCATGTGACATTGAGTTGCTATTTAATTGGTTTGCCGTTCAACGGCAACAACGAAAAATAAAAGTTGATTATGTAGGAATGAAATCGAACGGCAACTGTAACAAAGTTTATAAATGGCTCTATATCTAACTTTGGACGGGAACGGCAACGTCGAGTTTATAAATCAGCCTTTATTGTCAGTATGACAATTAACCTGCAAATCTTGTCTGGATTTTCTCATATGGATGACATAAATTAAGACGGACGTTTTTCACTCCATGGCCACTGTTACCTGAGATACCAAAAGTTATTTTGGTATCTCAGTACAAAGGTAAGTTAATATAAAATCCAAATTAACTTAAATAACATTTTTTTAATATCAAATAATTATCTGCTGAAGTTTGAAATTTATTAATTCAAAGCCACGTTTCAGTATCGAAAATGTTATTTTATGTAAGATACTGTAATTATTGTTAATGAAAATGAACACACAATTAAGAACCTATTTTTTTTTTACTTTCATATAACCAGTTATAAATTAATATATTAATAAACCATATGAATAAAACTCCTTTAAAAATATTAAATTAATTCTCGAAATAGTAGATTAAGAAATGGGATATATAGATTTGGAGCAATGTGAAGTTCAAATTCATGATCTCTTAAGCAAGATTATGTTCCTGCGGATAGTTTTTTGGTAAAATAATTTCTGCAATTCGTAGAAATTTTGTTATACTTTAAATGTAAAACCATGTAAGCTGTTTTTGTTGAATATTTTATCCGTTTTTAAATATGTACACAAGTATTTAATCTAAATTGTATATAAATTTGTAATGAATATTTTATTTATACAATTATACTAAACTATTTAACAAATTCATTTTTTATTTATTCCAAATCATATACATATAATATATGCACTTACACACATTAAGTAAAATACTTGTATTTCTAAAGTGAAAAGGTTAAATCTTTTTTTCATTCAAAATAATTTGTAAGGAATAAAGCGCCCTCTATCATTGAAATGATAAATTTTTCCAATCTCATTTTAAAAACTTAAGAAAGGTATATAACCCCTTACCACAATTATTAATCGTATCCTAAATACGTATTTCGACAACTAAGTTATCATCATCAGTAGGTAAAACCCCTAATCAAGGTGTCGCACATGGGGCACAGTAAAGCTAGCACACCTGATCACGCAACAACTTTACACAGCGTCTACGTATACACTGACTTAAAAATACAAATATATCGACTGAAAAGATGACAAAAATTACCTCTCTTAAGGAAATTGCACCCACATGTGTTTATACTCTTTTTGAACTGTTTACGACCTTTTTACCTACTTTTCTAAGAATGAAAAGAGACAGCTATCCCCGCAATCTGGACGCATACGAAAGTATTCATATCGCTAAAAACAAACAGAATTCTATGAACGGGCATAAGGGACCGATCGCCTACCGTTTGTTTGCCAGTAATAATCGCCGTGGTTCGAAAAACCAACTCACAACGGCGAATCATCCTGCATCATGACGACACGAGTTCGCACACAACTCGAAAGACCATTGAATTTTTGGAGCAACAAAATATTGAATTATTAGATTCGTTTAGTGCCAACCTTAAGTCTCAACGATTTTTTACGTTCTCAAAGATCAAAAATGAAATTCGCGAAAAAGCAGTAGATGCTCTCAAAACGGCAATTTCGACTGTTCCAACTTGAGACTGGAATAACAAGTTTCACAATTGGTTTGAACGAATTCAGAAGTGCATCAATTTTTGTAGAAAATATTTTGAAAAGCAATAAAATACTTTGACTCAATCCGCTGTTTAATTTTATGCCTATATACAACTCTGAAACGACATCCCTAGTATTGTAAGAATAAATTGCAATTAAATTAAATATATAAACATAGCATAATCTAAAATGTTAATTTAATTAACATTTAGCCTATCGAATGAAAATCATGTCACTCTATTTTATTTCTAATTATTTAATTTGCCTATTCATTTGTACATCACAAGAAATAGATTCCAAATAGTACAATTTACGATGTGCTACCCTGAAATTCCCGGAATGTGAAAAAAAACAATCAACTTATTCACTACCATCCCTTTCAAAGTACTCTCCTTCAGCAGGAATAAACCGATCCCTGCGACCCATTCATAACTGAAAGCAGTGCTGAAAATCTTCAACACTGCCTACGATTCGGTCTGGATCTCCTAAATCAAAACGGCGACCCTTGAACTTCAGTTTCAACTTCGGAAACAGGAAGAAGTCACAAGAGGCAAAATCAGGGGCGTAAGGAGGGCGAGGTTGTATTGCCGTCTTTGTTCAGACTAGAAACTGACGCATTACAAGTGACGTGTAGGTTGGTGTATTGTCGTGGTGTAGGATCCACGAATTGTTGCGCAATTTGGCGGGCCGCTTACGTCGATTGTTTTCTCTTAGTCACTGAAAAACATCGCAATAAAATTGCCTTTCTGCGATGCCTGCTGCTTTGTTTCAGAATCATACCCATACACCCATGATTCGTCGCCAGTACTGATTCTGGTACTGAAGTTCGTATCTCTTTTGGCAGTTTCTTTCAGCTCTGTGTACACGTGAACACGGTTCCGTTTTTGTTCAATGCTGTGTAACTTTGGCACACACTTTGCAGGAATACGCCACATATTACAAATGTCATGGATTATCCAGTTCGTTATTAAGATGTCTCATGTTACTCTGCTCTCGATTATTATTATTTAGAAGGGCCTGTCGCAAAGCATTTTGTTTAATGAAGATGCTGTTAGGCTGTATGGTACTACGTTTAGAAATTTGTAGAGAAGGTCTTAAGCCGTTTTTGAAACTCTGCCTCAACGGTCAGCACAACTACAGTTGGGTTTGAACCCATCCTGTTCAGCGGGAACATGCTCCAATATCAATGGCATAAATCAGGTTAATAGTAATAATTCCAGAAGCTTATAACATGAACTTAATAAGGCTATCGAACGAAAGCCTTCAGTCAGGTTCTTTGTTCAAATTCAGGACTGCAATTATTTTGCAATTTTTGAGCTCTGTTGGGATATGTCCTATCAATAGGATGTCTGAGTAGAATTGTGTGTGTTCACAGTTCTTGAGAAATTTGGGATTGATTTCGTCGAAGCCAGGCGCTTTGCCAGATTTAGTGTCTTTCAGTGCTTTATCTACCTCATCTATCATGAATGGCCTGGAGTATTCAGGATTGGCTGATATCGTTTGGCGGCGGATCTTAGACAGTGGTACAATTCGTGCAGCGATTTGGTCAGGTGATTCTTTCAGTGGTCCACGTGCTACCTAGTTTCTTCAGGAGGCTCCAAGCTTTCCTACTTTTTGAAGTCCATCCACAAGCTACCTAGTTTTTTCAGAAGGCTCCGAGCTTTCCTACTTAATCTTTTGAAGTCCATACTACCTATCATTTCTTGCCATTTTTACGACATTCTCTGTCCAAACGATTAAGGAGCTCATCCGCTATTTCAAAGTCCCAGCTATTCTGAAATTCCTGATAGAACTGTTTCGTATCATTGCTCCATCCCGGGATATATTCTCTACGGAAGCCCAAACAACAAACGATTTTGATGCAGCCAATTACACTCAGATAATTTTGCCCACAGTGTATATGAGTATACTTACTTAAACTGTAGATTTGGATTATTCAATAAAATTTGGAAAAACAAAATAGAAAGAAATGTACAACATAGCCATCAAATTTATAATAATTTTTCATTATTCTAAATAATTATTCTTTTATTATTGTTATTATTATTATTATTTATTTTATTGAATATTTTAACATAAAAACAATGTTTTAATTTTGAAGAAATTATATTATAAAATATACGACTCTTTTGAATAACTTTGTAGAACGAATGGGAATTTTTCTAAATGAGGATGTATGTCTTAGCTTCGCATTATATAACCGTAATCATATAATGGTCGATAATATAGGAAATAAAATACATATACATATTTTTAGCTATAGTTAATGATGGTCGCTTCATTTAATTTGTATATTATGATTTATGGCATATATGCGCTTGCATTCGTTTTATTACAAACGCTATTTATCAATTACATAACTCTGATTCCGTAACGGAATGCTAATCTTACATATTTTGTTCTGAACAAAAATATAATAGATATATGGCATACATAACAGATACAGTATTATATTTGTTGTATAACAAGTTTCTAGTTTCCGTTTCCCATCACTATCATTATAAAAAATTACCTCCATCTATTTCAGGTATTAGCAACGAAGAATTAACAGCGAAATATTGCTTTGCTAATATATACGAGGGCGGGTTGATTAATTCGCGCGATCGTCCAGAAACAAAGGAATAATATAAATAAACAAACTTGATTTTTCCACATAATCTCCTCTTAATTCGATACATTTAAACCACATGTGTTTAAGTTTCTTTATTCCGGCTCGAAAGTGATTTTCTTCTAACCCTGCAAAATAATCGTCCACTGTTGAAGCTAGCTCTTCATTTGCGCAGAATTTTTTGCCTCCGAGAAATTTTTTTAATTTAGGGAATAGATGAATGTCATATGGTGCTAGGTCTGGTGTGATACTAATTCGAGCCTTAATTCTTCAATTTTGTTTGCAGCACCCTTACTGGAATGCATAGCTACATTATCACGGTGAAAAACACTTTTTTCTTAGTAATTTCCGTTTTTAAGCAATAGCTGTCTTCAAACGATCTAGAAGATTTGGGTAATATTTGACGTTTACGGCCTTAGCCTTTTGAAGATAGTATCGACAATATTCCTTTTGCATTCCAAAATACCGAGATCAACACTTTTCCCGCTAACAAAACTGTCTTAATTTTAAAGTTCGTACCTACAAATCTTTTTTTGTAATTATGGTGAATTATACAAATGCTGAAATGGCAGATATGCATTTTGTGTACGGTCTAGCTAATGGAAATAGTTATGAAGCAAGGCGTATTTACCAACAAAAATATCCTCGACGACTTGTGTCTTGAGCGGAAACCTTCAGTAATATTCACCGTCGTCTAGCAGAAACTGGTACATTTGAGAGAAACAAAAATACTCCGGGAAGACCTCAAACTAAAAGAACACCCGATTTAGAGGAAGCTGTTCTGCAGATAATCGATGAACATCCAGAAACCAGTACAAGAAAGATTGGTGTAACGGTAAACGCAAGCCATCAAACCATCTTAAGGATATTACACGATCAACAATTATATCCTTTCCATATTCAGAGAGTACAGGCTCTTCTTCCACGTGACTTTCCGCAACGCTTAGTCCTTTGTGATTGGTTCCGACAAAAAATTGCCCAAAATGCACAATTTCTAACCTACATTCTATTTACTGACGAGGCGAACTTCTCCAGAAATGGTATTAGGAATTTCCACAACAACCATTTATGGTCAGATGAAAATCCGCATGCCATAAGGGAGATGCACTTTCAAGAGCAATTTTCCTTAAATGTATGGGCGGGGATAATTAATAATTATTTAATTGGTCCCTTTTTCCTTCCTATACGACTTAATGGTGCATGATATCGGCTATTTCTTGAAAACGAGTTGCCTGGCCTTTTAGAAGATATTCCACTTTTGATCCGAAATGAACTTTGGTTTATGCATGACGGCGCTCCAGCACACTTTAGTTTACAAGCTAGGCAATTTTTAAATAGGACATATCAGAATAGATAGATAGGTCGAGGAGTGGAAGTTCCGAATCAGCCGTGGCCTCCAAGGTCACCTGATTTGAACCCTCTAGACTTCTTTCTGTGGGGACATTTAAAATCCCTTGTTTATACTTCGCCAATTCAAGATCTCGATGACCTAAGAAATCGCATAATTGTTGGATGCGAAACAATTCGAAACACTCCCGGACTTCTTCAGCTAGTTTGTGGGTTCTCATTGCCTTTAATCTCCTCATGTCCTAGCACCCATATCAGTAACACAGTATTGTCTTGTACCAGTCTATTGAGGACCTGTTTGCAATGTTTCATCAGTTTAGACCTGGTAGATGGATTCATAATGACATTAATAGCTGCCTGGCGATCAGTCATTGTTAATTTTGTATTTGTGATATCGGTAACACAGCTGATTTCTTTGGATAAAGAATTAGGTTCAGATATAGAGAATGAATTTGGACCTAAGGAATTTGCGACAACACGTTTTTGTGCAGGATGATGGCGGGAAGGGGGGTTTTGGTATCAGTCGGTTTTCATAGACTTAGCCAAACGAGCTTATCATCCCATCAAAAGCATGCCTGGGCGTTCGGATAAATGCGTTACTCACCATGGCGGACCAACATATTATTAAAAATTTCATGACGTCATTATCAGATTGGTTTGAAATTTTAATCAACTGCTTCTTCTATAATCCAGATTATGTATGCAAAAATTATTGAAATAAAATCGTAGGAACTGGGTGTTCAATTTTCTACGCCACACAGTATATTTACCTTAGGGTAATTCTATTAAATTAAAACGCGATTATTAATGTTCTCGTCTCAATTTCCTACCTTAATGAGTATTAATGACTAATACAATTATTTTAAAACGTCTTAAAATTTGAAAGCTTACATAACGTTTAAAGTTTATAGAAAGTATTGATGCAGTGATATAATCAATAATGAAACATAATAACATAGGTAACTATTAAACAAATGTAGATTTATAATGCCGTTGTACCATTTATCACATTATGCAAGCAGTATATGTAAGTATATACGAAAATGTATACGTGGGTGATCTGACGAAAGTGATTTTTTAAAAATTTGCAATACTTTCGCATGATGAGTACATTGCTGACTACAGCCATGGCTTAGAAATATATTGTTTAAATTTCAGCTAAATCTATCATATAAGTATGTTTTTACAATCGTAAACTATTTGCTGTTTTTTGTCTTAAAATGGAGGAATGGAGAAAAAAAATTCGTGTGTTAATTAAACATTAATTTTTACGCGAAAATACCGATTGAATCAACGATCTGACTATGTACGGTCTCAGATACTGTCAAAAATTTAAAATTTTGTAATGTGTAAATCAAATTTTCATAATTCATTTTGATGATAACGTCGCATTTGACAAATCCATAGTCAGTTTATTATTATTTTTTATTTATATACATATTTTATTTTTATTTTTTAAAATGCCGCAATTATCAGAATTGCAAAAATCTATTATCAAAACTATATTGAGAGACATATATTAGGTTTTATATTTTAATATTCGAAATGGTATTTTTGAAATTTAAGTAAAGCAGAACACTAACTGCTTTCGCAGCTATCTTTTTTGTTAAGTATGTCCAATACCTATCTTCAATACTTTGGAAGACATTTAATTTTCTTTAAAAAATTTCAATTATAATTGAAATTCCCGAAGAAATTTTGGAAAGGGCAGCGAGAGCAACGGAAAATATACTGCCCCAAAAGTTGAAAGGATTGTATGAACTGGAAATTTTAAAGAATTGATATGTTGAACATTGTTATTGTCATCATCATTATTATACTCTTGAAAAAAATGCAAATACGAAAAGTTTTCGAACAGAAAAAGTATTTTATTATAGCAAAAGATGAAGAAGGTTGGTCAATTGAAGATGTTGCACTTCATTTCCATTACAATAAGAGCACAATTTTAAGAATTAAATGAAGATGGGAACAGGAACATTCTAAAAACACATAGCCTTTATAATTTTTGTCTAAATGACAGAAAGTCCGTTTTTAAACAATAAAAAATGCACCTACTGCATTAATTAATGCTGCATAACAGCATCAATTCTACTAGGCATCGATGTAACATAGTATATGATAAATTCTTGCGATAGTTCCTCCCAAACTTCGAGGACGGCATCCAATTGTTGCTGTTTATTGTAAAATTTTTCTTCTTTTAGATATTTCTAACCATTAAACCCCATACATTTTGAGTCGGATTCAGATCCGCGCTATAACATTAAAATTCGAGACCTGAATATTGTAGATACGGAACCATTCCATAGTAGTATTAGCTACATGGACTGGGCAGTTATTTTGTTGAAAAATGAAATATAATTCAGGGTATAACTCCTTAACCGAAGGTAGCATAATGTTTTCCATAATGTTAACTTATTGAACACTATTCAAATACTGGCGCGGTTCGTGATGACGTATTGTAGGGGCACGTATAGCAAACGCCAATTAAGTTGGCGCGAGGAGGGGTAAGTTCGCGCAGGATTAGAAGTAGTGGGGAGATTTGTATTTGGTTTTACTTCAAATGTCAGATAATTCTAACCTCTGAGCGTGTATCACTTTATGATTTCCTAGCAAAGATATTATGTTCCGTCAAACGTCAATGACAAATGTATTCTGACAATTACTTGAGTAGTGGGGGTGGAGGTTTTTAAAAACGGCTTCTGCGCACCCCCTCTCGCGCCAACTTAATTGGCGTTTGCTATACAATGATGCGAGTGCCTCGTGTGTATGGAATATAGTCCATTATTTCGTCCTACGACTCCCAGGATAATAGCAGTAATTATACTTAGAAGTGGATTATCAGTAATTTGAGTAATCAAATTGTCATAGTCGACCTGAACCAATTTATCTACTCAAAACGCCTTCTTCTCTTCATTTGCCGAATGCCGAATTCTTCTGTGACACGTCTTTTCAACCAACCTTCCTCTACTTTTGTACAGACCCTTGCTTTGTCTATTAAACTTAACATAATCCTTACTAAAGTTATAAAAATTATATTATAACTTTTACAAAAATAGTACTAAAGCCTAAAGAATGACAGTTCGTTAAAATTTTGACAAAAATAATATTAAAAGCATACAATGACAGTTCATTGCTATATATTTATTTTAATTTATCTGATGTGTTTCGTGAATTTCCTTATGTTGACATCGTTGGAGGCAAATCTACTATAATGTGATTTCTTTCCGTATTATTATTCTCTACATACCGCCTTATATTTCAATTACAAATTTCGAATGGTTTTTGGAATTATTTGAAGAAGTAGTTTTTAACTATCCTAATTTAATCATCATAGGTGACTTTAATTGTCCTCAGTTTAACCTAAATACGGGCAATGATACTAAATCGTTACTTGTAACATCTTTTATGGACATGTGCAACCTTAATCAATACAATAGCATTACTAATTCTAACAACAAATTGCTGGATCTCGTCTTATCTGATATGGATTGCGAGGCCATACGCGACGGTTCACCATTGGTTCCCGATGACACTCACCATCCTCCTTTAATTATTAATACCATTTTCTCAGATACCTCGGCCAACTTTCCCACTAACAATAACAAGTCTTTCAACTTTCGTAAAGCAAATTTTCCTCTTTTATATAATGCACTGTTGTGTATTAATTGGGACTTTTTGGACGGTGTCTCGGATGTTGATACCACGTATGAAGTTTTCTACTATGCTCTATATTCTGTCTTCGAAAAATACGTTCCCACTTACGTGAATCACCCCCGACGTTTTCCTAAATGGTATACTCCCGAAATAATTTATAACCTAAAATTAAAATACAAATATTTTAAGCATTTTAAAAGTACCAAAAGTGCTGCATCACTATCACTGTTCAAGCATCTGAGGGCATTAGTTAAGAAACAAATATCTTCAGCTTATGAGACCTATCTTAGAATTACTGAAACTAAGCTTAGAGACAATCCCAGATAATTTTGGTCCTACATTGATGAAAGAAAGAAGAGAAGTCGTATTCCAGGTAGAATGCAACTATCAGGAGTCAATCTTGAGGATCCTCAATCAATAGTTAACGCATTTGCTGATCATTTTAAGAACGTTTATAATACACCCTTTACGAATAATAACATAGATCTCCTATCAATCAATTCAATGCTTCTCCATTTGCACCACTTATCGGATGATGATGTATTGCTCAGCACTAAGATGCTTGGGAATAAATTTACTTCGGGAGAAGATCAAATTCCTGCTTTTGTTGTGAGGGACTGTGGAAACGTGTTTGCTACACCATTAGCGAAGATATTTAATTTGGCTCTCGCTACATCTACTTTTCCCGCTATTTGGAAGAGTACAAAATTGTTCCTGTCTTAAAAGCTGGTGATACTTCGGACATTGCCAACTACTAACGGTAGTTGGCAACTTCGCGAAAGTTTTTGAAATTGTATTATACCAAAAGGTCTACCTGAGCAAGTTCAACGACGATTTTTGAAATACATGTGGTTCAAGGTGGACGGCGACTATCCCGACAGGGGCTTTGATCACACTCAACTCCTTTCTCGTTTCAACGTGCCTTCTCTCTCCTTTAGACGTTTTGTAACCAGTCTCAACTTCCTTCATAGGCTCCTTCACAGCGAAGTTGACTGCACAACGCTATTATCCTACTTTAATTTTCTTGTCCCACTATTCTTCACACGTCCTTCCCGTACTTTCTATCTTCCTTTTCCTCGAACCAATGTGTTGGTCAGGTCTCCTGTCTACGTTATGAGCAGTAATTACAATCAGGTTTCTTCTGAAATGGATATACATTTTTATGGTTTGTTGAGCTTCAGACAGCGTCTCTATAACATCTGCGATATGTATTCGTTGTAGTGTGCAATTAATTCCTGGATGTTCCCGATTCTTTTTTGTTTTTATTGGTTTTGATCACTTGTCCAGACTATTGTTTATATTCATATATATTATTGGCTTGAATGTTGTATATTATTTTAGGCTTCTTTATATTTTTGATATTTAGGAAATTATGTCTTCATAATACTTTTTTTTTGTTTCTATTAGTACTTATTGTTATGTGTATGAGTTGCAATTTTGTTTTATTTTATCCTGTAAATGGAATTATAATTCTGTTGGGTAATAAATATATAAGTTAAATGAAGTATGGAACAGCTTACCGAGATATGGCATAAAAATGGTAATGGGCGATTTTAACGCGAAGGTAGGCACAGAGGAAGTATATAAGAAAATAACTGGAGGGAAAAGTTTACATGCTGACAGCAATGAAAACGATCAAATTGAAAATTGTCAGCTTTTAGCCGCAAAGATATCCACAAAGTAACATGGGTCTCCCCTGACAGACGATCAAAAAACCAGATAGATCATGTTCTCATAGAGAGTAAACATTCTAAAGCTATTAGAAACTGCAGAAGTTACAGAGTACCGGACGCGGATAGTGACCATTTGTTGGTCATTACTAATTTAAAGCAAGAAGTACCAACAGGAAGAAAAGAGAGAAAAGTCAGACAGACATATAATTTAAATAAACTTGGTGAGGAGCGAGTGGCAAGGGAGTTAGAAGATGAAATAAGATCAAGTCTACTAAGAGGTAGCGTAGAAAGTCAAACAATTGGAGAAGAATGGAGTAAAATACAGGCTGCAATGACAAATGCTGCAAACACCTGTTTGGGAAAGGCGGAATATAAAAGAACAGTGGAAGAGTATGATATGGAATGTAGAGAGTCGATAATGGAGAGAAATAAAGCAAAACTGGAAAGAGATCGAAACAGAACAGTGGAGAAAATTAGAAATTACGAAGAAAAAAGGAAAACCGCGAAGCGAATATGCAGACAGAAAAAAAGGATGATGTTGGAGAAACAGTTAAAAGGAATAGAGGAACACTATGCAAACAGGGAGATCAGAAATTTCTACCAAGAAATCAAGAGAACAAGGCAGAACAAGGACACAAAAATGTTTTACTGTAGAGATGAAGATGGGCTACTGCTAGGAGATCCAAAGGACATATTAAGTAGATGGGCGCAGTATTTTCAACAACTACTAAATGTAGAGGTAGAGATGGAGGAACAAACAACAACACCAACAGACCAACACCAACAAGAATGTAACAAGAAGGAAGAAATAGAAGAACCAACAGAACAGGAGCTAAAAGAAATAATTAAGGGACTTAAGAATAACAAAAGTGCGGGTGAGAGTGGTATACCAGCAGAAATCCTAAAACAAGGAGGAGCGGAACTAGGTGCATGCTTGCATCACTTAGTACTAAGGATTTGGAGAGAAGAAAAAATGCCGGAGCAATGGAGTAGGGCAGTCATATGCCCGATCTTCAAGAAAGGGGATAAAACACTGTGTCAAAATTACAGGGGAATAAGCTTTACTGGAAGTCGCTTACAAAGTCGTGGCAAAAATCATACGAAACAGACTAAAGATATATGCTAATGAGATAATAGGGGAATATCAAGGGGGTTTCAGGGCGGGTAGATCAACAGCAGACCAAATATTCACGTTAAGATGCTGCAAAATAATAGTTATGAGCAAAATCTAGGATTGCACATGCTTTTCATGGATTTTAAACAGGCGTACGACTCAATTTCTAGAAAAACAATGTATGAAACTTTAGCAGAATTACAAATACCGTACAAACTAATAAAGTTAATAAGAATGCCACTCTCGGATTCGAGAAGTAAAATTTTAGTGGATGGAAGGTTCTCGGAACAAATTACAACCAGAAGAGGACTAAAACAAGGAGACCCGCTTTCGACTGACCTATTTAATCTGGTGCTGGAAGGAATCATGAGGGAAAGCAACATTCAAACAAACGGCGTTATTTTCCACAACAAAGTACAAGTTATTGCATATGCAGATGATGTAACCATATTATCGAGGTCAAAGAGGGAACTAGAGAAAGTATTTGGACAATTTGTGGAAGAAGCAAGAAAACACGGATTACAGGTGAACGAGGAGAAGACAAAGTATATGGAAATGAGAGCGGAAGTGACAGAAGAAAATAGATATACCAAATTCAAATCAGGTCGAAACGAATATAAATTCGAAAAGGTGAAACAGATGGAGTACTTGGGTGTAACAATAACCAGTAAAGGGCAAGAACAAAAAGAAATTGAAAAACGCATGGTGAGAGGAAATAGAGCAGTTGGCACGTTAACACGAATATTAAGAGGAAAACACTTATCCAGAACTTCCAAAATACGAATATACGAGACAATAATCCGGCCAGCTGTTCTATACTCAAGTGAAACATGGACCATGACAAAACAACAAGAAGAAAATCTGAGAATCTGAGAAAGGAGAGTGCTTAGGAAAATTTTTGGAGGAGTTAAGGAGGAGGATGGCAGGTGGCGACGAAGAACAAACACAGAGTTAGAAGCAATGTATAGAATACCAAATATAACTCAATTAATTCGATCACGAAGAGCTGGTTGGTTGGGACATATCTCTCGGATGCCGGAACAAAGAATTGTGAAGAAAGTGTTGCACGGAGGAGAGGGTGGGAAACGAAGAAGAGGTCGGCCAAGGAAAAAGTGGTTACAGGAAGTGCTAAAGGATATAGAGGAAGAAGGAATTGATGATTGGAGAGAAAGAGTGAGGGACCGAAAGAAATGGAAGAAAGTAGTAGAAGAAATAAAAGCCAAGGGCCTCGAGGGCCTGTAGAGCTGTTATATATATATAATAAATATATAAATAAATAAATATAGTAATTTAGGAGGTTAAAGCAAGTACTAATTAATATATGTAAATTAAGCCAAAATCGCAATAAGACATGGTCCATTTTTTTAACAAAACAGTATGTATGTATTTAACTATTATTATTATTATTATTATTATTACCTAATTAATCACGACAGATACCGTGGAACGTTCTTATTCTATTGAATGTCTTGCATTCGTAGCGAGACAACTCCATTCATCGTTTAGGATCTCACTCATTGAAGTCACTCTCCCGTCAAATCACCCTCGTATGTATGTAGGAAACTATTTTTCGTAAATTTTAACTCACATTTTATACCTATATGACGGTTAAACAAATTAAGTTTTTAAAAGTTTAAGTGGATATATGTATACTCGAGAAATGTTAACGAAAAGAGTAAATATCAATACATCAGGTAATCTTTCTGCAAACTTTTACGACACCACTGCAGATATTTTTATATTCTGCTGCAGCCATTACAGTTGAAATCACAAGAAAGGTGAGTGACGTAATTTGCATTACACAACTTCCAACACCGTGACATGCAAAGCTGAAAGAAAAAGCAGGAAGTAAAGAAATGTAAAAGCAGGTTTCATTTTATATGTGGACCGCACTACTTCTTCAGTTTATTGCTGTGTGACATTGAACTTGAAATGCAGAAAACAGTTTTGAAACAAAAATGGAATAAAGATAATCTCAATTTAAAAAAAATTAATATTATATACAAATAATATTTTGTTTCAATAATAAATTAACAGTAATTATGCAATAATATAAACTTTTAAATATAGTTACCATTTATGAACATTCGGAAAGATTAATAACAATAATTTGTTCGATAAATATGTATACGAGATGCGGCTATTTAATTTTTAATTTTTCATTCAATTTCGACTTTGAAATGTTACAATTGTTGGTGGCAAGTGAAAAACACGAGCATGATTAGATCACGTAAAAAATCAACAGAGGCATAAGACATTGTTTACCTAAAACTTACGCTGTCTAGGTATATGCAAGGCCGTACCAAGCGAGGGTGCCAAGGGTGCATGGCACCCAGTCTTGAGATGGCGAGTGGAAAATAATTTAAAATAGAAATATCTATTAATTGTCCAATTTTGATTACGTTTATATATATATATATATATATATATATATATATATATATATTAAAAATAATAGATTTTTATTGGTTTTAGCGACCTTTTATTGAATTTAGATGTTTGTTTGCGACGTTTCGACTTTTTTCAATTCAGTCTTTTTCAAGCATCTGGAAACAAGAATCATTACAATGAACATGAGAACTGTGTTTGTTTTGTGTGATATAACAATTGAATTGACCATTTTAAATTTAACATTATATTGAGAAATGAATTACGGATTAGGTTAGTGTTTTACGTTGAAAATTAAATAACATTAATTTAAAATAGCTTAGAATGGTAGGGGGACATTTATGTGATTAATATCTGTATGAATTAATTGGAGACTTAACAAATATTAACAATTTTTAAGTTTAAAATTAGATTAAAGATGATTACAAATTGAGTTAACATTTAACATTGAAACTTACATAAAATAAAAATAAGAATGGCTAAAATGAACAGGAAAGTTGAATTACAATACAATACGTAAAGAGAAAAAATAAAAGTCAAATCAAACTCACATTTGTTGTTTTTTCTACACGGGTACGCATTCATGTGCCACATGTGTTTGGACACCCGGGTTTCTTAGAACGAACATGCTTGTGCGGATTTTGTAAGTGAACTAATGCTTTAGTTTGCGGGGGTTTAATTTCTGTTTTTTGGAATGAGCATGGTAGTCAGGACCGTATTTAGGGGTATAAGTTAACATTGTTATTTCTAATGGGAGATATTTTTTCCCGTTTTTGTCTTGTGCGTGCAGGGGGGGTTTTTTTTTTTTTGTTTTTGTTTTTGATTTTTCTATTGTTTTATGAGAGGGTAATAAAGTTTTGAAAGCCCATCGATTTCGTTCCTGTCGTTGATTGTTTTGCTATTTTTGAAAATGTGTATCATTTCTAAGACCTCTCTAGCTTTTGTGTTCTTTTTTTGTGTTATTACTTTGGTGTTTTCAAAATCAAAATTATGTTTTAGTGTCAATTGGTGTTTTTTTAAAGCAGTTTGATTTTTTGCGTATTTGTGACCTTTCAATCTTTCTTGTAGTAACTGTTTTGTTTGGCCTATGTATATTTTGTCACAGTCTTTGCAGGGTATGTTGTATATTGTGTGTGATTGTTTTAGTGTAGGTGTTGAGTCTTTAAGTTTGGTGTGTAGGAATTTTAGGTTTTTACCGCTTTGGTGTGCTATTTTGAAATTAAATGGTTTGAATATGTTGTCTAATTTTTCGGATAATCCAGTTATATAGGGTGTGGGGATATATGTGAATTCATTGGTTTTTTTGTTATTGTTTTGGTTGTTTGTTTTGTTATAAATTTTATTGAGTCTAAGTTTTATAATTTTTTGTATGCAAAAAATTATAAAATTGAATATGTTGTCTAATTTTTCGGATAATCCAGTTATATAGGGTGTGGGGATATATGTGAATTCATTGGTTTTTTTGTTATTGTTTTGGTTGTTTGTTTTGTTATAAATTTTATTGAGTCTAAGTTTTATAATTTTTTGTATACAAAAAATTATTATATATTATATTCATTGAGTTTTCTAACCATATAATTCAAATCCTACTCGTCTTCTGCGATTACTACCTGATCATCCGCGAAAAAGAGAGTGTATAGGATATCATCACCAACTTGCATACCCATTTGCGTGTCCAGCCTTTTAGGGATTGGTCTAGATATACATATTTTAAATAAGGTATGAGACAGACAACGCCCTTGTTTGAGTCTCTTTGTGGTGTTAAAGGATTCAGTCAATGATGCCTTAATTAATGTTGGTCTAATGTCGGCTTTTCCATTGTTTTCCATAACTGTGATACTGGGCCACTGTCGTAAGCTTTTTCAAAATCAAAGAAAGCTATATATGTTTCTCTATTTCGCCGAGTTCGCTTTTATAATGTTATTTTCAAAGTAAAAAGGTTGTCCGTCGTAGATCGTTCCGCCCGGAATCCCGCTTGTTCTTCCGGTTGCTGATCTTCAATATCCTCTTCAATTAGATTTCTAAGAATCCGGGAATATATTCATCCTATTGTTGGAATGACTGCTATACCTCGGCAATTCTTGGGATCGTCTTTTGAACCTTTTTTATGGATGGTCGATATATAGGAAGTTCTCCACCAGTCGGTGTTTCTTCGCCATTTAAGCATCTTTAAAATAAAGGCTTCTATTCTTAGCAGCTTTTCAGGTCTATATTTTATAAATTCCGGGTGTATTCTTCCAGGTCCAGGAGATTTTCTCAATTTTGTCTTTCATGGATTATATTGTACTTGTTTTAATTGAAAATCTATATAAGTTAAATTATCTATTTGGTATTGTTCTCTCAGAAATTCAACGCATTTTTCTTCTAAAAGGTCTTTGAAGTGATGTACCCAGTCTTTCTTTGTTATGCTGCTCATGCTAAAACCTTGTTTGTTTGATGCTTTTACCGATTTTATGGTCTTCCAAGCTTCTGAGCTTCGGGTTCCTCCTATTTGTTGTTCTATGTATTCGCACTTTTTTTCCCAAGATTGATTATTTTTCTTAATGACTTCGTTTTTTACCTCCCTGCTTGCTCTTCTGTATTCTTCTCTTGTCACATCGTCATTCTTTTGAAGCAGTTTGTGGTAAATTTGTTTCTTGTTTTTAATTTGTTGTTCTATGCCCTCATCCCACCAATCAGGTTTGTTAGTCACCTGAATTATTCCAACAGCCTCGTCTGGAGCTTCAAGAATACATGTTTTTATATGATGATATTCTTCTTCTGTTGTGCGTCCAGTTTCAATTAATTTTTGCTCTAATCTCTTGGCATATAAATATTTGGTAATGTCATGATTACGTTTTTAATGCTTTAAACCTACTACTTATTAAATAAATATGTAGGGGAAAGGGGGGGTAAACGGTTAAGGCATATATTGAAATACTTTTTTTTTGTATTAGAGTTGAATGAAATTTAATAGCAGAGCAATACTAAAGGTCCTTCATACAGCAAATATAACATTAGTTCTGCTCATTTTCTGGCTCTATCCTGCTGGAAACCATTGATTTCTGATTTTGTATGCCCTCACAAAAAGAAATCGTTTGGCGCTAAGTCCGCGGACCTAGCTGGCCAATGTATTCCACTCCAATTACTTAACATACGTCCAGAAAAGATACCTTTTAAGTAATTCGTACATCTCTGGAGGTATGTGCAGAGCATCCATCTTGTTGGAACCATATTTCATCAAAATTAATGTCAGACGCAGGTGTAATATAGTTCTGTAGCAAATTTAACTATTCCTTTTCATTCAAATTCCCATCTATAAAAAAGGGGCCAATAATATTATCTCCAAGTAACCCAGCATGATGTAAATGACAGTTTTCTATAAACCAATATCGCGCCCTTGATGGATTGTGCTTACCGTGCAATGTAAAAGTACTTTCATCAGTAAAAAAAATATTTTTTATGAAATTTGCATCCGCATTGGCTTTCTCAAATATTTGATCGCAAAATTCCATTCTGTGCTGTTCGTCATCCGGAAATTTATAAGATCGATGTTTATTTTTCTTTAAAACATTGCGAACTGTTTTTGCAGTAACACCGAATTACTCTGCTATGGCTCTGCTCGATGTGCTCTTCTACACTGGCGCAAATAAATGTATCTCGTTCTTCAGAATTGGCAATATTAGCTCGCCTAATCCTTTTGCGATGCCGCAGAGAAAGACCACCACCAGTTTCAAATCGTTTTATAATTTTATGAATAGTACCAAACGACGGATGTACATTGTATGTCTCTTCAAATAAATGAACTAAATTTCTTATTGAATTACATCTGTGACATCACTTTATAATTTGCTTTTTTCTAATAAAGCCATATTGTGCCATTTTATATCAATAAATTAATAAATAATATTTTGTGAAAGTTAAAACTGACATATTACAACACTGACATATTGCACTTAAGCCACTCCCATCCATAGGACGGCACATCCAAATTGTTGTGCGGTATTTTTAGTTTTCAGTGTTTCCAGTTGTCTCTACTCTTATTGTATACGATAAACCAACACATACAGACACCACAATACACGCTAATTCATTTCATCCTATAACACAACAATTATCAGCATACCAATCAATGGTGTATAGATTAATTAACGTACCTATGAGTAAAAGTAATTTCGACTTCGCACTAAACAGGATATACACAATAGCATTAAACAATGGTTACTCTATGAATATTATCAATAGTCAACAAAAATCTAAAACCCTTTTTTTAGTTTACCCAAAATTAAAAAACAATACAACTAATTCCTACAATTCAATCACTTACTTAGGAAAAATTTCGGAAAAAAATTGGTGCTTTCATTAAAAAACTTAATACCGAACACATATAATTTAAAACAGACAATACTATACAGAACATTATTAAAAACAACAAAGATAAAATAGATAAAGAATCAAACTCTGGTGAATAAGTTAACATCTGAAGATTGTAATACGATATACCTACACAGGACAAGCGGAGAGGACGTTCAAAATTAGAATAAAAGAACACGAGAGAAGTTAATAAGGAAAAGCAAACAGATTCAACTTTCGCAAATCATTGTTTAGATATCAATAATAGTCACAAGATATAGTCAGACCGTTTTTTTTATAATGACAATGGTGGTGCAGTGACCGGAAATGGAGAACGATATCAGGTCATGTTTGAGAATTTTGTAAGACCTGCAGTGGAAATTAGACCTGGAATGTTGTTTCCGCAAGATGGTGCGACGTGTCATAGGTACACTAGAAGCCACACTGCAAGCTTTAGAGGCCATTTTTGGCGAACGAATAATTTCTAGATGTCCAGTGGATTGACTTCTTTTTGTGGGGTTATTTGAATGAAAGAGTGTTCGTTAACAAACCTCAGACAATTTTACAACTAAAGGAAAACATTCGTGCAGAAATAAGGGCACTACAGCCACAGACACTAAGAGCTGTTATGAATTATTCCATCGAAAGAGCTCATCAGTACGTGGTCGAAAACGGAAGACATTTAAAAGATATTATAATCTCCAAGATTTGTTCTTTTTCATAAGCCCTAAATGATTGAAAAATGTTAAGAATTGAGCTAAACCCGCCGCAACTTATGGGCCACCTGTATATTATCAAAACATTGGAATTATTTTTTACGACTTTCCTATAAAAGAAGAAAGTACCTAACTTCCTCGTTATTATATTTTGTGCGCGTTACATTTTTTGCTGTAAATATTCATATAACAATAATATTCTAATACAAGTTCCATTTTCTAATAAAGAAGCAGGAATGAGCCCAAATGAATTCTAGTGGGGATGCGAACCATTTTAAAACCTGCTTTTGATTTTCAGCGCATACAGTGCTAGGTAAAGTTGTGTGTATTATTGTTTAGCTTCAGGTGAGCTTTACTTTTAATTTTTATAACCATAAAAATTATATTTGTATTTAGTGTAAAATTTATAATTAATTGTTTTATTAGTCATTTATTAAATAAATTCATGAAATCAAATCAAATATCTATAGGTAAAATAATGTTTCCTTAAACTTTAACAGATCAATTCATAATTTCACATTTTAAATTACTAATTTTCTACCTTCGTGAATTATATTATAATAGAGTTGATATATGAAACAAATCCATCAATTAAATTAAAATTCTATATTATAGATTTTTATTATATGTAATATGAATTAAAGACCATAAAAGATAATTTTAGATATTGTTAAAATTAATCTAGTAGAAAATATTTCAAAATTTAAAAAAAAATCCTTCGAGCCGGATTTGAACCAGCGACCTATGGATATCTATTATATGTATTCCAACTACAGTCCACCGCTCTACCAACTGAGCTATCGAAGGTTGTAAATCTAGTTTCTTTATCATGTATTTATTAGTAGTAATTAGTTTAATTTATATAAAATTTATTGAAATTTACTTTTATGAATTATGATTTATCGTATCATTATCTATTAAATTCATTTAATATTAAACAGTTATTAAGACCAGATAATATTATACAAGATCTCAACATTATCTTGGTTACTTATAATACGTCAGATACACAATTATTTTTGCATGAATATCTATTTTGTCGCAATTATTAAATGCGAAAAATATACCATTCGTAGATCTTAGTATTTATTTTAGTATTTATTTACATATAGCAACATAATTCCAACATTCCATTGATTCTTCAATATTTGACACATTACTTCATTACTTAATCATAATAAAATTATTGATTTATTTTCGTCTTTGATGATACGATAAAACTTTGAATATAGCTAGAATATTAACAATTTAAACCATCTCGGGCGCTGCACAGATGACTCGGCTCTGCCTCGTCACCTAACAACGTCTTCGATTATTAGGTATAAATCACATAATATTCTCGTTATATTAATAGCTACAGTTTTATATTTCTTCAAACATTTCGATCTTATATACCTATATATTTTTATAATTATTCGTAAAAATAAAATAAAATGCTGTTATACTTCATGCTACGAAAACACACAAAAAGGATAATTTTTAGTACTAAATTGTAATAACTTTTTACCTAAACGATAAAAATATAATTTTGGAATCTAATTTGCATTAATTTATTTGTATATTATTAATTTAATAGTTTTATTTCTTGTAGAATTTTTAATTTTAAAATGAAAAGTTTACTACTGAAGGAATAAATTAGAATTGGTTAACCTTTTTTTAAACAAATTCGAAATATATTTCTTAAACGCCAAACTTATTTTGAGAAGGTTCTGAATGTATAATTAAATTTATTTATAAATTGAATATTTAAATTAATTTAATACCTTCCATAGACTTGAATCATAAACTATAGCAAAATTTTGATTATGTCACAAAGACCATTTTGTAGGTTAGGTACGTATTTTACGTGCAACAATATTTGTAAATTTGTAGTTTTTTGTCATTTTCTTTATTATTTTAAGTTTTACAATCTGAAAACTTATTCAACAACTTGTTAATACTAGATTAGATTAATGACTTTATAACAAAGTCATTGATTTTTTTGTAAAGAAAACCAATACACATTACAATTTAGACAATTCAGCTTGAACACTATTGACCTGGTAAGTAGGAAGACGGAAATACTATTTACAACAGGTTTTATTCTTAGATATCTAAATCTTACGTAATAATACCGTAATAGACGTATATTGCATAGCTTGTACCATTTTCTGTTGACCGACTTACCGCGTCTCCTCAAAATCATTACGTAATATTAACACATAAGAGATTCTACTTTCTCCGACAAATTATATATAAAAAAGTTCACTTTCATAGATTTAAGATACATGCGTCATTAAAATTGAATTTATTCTTTCTTGACGATTTTAGTTTTTTGATCACTTACGTAAGACAAAATTCAACGAATATTTATTATTGCTTAATTATTAATTTCTCCAGAAATAATAGTTTTAAAATGAAGAATTTAAAATATTTATTTCCTCAAAAGTGTATTTGGAAAAATCATAAAATTAAAATTAATCGTAAAAAAGATCACAACAATCTGCCTATATTTTCTGTATTTTTCTATTACCTTCCTAAATACATAAATGACACCGTAAACTAACTGGTAATAAAAAATAACACATCGCTATAGTAATTATAATTAGTAAATGCAGGTCTATTAGTAGGCAAATAAGGTTGTCTCGTAACTCTTCACCAATAATATTCTTCCGCGGGAAAGCGTCACTCAGCGTGCCCATTCAAATTAAAATGATTTTGAATTTAATTTTGTCATTAGTTAAATAGGTATAAATCGCGTAAAGTAAATCACTATTTTCTATAGACAAAACGATTGGCGTATGTACGATCTAATCACATATACTTACACAAAGCATGTCGTCCTTTATTTCAAAATATTGCTTTAAGTAATGGTTAATGACTATTAGTTATTGGTGTACTCAGGGGTGTAAAAAGTATTTACTATAAATATTTTTTCCAAAAAATGCGCTTATAAATTATAAAGGAAATGAAGGTGGTTGATTAATTTAGTATTCTACTGTCACAACCCAGTTCTTTCAATAAACTGTTCAATAAAAGGTTTTGTATGTCTAAAAAAATGGGTTCACAAATGCAAATACTAGCCGGATATCAAGATATTGTTTGACGCAGTTTTCTTATAAATAACCAAAATAAGATTACAATCTTCATAAACAAAAAACTTCATTGAGTTAATAGATTACTTTAATTCACAATTTTTTCAATTTTTTTCAATGTTTTGCTCTCACTGTAATCTAAAACACTTGTAAATAGTCAAATAAGCACATAAAACACTATTAAATTAGGAAACAACGCTACGAACACTACAAACATCAATCTAGACCGGTAATGTGACAGCTAATCAACTAGACGCTCGATGACGCGCAATATGGCGATAGCCATTAGTTACGAGGCAACCCTACCTACAAGTGTTCATTTGAAAAGTCAATCTAGTAGCATGTGATTTACTGAGAACATTTTGAAGTATGTCGTAAATTTAAATTTACTACTTAACCTACGAAGTCGTATATTTTGACAGTTTCATACATACAAATAAATAACAAATACTTAATAGGTATTTATTGAAAACTATAACAAATTTCGAAAATGTTGTCCTTCAAGATCAATGCACTTTAAAATCCCCCGTTCAAAATTTCTGATGATATTCTGCAACATTACAGGATTGTTATTAATTTCCATGCATTTCTGTTCGATTCTCTGTAGCACATTCAAATTCAATATAGATGTTCGAAATATGTTATTTTTTAGATAAGGCCACAAAAATGGGTCGCAAGGTGTTAAATCGCATGAACGTGCAGGCCAGGCATTTTCAGTATTTCGACTAATTATACCCTCACCAAAAAATTCTCTTAAATAATCCAAAGATTCTGCAGTACAGTGAGAAGGTGCTCCGTCTTGTTGGAAATATGCATTTTGAAGTTCATCATCATGCAACTGATTGACAAATGGTTGTAAAATTTCCGTACGGTACCTTTGAGCAGTTAACGTTCCCTGAAAAAATATTGGTCCTATGATTCGCCTTTGGCTTATCGCTGCCCAAACACCAATTTTCTCTGGATATAGCGATTCTTCATTAATTACATGTGGATTTTCACTACTCCAAATTCTTGTATTTTGTGAATGTAGGTATCCCGTTTTATAAAACCATGCTTCATCAGTAAAGATGACTCTTTGCGAAAGTTCTCCATTATTGTTCATATTTACAAACTAATTACAAAACTGTAGTCTACGTGGGTAATCAATTTCTAACAATTCTTGTACTGCTGTGACACGGTATGGATAAAGTTGCATATCTTTTTTTAATAACTTGTGAGTTGTACCAACAGAAAGGTTTATTTGTTGACTCAAATGTCGAACAGATGTTTGTGGTTCATTTTCCATTATTTCTTCAACACGATTGACAACTTGAGGTGTACGTTTCTTAACTGCTCCGTTGCCTGATTTTCTTAAGAGACTACCAGTTTCAGAAAAAAGTTTTAAAGTTCTATCCAAAGTATTCTTAAATTGTATATAATCTATTACAAAATGTGGAAACTCAACTTGAAATTCTACCTTTATTATAACCTTTACCAAGTAGTAAACTGGCGGACAAAAAACTGTCCTACTCATTTTGACGTTTAACAATATTTTAACAAAATTAACACGTTGTGAATCAGTTTTTAAGTTTTGAAGGTTATTGATATGCAAAATGTCAATATAGGTATATTATCTGTTATATGGATCTATATAAATACGCTAAGAAATAAGTAATTAAACTTCTAGTTTCAAAAATTCTTTTATTGTAAATTAGTTTAAAGAACCACTTCTCCTGTTCATCATCACTGGCTAATTTTAAATAGTTAATTGACGAAGGAGATACTTGTTGAAACTTCATTATAACGCTAAGAAATAAGTAATTAAACTTCTAGTTCCAAAAATTCTTTTATTGTACAATAAAAGAATTTTTGAAACTAGAAGTTTAATTACTTATTTCTTAACGCTAAGTGAATGAAGTTTCAAGAAGTATCTCCTTCGTCAATTAACTATCTATATAAGTATAAATATATAATTTATAACTTCTTATAACCTATAACAATTCATATGCTATTCTTGAAAGATCGATAACCCATTTTACAATACAAAAAAATGAGTCGGGCAGTTTTTTTGTCCGCCAATTTACACTGTCCGACATATGAAACCTGTACACTAACACATTATCAATGCTTATCAAATTTGACATGTCTTATTGGAATTGTCAAATTTGACTTAAGTTATACATATTAGCAATGTATGTATGACCTGTGAAGTCCATAGGTGACAGTATGAATATATTTGTCCCGTTTACGCAACGAAGAAACTCTGATTTTATGCTCATAAGAGTTGTACGGGTTCAGTGTACTATCGAATGCAATGGTATAGTCATATTTTAGTCGGTTTAAATTAGGCTGCGTGAATGTAGATATATATTAAATGTAGGCGTCAAATTTAAATATTGAAATAACTTATAACATAAGTGTCAAATATCATATACGTTGACATACAGATAAGTGTAAGTGTCAAAAATAACTTTTGCACGTTACTACGATCTTAAGTACCTTAGCAACGTCACAATACTAAAATGTTTAAAAATTGACTTTACATATAACTTCACTACTGTACCACTTTTTTTGCATTCTATAGTACATTTTCCTTATTATCAAAGAAATTAAAGTTTGAAACGCCATCGTGGTTGAAAATTAAATAAATTAGAAACTAAAATAAGTTTAGTATTAAAAGAATCAACTTTCAAGTGTCTTCTATGGTAAACAAGGTTTTCTCGGAATAGAGATTTTAATTTATAACCAGATACATGTTGACGCGAAGAAATTTTTCCCTGGAAATATTTGTGACATCGCAAAAGGTTGTGTTAACTTAAGACATTTTAGAAAGTATTTTTAAATCAATCTATTTGGAAAGAAAAAAACAATTTAACAACGTTATAAGGAAGTTCTTAGATATTCTCTATTGTTGTACCTTTTGACTTTAATCGGTATTTCGTTATTTATCATTATTTGAATCGCTGTGTAATTAATTTCCAACCCTACTTTGCTACCCTTCTTTCCCAAATCTATTTAAAACTGTTGTAGAAGGATGTCTTTCTAGTTTTACATACAGCCTCATAGAGGGCGCCAGGTGTCAAAATTAATCTCAATCTATCGTTAACCTAAATCTAAAGATTGATCAACATACGGCTAGTGATTTAGTCATAGTAAATTTTTAAAGTTTATAAGTTAGCCGAGTACTAGTAAGAGTAAGGTATTAAGTGGACGAAAAGTGGAAGAAAATTTTCGCCCAATAATTTTTTACTTTCTGAGAGGATGAATTCAACTACAATGTCTTGCTGAGGTAGTTTCTGTTTCTGAAGATGAAGCACCAAATCAAATGTTAATTTCACGTTGGTACCGTGAATTCCAACGTAGACGCACCAATATTAGCGACAATCCCAGGGCAGGTCCGTCAAGAACAGCAGTCACCCAGAAAAGCATCGATGCTGTGCGCCGCCTGATTAAGGAAATTTAAACATCCTTGAGTATGCAAAGACCTCAATCCAAACGATCTACATGATGAACTGGCTGTGAGAAAGTTAATTTCCCGTTGGATTCCGCATCTTTGAAACGAAGAGCAAAAGTCGGCTCGCGTTAATTGGTGCCGAAAAAATTGAGCAAGTTCAATAACGGAATCTCAAAAAAACATCTACAGCATTGTGTGTGGCGATGAATCATTAATTTACTCCTATGAACCCGAAAATAAGCGTCAGTCCGCTGTTTGGGTGTTTCAAGATGAAAAGGATTCGACAAAAGTTATCCGTTCCGAAAGTGTGTCAAAAATATGGTCGCAACGTTTGTCTCAAAATCAGGTCATGTGGATACAATTCCTTTGCCAGATCGAAGAATGGTTAACATGGATTGATACACAACCGTTTATTCGCCAGAAATAATCGCCGTGCTCAGAGAAACCAACCACAATGGCAAATTATCCTGCATCGTAACAAATAGAGTTCGCACACAGCTCAAAAGACAATTAAATTTTTGGAGCAGCAAAATCTTCAATTAGTAGACAAACATCCGTATAGTTCCGACCTAAATTCCAACGATTTTTTTTTACGTTGCCAAAGATCAAGAATGGAATGCGTGATCGACGATTTCAATCACCGACAAAAGCAGTAGATGCCTACAAAACGCAAATTTTAACTGTCCCAACTGAAGACTAGAATAACTGCTTTAGCAATTGATTTGAAGGAATGCAGAAGTCTATCAATTTTTGTCGAAAATATTTGGAAAAGGAATAAAGCACTTTGATTCACTGTTTGATTTTATGCCTATATGCACCACTAAAAAGACATCCCATGTATTACTTGAGATAGATTATATTACTTGAGGTTGCTACACAACTTGTTCCACTGCAACCTTTTCATATCTAGTGTGGCTCTTATGTCTCGTTAGAGTACATTGTCTACCTTTAATCTTTTAATTCGACTTAACAGCTTTGAGGAAGTGCCAACTTGACGTTTGAGTTCTTACCCTGAAATTGCATGGTTCTTTTGCATATAACTGGTGAAATCGGGCTCAACCATGGCCATGGTTAAGGCTGTATATATCCTGTGTCACCAGTTCCTGCACTATAACTCTAGAAATTACAGACTCCCCTCGGACATCGAATCCATGTTCTACACTTTCTTAACTCTCACCGCCTTATACCTTGCCTTTTTGATCCGATTTACTCTACATTCTCTAACTTGTTCTTTTAATTCGACCTAACCGCTTCCGGAGAAAAGCCTCATGCGTGGGTTCTTTTTCTAAAGTTGCATGGCCCTATGCATATGACTTTTATGACAATGAAGTGAGTACTAAGTGGACGAGACCTTAGCCTGATTTTAAAAATTAGTTTGCTGAGATATTACGTGTTGTCGGTACTATTTTACGGCATGGAGACTTGGACATTAAAGAAATCAGATGTTAGAAAACTGCAATCGTTTGAATTACAGATATACCGAAGAATGCTCAAAATATCATGGGTGACAAAATAACAAAATCAAAAGTGTTAACAAGGATGAAAACGGGAAAAGAAATTATAGTTACCATAAAAAAACGAAAATTGCAGTACTACCTGGGGCGTATCATGAGGGAAAATAGATACCATTTGCTGCATGTAACTATGCAGGGGAAAATCCATGGGAGGAGAAGTGTCGGAAGAAAAAGAAAAAATTCATAGCTGAAAAATCTTAAAAAAACTGTTTAAATGCACTTCGAACCAATTATTTCGATTGGCAGTGTCAAAAGTGAAAATAGCAATGATGATTGTCAACCTCCGTAGCGGAGACAGTACTTGAAGAAATATATATGACTGATAAAGTCGACCACGACCATGACTCTTTAAGCCTGTACGTAGTCCTCACTCGGGTTTTGCAGGCTCTGCACTCTACCCTTAGATATTCCAGATAGCCTAACTGGTTCATCCTCGCTTTCTAGGCTCGATTTACGCCTCTGAGCATCTACAATTTCTAGCCTTATTCCTTTAAATGGACCTAACAACTTCGAGAGCAAAGTCTGCTTAATAGATGGGTTCTTTTTCTGTAGTTGAATGGCCGGCGCCTTTGCATATAACTTGTAAAGTAGGCCTCAGCCATGGTTCTTTATCGTCCATCAATGTACTTCAAATAACTTTCGTTTTTATCGTTTGCACCTTATTTCATTTATTTTGTTAAATTGGCCGCGGTAGGCCTCAAGAATGGCCACCAAGATCCCCTGACATCAACGGCTTAGATTTCTTTTTGTGGGGCAATCTTAGAACGCTAGTGTACACAAGTCCCATATTAACACTGTAGAGGAATTAAGAGAAAGAATAGTTGCAACATCAAATAGAATAAAAAATACTCCGAGGATATTTGAACGAGTGCGCAATTCCATGAGGAGGAGGACGGAAGCATGCATATTAAGTGAAGGGGGCCATTTTCAACAATTTTTGTAATAATCGTTCCATGTTAGTTGTAATGTTATGTTAATAGTGTATGTTGTCAGTTGTTGTCCATTACACGCAAAATTGTATTCGTCAATACGATTTTTATTTTAAACTCAAAAACGAGGAATTACAGGAAAACAACTCAAGAGATATTTTATGTTTCAAATTGAACGGGGAATTCAAAAATAATTTATATTTTTAAAAAACTATAGATGTACCATTTTTTTTCTTCAAAAATATAAAAGTACGTGCCCGTACACACGCCACTGTTAAAACTTTTTTTTTTAATATGCACCTTTATTAACAGTCGCTACGTATTAAATTTAACTGAAATATCTCAAGCGGTTTCGAAAATATACAGGCTATTCCACGAGAGCCGTTCGTTAGAAGTTTTCGTCGTTAGAAAAAACTTAGAATTCTGAAATTTTGGGTTCCAGGGTTATTCAAGATTCTCTTTCATTTTAAAATATTTTCAAGATCATACTACTTCTGGTTATACCGGAAGTCGCCATTAACTTCCTTATTTTAAATGGAACACCCGGTATATTATTTCATTTTTGAATTCCTGAGAAAATTTCATAGTGAGTTTTCATCAGGTTTCCCTATACTTATTTTCAATTTTTTCTTAGATATCTTGATTTTTTTTAAATTTTGACAGATGTAGCCCTGTTTTGAGCATTGCGCCCTTTAACCAATTTCGATTTGTGGAAAGCGCTTCTGGGGTAGACGGAAGCACAGGAATGATACTTTCGAATGCCATATTGACAACTGATTTATCGCATACAGGGTATCCAAAATTTAATGACCAATTACATCATTTTAAAAGTTGAAAAAGTTCGTTTTTTCAAATGGGACACCCTGTATTTTATTGGATGGTCGGATGCAGAATTTGATTCTGCATCGATTTGCTATATCGTTCCCTATACCTATTTCCAGTGGTTTTCTTGTTAATCCATATTTTTATCAAAAGGTGATCAAACTCCAAAAGTTCTACCTAGTAAGCCTTGATTTTGACAGGAATTGAAAGAATGTTGATTTAATGTCAAAGCAGTATCATCGTACAAATTCGTGAGGTATCTACTTACAGTTCTAGGGATTTTGTTAACTTGCTTAAGTACAGTTTATAATGGAGAATGTTGAAGAATATTCCAATAATGATTTATTAAATTTGTTTTACACGCACGGTGAATGTGGACGAATTGTTCGACGAACATGCAGACTATTTAATGAACGATATCCGGACCTACCAACAATGACTCCCGGAAAATTCGCAAGAATCGAAACTCGCTTTATAGCAACTGGAAACGTAAGAGCAACTCAAAATAACCTAAAGCCCGTAACTGATAATGAAGATAACGTGGTGAATGTGTTGGCGTTTTTTCAAGCTTATCCGCGGAGTTCAATTTCGACAGCAGCGCTGGATTTGGGTATTTCAAAAACATCAATCCACAGAATATTAAAAAAACATGGAATGCATCCTTTTTGTGAGATAACTGTTCAAGGAATACGTCTTGGTGATGAGGCAAGACGTGTCAACTTTTACGAATTTATGATTTTGAAAATGACCGAATATCAGAGATTTCTTCATCAGATTATATGGACTGATGAATCGAAATTCAGCAGGCAAGGAATTACAAATCGCCGAAATACTCACTACTGGGCACAAGATAATCCACATGTTATTAGGGAACATAATCACCAAGACCACTTTAGTTTCAATGTTTTTTGTTTAATTATGGACAACAGAGTGGCTTATCAAGTGTACGATGAAAATTTAAATGCGGCTAGATATCTGGAGATACTGAGAGGGTTTGTTAGTGATTTTCTAAATGCTCTACCTCCACGTAATAGAGCAAACAGTTGGTATCAGCTTGATGGTGCTCCAGCACATTCAACTATAGCTGTACACCGGCAATTGTCAATGATGTTCGAGGATCGGTGGATTGGCCCGCAGGGACCTTGGAACTGGCCACCCAGATCACCCGATTTGACCCCCTTGGATTTTTACCTCTGGGGTCGTATAAAAGAACTAGTGTACTCTAGGCCGGTACAAACTAGAGAGGAATTATTGAACCGTGTTCACCATGCGTTTACTAATATAAGTCCAGACGAACTTCGGAGATCTGTTTCGCGAGGAGTATATGACAGAGTTAGTCAGTGTTTGAACCAAAATGGAGGTCATATAGAACAATTATTTTAATTTTACATTCTCTTATTATATTTTGTCATTATGTTCCAATTTTTAGTTTTTATTTTATATTTCGTTCTAAATGTTATGTACTAATGTCATGTTCTAATTAAAGTAAATTTTTTACCGTTTCATTGATGTTTATTTGGCTACGAAAGGCAAGCGATGTTTCGGTTTCTGCCAAAAAACCACATTAAAATAAAAAATATGGATTAACAAGAAAACCACTCGAAATAGGTATAGGGAATGTTATAGCAAATCGATGCAGAATCAAATTCTGCATCCGACCATTCAAAAAAATACAGGGTGTCCCATTTGAAAAACCGAACTTTTTCAACTTTTTAAATGATGTAATTGGTCATTAAATTTTGGATACCCTGTATGCGATAAATCAGTTGTCAATATGGCATTCGAAAGTATCATTCCTGTGCTTCCGTCTACCCCAGAAGCGCTTTCCACCAATCGAAATTGGTTAAAGGGCGCAATGCTCAAAACAGGGCTACATCTGTCAAAATTTTCAAAAAAATCAAGATATCTAAGAAAAAATTGAAAAGAAGTATAGGGAAACCTGATGAAAACTCATTATGAAATTTTCTCAGGAATCCAAAAATGAAATAATATACCGGGTGTTCCATTTAAAATAAGGAAGTTAATGGCGACTTCCGGTATAACCGGAAGTAGTATGACTTGAAAATATTTTAAAATGAAAGAGAATCTTGAATAACCCTGGAACCCAAAATTTCAGAATTTTAAGTTTTTTCTAACCACGAAAACTTCTAACGAACAGCTCTCGTGGAATACCCTGTATAATATATAATTAATTTCTCAACACCCTGTACTTTCGTAACGGAACATTTTTAGATCATAGTTTGTAAAGCAAACTAGAATTTATTTTTCATGTAGATTCACACCCTTAACGATTCTCATCAATAAGGAACAAAGAATATATTAGCATACGTCAGCTTATTTCATTTACACCCTGTATAATTACCATAGTACATGTTCATACAGCTTCTATTTGTATAAATTTTTCACAATTATTGAATGCATCATTCTGCCTTTAGAGTAACTTATGTTATTTTCCATTTTTAAAACAGCAAATCCCTCAGAAATAACTCTTAATGGTTTTCAATTTCTTTTCAATATTATTAGTTTTATTTATATATAATCTTACTTTATAATTATTATATAATATTTTTAGATTTCTGGAAAGTATTGGACATATTTTTAAAACTCTGAATTTATAATATGACTGAAACGCAATGGGTAACAGAACCAAACGAATATTTATGTACTTTGTCCAAAGAATTACAAGAAATGGCAGAGAAAGAACTTCGTGAAGATTCTAATGCCAGGAGACAATCTCTGGAATCTATGAGGGAATGGATAAAACAAAATTCAAAAATAGCAAACAGCCGCCTAGGTATTACACCAATTTTATATGTTAAATTTCAAATATTCCGTCACTGAGAAAAATATAGTTGTACAGAGAACAAAATATTTGTAGTAAAAATATACACTACAACTACAATTCAGTAAGCAAAAACGAGTGTTAAATCCAACTAGAGTAAAAGTACTAGAAATATTTTTTAGTAGTTTGGTATTATGGTAGGTTTTATAAATTTTATTGAAGAATTCCCCTGCGAGACAAAAAAATACGTAAATATACTTCATGTGTTTGAGTCATTAAGCAAATAAGAATGATAGATATGAAGGTGTCAAGGTAATAAAGATTCCAGACCCACAAAAAGGTTCCAAAACATCTTCTAAATGACACTACTATTTTTGGAATAACTTATAAGATTTTTTGGGACTTTTTGTGGGGTCTCGAATCCACAATTTTTATCACCTTCTTATCCACCACTCTTATTCACTTAAAGACTCAAACACATGAAGTATACACCTTTTTTTTTTACCTTTTTTTCTGTTCCATCGAGACATTTTGCAAATAAACTAATCCACAATTTTTTTGGGGAATACATTGCGCTTTTACAAAGAAATATAACTACATAGTTTCAAAGCTATCTTAAATTTATGCAAACACATGGTTGGGGAAGAAGAAACCCAAAACTATTCTTAGTTTTAATTTACAGGTTTTGCAGGCTTTAAATAAATTTATAATTACAATAGATTAATTAATTTTTAGATTATTGATGCTGTGTTAATACTGTTGTTATGAGACTAGTGCCTCTTGATGTTAAGATATGACTGTTGTGTCTTGTTGCTAAAATGAGACTGTTGTTCTTGTTGCTGTGGTAGGACTGCTGTGTCTTGCTGATGAAATGAGACTGTTGTCTTTTGTTGCTGTGATAAGATTGATTTTCTTAGTGTTCAAAATGCTGCAATTAGGCAAAATTTACACATAACTACAGCAAACTATTGAACAATTAACAAAGTAAGCCGCATCAGATGTGTGGCCAGATGACTTACAAACTCGGTAAAATTCCAAAGTTACCGCTTCTTAGTAAACTATGCCTACTTCAATAGCAAACGTTGCAGATGTTTATGTACTAGCCGTAAAACTAAGTGCAAAGACTGGGATTTGTGGTACAAAATTTAGTTAGCCTGGATTTAATAAAACTGATGGTAGCCAAAGAAGGAGGGAAACTATTGAAGTGTGCGATATTATTTTGCTAGAAATAAAAACTAGATTTCGGTATACAGGGCACTTAATATTAGCAAACTTAATTTCTTTTAAACAGTTCTCCTCTTTTCAAAAAAAATTTTCGGCAGATTGCCGTAAAGAAGCAGTAAAATTTTATCCATGCCTCAATGAAAGCAGACTACGAACTGAATTAAGCGTTCTATATTCTAGAGAAGAATTTAGGCAAAATATAGAAGTCGGTGCTGTAGGTCTGCTAGGTCTTCTGCTGGATGGATTAAGCGATACCTTTAATGAAGTTGTTACGCTTTTAAAAATTGTCATTACAATCCCAATGACAACGTCCGAAGCGGAACGCCAGTTTTCACGGTTGAAGAGAATAAAAACTTTCCTGAGAAATACAATGAAAGAAGAGAGATTAAATGCCCTTACTATGTTATCTTGTGAAAAAGAATGTATAAATGATTTCCCAAACTTAAATGAAAAAGTGATAGAACTGTTCTGCAAGTCAAAGACACGTAAAATGGACTTCGTTTATCGTCAGATGTAATTAAACTGTGTAGTGTAATATTTACTATTCCCTCAAAACAAACTCTACAATGAACAGTACCTGTCTGGAACAGTACGTCGGTGAAATTTATAAGGATTGGGTAAGCGTTTTCGTATTACACTTTTTAATTTTGAAATTATGCACTCCCTATGTGAACCACCCCGAGCCGCCACTGGCTGGAAGGAGTTAACTCAATCAAATCTCCGAAAGTTACACAAAGTTCTTGAAGAAAATGATGGCGTAACAAAATATTAATTTTCATATTATAAAGTGTTTATTTCTTTGTTAATTATTGTATATTTAAAATAAAAATTTAATTTGATAATTAACTAATATTTTAAATATGTATTTTGTAATTAACAATAATGACATTTTGATTGTCATGGATAGCCTCTTTGAAGAATTAGACATTTAGACTTCACGAAAATCAAATTTACACGACTTAAAATTTCTAAAAAATGCGTATATTGATTTTTAAGCTGTGCTCGATTTCATTGAAATGATCTGTAACTATATGGTTCCACACATTTGCCTCATCACTGCATATTTTTCTCAGTGTTTTCCATAGCATTGTAGCACTCCATAACATTTTACAGTATATTGTAACTATTTAAACAAATTTAATGTATAGTATGATTTATTGAATACATTGATCTTCATTTCAGATGCGAATTTTTTATTGAGGTTTTTACGATTTAAGAAGTTTAGCGTACTACAAGCTCAAGAATCTTTACAAAGATACCTATTATTGAGACAAACTTTTGGAATAGCATTCAATAATTTTGATATTACCATCCCAATGATGGATGAACTCACAGATTTGGGTTACTTATTCGCATGCCCAAAAAGAGATAGCAAAGGCAGAAGAGTTATTATTGCAAGACCGGGTTAGTTCTATTTTTATTGTAATGATATGGTGTCTAAATAGACGTACTAATAATAATTCTCAATTTTTCAATATAATTTCCGCAAATTTTAATACATTTATTGCAACAATTAATTATAATTGATTGTTGCAATATGAGGATCCAATCTTCCTTGGTACCGAGTTTCCATGATTTTTAAATCTTGATGAAATCTCTCGCCTTGTTCATCGCTTACAGCACCTAAATTTTCGGAAACCTATAAAGATGACTATGAAGGAAATGCAACTTTATGCTCATGTTACAACCTAGGCGGTGAAATTTTTTAAGCATTGATTGCACTAGATATTTATAATTGCAGACTTTTTTTGTTTCCAAGAAAATTGTTCGCAACCATCGTGAATGAAGTCTCAACTTCGTTCATAGAGTTGATGAAATTTGAATCTGCCATTAAAGTTCTAATTTGAGGTCCATCAAATACCCCAGCTTTAGTTTTTTCCTAACTTAATGGAAATTTTTCGCATATGTACAGAAAGCAGTTACCTTGCAAATCTAGAGCTTTAACATATTGCTTCATAGGACCCAATTTGATGTAAAGAGGTTGAAAAATTACTTTTTCTCTGTCGACTAAAGGTTGTCTTATAATATTTTTTTCTCCAACATCTAATGATGTTCTGGGAGGCCAATTTTTCTGAATCCAGTGTTGGTTTCTAACTCGACTATATCAAAGGCACAAAAAATTTACCATTTAGAGATTCACACAGAAGACCCAGTTATCGTCGGTATATTTCAGTACCTTTATAAACTTCTCAATGTCGTCATATATTTCCTTTAATTGAATTGGGAGGATCACTGTCTTTGATAGATTCAGCCCGTTGTTGATTCTACATGTTGGTTGGATGTCAATTTCGATTTGAATTTTTATTTAACATGAATTAAATTTGAGGTTTTATTCGAAATGCTTCCAGTGCAGCTGATTAGCTAACATAACCAATATAATTACAACTACTTCAAATCAAAACTGACATTTAATTGGCTGAACCTATCAAAGACAGTGATCCTCCCAACCATGGCCAAGCCTTATCTAAATCATTTTTACTCATGTGGTGTAACAAATAAGCACAATATGTGCTGTTGACAGTTCTAATGTGGTCTTTAAAGATGTGACCATAATCTTCCTCGCTGATTGAAAGATATAAGTCCTATAAAGGCAAAAACCTTTATGGGACTAAATTCATCTGGTCGGCACCATTTTATTAACTCATTTTTAGATAGAGGATCATACTACAGAATCGTTGTTTCATCTCATGTAACAATAGACTCAAAAATAACTTTTGGATTGCCTCTACGCATATTTAAAAACAAACGCGCACAATGAAGTTATTCATACCTCAATGATCATGCAGGATTCGGCAAACACTTGCTTCAGAATGTTAGACATTACATTTTCGAATGGCGATCTTCTAATACGAATTTTTCAATCGTGAAATCTTGCGACGTTATCACTTCAATTGACCGAACAGAGCACCCATCATCTTCAAAAAATTCTAGCCTCAAACCGAAATATTTCGTCCACTCTTTCGAAGTGAAATTTTAAGTAAATAAATTAGACCTATTCTCCTCATTTTCTAAAAACTTAATAGCCCCGGCGTAACTAATTTTTGACATTTTCCTACATTACTACAGTTCCAAGGATTGAAGCCAACATATACCGCTAATATTATTTCAAAACAAGGTAGAAAAAGAGGAAACTCGACTGTGATTTCTTTTATTTATCTTTTTGACTTTTATACAGAAATATTATTTATATTAAACAGCTATTGTTTAAAAGAAAACCTTGTATCAAACAAACATAAAAAGGTGATGTTGCTCATGTGATAAAAGTAGAATACGACGATGAAGTAAAATATTCTCGATTTGACAATTTTATTTCTAAAGAAAGTATATGTTGTGCTAGACTTAACCCAATGGTACTAAAACATCATTACACTCTGCGCATAGTGAAATTACTCGAAACCCTCAAAATAAACATAAGTTTCAGACATTATCTCGTCGTTTGGACCAAATCTTTTTCCAGCAGTTATTTGTTAAGAGTTAAGGTAAGAGCAAAGTTTCGCGAAGAGGTACGTGTGGAAGCAATTCGGAACGTAGACCAAACATTTCGGCTTGTGCAATTAATGATGAATGAGCTTGTACATCATCGTGACGAAACAGAATGTATTTCTTTGTCAAATGTGGTCGTTTACTCTCGATTTGAGTAGCTAGTTTGACCAGCTATTCTGCATAATACTAGGGCGGCCTGAAATGTTTCCGGAATCAGCAAGAGATGGCGCACGACGGTTGAAGTGGATTCATTAGTCGGCAAGGGCAACCTTTTTTATGGCAACTGTCAGAATTTCAGACGTCTACTGTCAATAGTTGTTGTTTAAGAGTGTGTTTTGTGTAGCAAGTCAGGCGGTTTCGCAAAAATGGATAAAATCGAATTTCGTGCAGTGATAAAACACTTCTGGATGGCTGGGAAAACGGTTACGGAAATTCGAAATATTTTTCTAGAGGTTCATGGCAAATCTACTCCATCATTTTCGACCATCAGCTTCTGGGTGAGCGAGTTCAAACGTGTCCGCACAAGCACAAGTGACGAACCACGCAGTGGACGCCCAAAAACCGCTACCAACGATAAAATGGGCGACAAGATTCATGATCTCGTGTTAGCCGATCGCCGATTGAAGCTGAAAGAGATAGCAGAGACAACAGGCATCTCAGAAGAACGCGTTGGCCATATCCTACACGAAATTTTGGGTATGAAAAAGCTTTCGGCGCGATGGGTACCGCGTTTGCTCACACCGGACCAAAAACGATATCGGGTGACCGTTTCGAAGGAGTGTCTGGCCAGGATCCAACGCAATCCAAGGGATTTCTTCATGCGTTTCATAACCGTGGATGAGACTTGAATCCACCACTACATACCGGAGACCAAGGAACAGTCGAAGTAGTGGACTTTTCCGGGCGAATCGGCTCCGAAGAAAGGAGACCGTTCCATCGGCCGGAAAGGTCACGGCGACCATTTTTTGGGATTTCCAAGGTGTGATCCTCATCGACTATCTGCAGAAGGGAAGGACAATCACGGGGCAATACTACCGATTCGTTGCAGTATTGAAGGAGAAACGGCCTAGTTTGCACCAGAAAAAAGTGCTTTTCCACCACGAGAATGCACCGACTCATTCATCCCGCATCGTCGTGTCCAAATTGAATGAGTTGCGCTACGAATTAGTCTATCATCCTCCATATTCACCGGACTTTTTCCTATGCCCAAACCTGAAAAAATCACTGGGAAGAAAGAGATTTGTCTCAAATGAGGAGGTTATCGCCGCTACAGATGGCTATTTTGCAGACCTCGAAACATCCTACTTTTCCGACGGCTTGAAGAGACTGGAGCACCGTTTGAAAAAGTGTATTGATCTTCGAGGAGACTACATCGAAAAATAAAAATAAAAAACCACACCAATACCGTGTTTTTCTTGTCGATTCCGGAAACATTTCAGGTCGCCCTCGTACGTTCCTGTGATGATACGCCCTTTCTAGAAATAGTATACGGAGTACTACACTACGTAAATCACAAGTAACAGTATCCATTAGTTTCTCAGTCGATGATATTGTTTTTGTCTTCTTCGGAACACCATTATCCAGACTATTGTTTCTCGTATATACCGTGTGTCCCAATTTCGATGCTCACCATTGGTATCTCGGTTATTAGAAGATATAGAACAACGGTTAAATGGGGAATGTTTTGTAGAATTCAATACTCGGGGCAAATCCCATTTCAAATTAGACCTAACTTTTTAATTTTTTTGAATATTTTGAAAAATCAAAAATTTGCCGATTTCATTATTCCTCAATAACTCGATAACGCTTAGTCTGACCTCTTTTAAAGTTTTACATTGTTCAGACACTTTTTTAAAACAAATTATTTGATACAAACAGAAACCCCCGATTGTCATTTGTTTTTAAGTTATTACCACTATCTTTTGTTTTTCAAATGGCGGCCATATTTGATTTTGGGTTTGTTAGGTAGTCCTCAAAATGTGCTTTTCAACGATGTATAACATGCCTGAAAAATTTTTATTTATAAGGAAAATATTAATAAAAACGTAAATTAATCTTTAATATGAAATTAGTAGGCTGAAAAATTAAACACCTATGTCAAATGAAAGTGAAAAGATATTCTAAGTAATACTGTAAACAAACGAAACGATAAAAAAATTATAGAAATAAAAAGTAAAGATACCGAACTTAAAGTTCACATTCACTTAAAGAAATTGTTCAATATGACGACCATTCTGTTCCACACAATTTTGACACCTTGTTCGAGTAGAGTTACAAACTCTACGTAGCGTGTTTCCGTTTACTGATCGTAGCACATCTAGTACTCTTTGTTCTAAAATTTCCCGAGTTTCTGGCGGTTCAAAATCAAATACTTCGTTTTTAGTGGTACCCCATAAATATTAGTCAAGCGGAGTAAGGTCGGGTGATCTCGCAGGCCATTGCACGGGTCCATTATTTGAAATCACTCTCTCATTAAAGTTTTCTCTCAAAAAATGTTGCACGTTACGAGTGTTATGGGCCGGGCAACCATCTTGCTGGAACCAGATGTTTTGCATGTTCTCGGGATTAATAATTTGCCTCAAAGCAGGCATTATCTCGTTTGTTAGTAGCTCCAAATATCCGTTACCAGTTAAATTGTAATCAAAGATGAAAGGACCTATTAACTGATTATCTAAAACGAAAAAAAGAGTTTAAAAAACAAAAAAAAAGTAAACAAAATGTCATACCAATTAAACCGCACCAGACATTAAAACCAAATCGAACTTAAAATCTTCTTTGATTTACCAAATGTGGATTTTCAGTAGACCAATGATGATAGTTATTCCTATTGAACACTCCACAATTGGTAAATCGTGTTTCATCTGTCCATAGTATTTTCCTAGGAAAATTAGCGTCATATTCACATTTTTGAAGGTACCACCTGCTAAACTGTAATCGTCGGTGATTGTCATTATTACTTAAACCTTGTACAATTGTTGGTTTGTAAGGGTGATACTTGTTTTTCGTCAAGGTTCTGTGAACAGTAGATTTTGAAATCCCTGTTTCTCGTGTCACACGACGAACTGATGTGCTGGGATTGTTCCTAACGTTCTGCAAAATATTATTTCGACGTGTATCAGCATCATTAACTTCATAGTTAGCTCGTTTTTGTTCGAAGCTTCCAAAGTTTTTTAATTTGCTAACTAGTCTTCTAAAAATTGTCCTGTGTGGCTGTTGTCTTTCTGGAAAACGCTCTGCATAACTCGTGCACGCATTTTCAGTGTTTCTATTTGCTTTGAAATACACTTCCAACATATCAACTTTTTCTTCGTTTGAATATGTATGTGCCATTATCAATACTTATTAATCTTAATACTTGACAATAATTACTTATCACTAACTACAAGTAGTTTTAATTAACTTATCTCTGCAGCACTAATTGTACTTTGACAGGTTATCGTTTTGTTTCATTGTCAGAATACATTTGTCATTGACGTTTGACGGAACATAATGTCTTTGCTAGTGATACACGCTCAGAGGTTAGAATTATCTGACATTTGATATAAAACCAAATACAAATCTCCCCATTACTTTTTATCCTGCGCGAACTTACCCCTCCTCGCGCCAACTTAATTGGCGTTTGCTATACTTAGAATATCTTTTCACTTTCATTTGATATTGGTGTTTAATTTTTCAGCCTACTAATTTCATATTAAAGATTAATTTACGTTTTTATTAATATTTTCCTTATAAATAAAAATTTTTCAGGCATGTTATACATCGTTGAAGAGCACATTTTGAGGACTACCTAACAAACCCAAAATCAAATATGGCCGCCATATGAAAAACAAAAGATAGTGGTAATAACTTAAAAACAAATGACAATCGGAGGTTTCTGTTTGTATCAAATAATTTGTTTTAAAAAAGTGTTTGAACAATGTAAAACTTTAAAAGAGGTCAGACTAAGCGTTATCGAGTTAATCGAAATCGGCAAATTTTTGATTTCTCAAAATATTTAAAAAAATTAAAAAGTTAGGTCTAATTTGAAATGGGATTTGCCCCGAGTATTGAATTCTGCAAAACATTCCCCATTTAACCGTTGTTCTATATCTTCTAATAACCGAGATACCAATGGTGAGCATCGAAATTGGGATACACGGTATAGTAATTTATCCAGGACTCATCAATTGTCATGAAGAGCGTTCAGAGGGATGACGTTACGAATCCACACGCTACTTTGAAATGTCCAGTCTGACATTTTTTATAGTTTGTTAGCATTCGCCGCACGCATCTGATTGACAACTTTTAATGTGTAAATAATCGTGTAAAATATATCTTAACCGTTCAGCGGATGAAAACTTGTTACATACAGTATTTTTCCTGTGGCAATCGATTATCACAGTACTTATGCTTACAGAAGTAATTGGTATGAGTAACGTTGCATGTTTTTGTTCACAGAATTGAATCAAAAAAGTAATACATTCTTTCGTTTGTCGACAAAGGGGTTTCGACACCTTCCCTTCGTAAACAAATAAATACAACTAAGTAATATTTGTTGTCAAACCCGATTGATAACAGAAACGAAGTACTTATACAAGGTGTGTATAAATTGTCGCAAAAGCTACGAGTAGCGACATTCTTCGTTCGGTTCTGAATAAAAAATCTTAATGTTAAAATGTCGTATCATGCTTCGTAAATTCGTAAATGTCAAAATTTGACAGTAATGATTTTGATTGAACTCACTTTGAAATACAAACTTATTGTTCTACAACGTTGCCAAATGTGTTTTTCGTGGAAGTACGTTAATGAATAAATGTTAAAAACAAGCTTTTACATCAAAAAGAAAACGTTTACGAAATAATACTAGTAAAAATTTTTTTCTTTAAACTAAATTGCATCTATCTCTATTAACAGATATCGAAGAGCAAAGGTTAGTTACGCACTAAAAGTCTGAACTTCAAGAACCCCGTGAAAACAAACGAAGCATGATACGACATTTTAACATTATGATTTTTTATTCAGAACCGAACGAAGAATGTCGCTGCGTGTAGCTTTTGCGACAATTTATACACACGTTACATCAAAGAAAGTAATAGAAATTTGAAAGCACGCTACAGTTAACCTCAATATCAAAATGACAAATAAACTAGCGACACTCATACATATATGAAAACGACAACGTTGGAATTTTGTGTAACCTAATATAGAAAAAGTCCCTAAATACTATTATTATAATGTGTACACTATAATACACTTATTAAACGCCATTCACGATTCGAACATGTGCACGTCATAAATAATTTCAAAACAATGTTGTAAAATCATTTGCAAAACCATTGGCAAAATTGATTTGTTTACATTTTAGGTTAGGGTTTTAAACGCTTATGTCAAACTTGCAATATTTAGGTTATAATTTATAAATAGCCGAATTTATTAATTCTCTTACAAAGAAATCAAACAATAAAAACAGGTGAAAATTTTATATGTATTTAATAATGAATACAATACTAAAAAGACGTTTGTGTTACATCAGTATATATGTTAAAAGAAAATGAAAGGCACCAGGTATTACACCATTATCGCTTTCTGCTTCACAGTTTGAAATCGCGGATGCAACAAGTCGCTTACATTGACTGCAAAACGCTTTCCGCATTTCAAACCAAGAGTAAACAAACACACGTAAAATATGACAGAACGATATGTGTCAACACTGGACATTTGCACCAACATAAATATGCATTCGCAATGATGTTGATATATAAATTATATGATAAAGGTAAAAGAAAATTCACACTTGGTTATTTGTTTCACTGAAATTTTATTACAAAATACGCTTGGACAAATTTGTTTCGAACTTCACAGTTCATTCTCAACTGAACAAGAAACGTTTTCTTAAAATAAGAATAGATTATTTAAGTAAATATACCGGAGTTATGTATTATGGGGGGTTTCCTAGTAATTAACGAGAAACGGCCTTAATAACAGGGGAGATTACGAACTCTGTTTGTTCATTTACTATATTTAATGATTTGTTTATCGCTTTAGATATTTCCATGATTTCTAAAAGGTCTAATCGTTTACTTTTATTTGCAGATTGTAAAATTTCAAAATTATTTAATGATATCATGTGCTGTTCCTTTATACAATGCTCGGATATACCTGAACATTTCTTGGAATACAAGATTGCTTTCCTATGTTCTTCTATTCGTGTGCGAAAGCATCTTCCAGTTTGACCTATGTAGAAAGCATCACAGTCTAAACAATTTAATTTATAAACGCCACATTTATCTGCTTTTTGGATTATATCCTTATTATTTGTCCAAAGTTTACCTAGATTTAATTTATTTACTATTATAGTTTTTATGCCTAGATTAACTAATCTATTATTAATTTTATTCGTGGTCTTTCCTGTGTAATTTATTAAGCGATAATTACTTGATTCTAATTGGGGGGCTGCATAAAAGAATTTATTAGTCTGTTTATGTTTTTTCTTTGTAATAAGTCTATTAATGATATCTGGACTGTATCCGTTGTTCAGGGCTAAACATTTCAAGACTGCAACTTCTTTATCAAAATTTGGTTTTGAAAGGGGAACGGATATTAATCTATGTATGAAACTGTTGAAAGAGGACATCTTAATACTATCGGGTTGTTTGCTATCTGCAGATATGAGGGTATCAGTGTATGTGTGTTTTCTGTAAATACTATAATCTAATTTGCCATTTAATTTTGTTAATGTAAGGTCCAAAAAATTTAAACTGTTATCTATTTCTTTTTCTATAGTAAATTGTATTTTTTGATTGATTTCATTTAAACGATTGAAGAATAAATCTAATTGCCTGTCAGTACCGGTCCACACACATAACACATATCTATACCAACTGTGTATACAATTAACAACTGGAATTTTAGAACAAAACAGATCTTCTTCAAATTTTGACATAAATATTTCTGCTAATAAACACGACATGGGAGAACCCATAGCTAAACCGTCTTTTTATTTGTAGTATACATTATTAAATTTAAAATAATTTTGTTGTATGCAAATATTCAAGATATTTCGTAGTTCTATTTTACTGTCGCCTGTCAGCGTACTATTTGCTATTAAATCATTTAAAATAACGTTCAACTCATTGATAGGGATAGAAGTGTACAAACTGCAAACATCGAAGGAAACTAATTTAAAATTTTGGGATAATTTACTTGTTTCTAATTTACTCACCAAATCTAAGGAATTTTTTATTCTATACTTAAATTTCAGATGTAGAAGGTCAGGCAATTTTGTGTTGATCAGTTTACATAATTTGTAGGCCGGGGCTTGTACATAAGAAACAACAGGTCTTATCGGACAATCTTGTTTATGAAGCTTTGGGAGCCCACATATGTAATAAAATTTCAGTGAAACAAATAACCAAGTGTGAATTTTCTTTTACCTTTATCATTTAATATGTTTCACCATGTGCCTAGCGAGACCTCAATCAATTTTAATATAAATTATACTTCGTTTATTATTTTTTGTGATGGTAATTCCGAAAATACTGTTGATGACGTGCACGTCTTCGAATCGTGAACGGCGTATACTTACTTATATCAATGGCATAACATAACGTCTCAATTGTTGTTAATATAACATAAGGCGTAACTTACAGGAAAAATACTGTAGATGGGTAATCAATGACCACCTACATGTAAAGGTATATTTACTAATTATTAATTTGATTTGACAAATTTACACTACTCCTTTCGATTCCTGGCTTATTCCTTGACCTCTAGCAATGATTTTCCTCTTGTCTTAAGAACTTCGCTTTACACTATTGTTCCATGTTTCCTTTGGTCGTCGTCTACGATTTTTTCCAATTTTCCTTGCATTCTATACCTTCCCGACCTGTCTATTTTTATTCATACAAAACATACGTGTATGACCAATCGACTTCTCAATTTCTTCTCTTCAATATGTATTTTTAAGGATTTTATTTTAAGTTCCTGACAAATGCCTTGATTTCTTTCCTCTCCGTTATTCTTATACCTTGTCTTTCCTTTAATATTCAGTTGTCTGCACCAGAAGCTAACACAACTAAATAACTAAATAACACTGTCATATACAAATGAATTCAAAAACACTGTTTTATTAATTTTAAGGAGTATTTGACCTCCATAAGTTCACAAACGCCGATATGTGCCGCATACATGGAATAGTGTATGAGACGCTAATGGAAGATGAAGAAAATCAAATACGTGGGTTTGTTCATTTAGCTGATGGGCATGGAGTAGGTTTTCCGTACTTAACACTTTTTACCATAAAAGAAGCTGTGCGTATTGTTAAAAATGGCGAGGTAAGTGAAAAAAAATTGGCCGCAGTCAGTAGGATTCGAACCTACGCTCCCAGAGGGAATCTGATTTCTAGTCAGACGCCTTAACCGCTCGGCCATGACTGCCATATAAAGAGTATTTTTAATTATATCTTTTATAATCGCTAGGAAATCTGAAATTAAATATTTATTAATATATTATTTTATTTTTAATATACCGATAGGTCCAACTCGCAACGGGCCATAGGGAACAATATACGTATGGAACGTAATGCGATTTGGCAACGTGTGTACGATGCCTATATTGAGTGACTTTCTTAAAATTTAAATTTATTTTGCAGAATTATTGATTTTTTTACTTTTATCTTTTAGAAAACGTTATTGTTTTTTTATCACTTAAAATTACTTTATATGAAAAATAGTATACCATAAAAGTGTAAACAAAGACAGTATACATTGAAACGAATATTCATTCAATTGTATTGTCATGAAATTGAATTTGTCAATCGTTGTTAAATTTGTTAGAATGAATAGATATTTATATTTATCGGAAAATACTAATACTTAAAGCAAACAAATTCCATTTCTTCCTGCATATTGATTATGCAGCTGATGCTTTCGTAATATGCTCATATTTGTATTATTTCAACTTATACTTCGGTCGATACATATCGACTTCCTTCAAACCAGGAGGAAGCTACAGTTGTAATTAAACTATATTTCCTTTTTTTTATTACCTACGGATATTCACAATTCCAAAATACGTTACAATGTTGCTTATTTTAGATTGTAATTAGCTGAATGCTGTCGCAAAACTGATCTCTGCATTTTTAAAAATGCCAGAATAAAATTAACCCCTGCCCTTATTATAATTTTACAAAGGAACAGACACGTACTTCAATTTCTACGAAAAACTAAGCCTACAGTTCATGTATAATACAGTGATAATGAAGACTGGAGCGTTTGTCGACCTACGAAGTTGTACTTTACTTGTTTATTGTTAATAAAAGGCTGATGGAAATATTACGTGAGATTTTGGTATCTGTATTATAATAACATCACGATAATAGTAGAAATACAAATATGAGCATATTACGAAAGCATCAGCTGCATAATCAATATGCAGGAAGAAATGGAATTTGTTTGCTTTAAGTATTAGTATTTTCCGATAAATATAAATATCTATTCATTCTAACAAATTTAACAACGATTGACAAATTCAATTTCATGACAATACAATTGAATTGAATATTCGTTTCAATGTATACTGTCTTTGTTTACATTTTTATGGTATACTATTTTTCATATAAAGTAATTTTAAGTAATAAAAAAACAATAACGTTTTCTAAAAGATAAAAGTAAAAAAATCAATAATTCTGCAAAATAAATTTAAATTTTAAGAAAGTCACTCCAATATAGGCATCGTACAGACGTTGCCACATCCCATTACGTTCCATACGTATATTGTTGCCTATGGCCCGTTGCGAGTTGGACCTATCGGTATATTATTTCAGACAAAATTAAATAATAGGTTATGACTTTATATCTATTTTCCAGAAAACTATACCAATGAGACATAAGGAAGTTCATGTAATTAATGCCCATCCATCAATGAAATTCGCATTAGACTTTGGTTTATCCCTCGTTTCGGAAAAAATCAAAAAACGAATGAACTTTTATACCAATAAAGAAGATATGTTAAAAAATGGATCGATTGAAATAGATATTTTACCCAAAGAATATGGTGGAGAAATGCCAATGTCGGAAATGATAGGTACATAATTTTTTTGTTTTTGATTTATTTATATAATAGGTACCTAAGTACCTACCTATTAGGGTGGGTCACTGATGTATGCGAAAAAATAAAAGTTCTCGAATCATATTCTAATAGCAATATTTTTTTGTCTTAAAACAAATAAAAATGGCTAAAAAAAAGTTAAAAAAAGTCACATCTTGAGCCCGCGCCGGAGCTCCTAAGAATTAAGTATTTTTGAACTGAAAACTGAAACTGAAAACATTTTTAATTAAACTTAAAAAAAAATAAAACTTTGGTTCTTATACAACATAAAACAATAAAACCACGAAATTATATTAGTTATTTTTTGGTCACAAAATCTTGTTTACTGTCAAATCTGGGCATCTCTCGTCTTGATTCAAGCTTCGTCTGTATTAAACCTTCTCTTGATTTTTTATCGCATAGAGTCATTGATGCTTCTGACACTATTTTCACAGTTCGTTCCACCGCCTGAGTATGACATGGCAGCTTGGCAAAAATTAGATTGTCACTTGCTTGATACTCAACTGCCGCATTTATTTCTTCAGTAGTGATGTTTCGAAGAATTGGTGGATCGAAAAACTTTTGATTCCAATTTATAACTTCAAAGTAGTTACTTGCGTCAAAATTGATAGTCGGGACCTCAAACACGCGAAGTTGCTTTCCAGTATGAGGTGAGCTTCGTGCTTCTTGAATTCGTCTGGCTGCCAGTTCTCTCACCGTTTTATTTTCATCCAACAACATCGATAGAAGCAAGTTTTCTCGGTGAGCAAAATAGGTGTTACGTTGAATTACGGAATCTATTACTAGTTTTAACTCTGCAGGAAGGTATCGTGAGTTTGTTACCAATTTCCAACAATTTTTAGACCCATATTTGCAAGTTGGATTTGTTTTTATTTCAAACCGTACTGGAGCATAAAATTTTACACAATACTCAGCTAATACATTTAGCTGTTATGACGGGTTTGATGTAGAAATATATAAACGTAAAATTCTATTTGCTTTTGTTAGCCATCGAGCATGGGATATTTTTCCTGGAGACCTGTTATCTAAGCCATCGTGGCAGTGTCCACTTATAACAGATATAGTTATTTCATACAAATATTTTTGATCTGTACTTAAGCCCTCAAATGGTATTTCCGGAAGCTGGCCTTCAATTCTCTCGTACTTGGATAGGACCAGCATGCGAATATGGTCCCTTGGTAACACCATCTAGTTTGTTAAATAGATGTTTTAATGGCAATTTGTTCAAATGTAGCATGCAAATAATCCATTGCAGTGGGCGCTGAAGTCTTTTTTCCAATACTCTTATTACTCCGTTAAATGTCCCGGTGTTAGTGACTGTACCATCACAACCAATTGCCATCAAATTTTCTTTATAAATTTTTTGAGACGAAAGAAGGGCAATAATTGACATTTCAATACTTTTAGAAGTACTTCGATTGGTGTTGCATAGCCAAAATAAACTGAATCTGGCTCCTTAAGAACAGATACATGTTCCTCAATCAATATTTGTCTGTATTTCTTAGCTCCCTTTTTAATAATATTAAGCGTCTTATTTTCGGTCGTCAAAGTATAAAGCTGGTAGGGCTAGCTGCTTCTGCTTTTGAATATATTCTTTACGTACTTTTTTTCTTTCTTGATTCTTTCTTTTGATTTATCAATTGGTTCACTGCCAGGAGATATATCTTGCAATACAGAAGAAGCAATAGCAGCTGCTGCTCTATCGGAAACACCGTAACGGTCATAAGTTTTTGACAACATAGGCAAACCAAAAATTTTTTTTTTTTTTTTTCCATCTGCCTTTGACGTGGAAGGTAAATTAAAAGAATCATAACAAGAAGAACTGGAATTACTTACAGATAACTCCAAGTCCTGCTGTTTTGAGTTAATTTTGTCGTGACTTTTATTTACGTTTTTTTCTGTCTTTGATGCTCGGGCTGCTCTTTTTTGCAATTTAGTTGTAAGAACTCGATCTATTCCTTCAACACGCATCTTTCTCGCCCCCCTTTGGTCACTCAAAATCTCCTGTTCTTCTTTGGGTACCTTATATTGCCTTGGGCAGCAACAAAGCTCAATTTGTTTACATTTACGGGAACAAATATCAAACAAAACTCTGCTACGTCGGAGAAAATTTTCTTTCTGATAAACGGATATTTTTTTCAACGACTTTTTGACATTTTTGCACTTTATATGATAACCGTTTATTAGTTGTATGACTCTTGTATTTGAAACTGTAGGAAGAGACGATTTTCTCCAAACACATTCTACCCTTTGTGCTACAAGTTTTGCAATATCTAAAAACGATGGTTCTTTGGTAGTATTCCTCGTTATTTTTAGTTGCAACCTATTCCACTCATAGCATTTCATAACATCTTCGTAAGTTGGCAAAACATTATCATTAATATCTTCTACATTTCCGAATATCGGGCAGAAATAACCTTGGCTTCTGGTTTCCATAATAACGATTAGAAGTTAAAACAGTTCAAATAAAAAAATAAACACACAACTTCACTGTCCAAGTAGTAAAACCAAACTGATCTTTTTATTATGTATTATTTTATATGTATTCTATCAAAAAAATTTCCTGGAAGAAGATATACGTTTCAATGAATGAATTGCTTGTGTGTCTGAATTCTCGAGAACTTAAAAGTCGTCAGGATACAGTAATATGCTTTTCTGCAATACAATGCTATGTTGTTATGTAAAAAAGGGATATGGTCGTTATATTCAAAATTTAACAAAATTGAAGATCAAAGCGCGGGCTTTTACACTAAAAATAAATTAATAATATTTTACAGGGGTCTAATGCAGACAAAAATACAACATATTTACGCTATTAGAAGTCGATACGAGAAAAAAAATTTTTTGACCTATACGGAGTGTTTTTTGAAACTTCTAGAACTAAAATATGTATATATCCTTAATTTTATACAAAGTAATGAATGCTTCTCATGTGTAAAATTGTATAAAATCTTTCAATATTTTCACTCCTCCTTCCTGAAAAGATTTCTTGATTTTTGTCCGTATCTTATTTATTTAATTTCTAAGATTAAAAGAGCAGATTTATATCTTACTTAAAACAAAAGAAGAACGGGTCTTAATAAAATAGATAATAATTAGAAAACAAGAGAAGTCCCTTCCAAATTATTAACTTCGTTCGATCTATCAAATTACACGATAATACGAAAAAATGTTATATTTCTCATACAAAACGCATCGATAGCCTTATGACGTAAAACAGTAACATTTTAACAATCACTATTCTAAAGAATTACACTTTCTATCATTTTCTGCGTAAATATGCTTCTCTTTACAGCTTTATGGAAAGAAGAAGTCAAAGGAAAACAAAAAATGCTTTTGTCCAACGACGACATGAAAGTTAGAGAAGAACTATTCACAGCCAAGGAAAAAATCGGAGCAGTATCAGCTTTAAAGAAGACTGGTGTTCATTGTGGAAGTGAGAATGATAATATTTTTGGTATAACAGGAAATTTCAGAAAATTAGAAGTAGACTAATGTTAATGTAATTTATAATCATACTTAAATTAAGTTAAAAAAGTAAAAATAATTCGCCAGATATTTTATAAACATCGTTGCTTGATAGTGTAGACTTTTCAGCAAAATTGGCATACGAAAATGTAATTAGGTACACTACTTTACGCAATTACGATTCCATTTACATTTTTCATTACAACGCTACGTTTCAAATGAGATGAAAATACATTTTAATATCAAAGCTTTAGTTTTCTTGTTTTAATAATTGTCAAAAATAATTTTCATTAATTCCAATTTCTCGAACCATCACTTCCAAGAGAATTATTAAGTACTTTGGTGAATTTCCTTAAGGGATATTATTTCTAGTATTGTATTAGCACCAACAGAGTTCTTCGTCTACTTAGCTCTTTCCAAATAGTTCCAAACACACCCTTCTCGATAACACCTATTTAGGTCTGGAGTATGAACTATGCGGTGACTATATTCTAATATCTTATTCGTTAAATTAAAGCATTTTATCATCCAAGCTTTATATTTCGTATGGCTATTTCCTGTAAAATAAACTACTACCAACAGAATTTGGATTTTTTAATTTTATCAACTTTAAAATTCAAATGTTTTCAGAGATTCTGTTAATCAAGTAAGAAGTAATATTGGTTTTGATTCGTAAGCACTGTGATCCTCTAAAGACACTGATACATTTATTTATAATTTTTTCCATTCATACTCATCGAATACAAAATATTTCACACATCTCTGCATCTATGTTCCTGAAACCATTTTTATTTATATAATGCGGAAACATAGTAATAAAGCTGATGGTAACCCTACTTTTTTGTCTTCTTTATAATGGGTGTTTTTCTTAGAGGTCTAGACTTTTAAAATGAAATAAAAACACGTTAAAATCATGGTAATAGCCACAAAATTGAAAAGATAATTCTATGCCAATATTGTTCGAATATGATTTCGGGCCTATGGCTGGCTCGAATGAAACGCAAACTGGAAGTCCACTTTTAAACAATTTTTTCCAGCAGCTGAGGCCGTATATCGACAATAACTCTGCGAATGTTGACTTCGAAATAGTCCAACGTCTCTGGTTTATCGTCGTAGACCAACTTCCCATATCCCCATAGAAAGTGAGATCATACGATCGTGGAGGCCAATTCACAGGGCGAATGTTTCCTGCAATAACGTGATTGTCGATCGCTGTGTGGCATGTTACGCCATCTTGTTGAAACCAGAGCTGTTCTAAATTAACACCATTTAATTAGAGACCAAATAAGTCAGTAATCATGGACCTATAGCGTTTTCCGGTTATCTCTAAAGAAATATGGGCCAATGATTCCACCAGCCCAAAAAACCACGCCTAACCTTGACCTTTTATGGATGTAACGGCATCTCAATAATGACTTCTCGTAGTTCTCCGCTTCAAATACGGTAATTTTGTTTGTTGACGTAGCCTTTCAACCCAAAATGAGCCTCATCGCTGAACAAGATTTTACGGTAAAAAAGATGATCAAGAGCAATTTTGTTTTCGGCCCATATGCCGAACGTATGGCGCGCATGACGGTCACGCGGCTGTAATTCTTGCACGAGCTGGTTCTTGCAAGTTCGTAAACTAAGATTCTTTCGTAAAATCTTCCATAAAGTGGATGGACAAAGCTCCAATTGCTGTGCACGACGGCGAATAGACTGATTTGGGTCTTCATCAACACTGCGCTCTACAACAGCAACAACTTCTTCTGTGCGCAGTGTACGACGTCTCTGCGGATGCGTATTTTTAATTAGAGTACGCGTGGTGTGAAAACGTGTCATGGTTGCTTAAATAAGTTGCTCCGATGGACGATTATATCCGACGATTTTGAAAATAAATTTTCACAATTTGGAAACGTTGTTCTGGCGTCTGTTTATTTTGAAATGGCAAAACGTACTGAATAAAAATCAGCTGTCAATTGTCAAAATAGTTTTCACTAGAAACAGTTTTGCCAATAAAAGCTCTAAAAAACATCCATTATGAAAGGAATATAAAATACAAAGTGTTTTGGACTTGACTTGATTTGAGACAACTAGCCTTCATTTATTTCAATTCCCCCTTCTCCACGTTCTGACTATTCTGTTTTTTCGTTCCAAGGTCATATCTGAAGATTCACCAAAAAATTTGGACCGGCTTTTCGCCCAAAATCACATTTACTTTTCGATCAATTTCACATTCATTTTTTCGCCCCAAAGTATTCAAAAGAACTATCTCGAAAATTTATATTTCGAAAACTGCGAACGCAATTTGTATCATACTTCGTAAATTTTCGGTGCTCTAAGTTTTCCAGTCAAGATTCTAAACATGCACAGTAGTATTTAAATACGGATTCTGACCCAGCCACACCATTATTTGTACCACTCCATCTTGTTTGGTTTAAATGATTTCCGTCTAATTTTGAAACATATTTTAAATCGACTCCGTATTTGATTTAATAAATGTTTTGTCACTGTTTGACCAAGATCGATGGATTTTCTTAAGAAATTACAAGCAATTTTAAAGTTACATAAACATTGTCACGAGTTATTCCCCTTCTTTTAAAGGAAACATATTTCAAGTTAGGTAACCATATCTTTCAGACTTGTAACGTGTTTTCTGATGAAAGATTTATCATAAAGTTTGAAGTAAATGTGTTTTTTTTTTTCTAAAACTACTATTACCCAGGAATTTACATTAATTACAAAGCAATCACTGAGTATTTAATTTAAATTCATAAATAGTGTTTTAGAGATTATATAACTCATTTGAAATTTAGCCAATAGCAATTACAAATTTTACATAGTTACCATGTATTGATAAGTGAATATACTCTTGACGACGTGATATAACCGTTTTGGTGTTTCGCTTCCTCCAACAATATGAATTTTGTCATGGTAACAAGTGTTTTGAAGTTTGTTGATAAACGTCAAAAATATATTCAGCAATTTTCATACGGTTTTTTTAATTTTTTCGACATGGAACGCTTTGGTATAAGCTCGGGGACCGAAATAGATAAAGAAATTGAAGATTTGACACCGCAAAATACCGTTAAAATACATAAATATGTTTGGAAACAGTTCACCGAATTTTGTGAACAGCGAAATTATAAACTTTGTGCTCAAACTTCTGACGAACAAAGATTGAAAGATTGAAAGATTGGGCATTCAACATGAAACGTGCAGGCGGCACCGAATACAAAGAAGGTACCGTGAAAACGATTTGGAATATTTCCGCTAAACTTGTCCAGAAAAAGTTTTATGAAGAGTTTAATCGAGAAACAAATCCATTCAGAGGCGTAATTTTTTAACTTTTAATTTAAACCAATAAAAAAAATTCGTTAGTTAATTCTTTATATAATCGTAACGAATACCACTCGAGCAAACGAAAATAATCCATTACATAACCTCTTCACTCGACGTATATCCTTAAAACACCACTCGAGCTACGCTCTCGTGGTGTTTCTCAGAATACGTCTCGTGACTCGGAAATATAATCGATTATTTTCTATGCTCTTGTGATATTATAACTGAAAATACAGATGATATCTATGGCGCTTGATATACCTATAAGTATTATGTGTTCACAACTTATAACTATAGTTACAGTATATTATAAATACGAAGTGAGCGCAATATATTTCGGCCTAAGATGGAAAAAATAGTTCTGAAAATTATTTTTTTTTATTTTTCAAATATAATTTCCACTAATTTCAATGTGTCAAAATAATCTGATGTTTTCAATTCTCCTACAACTAAATATCGTCATTAAAATGACGCCCACTGAGATCGTTTCTTAAAACTCCAGCAGTATGAACGGGACAGGAATCGAACACCTCTTGACAATTTTCCTGGCGTTTTTCAAGAATATTTCCTCTCAATTTACCTATTCAACAAACAAGCATAATATATGCTGCTGATAGTTGTATCAGGATACTTAAAGTCACTAAAACGCCCTTACCATTCCAAAATATTGTGACCATAATTTTTCTTGTTGATTCAACGACTTTTGCCTTTATTGGACGAGGTTCATCTGGTCGCCGCCATTCCCTCAACTCCTTTTGGGATAAAGGATAATAATACAGAACTATTGTTTCATCTCACAATGAACTCCGAAATCGGTTTTGAATCATCTCCACGCACGTTTAAAAACTAACACGCATATTCAACGCGACGTTCAAAGTTGAAGAACAAGAGGAAAGAAGTCCTGGTACACATTTTGCACTAACCTTATTCATATCCAAATAGTCATACAGAATTCTTCGAACACTTATTTCGGAAATGTTGGACATTACTGATAATTACTTCACTTTCAAACGGCGATCTTCTAATACTAATTCTTCAATAAATGAAAGTTTTTGTGACGTTACCAGAAATTGGCTAACTCATCATCATCCTCAAGAAATTCTTGCCTCAAACGGAAACATTTAGCCCACTCTTTTACAGTAGAATATGAAGATGATAAATCACCATAAACCCCGGCTAATGTGGTTTAATTTGATTAAGCATATTCCGCTCAATTGTTAAAAATGCGATAATCAATTTTTGCTAGCTGAGATCTTTCCATGCACTAAATTGCAGACTTTTACTATTTATACGCATATGCAACACACTTTGAACACTTTTGAACATGTATAAGCTTATCAAGCCAAGAATATATTACGCTTACATCGTTATTTAATCGTGTACTGTAGACATATATAAAAAAAGAATAAAATCCTTCATGTATTGTCTTGAATAAAAACCTAGTTTCGTATTTATTTTTGTTTTCATATTTTCCCTAAAAAGTATACCTCTTATAGTGCCATCTGGCGAGTATATGCCGAATTATGTCGGTTTAAAAGAGCGCTTAAAAGAAATTGCGAAACTAAACTTAGCGGCTTTTTCATATACTAGATTTGCATTTATAATAGGTTGAAACAGAAATAAGAAAAACCCCCTAACCGCAATATATATCAATAAATACTATATACGTGTTTCGGCAACTAAGTTGCCATCTTCAGTAGAATAACCTTAAAAATGAAAAAATGTTAAACGTAACGTTTTTGGCTAAGGTAAACCTTAGAAGATATGCTCTTCGGCAAATCGCCAGTGGGATAACACCTTAGCCAAAAACGCTACGTTTAACATTTTTTCATTTTTAAGGTTATTCTACTGAAGATGACAACTTAGTTGCCGAAATACGTATATAGTATTTATTGATATATATTGTGGTTAGGGTGCTTTTCTTATTTCTGTTTCAGATTTCAAGCCACAGTCTCCACCAATTTCGGATATAATAGGTTGAGCGATATTTTCAATACAAGTGATCCAGTAACTGATAATCGACAATAAAAGTGATCACTAGAGCGAAGATGTTCAAACAGCTTACATGGATATCTTCGCCGTCACCGACGTATATCATGCGTTGCAATGTCAAAAACGCATACATAGTGTGATACACCGGATTTTTCTTTTATCATCATTACACATAGGTAACTATAATACAATATGATCATTTATATTTACCCTCTAGCAAGTCATGAAATTATTTCTTGAAAATATCGTGTTGGTAGTGACAAATGAAATACATCTGTCATTATGTGTATGTTCTGATAAATAAAACTCATCTGTCATTAATGTATTTATTAATTTACACTTAAAAATGTTTACAATAAATCATAAAGTTTTTCTGATCGAATCATACTTTAGGAATGGTGTAAAATTAGAAAATGGAGAATGGTCGTACTCCTTGCAGCCTTGTATAGAAGAATTTCGGGCAGAATTTCCAAATTTTCCAACAACATATGACAGTTTGCGGCAATTAATTCAAAAGTCAGTGGTTAAATTCCGTGAAACAGGGTCTGTGTCTCGAAAACCAGGTGCTGGTAGACCACTAAAGCGGACAGTTGAAAATATAACAGATGTTGAGGGATGAATAAATCAATCACCTAAGAAATCGATTCGTAAGCTTTCACAACAAACACAACTGTCATATGGGACCTGCCAGAGAATCCTTAAAAAAGACTTACAAAATTTTCCATACAAATTTCATTGCGTGCAAGAGCTTTTACCAATCGATCATGTAACCAGAGTTAATTACTGTCAGTGGTTCTTAGGTACGATTAATAACGATGACGTTCTTGACAAATCCTTCTGGTCCGATGAAGCATGGTTTCATTTATCAGGATATATAAATAAACAAACAATGCGCATCTGGTCTAGTGAAAATCCACATGAAATTCTTGAAACACCCTTGCATTCACAAAAAATAGGCGTTTGGCTTGCTGTTTCTCGTAGACGGATTATTGGTCTAATATTCTTTAATAATACGATAAATGCAGAACGATATCGTAATAATTTATTGCTACCATTTGTAAATCAATTACATGATGATGAGCTCCGCGAGGGATATTTCCAGCAAGATAATGCAACAGCCCATAAGACAAGAGAAACGATGGAATTATTGCATGAATTCTTTGATAATCGAATAGTAGACTTTCCACCACGATCTCCGGATTTAACAATTATGGACTATTTCATTTATCCACATCTTAAAAATAGAGTATTTACGAATCGTCCACATACAATTGAAGAACTTACTAATGCTATCCGAAATGTCTGTGAGGAAATTACACCACATAATTTAAGGAATGCCTTCAATAATATGAGACGAAGAGTTGCGCTATGCATAGAAAATGAAGGAGCTCACTTTGAACATTTATTGTAGCTGTCTTTATTATTAAACTTTTTATTTTTTCAACTGAAACGTTTGTATGTAATTATTTGTCAAAATGACAAAACCTAATCTGTCATCAGTATAAAATAACCTATATCACACAAACGCTGCAAAATAAGTTAACTTAAATTATGGTACCAACTTAAGTTTAAAAAAGTAAAATGTCATTGCCTTCTAGAGGGTAGAAATATATGATCATATGGTACATTGATTTTTTTTTCATAGGGATAAATGTATGGTGGTGATATAGTAGGCAACCAGTACGCCAGCAATGTTAAATATTCCTGTTTTTCATTCATACTTAAATCTTAAATTAAATACATTTTATTGAAAAATACATCATTTATTTAAAACAGTTACTTATTCCAACAGGCGTATACCTTGTGCGAAGACAATTTTCAATATTTTTAACAAATTCAAGGAAGACGGATAGTATTTCTCTGAGATAGTAAAATTAGTGCATCAAAAAATGTAGAAAATATAACAAAAAAGTACGAATAGATTTTACCATTTTATGAATTGTAGAACGTCCTCACATTATTTCTAACGAATTACCAAACGTAACTCACGACGTATTGGGAGCATTTCAATAACATGATAAAAACAAATACCTCATTGTACTTATCTTACGAATAAGTGGTTTTATAAAATCGAGAAATTTATCATAAAAAGCAATAGTGGGAAGTTCTTGTAGGTAATAAAAATGTTACTATTTCTTTTATAATCCCAATAACTTTTGGACTGTACAATTATCTGACAACATCACTACTGGAATTAAAGATTGAGGAAGAGAAGACACTATGCAACAAACTTTTGGAATCTGTTAAAGCAAGGCTATTTTCATATGAAGGATGATCAGTTACTAGAGCAGCAACTGTTTGAGACCCTCGATTTAGAAGAGAAGGTTTTCATAGTACTGAAAATGCTACTGGAGCTACTTCTTTTCTAGAACAAGAAATGTTTAATATTATGATGAAAATGGATCCTGAAAATAAACAACAAATGCCTGTAATTGAAACAGACATTAATGAACATCAAAAGTCACTTTCCTTATTTGGATTTTTGCAAGAAAGTAAAATGAATTACAGCCAATCTAATAATAACTAAAAGGCAATACTTCGAAAGGCCAAATTCAAATCAGGATGTAGATCCTCTTTTATTTTGGAAGGTAAGTTTAAAAATGATGGGTAATTTTTTATTTGGATTTTCTTTAGGAGCTGAAACCCTTAAAACAATGTGCTAGGAAATATTCTCTATTCCAGTGAGTCCAGCAGAAAGTGAGAGTGTATAGCACAGCTCGTTTAATAATAGAACAAAAGTGTGCAAGACTAAAGCCGAAAAATGTTAATATGATAATGTTCCTAAATAAAAATGTAAAAACTATTAATACGTAATTATTTTATTAAAATTACACCCAACCTTTTTCTATTAGCTAAAGAAATAGCTCAATCAGTTTTTTCTTACTATACTTTCTAACTATTAAAGATATGAATGTTGAAGCTTTTGAAAGGAATGTATATAAAACTCTTTCATGCAAAATGTACATGAAACTTTTTAAATCTATTACGAAACTGTTTGCTTCATCAGTAAAAATTATTTTATTTAAAATTTCTTGATTTTCATTTAACAAATTAAACATGTATATCACAAAAATCAGTTCATATTACTTTATCTTTTCGAGAAGCTCTTGATGGTTTGATATCCTGTATGGCTTATATTTGAATTCTTTCAGGATTTTGAAGGATACTCCAAAATGCCTGGCTACATCTTAAAGCGATCTTACATAACAGGATATTCAGCTTCATGTGTTCTGTTAAGACATGATTGGTTTTATTTTTTTCTGTGAGAATTTAGAAAACCATCTTTGAATTAGTTAAAAATATTTAAAATTGTTTTCGCACAAGATATATCCCTGTTAGGATAATTAACGGAAAACATGTCTCTGACCGCTCTTCTGGTACCACATTATCATTGCTATGAAAAGGTGCAATTTCGTCTTTATTCATGTTTTTAATAAATGATCTATTTTTCAGTAAAATGTAATTAATAATTTAGGTTCACGTATGAACAAAAATTTATAAATTTTGACATAAAAAAATATAATGCTCTCCAGGGGCGGCTCGTGACGACGTATTTTGGTTTGCAGTACAATGATCCGAGTGCTTCGTGTATTCTCGTGTACTAACTGTAACGTTTGCTTAGTAAACACCGAAAACACACGAGGCACTCGCATCATTGTACTGCAAACCAAAATACGTCATCACGAGCCGCCCCTGATGCTCTCCATGGCAAAGTAATTACGAATTAAACAACTTGGTGTATAACTGGTTGCCTAATATGTCACAATGCATCGACTATTCTTTTTTAATCATTAGTATCATTACACATAGGGAATCTATGTGTAATAATAAAAAAAGAAACCCAGCAAACGAAGCTAAAAATCTAGTCACGGTCGTGAGCGCAATAATAAGTAAATACCAGCCAATTGAGATATTGGGAGATGCTGAGGCATGCATTATTATTATTGCATCATAACAGCTGAATGGTGCAAGTGATAAGAGCATCCGACAGTGGTCGAGAGCTCCAGGTTCACAACCATCGTGAGAAGTTAAGTTTTTTCGGGGCTAGTATCTTCTCTAGTTACCCTTAAATGTTCAGGAACTGAAAATCTACCCTCTTACTATGAGGGGGTTTAGTAACAAAGCCATGAAATGCTTAACACACACCTTATACACTATAAGTGGTCTCTACAAGGTTTCAGCCTAAAGGCCAGTTGCCACTTGTACATTTTGATGCAGCATCAAAATGCTGCATTTTTGCGTTCACACTATGCATTTCCACCAATTGCATGCAACAGAAATGCATGCATTTTTTACTGCACGGCTTTAGAACATGTTCTAAATTCGTGCAATAAGTTGCATGCAATTCTAGTGAAAGCTAGGGAATACTGCGTTACCAATATATAATTTTACATTGGTATCATGTGTTTGGACAGTTTCATTTTTAATATCGAAAATATATCACTTCACTTTTGTTGTTGAATGGTAAGTGTTAACATGTGATAGTAATAGACAAATATTTTTAATTTTTCAATTTTATAACTTTTACAGGTTCATTTTTGTAATATTACAAATCGTTACAATCTGTCAAGTAATTTTGTGATTGCCTAAAAATTAAATCCCTAGGTATTTTTTTCGGTTTTATTTTACTGCACATGGAATTGCGTATGTAGATGTGAATATCCTTGCAATTTTTGATGCATAGGAAGTCATGCATTAAAAAATGCATACTTTTCATGCATCAAAAAATGCACAAGTGGGAACTGGCCTTAAGACATTAGACTGTTCTACATCATCACAAAAACAAAATTATTTAATGTATAATTTTTAAATAAAAGGCATTTTTGTAACTTTGTTTATTATAAAAACTTGTATATATTGTCACACAGAAAACGTATAAAAGGCAGATAAATAAAAATATATAAAATTACAGTCTTAAAAGAATTCAAAAAAATCACAAATCGACTAAATTAATTTTTGTCAAGAGTCCTTTAAAACCATATATGTCTACCTCGTGTTCATTTAACAATGAGATAATAGTCTCTTCTTCCCTCATAATACCTTTCTCATTTATTTGATCTCTCAGCCATATTTCCAAATTATCACGATTGATGGTATTAAACAACACGATATCTGAATTAGACCGGTATTTTTCCATAAAACCTTGTTCAATTTTCTTAAAATGATCATAATTTACAGTATATTTCAAATTATTATCTACATCGTGGATATTAAAAATAGGAACAATTAACATACACTTTTCAGGCAATTGATTTATAAAAGAAATAACATCTTCCAAATTATTAATTTTTAAATCATCAATTGTAATGAAATAACATCCATCTGATCTTAAAGAAGCTATGATGTTATCTGTATTAAGATGTGTATTTAGTAGAAAATTTATGTCAACAATATATTTCACAGGGAATTGTTTTCGTATGAGATTAACAATATAAGTTTTCCCCACACCTGTACTACCAACAAATACCAAAACTTTCTTAAATTTCATATCTTCATGTAGACTATTTAAATTTTTTAATGTTATTTCTTTTACATGATCTTGATACAAGACTTTATCTAAATCAAAATGTAATGATGGTACATTATATATAAATGAACAAGAAGCTAGTAACAAAACTATAACTGAAAAAATAATTAAAATATTCAATTTATATTTTGGTTTCGGTATTAAAGGTTCATGATTTAATTTTCTAACTTTGGTTTGATTTGAAGGATTACAAAATTTTGTTTCTCTAGGACATGGGGTCCAATCGTTGATTTTATCATTTTGACTTTCATAACAATCATCAACATCCATTGGCATCTCTTGTCTTCGGGAATCTTCAAAATTTTGATTGCCTTTATATATATTACTGTCTATACTAGAATTTCTAAATGATAGAAATGCAGAAAAAGTATTGCGACAATCACTAAGATTCTTGTCACTATAGCTTTGTGTTAATACATTTCTATCAGATTTTTTCTCTAAATTTTTTTCGGAAAAACATCTGCTTCTACAATCACTTACTTCCCAGTTTGTTTGAAATAATATTTGATTTCCATTTTCTAAAACAAATAAAAATATAAAATCTTTGAAAACTTAATCAATATGAGTTTTATTTATTTACCTATTAGTTGACTGCGGTATCTTATCTTTGATTCACTATTATATTGCCGTCGATAAATTTCCTCAACTAAAATACGTCTAAAATAAGGAGAATCAGAATTAATATCGGGTTCAGAAAATGAACGATTTAAATTTGAATTCTGTAAGTCCATTTAAACAAGTACACTTGTAAATAAAAACAACTATAAATAGTACATTCACCTTATTAGGACGAATATGCAAATTTAAATTTAAATATTAACGAAACTTATATGTTCGGTGAGTATGATAATTATCAGCTGTTGTCGTAACAACAGAATCGCCAACTTTATAAATTAACACCATTTTCGCCAACGTACAATACCTCATCTTTTATTTTTGAATTTTGAAAAAGTATTTTTAGATAATAAATTAAAAATCGAGACATCCTAAAATAGTCTTTATAATACAAAGGTAAAAATAATTTTATGTACGTGTGTATTTCGTTTAGAATTATATTCCGTTTTTAAATATACTATAGAAAGCAATTCCAAAAATCCCTACTTAAAGTTACAACGGATAATAACAATTTTAAATTCCCGGCATTTATGAAATAATATTTTTTATAATTGAAATTTGTCAAGGAAGGCAAAAGTATATTTTAATAAGAGTGTTTATTTTTTATACTAAGTAAATTGGAAAAAAATTTCCTTTATGTTGACGCAGGCGTACTATTTGCTGTCATTTTGTACATATTTATTCGTTTGTGCATGTGTTGCGTGTTGCGTATATTTTTAGATATCTATTGTACAATGCATACAATGATACAAATAAATTGAAGTGTGCGAGTTCATAAAAGATTCGATGATGGTCTTGGACCATTTAAAATTTAGTTATTTTTCCGTAGCAAATAAGACTTTCTGGATAAAAGACCCGTGGATACCTGAGAAAGCTTCAAACGTATTTGAAGCTTTCGAGGCCGTGTTCATGGAACTATGAACCTGGATTCATTGTCTTTTACTTTGTCACAAATAAGTTATTTAGTTGCCTCATTAACAAAAAAGAATAATAAGCAAGTGGTTGCAGAACTATCAAAGGTGAGTGTTATCAAAAATATGTTACTTTGTAAGTGAATATTGTCGCGTATGCCAAATGGTAATGAGACGCCATATTTGCATGACTTCCGTCATTCTGTTACCTACATACAGATTACGGTTTTACCGTCTGAGTAAGAAATATGTAGAACAAAGATGTTTTGATTGTCTGTCGAATTTTTTAGAATCCGGTGTTGTAGTTGATTTTAGTGACATGTTTCTTACATTTTATTCAAAACGTAACTTTGTAAATATAATGTTCATATATATTAACACAGCTCTATGTTTTCTCGATAACAGTTAGTGACTTTGCACGGTCTAGAGGCCGATCGACACTTGCTCCAATGCCTGTTTTCATCAGTGGATTTTACTGAAACGTCCAGTAAAATAACCGCTCCAACACCACAAAGTCAAGTTTTACTGGACCAGTGTTCTTCACTTTTGAATAAACCATCATTCTTGTCTTCTATCTGTTACATTACAGATAAACCGAACAATAATCAAAAGGTATGTACTTTTGAAAGTGCATTAATGCACAATCACCTGCTCTCTATTATTATTATTATTTAAGAGTTAATATAAGAAATTCTAGTTTTAGTATGCTTTTGAATATAATTCATTATAGTGTAGATTCTATTTTGAATCAGTTAATATGCAGACTTAAAAAAAGGAAACTTTTCCAAAAATTTTGCAATTTTTATAATTTCTTTTTTTTGTTGAAACTATGAGGCATATAAGAAATATATACCAACTTTTCTAGTAGTTAAATTTAATATTAGCAGCTAGAATAATAATGCATAATTTCCGAATTTGGAGAAATTATAATTTATTATCAAGTCAAATAGATTTATTAGTAGTACATGTAGCAATTATTATAAAATTGGAAATTTTGAAATAAGTAATGGTAGTATTATAATATTTATAGTGGCGTAATTTTAAATTTCTTTTAGAAAATTTCTTGTATGTATATGTGTTAAAGGAAATTTAATATTATTTTATAAAAAAACCTTTCTGTATTTCATTTTTTCCACATTTTCTTAACTTACATTGTCTAATATTTAAAAATTAACAATTCATATTTATAAATTTATTATAATCCTTTGAGCGATTAATTCTTATTACTATAACTGAGAATTTTCTTAAAATGTTATAAATTATGTAATTAAATATTAAACTGTGTAATGCTTTATCTGTCAATAAGTTTTATAGTAGACACTCAGTTAATGTTTATTATGGAAAAGATAAGCTTTATAATAATAATTACAAATAAAATTGCATCTTATATAATTTTTCACTTATATTTTTTGTCAAGAACACTCAAATTTCTACTGAATCCATGATTATTATTTACAATATGTGATAAAACTTCAGAAATATTTTTTTTTATTTTCAAATTTTAACGTTATTTGTCTACAATCCAAAATATATCTTATAAATCTATGCAAAAAAATATTTTGAAGTCCTGAATTGTATTAGTAACATTTTGAACTTCATGTAACATACATCTTTTTTAAATGAAGCAAGTATTTTATACTAATTTTTTCAAATGATTTCCTTTTGTTTTCGTTTAATTTTGTATGGCTGGTTTTGCTCGAATTATGCCTTTTATTCTACTGGATATATTTTCAATTGGTCAAAAACATGTAAGATCAACTTTTTTCTTCTCAGATATTCTTTCATTTCTTTAATGTTATTTTTATTTTATTTTAATGATAAAGTAATTATTACAAATGTTCGATTCATATTACGTTAAAGAACGCGACTACCATGACAAATTTGATAATTTTTTATATTGCATGTTGGCTTGCTAAAATTTTGCGTCTAGAGGTCGATTGTGCCTTGAATATTTTGTCGAACTTTCATGATAGTTTTAGTTTTATTGTCTCTTCTGTCCTTGCTATTATCAATTTGAAAATGCATATATAAATATCACATTCTTCCTTCAAAACTTGAAAGAAATTAAAATATATATTTAGTTTTCTAACTTTTCATTAAATTGCAATAATATTATTATTGTAAAAATACAATTAACAATGAATCTTTAAACCTAATATTTACTTTATTGGGTCTCATTGTTTGTGAAAGATAAACTATCAACCAATTGATATATCTTCAAATATTATTAAACTTCAAATATTATTGCTGATAAGTGCAAGATAAACACATTGTTGGGACTAGATATTATTAAATTTAAAATTTGGCAATCAACCAGTCTGTAAATAATGGTATTTTAGAAGAATCTTGGAATATAAGTTCTCGTCATTTGAAAAATGCCCTATAAGGTTATCTTCCAATATTCCAGCCTAAAGGTAAAATTGCAAAGAATATTGTGTTTCAGTCAAGTAAACCAGATGCTAATTTTTGAGTTTCAAGTATCAAGTGTACTGGACTTATAAAGGCCCCCATGACTCGAATAGCTTAGGGCTTCATTAAGTCTAAATCTGGCACGGACCGTTGGCATTCAAGCATAAATTAACTCTTTTTCATATTTGCAAATGTGCGTTGGAGTTTTTCCATCTATACTATGTACAGTCGCGAGCAATAAATTTTGGTCGTCAATGTCATGCAAAATTCTGTCATATTTTGACAAACTAGAAATTTTAGCGGATTGATTGTATATGTTTATTGTCAACGATTGACAACAAGCTGTCAAATATCAATTTTATTTTGAGTTGTCAAGAAATTTTCTAGTTATGGCACCAATTTCTTACTTTAATAAAGTTAGTGCTGTTTCCCGAGCAGAAACGGGCTTATCAGAAGAATTTAATTGTAAAGCGGTGGATAGAGAGAGGATTTCTTGAAAGACAAGTGGGTTATATTTCGACAGGACTATTGTCCAGTCCATACTGCTCATAGGGAAACAGAATTGCTTCAAAACTTCAATATAAATGTGGCTTGAGTGGCCAAGTTTGAGTCCTGATTTGGACCTTATAGAAAACTTGGTAATGAATGTTGGTTATGTATACATTTTGAAAACAGGGAGGAACTTTTGGCCGCTATACGTACAGCTTAGAATGATCTTCCACAACGCTATTGGAAGTTCTTTTTAAGATTGCAGCCCCTCTATGGTCGAAATACGAAAGTGGTCTAAAAGACAATAATAAACCTGAACGTATCCAAGTCGAGCTGTTTGAGCAATTAAATGGTTTTGTTTCTTTTCCTTTGGTTAAACGTAAAAATATTACGGGTACTCTGTCACTTTCCGAATATTTTCGATATTTGGAGGGTAACCTTAATTCACATCACATACGTGAAGGAGAACGTATATAATTCAGGGCATTTAATTATGTGTGGTATGGCAAACAAAAAAGTAAGACTAGTATGGATATGTACAGTTTATGCTTTAACTAAAATAATAAATATTTTCAAATTTAAATGTATTCAATATGTTAAGCAATGCAACTTCTTATTCAGTATGCTGCTCTTCAAGAAATTCCCCATTCTCTACCTCAGAAGTTCATACTGCTTCACTGACTGGAATCATTAGAGATTCTCTCATATTCTGCCTACGTTCCAATCTTTTCCTGCAGGTTAGACTCAAATACTTTGAGGGAATTGTTGGCTTCAATTTTCGTTTCAAATTTTTTGAAGTAGCTGTTAAATAAGACAGAATTACATTAATACATCTATAGACAATTGCTTTATTTTTACCTGGAAAAATATATCTTCAAAATGTCAGGAACATACAACCTTATACCGGGTTATAGTTTTACCAATTTTTACTTTTGTTATCCACTGTTTTCATCTGTTAACAATTTCCTTTTGCTCTAAATAGTCTATAATTTGAATTCTTTGCTTGGGGTTAGGAAATATATATATATATATATATATATATATATATATATATATATATATATATATTGTCCGAGCAGGTTTTCGTGGTTTTCCTTCTCGTTTTGAGCGAATGCCGACAACTTTGCATCTTAAGTCGCTCCACGGGCGCATACGTAATAATAACTCATGTCTTGCTTTTCCCTGCCTATCCCTGTTTTCTGTTTTTTGCTGATGTGGTCCTCTACTGGGTTGTAGCCTAGCATATGCGCTACAAAACTCTAGGGGGGTCTGCCCGTTGGGCAGTCAGGTGCCATTACACCTTTCCAGCAAGAGTGAGGAACCATACTACGCGGCGCTATCTCGTCGCCGCGCAATGCACACACCACTAGGACCGGTCCTGGGCGACAACCTGGCTAGGCTGCCGTTAACAGCACACACACACGTTCGACGTGTGTGCTATGCCCCCGCTTCGGCGGAAAACGTTAAGATGGCACAAGTGTGACCATCGTCGACCGAGGTAGCCACTAAGAGTGTTCACTTAGTTGCGATGAGCAACCCCGTACAGGGTGCGCTTCGCCTGTCTGCGCCTTGCCTCGTTGGGGCGGGGGTCAGACCGTCGAAGTACTGCACGGAATTGTAAAGAAGTTGTCGGGAAAGGGTTGGCGGCCCTACGCAACGGCTGGTTATCCGACCTCTCTAAATTCATGCGACCGATCACTAAACACACGCACGAACGCACCGACATACAAAACCCTACACTTACGCTCTCACACAAAACCACACACCCATAGAGAGACGCAAGCTGCCAGCAGCAACCAACACACAAGTTCATACCCAGAAGGAGACACAAATTGCTAGCAGCGAACAACACATATTTTCACACCTTGTTATCTATTTTTTGGAATACTAAGGCATGATTTATTATTATTACTTGAATGTATCTTTGAATAATTTAAACCATAGCAACTTAATTACTTGACATTTATATCCTGTCATTCATATTTTGTATTCTCTTGATAAAGGCGTACACAGCCGAAACATGTAGAGTTTTTTAAATACATATATTTTGAAGTAATATACAGACCTTTAATCGCCTACTGATTAGGTTTACTATATATATATATATATATATATATATATATATATATATATATATATGTATAATCTAAGTTCCCTTTCTACCTTTCGGTGTAGGGATTTTACATATTTATCTCTTAACTAATGTGTATTGTCAGTATTTTGTACAAAGTTTTTCCACTTTTTTCTATCTTTGGCAATTTCTCTTGCGTTCAGTACTGTTTCTCCTCTGTTCTCTATCAATTTGGCTACCTCCTTTTCCCATGATTGCTTCGGCCTCCCAGGTCTTCGTTTGACTATTATTTTGGACGTCCATACTCTTTTAGTTTGTGTACATTCCCTCATACGCTGTAGGTGTCCCCACCATCCTAATTGTTTCTTTTCTATATATTCCATTATGGGTTCTATTTGTAGCTCTTCTCGTACGTCAATATTTCTCACTCTGTCATTTCTTGTTATGCCTTTCACTCCCCTCAGAAATTTCATCTCAATCGTCTGTATTCTGCTTTTATTTCTATTTGATAGTACCCATGATTCGCTTCCGTATGTTAATATTGGTCTGAATATTGTTCTGTATACTGTCATCTTGGTTTTTTTTGATACGATCACTTATGTCAATGTTTTGATTACCATTTCATTCCAGTATTACTCCCAAGTACTGAATTTGCTCAACTTGTTGTATCCTTTGGTTGTCGATTTTTATATTCAATTCTTCCTTTTCCCCATTTGTTACTATCATCACAGTTGTCTTTGTTATATTTATCTTCATTCCATTCTCCTTTAATATGTTATTCCATATGTTTACATTGTCTTGCAGCCCTTTTTCGGTGTTAGCCATAATGACAATATCATCTGTGAATACACACTCCGTTAGCTCTATTGCTTTTAGGTTTCTGAATCCCACGTTGAGTTTTTTCATGTGTGGTTTGCATTTCTTAATTATTTCATCAATGAAAATATTAAACAGTACCGGGCTGAGTACTCCTCCCTGTCGCAAACCGTCTTTAATTTCAAAAATGTCTGACTTTCTATTTTTACTGATTACATAGTTTAGGTTAGGTTAGGAAATACATAAAAACTAATATTAGGTGTTCGCTTACGCCATGAATTACACCGAGGCACAGAACAAAACTTATTAGACATCTTCTTAAACAAATGCTTGGCTAAATCCACGTAAAATAATCTATCAAACCCAACTTGCAAACTATTGAAAATAAGTTCAAAATTTTGTTATTGTCCCTTTGAAAGCTTCACATATTAGCCGGCCGGGTGCGTCCGCTTGGGAAGAATTGACTATTTCAGAAATTTATGTTTGTTTATGCCCAACCGCTTAAATAAAGTTATTCAAGTGAACGACGAGTCGATCAAGTATATAAAAAAAAATATTTCTTCAAATTTTCCACTCCAACAGCTTACATATTTATACGTTATATATGTATATGTACAGCTAAATAACTCAAAAACAAAAGTTTATTTAATGTTTTTCAAACTCGCCTTTGTCAGAAGGAAAACAGATAAAACTTCGACGTTAAACTACTGTTTTTGCAATTTTTTTATAGTACAAATACCAATTCACCAATAAAAACACCGAAAATCAAATAATAATGCTATTTATTATTATACTAAGATCTTCTTTATTTATTTTTAGTCTAATAAAGTGTGTTTCATTTCTTATTTAATGTCTTTATTGTATTGTTGTACCAATATTCATTATATTCGACAAGTATCTGATAAATAGAAGGTAATAACACTAATAACGTTTGAAAAGTGTTTAATACCAAAATCATATACACTGCTCTAGTGTATATGATTGTCAATTGTCAATTGCATTAAGAATGACATTGAGGATCAGAATTTATTGCTCGCGACTGTATCTCATTTACAATCGCTGCTTGCAATTCTTCGAAAGAATGAAGTCTATTTTCAAAAATTTTAGTTTTTAAATACCCAACCAGATAAAAAAACTAAAGGTATTTAATCGGGTGAATGTGATAGCCAATGGTTCTTAGTAATTAATCCATTATCAAAATATTTTCCGAGAAACTGTGCAAGTAGCATGCGCAAGATGTATCTTGATAGTAATATCCTCTTTGCAATTTGTCAGAACGCACAAGTATTTGCAGTATTTCTGTGGGATATCGCTCTGCATTCATTGTATTTTTAAAAAATATTCGACACCTTAACATCCCTACCAAAACACCAATTTTCACAGGGTGCACTCATTTTTACAAAATTATGTAAATTCGCCTACGTTCTGTAATTTTGGCTATGGATATATGATGATAAAACAAACTTTGTCTGTCAAAATGTAACATTTAAAATATCATAATTTATTCTGAACTTACTGCAAATGAGAATTAATCAATATTAAATCTCATTTTTACATGTAAATGTCGCCTTATGTGATGCGTTAATAACTACAATCCGACAAACTAAGTTTGTACCAGTATGTAGAACACACCTCGTCGCGACTCCGACCTTCCTGGTAATTAGGATAATTAGAAATTGCTGAAAAGCCACGTCCATCAATGAAACGTACAGACGCGTTTCGCTCTTCTCTCGTTTTCGAGATACCGTACATTGATAAGCTCCAATAAGAGCGAAACGCGTCTGTACGTTCCGTTGATGGACGTGGCTTTTCAGCAATTTTTAATCATCATTTATATTTACATTGAACCATCGGCAGTAGTGAATTTTTCATTAATAATTAATATCCAACTGTTGCCCTATAACGATTGTTCTATAGGAATGCATTTGTAAATTTGTTACTAAAATTTTTCTAATTGATTTGTTAGGATTTGTCTCAAACTGTTGTCTAATATCCTCTTCTGTTAAAACTGTTGGTCGTGCAGTTATAAGTATATTTTTAATGTTCAAAACGATACACAATCCTATCTTGACGTTGCGAAAATACTTTGTTTGAAACAATGTGGTCAGGATAATGTTCACGAAATTGCTCCATGCAGGATTGCAATGAATATGGCTATTGACCGTCACAAATACTAAAATGGAAAAATAGGAAAATATAACGAGAGCCAAACATTAGAATTAACAAGTTGCCACTGAAGTTTTGGCAGTGATATTAAGATATTTTTAGGTCTTTCACCTTAACAGATGAGTCAATTGATAAACAGTTAAATAACAGGGTTGACAAATCTACATTGCTTTGAGTCAGCTGTTAGTAAATAAATCTATGAAGTCAGGTTTATGTTGTCGTTTTAAAATAGTAACTCCTACTAATATGCTTTAATTTACTTTATTATATATAGAAATACAAACAAAATCGAAATACAACTGTAAATTTATTTATTTTAGACTACATATACAAAAATAATACACAGAACATCTATACACATATTAGAGATTAAAGGGCTTGTAACATTGTAATAAACATATGATATAAATAAAAAGGAAACAATATTAATATGAAATACTAGTTTTGGTCATCATTTACACTGTCTTCTGAATCGGAGTTATTTTCGTTGGTTATAAATGGTAATATGTTTTGCTTTTCGAAACTGACTTCCCTATCCCACCATTTTTGAATTTTCTTTTCGCAAAGGTTAATGCTGTCAGCGCAAATGTCAGGGGTTACTGGGGTTAATGCCTCTTTCCATATTCTTACACATTTTTCTTCTTTTCTGCCATATTTTCCTATTCTATTGTTGTAATATGTGTTTATTATACCTCATGAGTTCTATGGTGTTATACATACAATGGTACGGTGGAACTTGAAGAAACACATGCCCATATTTTTCTGTTAATTCATTGGTGGTTTATGCCTTTACATAAAGATTAAGAAATTTCTGAAGAAAATAATGAAATATATATGTATTAACCATTCAACTAAATCCAATAATTGTATTTTTAAGGCAGTTCTGTCAACCAATATTATTATGGTCAGCCATGTTTGAATATCATTTTTATGAGAAGATGATGTTGGACTTTTATTTTTAAGAGTACTATGCTAACTTGCATTATCGAAAACAATTGTGGAGCGTTCAAAATTCATAAGAGGTTAAACCAGTATAAGAAATTGTTTCTGTTCATGTCACCATGGTAGCCCAGATGCTGACTATTTGTTGTAAATATTAATTCAGCTCCAGAAATAAATCCTAATTACCTGCATGTAATACAATGTACCTATAACAAGATAAATACACATTACGAACCAATATTTTTCTGTTAGTAATAGATTGTACCTTTTACTACACGCTTTTGTAGCTTTGACAGTTTCTATTGATTTATTTTGCCAAGATTTGCTAATAGTTCCATCATGAAGAACCCAGGTTTCATCGACGAAAACAAACTACGTAAATGTTCATGTTTCATAAAAACATATTGTTGTAAGAACGTAACACGTTTTAATACAATATGTGGGAGTTCCATTAATGCTCGTTTAGGATCATCCTTTTTGTAATGAAAACCTATTCCATGTAATATTTTTCATAAAGATGTATTACCACCAGAAAAAAGTGTTTTCTTTCAGGATATTATTCAAGGATGAAATCGTAATATGCTGTTTTCTAATTAATTGAAATATTAATTTCGTAAATATAAGTACATACTAAATTACTTAAAACTTACTGTTTTTATACATGTCATAAACTGTTTCTAACTGCACATTGATGAAAATCATCATCTACGACAGGCTTATTTTTAGTCCGTTTTCGCTTTGGACTAGATGTTTTGACGCAGATGATATTTATTGTTGATAATTTATTGTTGCAATAAAGATATTTAAACTAATTGCTACTCTCTGTAATAAAAAATATTAGTGTTAAAACGTCTATAATATAAATAATAGAAAATATTGCGTGTCGAACAGCAGAAAGCGGGAAATAATGGCCTATTATTATCGCGTTCTATTTCGAAATACCCGATCAATGATAGAATGATTTCTTTTGCTTGTTTACCTAACGGTTTAAACATGATTTAGATTTGAAAACACCTTATCTTATATACATATAATATCGATGTATAAATACAATGAAATCGGAACTTATAAATATAAATATCAACTCGTTGTAAACAACTAATTCGAATTACATTTAGCAGAATCCAAGCAGGCACCCCATGCCTAGTTCTGGTAACATAATATATTCACTTAATCGAGAGAATTACTAGGATTATTAGGCATTATTGTAATTTAAATGTTACTTGGCCCGAAGTAACTGTTTATCACGTGACTCGTCTGTTATCGTGAAAGACCTATATTGTACGAGTGTTTATAGGAATGATTATTAAGTTTGGTGGCTGTGTCCTTGACGTCGATTATCCATTAATTATAGACACGTTTTACAATTTACTCCGTTATATGCTTCCTTTCTAATTCCAGTCAAAGTCACTGTACCTGTAGTTAAAAAGAATATATTTCTAAATAAGTTCCGGAGTAATTTGTAGGGAATAAATTGCTTTATAAATCAAAAATTTGTTTAGTCGAAAGCTAATTACTAGATTATATGTTAACTTCTATTTTTCCAATTAATAATCGCTCGCCGGAAATAACGTATGCCCTAAAAGGTTTGGCACAGAATTCAATGAAATTAAATTGAAATAAAAACGAAACAATGTCAAGTTGATTTTGGTGACAAAAGTTTGTTTACATTTTTTACTGTAAGTTAATAGTTAATTTGAAGTTGTTGCTTTACAATGTATAAATTAAAACCCCGAAAAATTAACTACAACTTGATTGGACGGTTGCCCAATGCTGAAATATTCCGAATCTTGGAGAAATGAAAATATTTCACGTAGAACGATTTATCGCACAATAGCGGAATGTGAGCAGGGAATTCCATGTCTTAACCTTGCTCCTGCAATTGACAGCGGTCAAAGAGGCTCAATGAAAAGACTGGTATTGTTGGAATTGAAACGAAATAGTCTAAAATATCGAAAAAGATGTTAGTGTTCCAAGTACACCCAAGGCGGACTCGCCGTCAAATGAGGCGAATCATGAGATTATGGAAAGTACGAGTATTTCACATTAAGTTACTCTAAAGTGAAAGGAAACGATGGGTTTTACACGGATAATATAGTGGAATGCCCTGACAATGTTAAGTACAAACATAAAGCGAAATTCGTCGATACAATCCTTGTCTGGTGCGCAATTTCTACTAGGGGTATATCCCTATATTTTGCGAGAAGAGTAACAAGCAAAGCTTTGAACAGTCAGAGCTATATTAATAACTGTCTTTCCAAATTGCTTCAATTCATCAATGAACATAATGGTGATGACAATATCATGTTTTGACCAGATTTGAAATCGTGCCATTACTCTCGAGAGACCAGAACTGGCTTCGACAACACCACACACCTTTGTTCCCAAAAACGATGCCCCAACAGACTTGTCTCAGACTCGCCCAACAGAGGATTTTTGGGCTTTACTGTCGGGGAAGGTTTATTGTGGAGGGTGGGACGTCAAAAATGAGGAGCAACTAAGACGGCGAATTTACGAAAAACAGAAATTGATTTGAAGTCCGTCTAGCGCCTGATGAGAGACATGCTAGAGGAGAATGGGCTACCTCGTGTAATTTAACAATGTAGTTTAGTTAAGTATTAAGTTGTACTTTATGATAACTAATAAGCGTTTGAATAAATTTGATCGTTTAAAAAAATCATATTTTGAGCCAAAACTTTTAGGATATATATTAGATCTTGTTACCAAGAATATAGTTGTATAACTGTTATGAAGAAGTTATTTTTGTGTAGAATATATTTGATATGTTTATATTGGAATAAACACTTCTCACATCAAACTATAATACATTTACCCTTCCTGTTATAAACAAAAGGATCCTGAAATATTAATGTTTCTCCTTTCTTAATTATATTTTCATCTACGTGTAGTATCATATTTTCTTTTATTGATTTTTGATTTATCTGACTTATTTTTTTCAATTCATGATAAACTCAAATTTTGTTGAATTTTCTTTTATGAAAGGTGATGTTTTTTTTCGAAATGAAAATGTAAATAACTTTATGGATGTATAACTTTCTCTTTTACTCACTTTGTCGTTAATAAATTTTCTGAAGTATTGGGATGCAATCAAATACAAGGTGTCCCGTATCGTTATGTTCAAATTTTAGGAATGTAAAGTAGACTTCATTTCAAGTAACAAGAACGTAAAACTTGTATATCCATTTTTATTTGTTTCAAAGTTACAGATCTAAGAATGTGATTGTCAGATCATGAAAAAAAAATGTAATCCTAAAATCAATACAAGCTGATTTTATTTAAAAAAAGTTATACGATTCAATAACAGGCCTGGGATTGTTAACGTTGCATAATAAAATGTTATCCTAAAATAAATAAACACGTGCCGTAATGCATACAGTAATTTCTTAGAGATCTACAAAGAAGAGTACTGGAAATTGATTTATTATAAAGAAGGTTCTTACTTATTTCGTAAGTGCTGAACCATGAATATCATACAATAAATAAATGTTCAGATGACCGTTAACGATGCATTTTTTAATAAAGGATTGCATTACGTTTAAGTTCATGCAACAGCTTATTAGTGAGTGGACACGTTTTCTTTATTCAAAATGCCTTACCGATTATCTTCTCAAGAGTATGCGGACATGCATTTTGTGTATGGCTACTGTAGCGGCAGTGCACGTCAAGCTGTTATTGAATACCGACATCGGTTTCCCGATAGGCGCATTCCTCATTACAGAACGTTTCTGGAAGTACACAGACAATTTCGGGAATGCGGACTTTTCGACCGAGGAGTAAATTTGCCAGCAAACTTAGAGGAAGAAGCAGTAGCTATTGTTACAAAGGATCCAACTCTCAGTGTACGTCGAATCGCTAGACAACTAGGAGTGCCACGAGCGACAGTTTGGCGAATTTTAAAACGTGAGGGCTTATATCCATATCACTATCGCAGGGGACATGGTTTGCTTGAGGCAGACCACTCTGCTCGTCTGGTTTATTCTACCTGGATGTTAAGACAGTCACGACTTCATTTTAATTTCTGCAGAACAGTCCTCTGGACAGATGAATCTACGTTCACGAGAAGTGGTGTTACAAATCTGAGAAACCTGCACAGGTGGTCATCAGAAAATCCCAAAGCTATACGCCCATCTAAATTTCAACATAAATTTTCTATTAACGTTTGGGCAACCCTAATCGATGACTTGTTGATTGGCCCTGCCTTTCTTCCTGAGAGGTGAAATGCGGATAATTACCTTCAATTCCTTATTGACGAACCGCCAGGTCTTTTAGAGGATGCCCTTGAATGTTCGACGAAACATGTGGTTTCACATGGATGGGGCACCACCACATTTCGGAATTGTTGTCCGAATTAGGTTAACGTCAATTATCCAAGATGGATTGGTCGAGCTGGTCCTGTTGCATGACCACCCAGATCTCCCGATCTTAATCCCCTTGACTTTTATTTATGGGGGTACATGAAAAATTTAGTCTACGCGCAAGTTTCGAATACAAGAGGAGAGTTGTTGGATCGTATTCACCTGGCTGCCAAGCAAATCCGACAAAACAAGTATGAAATTCGGATAAGTACTTCTTCTGTTGGCTTACGGGCACAAGCCTGCATTCAACAAGGAGGTGGACATTTCGAAAATATTATTAATTGAAATTTTTTAAATAAAATCAGTTTTTATTGACTTTAGGATTATATTTTTTTTTATGATCTGACATTCATAGATCTGTAACTTTGAAACAAATAAAACATGGATATACAAGTTTTGTCTTTTTGTTACTTGAAATGAAGTCTACTTTACGCTCCTAAAATTTGAACATAACGATACGGGACACTTGTATACTTAGAAAGAAGTAAACTGGATAAAAAGTTAAAGAATTAGTTTATGTTTGTGTATTAAATATCTTCATGATGATTTTTTTTTTAAAAATTGAACAGCTATGTATTTGGAATTCATAATATAACGAGCGAACTGTGCTTTGACATCCGCTAAATAAGCTACTGGTCAAAATTTACCCCTGTATCTGCAGAGCAAAAAGAGTTTCAACTGTGCCAATATATGTATATACAAATAGTAATTTTTTTTATATAAAATTTAGTGAATTTGATATTGAAAAGGAAGACGCGACATTTCACTGAAAATGCCACATGAATGCAAATCATAGATTCTTAATAATTAGGGAGGACATAAATCTTAATTAGCTATTGAAATAATATGCGTCTAGTTAAGATTTACGTTAAAAACTTAAGGCAAAAAAAAGTGATACAACGCAACACACAATGATGAGCCGCTGTTATATAGAGGAGGATATTATGCTATCTGCTATATCATGTAACTCCGTCGTTCAGCGGTGATACAGGATGTCACAGAATAACTATTCCTAATTTTCAGAAATGGTATAGGCCACTTAAATAAACATTTCTTTATTAATAAACTAGTGTCTGGAAATTTCTCGATGTCAAGATAAACTAGAAAATTTTTAAATACAATCTCAATTACAACAGGCAAGGAACATATTAGAAATAATACTGCATCAAACTTTATAAAAATTGTTCGAATTTACGACCACCATTTTCGATACACAAGTTGTAACGATGTGCAATCGACTGCCGAATTCTTCGAAATAGTTGCGGACGTTCACGAATATCACCAAACGCTAGAATACTTCCAGCCATTAACTCTTCTTCTGTATTAACAGGTTTCTCATAAACCAGTGATTTAATATGACCCCAAATACAAAAATCAACAGGAGTCATATCTGGTGAACGTGCAGGCCAATAAATCGGCAATTTAATCCAAAGTGTGCTGGTGCACCATCATGCTGGAAAACAATATTTCTTCGAATATTAAGTAGGACATTTTCAAGCAATATTAATAGAAAACTTTCATTCTTGATGTAACCTGTGAACGACGTGAAGATTTTCTTCACTCCAAATATGACTGTTGTCTGTATTAATAAAATAGCCATCTTTTGTAAAACATACCTTGCCTGTCCATAATACGGTCCTAGGAAATCTTGGTTCGTCGTTAATTTTATTTAAATACAATAAATTCGGCAAATTGAACTCTGTTTAACGTTTGCACTTTTTGAATGTGAAACGGATGCTTTTGGTATTCCTTCAATACCCTCCATACAGATGTGTGACTTGTATGCATCGCATGGGGAATGGCACGAGTGCTTGTTTTCGCGTTATTTTCAAATTGTTTGAGATCTCTGTCCTAAAAGTTAACATATAGGGCAGTACGATTAGCTCCCGAATCTATTTTCTTTACTTAGAATTCACCACTATCTCGAATACGCTGATCCACGCTGAGGATGTTGCTCCGCATAAATTCGCCTTGCTTCGTTAGCAGCACCGTAAGCTGCTTCGTGGGCAAGATGCAAGTCTACTAATTCAATATTTGTAAAATGATGCATTTTCGTTCAAACACTAATTTATCTAATAAAGATTAATTTGTGACGGACGTAAAATGGTTGTTGTTTTTCAAAGGTTGCTATGAGACAATTTTTACTTATACCGCCAGGAAAGTCCCGGACTAACAGCCGATTTTTTCATTTTATCTCAATACTGAAAAATTATTTTAACATTAGTTTATTAATAAAAAAATGTTTCCTATCATTTCTGAAAATTAGGAATAATTATTCTGTGACACTGTATATCTACACCGCCAACATGACAAAGCGTGACCATATGTAGCTCGTATATTACGAAACTTTAGAGAATAGCACGGCATGGGCATGATTAACTTGCTAAATCATCAGATCTTTACCTAACTGAATATTTCTAAAACATGCTCTGCTATTAACCGAGGGACTTCTGAACAACTTTTACGAGTTTCGGCAACGAATACAGCAATTTTTGTTGGCCATCTTTAACACAATTAACTTCATTTTATGTCAGTTTATAGCATATCATAATCAAACGATTTTTTTCTCAAGAAAACTATTTTCTAGCTCGGTTAATATATTTACACGCAAAATTTCAAAGCAGTCGTGTCATACCTTTTGGAGATACAAATGTGGGAATACTCTTGACCAGTTGTTTATATATACCGGGTATCCTTGAAGTAAAAAGATAACCTATGAAAAATAGAAAGGTTAAATTCTATAGAATATTTTACCAAAATTTCCTCTCAGAAGCAAGAAAGAAATGACAAACAATATTTGAAAAAAATTTGTTACGCTACTGTGCGACTATATTATAAAAGACGATATCTTAAAGTTTATCGATAATAAATAACAAGCAGAATAGTTTTGTTATTGTCTATCTCGCTTTAAGTTTTGTTCAGTTGTAAATCGTTATGTACGTTCGATATAATTTTTCGATTAAAGATAGGTGTTACCAAATAGAACGTTAAATGCCCGTAGAGCACACATCTTACATCTTTTAATAAACTTCACTGACTAAACTAAAATTAAAACTAAACTGAGCTAAAATTCATTCTGGCACCGATAAATTTTTAACGTTGACTTTTCGTATCAGGTTATCGAACCCTTACTATATTAATACTGGTAGCCGTAACTTTGTGGTAATTCATTTTGAAAATAATAAAATAAAATAAAACAATAACTTTGTTATATATACCACTTTATTCACATATAATCGTGACCGCGGTTTCGACATACAATGTCATTATCAAACTGCAAAAGTTACAGGCCTACATAGAACTTATAAATGACACAAAATATATGGGGGTGGTTTATGATGTTATTTAAAATTACTACTATATACTTAACTATTATATACAACATTGGAAAAGAGGTGTATATATAAGATCCAACTGGTCATTTAAAACGATATCTATTGTGTTGTTTCGGCTTTTAAAACTTTCTAGGGTCTCTAAAATATTTAATTTACGACCTTTCTCGGCCAAATGCAATATTTTACGGTGACCAAATGTATGCCTTTCTGTAATAAGATGGTTTGCGAATGTTGAATCTGTCTTCTTTAGTTTATATGACCTCATGTGTTCTTTTACCCGTATAATAAAACTTCGACCAGTCTGACCTATATATACACTTCTACAATCATTACAATATAATTTGTACACCTGATTTATTATTAATATCTGTTTTAGGTTTTGCGTTAAGAATGAAATTACTTGTTTTTACATATGGTTTGTAAGCTATACTAACATTACTATTATTTTTTGAAATTATATTTCCAATTTGCTCGCTTATTTTACCGAAGTAAGTTAACGAGACAAATTGTTTCAAATTAGCACTATCTTTAGGATATACTAAACTAAGGGCCACTTGTAACTGTTTTTTTCTTTAGTATACTGTCAATTACGCTACTTTTATAACTATTGTTTACCGCTATTTGTTGTATAGTATTGATTTCACGAACAAAAGATATTAAACAAAGGAATATTTAATGCTCTATGTATCATAGAATAAAAAAATTAATGTTTGTGTGTCTTAGGGTGTAGTGAATCTTTGGGAATAATGCAATCAGTGAAAGTAGGTTTACGATATATATCAAATTTTACGCTCTGATCTAATTTGTTTAATTTTAAATCCAGGAAGTTAATACTGTTATTCTCTTCTATTTCTACTGTAAAATTGATATTAGAATGGATTAAATTTATGTAGTTCAGAAGCATATTACAGAAAAAATCCTTTCATCACAACTAGGTAAAAAACATATTAAATTTTGGTATCGGTATGTAGACGACATCCTAGCTTGCTTTAAGGATACTCATAGACAACTACAAACATTTCTGAACTACATAAATTCAATCCATTCTAATATCAATTTTACAGTAGAAATAGAAGAGAATAACAGTATTAACTTTCTGGATTTAACATTAAACAAATTAGATCAGAGCTTAAAATTTGATATATATCGTAAACCTACTTTCACTGATTGCATTATTCCCAAAGATTCACTACACCCTAAGACACACAAACATTCATTTTTTAATTCTATGATACATAGAGCATTAAATATTCCTTTGTCTAATGAATCTTTTGTTCGTGAAATCAATACTATAAAACAAATAGCGGTAAATAATAGTTATAAAAGTAGCGTAATTGACAGTATACTAAAGAAGAAACAGTTACAAGTGGCCCTTAGTTTAGTATATACTAAAGATAGTGCTAATTTGAAACAATTTGTCTCGTTAACTTACTTCGGTAAAATAAGCGAGCAAATTGGAAATATAATTTCAAAAAATAATTGTAATGTTAGTATAGCTTACAAACTATATGTAAAAACAATTCATTTCATTTTTAACGCAAAACCTAAAACAGATATCAATAATAAATCAGGAGTGTACAAATTATATTGTAATGATTGTAAAAGTGTATATATAGGTCAGACTAGTCGAGGTTTTATTATACGGGTAAAAGAACACATGAGGTCATATAAACTAAAGAAGACAGATTCAACATTCGCAAACCATCTTATTACAGAAAGGCATACATTTGGTCACCGTAAAATATTGCATTTGGCCGAGAAAGGTCGTAAATTAAATCTTTTAGAGTCACTAGAAATTTTTAAAAGCGGAAACAACACAATAGATATTGTTCTTAACGACCGGTTGGATCTTATATATACACCTCTTTTCCAATGTTGTATATAATAGTTAAGTATATAGTAGTAATTTTAAATAACATCATAAACTACCCCCATATATTTTTGTGTCATTTATAAGATCTATGTAGGCCTGTAACTTTTGCAGTTTGATAATGACATTGTATGTCGAAACCGCGGTCACGATTATATGTGAATAAAATGGTATATATAACAAAGTTATTGTTTTATTTTATTTTATTTTATTATTTCCTTACCATATTCATACACAATGTTATCTTATAACGTTTTTATAAACACATAAACATTGCAAGTGCGTTTACAATAACGGTCTTTTTATATCCTTATTTATATTTTATATTTGCTACTTCTCGTGAAAGAAAACATTCACAATACACATTTTAAAAATTTTTAATATAATTGTATAAACAGCCGATTTTGATTGAAGTTATTAACTTTAGTCTACAGCAATGTAATAGTTTTTATAATATCGACAGCTGTTACGTATGTAAAGATACGCTGTGGCGTATCTGTATCACTTCATTAGAGGTATTTACATTCGGAATCTTTTGAATACATAGGCGTCACGTAATACAATTTTAAGGGAGTTTTTAATTTAGAGGTTCGCGTCGCAATTGACACAATGTTTTGGATTTGTATTCTATATAATTACATCTTTCTATTTTTCACTCATTCTTTTTATTTCAAGGACAAGGTATAATTACTATTGTTTGTAATTTGTATCATGACTTAAAGATAATAAATCAAAAACATTTTTTTTTGCTTTTCACAGCTTTAAATTTTTGTTGTAGACATTAAAAGTTGGATCCCATTTCTTTCAACAATTGTGCAAGTGCCTTCGCCTCTCACCTGTACAAGAAGTTGTATTTGCTTTAGCTCTGTGCCACTCGTCGAATGAGGAGCTAGTCAACTACTCTCACAACCATTTACGTTATAGTGTACCTGTTCTTGTGAAATCTTATATCGACACCGAAGGGAGCAGCAGTCAGCACGCCGGCGGTCTACACGAAACAACTCCGGAAGTTTTGCACTTGATACTCTCCGTTATACTCAAATCTCCAAAAGAAGTCGGCTTAAGCAACGACGTACACACCACATTTCTCAATACACTCAAGAAGGACTTCCCGAAGGATATCGTTCCGGTAGTGTTAGCGCCCTTAGTTTATCCGGACGAGTGTGAAATCGCACCGGAGATGTCATCAGAAGGCCCCGGTTTAACCGGGGGCATGCTAGACACGTCCTTATCAGATATGATTCGCGAATTAGGTTACGGTTTTACATCTTCGATAGAAGAATGCAGGAATACATTACTGAAACTTGCAGGCCGCGACATATCGTCTATGCACGTTTCCAGAATATTATCGGTAATGTGTCAACCTAACAGCGGCTTCGAAGAATCTCTAAATATACAGCAACCGGGTTCGTTTAATAAATCTCTTGAAGGTAGAACTTGGAACGTTGACGTGTTCGTGCAAACTTTAAAAGAGATAGCGCCAAATTTGCAGTGGGGTAGTGTTATTAGAGAACTGGACCATCAGAATTTCGTAATTAAAGATCGCGCCGGACTGTGTACTCTTATAACAGCCTTAAAAATGGGTTTGCAAAATAACGGTTTTTACCCGGAAACTTTTCCGGTAGATCATTTATATAGGCGATGGAATAGTTACGAAGGACAGTTTAGTTTACTACAACATATACTCAAAAACCCGGACGTGTTCTGTTTTCTGGACTATCCGTGCACAACAGTTTCTGTTGATATGTTGAAAACACCACCCGAACAAGACAGTAAAGAACTGGATAATTGGAGATCGCTCAGTTTAATCGAGTTGCTCCTGCAATTATCAGAGTGCAACAATTTATATCGTCCAGTATCCGAATTGTTTAATGTCCCCATGCAGAGTTGTCCCGACGTTTTGGTGTTGGCACTACTACAAATTCACGGGTCTGTCACTATTTTGAGGCAAGAGCTGTTGACTAATTTAATACCAATTTTCCTGGGTAACCATCCGAATTCGGCTGTCATTCTTCATCACGCGTGGCATACACAGACACTGAATTTCAAGAGTATAATCATGCATTCAATGGCTCAGTGGTACAGTGGCGGTGGTGATCACGACCAGACGAAGTTGTCCCGAATTCTTGATGTAGCGCAAGATCTCAAAGCTTTGTCCATGTTGTTAAACGCCCAGTCGGCCCAATCGTATCCTTTCATCATCGACTTGGCTTGTCTGGCTTCCCGACGAGAATATCTGAAATTGGAGAAATGGTTGACGGATAAAATAAGAGAACATGGGGAAAATTTTGTGATGGCATGCATCAAGTTTTTGCACCGTCGATGTCCACAACTATTAGGTGAGAAATAAATACAATAATTTAATTATTTACACAATGTATTGTATTAAATAATATCACAATTCTGAAGGATAATTCGTTTATCTCTATTGTAAAATTAATTGATTTATACTCCGTTCAATGTAAGTTCCGTTTTTTTAAACGTCGCTTCCCCTCCACATTGTTGCCGATTAACTGACAATTACAGAATAGGTTATGTCTGGTGTCACTTAAGTGATATATGGGCTATGTTTTTGTATTGATTCATGCTGACCGTGTAGTAATGAAGTAAAGAGTTATTAATGAAATTTAGAAGTTATTCAAGTAATTTATAACTACGTACATAATATATCAAATACAAAAGAGCTAATATTGCTACCCGTAGTCAGTTTGTATTGACTTTAGGATTACATTTCTTTTTCATGATCTGACAATCACATTCATAGATCTGTAACTTTGAAATAAATAAAAATGGATATACAAGGTTTGCGTTTTTGTTACTTGAAATGAAATCTACTTTACACTCCTAAAATTTGAACATAACGATACGGGACACTTGTACATATTACACAAATACGGTAATGAAACCACTTGCTTTAAGATCTATTGATCAGCATTATTAGAGACTCGATCGAAAAGTTATTCTTGATGTCTTAAAATTAATCGGAATCATCACTATCACGTCTATTAAAATAAATTCTGTCATTTTTATCGATCACAACCTCCTTTCTCCACCAGTCTTCTATAATGTTTTCAGCATGATTCATACAATTCTTCCACGTTTCTGATGTTACATGTTCCAGTGCATCCAGTCATAGTTTCAAAACATTCTCTGCCCTTCCCCCATATATTCCTATATTATCGTAATATTTTTTCGCAATTCTCCATTCATTTTCAATTGCATTGAATGTAAAATGATATGGGGGTAATCTAAATACGTTGTGTCCATACTTTTCAGCTAACTTATCTGCCACATACACTTTTCTTGGTCTACGCATGAAATTAAATAATTAAGTAGTGCTAATTATAGAAGTTAAAAAAACTAATTGGTTAACAAGTTGCAGGAGTTGTGGTTTCAAAGAGTCATCATATTGTATTTTATTTTCATTTAACCAACCCTGGATGATATCAATCTTTTTCGACATAGAAGTTGTGATACTTTTTTCAGTAACACTTCGGTAAGGTGCATTGTCCATGATGATTTGAGATGGCTGCTCTAGATTTTTAAGTAACTGTTCTTCAAACCATAGCAGAAAGTTACTAGAGTTCATTTCTCCATGATAGTCTAGATAATATTCTTTTGATGGAAATGTAAGCGATGCTTCAGATATAATAAGTCCTTTTCGATTACCAGCATGAACAATAATACTAACCATTCACTAACTTTCGCTCATCAACATTCGTCCTTTGATACTTTGAACATTCTGATCTTGCCACGATCTACTTATAGTGGCATTTTGGAAAATCAATATTTCATCTATAAAAACAGGCTCCCACAAATAATTTACATTTTTATTTTTAATGTAACCCACCAGAAAATCTACTCGACCAATAGTAATATGAGATTGTTCCATTAGTGCTCTGCGAGGATCATCTTTTACCAACGGAAACCAATGTTACGTAAAATTATTGATAAGGATGTTCTACCGCCATTGTATATGCTTCTCTCTTGTAGGGTATCATGCAAGGTGTTGAGCGTAACATGTTGTTCTGAAGGATATACATATGATGTGATTATGATATAACAAGATACAAAAAATGGAATTTACTATTTCAATACATGTCATATATTGTATTCTGAATAGCCATTTGATCAGTCATCACTGTAAAGACGGCAGACTATGTGCCAGACAGACAAGAATCATTTCACCATGTGTACTAAATATTGTTTTGGGTACTATAATATAAATATGTTTTCAAGGTGCATCTGTTATTGCCAATAATACCACTTTTTCTTTAGAATAAATGTTTCGTTCATTGTTAGAAATACAAAATAATGTTTTTTTTTTTTATTTTGATTTAGAACTGTAAAATATATGTTCAAATTCTGTTATCTCTTTGATAAATGCATGTATGGAAATATTTAGGAAACTAAATATAAACTATAACTATAACTTCTAAATATATGTTTTTCTGCTCCGATATGTAAACAAAGCGAGAGGAATGAAAAATAATATTTAGTACAGATGGTGAAATGATTCTTGTCACCATGCACCGGGCACATAGTCTGCCGTCTTTAGTCATCAGTATTAGTGACTGTTTTTTTACGATCCCGTGTTTTTTAGGACTGCTCAACGGTCTATCTTCCTTGATATTTTTCGATATAGCTGAAACAGTACTAGAATAGAGTAGCAAAGCATCAGCAAGTCGCTGTGAATATATATTTTTTTTTCAAAACTAATGTTTTTAACGCATATATTTTATCTTTCGTATATCCCTTGGACTACAATTATCACGTTCTTTCTCAAAATAGCAAATCTAAAAAGTAACAAGCTACTTTGATTGACAATTCAAACATTTTGACAATCTGAGGTTAGATCTAGAACATTTCACCAGTTAAGCGGAAGATTACCGATTACTATCGCGATGTGAGTGTTGTTTTAAAAAAAAAACAGTTAAGATTAATATAAAAACGTGAAGTTTAAATAAAAGAGGGAATAAGGACACAGTAATAAGAAGGCGAAAACGGGTAGTAATTAATTCAAACGAATTCAAATGTCAATTGTCAACAGCGATTTTTATGTTGTAAATGCGCATTTTGGAGGGGGTAAAATGCGAAAACATTTGATTTTTAATAATGGCATTATCGCATAATGTAGATAGTGAAATTCGATATTATGATGCCTTCCTGAATGCCCTTAATTTAGTGAATTTCGTAATTTAGAGAGTGAACGGAGTATAATTCATTAAAGAACGCTTCCTTAGCATTTACTAAGAATATGATGAAAGTCCTCAATCTAGACTTTCTTGCCATAAATATTTGCAAAACTTACAATATTGTTCAGCAATATTCACATTGTCTCTATAACTATTTATTTTTTAGACATTTAGGATGATTGCCATTCATAATCTCGTTATTTTCTAATTATTTGGAAGTCCAAATGTCCATTCTGTTGTAATTTTTCTTTACACAGACATTAACCACTAAGTTAAGACCACTTTTTAATTTTACCACAGCTGCTATTTTCAGGACACACTTCCTATCGACTTCCTTATTACCAATTGATTTTCTCCACAAGATGTAAACGAAATATGCCGACATACTTTAATATGTAATAGTTGTAATAATTAGAGACCGGGCACATCGGACTGAAAGACGTCATTAGGACGGACGATATAAATAGTCTACAACATCTGTAAGTACATCACGCAGTTATTGAATAGCACTATTCATTCGGTTAACCGCACACAAACAATAGATGTGCAGTTAACCGAATGAATAGTGCTATTCAATAACTGCGTGATGTACTTACAAATGTTGTAGACTATTTATATCGTCCGTCGTAATGACGTCCATTTCAGCCCGATATGTCGGGTCTCTAGTAATAATATTAAGCATAAAATACTAATGCACAAAAACTCTATTTCGAACGAGATCGAAGAAAGGCAATATTTAATAAATGCGAGTAAATGCGTGACTCGAGCCGAATCTGGTAAATTTAGTATCCTGTATAACCGCATCGCTATCCTCTACTGATGCGTAATGGTGGGAGTTGTAGATACAATGATGCATACTGTAAGTCAGTCTGTTATCAACTTCCGGGATGTATGGCTTATTCAAATCACGAATTAACAGATATCTTAATATACGGTGAAACATGTGGAAATGTTAGTACTTGACGTATTTATGAAGGACGGTTTCCAAACTAAAGATGTCCATCAAATACTTTAATTTTACAAACCGTCTACAGATTGGGAGATCGTGGTACATTACATTCAAGTTATAAAGGCACTGATATTGTCAACGAAGCCGATTTTCGGCAACGTATTTTACAAGCTGCGACCCGTATCTGTCAAGATCGAGCCGCGCTAAATCGTATATTTCGAAAACTTACCGATCGGTTAGAAGATTGTATTTAAGCAAATGGCAGTCACATTGAACATCTTTAAGCATTCCATCTGTTTCAACAAATTTGCCCTTTTTAGGGCAAATATATTTTCATTAAAAAAGAGGCAAATAGAACATAGAAAATATGAACATTCAATTAAAAATTACGAAAGTAATTTATTATTTCTCGGCGTGAATTGTTTATGAAGACAACAAAATTACAAATTCCATATCACCACAAAGTGTTAGGTATAGCGTTTAAAATTTTTAAAGAAACTCGTTATTATATAATTTTCGAGATATTACAAAGGTCCGGCCATTAACCTACTTATAAATGAAAACAGAACAGCTGATGCATATGAAAATTTATATCTAGGAAGCGAATGAATACATGTTTATAAACTTTTCACACAAAGACGCTGAAATCTGAAGGGGATTTTTTGGTGAACTTGAACAAATAAATGCCTATTTGTTTGTTGAATCGACAACATATAAACATATCTCTATTTATTTAGATTTAACTGAATACAGGACCGTATTTGAAAAGAAGTTTGTGTTCCTAAATTTAAAAGTTTTGATAGAATAAATTTTTTTGTAAATTTGAATTTGCTGTCTTACGTATCTATTATATGTTAGCGTACGTCGGCACATTTCATTTACATCCTGTATATGGCAGTATATACTTTTTTTAAAAATATCCCTGTATTGTGCTTGATTAATAGTTACATGCGTTGCGATGCAGGACCATGTAATTCTAGAAGGTGTATATTTTGGTTTTTATTGTACGAGTGTTCGCTTGGCACACATGACATCAGAGTTTCAAAATAAAACTGAGGGCTGATTTAATAAACTTGACGTTGCTGTTACCGTTGACGCTGGCAGTTGCCGTTCGTTTTGTTGGTACGTTCGGAAATAGCATTTATAAACTTTCTTTTCGTGCCAACTGCTAACAGAAACGTTGAAAGTTGACAACTAAATAAAGTACACATAACCGAATTATTACTTTGTTTATCCAATTCAAAAAACATTTCGAAAATGGATATAATGAGAGAACATAAGTTTTTGAAATACGAATAATGAAAATAATAATGTTGTGTCCTGGCCTCCATGTTTGTTTACTTCTCTGGTCATGTGACATTGAGTTGCTATTTGATTGGTTTGCTGTTCGACGTCATCCAACAGTAACGTCGAAAGATAAAAGTTGGTTATGTAGGAACGAAAACGAACGGCAACGATAACAAAGTTTATAAATGGTTCTATAGCTTCCCGTATATCTAACTTTGGACGGGAACGGCAACGTCAAGTTTATAAATCAACCTTGAAACTCCATCTGATCTGCCAATTACCATTCATTAATGTTTTTCGACAAATTTTATTGAAAGAGTTTATAATTCAATGTTTTATGAATCATGAAACCATGTTTGATAATTCAGACTATTTACGTAACCAGTTAAGAGAAACCATGAGAAAAACGTTAAATCCTCTATAGTCTATGTCACCAAAACTTCGAAGTATTGCTCTTATGGAGATTGCATTTGTTGTTGCCTAATTTCTAACAATAGGGTTATTTCATTTATAGATTGGCTATACGTAAGATATTGATTTATCGATTTGACATTCAAAATGCATGTTGTTTACCTTTTAGGTTAGAAAACTCTCGTCTTAAATCTGTATTTACAAGACGTTCAATTAAGTTAAAATCATTAATGCAAAAATAGGTAGATGTGCATAAATTAAACAAAATCGTTTCGACAATTTTTTTAATTCAATAATGTAATTTTATTTTGAATTATTTTATAATAAAACGAAATATACACAAAAGATGACAGATCGAAAATTTCAAGTGACAGGGAGTATATAACAAACACAAAATAAAAATTTTCCCCTAGAGACAAAGTGCGCCAAAATAAATGCAACGTCGTACTGTTAAAAAAAGATAGTTATATGAGCATCGCTATAAGTTAATAAGAGAGGCTATTCTCCATAAGACCCAATACTTCGAAGTTTGGGTGAAACAGACTATAGGTGATTATTTAAATGTTCTTGAAACCACTGAAAATATATTTTGAGTTCAGCATTATGTAGAAGGAATTCATGGCAGGCAAATATTTTATACAGATGCATATGATAGGTCTTTTTCAGTGCTTTTCCACAAGAACTAGATGTAAAGAAAGGAATGTTTAGATATTAGTGTAATTGACTTAACAATTGTGTAGCAATTGTCTAACTGATTTATGTGGACTTCGTTCTATTCGAGTTTTAAAATCTTTTTTAACTTTTAGTTTCAAAACGATGTCTTTGTTTATGACGAGCAATATTTTCATAACTAAGTCTCAATGACTTGCTCAATACAAGGTTGTAAAGAATAAATCCGTGTTTCATCTGGATTGCGATTATCACTTCGAAAATGAGTCATTCATTACAATATATGCGTAATGTTCCTATATAAATGCCATCACAAAAACATTTCTAAAATAACATTGATTTAGCCGTTTAATTTATTTTTTTTTACATTTTTTGCGGGGAATTAAAAATAACACAATGGGCATGCATTTTAGTAGTACAAGGTGGCGCAAAATTAATCATCCAATTTTGTTTTTGAATAACTTTTTTAGTAAATTAAAAAATTTGTTTTGAGTGATGAAAATCTTTATTTGGACCTTTACAATTTTTTCTGTTAATTGGAAAATATGATATCCGCCAAGTGGCTGCCGCCAGTATTGTAACACATTTGTGCCCGTTTTATCGCATCTTCCATAACTTTCCGCACGATTTCTGGTGATAACTGTTCGCATTCCTGTCGAATATTCTCCTTAAGGGCTGCGATTGTCTGAGGCGTGTTGCCATAAACCCGCGACTTCAAGAAGCCCCAAAGAAAGAAGTCTGGGATGGTTAAATCGGGCGATCTTGCTGGCCATACCAAATCGCCAAAACGGGAGATTACGCGACCAGGAAATGCTTCCTTCACAATATACATTGTGGCTCCTGCTGTGTGTGCGTTTGCACCGTCTTGTTGAAACCACATGTTCACCAAGCCCCACTCATTCAATTCTGGCAGTAAGAAGTCGTTTAACACGGCCCTGTAGCGTTCGCCATTAACAGTAACCGTATTGCCGATGGCGTCCTCAAAAAAATACGGTCCAATCACTCCTCCCGCGTGAACACCGCACCACACAGTAGCCTTGAGTGGATGTAACGGCTTTTCGTGCATCACACGCGGATTTTCAGTGCCCCAGAAACGAAGATTTTGCTTATTGACGTAACCGCTTAAATGAAAATGCGCCTCGTCGCTCATGATGATTTTCGACTGAAAATCGTTCACTTCGTTGTTGAGATTGAGGATGGCTCTACAGCAATTCACACGCCACTGAAGGTCAGCTGGCATTAACTGATGCACTGTTTGCACTTTGTATGGGAACATGTGTAAGTCTTTCATTAAAATTCGCTGTAGGGTCCGTCTGCTGACGCCCAATTGCGTGGCACGTCGTCTGGTTGATGTTTCTTCGTTCTCAGCAACATCAGCAGCCACAGCCGCGATATTCTCGACAGAACGACCAGTCCGGTGGCGGCCACGCCCTGGAAGATCTCTTGTGGTTCCAGTCTGTTCGAGTCGAGCAGCTAAGCGGCGTAATGTTTGTCCAGTTGGCGCGACACGATTAGGAAATCGACGACGAAATTCACGCTGCGCTAACACCATCGACCGATTATTGGTTAAAAAAATCGACAGAATTATTCCATGCTCTTGCGGAGTATAGCGCTCCATTGTTTGTCTGTTTGTATTCTGCAGCTGTCTAGTTCACAAATGTCAAATATGATTGACGTACGACGCCATTTGCAAAAGTTATAACATCTTCCGACAGGGTGATTAATTTTGCGCCACCTAGTATAATCTAATAATTAAATTAATGACATTTATTCAGAATAATATGTATATGTATATTATACGAAGGCTATCTTTTTAGTGTTACATATACCCACAGTAATAAAACGTAAGGTGTCAAAATTAATCTCAATCTTTCGTTGTTAACCTAAATCTAAAGTTTCATCAAGATAAGGCAAATGATTTGTTCAAGTATACAAGTTGGCTAATAAGTTGAATAACAGTTATCTTTTTTGGTTTTGACTTGCAGCTTTTTACATATGTTTAGTATATTCTATTTTTCAGAAGCTTTCTCTTCCACGGCGACGATACTTATACCCTAACTCCATATTCCGATAATCTGAAACTATAGGCTTCGATCAGTTGATACATCAATATGGCTGCATTTGTCAGCTTTGTAATTGAAAAGTAGCCAACTCCAAACCTACTTTTTAGCACTAACTTTTGAAAACGTTCCTCTGAGCGTCTTCCAAACTTTGAAATGAAAATTGTATCAATATTAATTCATATTCCTAATAAGCAATAGAGGATACACTGTTAGAAAAAAGTGACGAGCACACCCTGTATAATATGAAGAAGTGGTTCTAACGCAATGAAATTTGGTATGAAAGTAGTACTAACGTAGCATAACTTACCCTCACCTGGAGAGCGGCGCAGCCCTGCTGGAAGGGATAGTGGGAGTATCTCCCACGAGCGGCGCGTACCATCGCTACATGGCGAGGCATGGAGTCAATAAGTCGTTGTATGGTAGCGGGAGGGATGTGCAACCATGCTGCTTCAACTCGCCTCCATAGCTCCTCAACGTTACCCGGGGGAGCCGGATAACGTTGAAGTCTCCGACCGATCATATCCCAGACATGTTCGATCGGATTGAGATCCGGAGAACATGCCGGCCATGGAAGCATCCGTATATGGTTCTCTTCCACAAAGGTCTGGGCAACACGTGCAGTGTACGGTCGGACGTTGTTGTGCATGTATAGAAGACGTGGGCGCCGTCGAACGTAGGGAAGCACAACGGGCCGTAGCACCTCGTCTACGTAGCGGCGAGCCGTCATCGTATGCTGTATACGCAGCAGACGTGTACGTCCACCATGTGTAATAGCACCCCATACCATAATGCTCTGCTGGCGGTGGATAGGACGTGGTTGGACCCACTCGTCGAGGTGACGCTCGCCACGTCTCCGATTAACCAAAATCCGCGCATCACCGGTGCTCAATTCGAATCTTGATTCGTCGGAAAACAGAATGTGCCTCCATTCGACAACCCACTGGTGTCTAGCCTCCACCCACTGGCGCTGTGTACGGCGGTGCTCGCGAATCAGTGGAAACCGCTGCAACGCACAGTGCGCTCACAGTCCACTTTCTAGCAGACGTCCCCGTACAGTTCGCGTAGTGAGTTCGCCTTTCCTTCCTGCTGGCCAAACGGCAAACGTAAGCAAAACTAAAGCGCTGTGCGCAAGGACGCGATCCTCGCGTGCTGTGCTCGCGCGGGGCCGTCCCGCTCGCGACTGAAGGCGCGTACGTCCTTGCTCCATCCATTCTCGCCATGCCCGCTGTACTGCCGATAATGACCGCTTGAGACGGCGCGCGATATCACGGAAGGATACTCCTGACATGTGCATCCCCACAACCATTCCTCGCTCAAGCTCACTCAGATAACGCGAACGGCCTTCCATCATGCACAAAGTACGACTACAACTACCCGCTTCCACCACATTAACAATAACCGGTTTCTTCCTCCCTGCATCGGTCTCCATGGAGACAACATATTGCAGCTGTCGGAGGCAGCGATAAAAAAGTCAAAACTCGCTGCGCAAACTCGTCTGGAGGAAGCCTTAATGCTCCGCTAAATCTACGCATTTATCTTGACACGTTCAGATTATACAGGATGTGCTCGTCGCTTTTTTCCATCGGTGTATTTACCAAGACCCAAACTTTAAAAATGTTCATAATTAATTTTGAAATTTGCAATTCGTCTTCAATCAATTTCGTGAGCGTTTTTGGGTTTTCTTCAATAAAATCACGTGCTTTTTTGATAATTTTTTGACAGCCTAACTCTTTGTCATCCTCAAGTATCTCTCGACTACTGTGAAAATTACGAAATTTTCTATCGTAAATAGTGGTTTAATAATTATATGTTCATTTTTGTAGATAGAGATAGAAATTACAATAATTAATAGAAAAATAAGCAAACAGTTTGTGGTATAAAGAATATTTACAGTACATAAATGTTATATATTCGTAATTTATTGTAATCAATCTGTACACTTAACTCTTAACAAATTTTATCATATTACTTATGTTTATTATCCATAAATGTTTGCATATCGTCAGTAAAAGCTAAAATTAATTATTTACTTTCAGGCAAAACTGAAGATAGTTTAACAAAGATTCCACCATTACCAAGCGAAACACTCAATACAATCATTATGTGTCTGCAATCATGCGCTGCTAATTTTAGTACCGAATGCCAAGAGGCTATCCTCAATTTAACATCTAGTTGCTCGTTGTACTTGAAAACTCGCCAACAGCCTTCTACATTAATAAGATCTCATAGAGGAATGGATGGACCTTTTAATCCGACAACAATTGGACAACTATATAATCCATCTACTGTCGATCCTATAGCCGGTATTGGAACTTCATTGGCAAACATTAATTTAGGTGGTCCAGGCAATACAGCCTTCAATTTACAAGGCGGCCTCGGCCAACTCGTGCCTTCACCTGGCTCACCTTCAAGGATACTGGGCCAAGGACCCGGACCATCTAATAGTCCTTTTCCAATGATGCCTTTGCAGCACCAGGGACCTGTTGGTACTGGAGCTTCTTTGGTGCCAAATGTGAATAGCATAGGAAACTTAAGTAGAATGGGCCCGAATCCCGCACTGGACAAACCTAGAATACCAGAAACCAGTCTTTTTCCCGACATGTTGAATGTAGCAAAAGATATCGAGGATGAAGCAAACAGTTACTTTCAGAGAATTTACAATCATCCGCCTCATCCCACGTTGACAATAGACGAAGTTCTGGATATGTTAAAGCGGTTTCAAGATTCGCCAGTCAAACGAGAAAGAGATGTAAGTAAAACTTTTAAAAAGTTTTTTTCAATAAAGCAATTTTGTTTATTATTAAAACATAAATAGTTAAATAACATTTAGATTGTGTGAACTAGAATTATTCTCTTAAAGGCTGTTTAATTTAATGTAAATATCTTATCGCAATACAATCATTTACTTAGCAAGCGTGCGATATTGTTTATTAATGCAAGTGTTATCCACATACTAATAATGCTACTAGCCTGAAATTTGTACATTACATTGGGCAATATGGTGCAAAAATATAATCTTGCTTAAACATGAACAATCACAGTGTGCTAAAAATTTATGACTACGTAATTTGATAGCTTTTAATCAATTTTTTAATTCGTTTTAGGTATTCAATTGCATGTTACGCAATTTATTTGAAGAATATCGATTTTTTCCTCAATATCCCGATAAAGAACTCTACATTACCGCACAACTTTTTGGTGGAATTATCGAACGTGGATTGGTGCCATCATATGTTTATCAAGGGTTAGCTCTTAGATTTGTGTTAGAAGCACTTCGAAAATCAGAGGGATCCAAAATGTATTATTTTGGAATCGTGGCTTTAGACAGATTTAAATCTAGACTGAAGGACTATCATAAATATTGCGAACACGTCAGAGCTATACCCCATTTTAACGAATTTCCACCTCACTTGATCGAGTACGTCGAATATGGCCTGCAAAGCGCCGAACCACCGAGTAAGCCTCAAGGATCCGTTCTTCCGGCCAGTTTAGCCACCATGATTGCACCAATAAACAACAATACTAACGCTCAACCGTATAAAAGCAATTCATCAACAGTGATTTCAACCAAGACAAGTACGACCACCGCCACAACACTTGGAACCAGACCATCAATAGCAAATGCAACAAATATCGACACACTTCTTGTGGCTACGGAGAAAGACGAAAAAATTACTGCACCACCTGAAAGTTTGCAAGATAAAACGGCGTTCATTTTCAACAATTTGAGTCAACTGAATTTACAACAGAAATGCGACGAACTTAGAGATATTGTTTCTGACGAATATTGGGCTTGGATATCTCAATATCTTGTCATGAAACGCGCCTCAATCGAATTGAATTTCCATGCTCTTTATTCGAATTTTTTAGACGTATTGAAGATACCCGATGTAAATCGAATGGTAACGAAAGAAACATACCGAAATATAAAAGTGTTATTGCGTGCTGATAAGGTCATTGCAAATTTTTCAGATAGGTAAGTATATAATACCGTACCTTGGTAAGGTTTGAAGTATATCCCGTTCACGCCTTAGAAAACAGTACAGCGCTTATGGAATACTGTATGTCTTATCGTAAAAATATTTGATTAAAATATTAACGCAAATAATAAGTTTGCAAAACTTGAATTAACGTTCGAAAATTTAATTTAAATTATTAAAATAGGTCTATTAGAATAACTTATTTAAAAAAAAAGATTATCATTGGGAACCGTACTTTAATATTTATGATTGGTATTTGACTGGCATGCTTATGCGATATTGTCTATCTATCCAATAATTCGGGTTGGGCGCCACTCCTGGACTTAATGGCGCCCAAGCCGAAGTATTAGATAGATAGACACTGGATACAGTGCTCTTTGTACCACCCCCAATGTTTACTTTGTTAGTTTTATGTTTTCGATAAAAGTCACTCTTCTCCTCAGGGGAAGTTAGAGCACCATTGTAGGATCCAATAGATCTCTTCCGAAATGTTTCTGTCCTTTCAGTTCCTCACAAGTGCATATTACATGAAGGCTAGTTTCCTTCTGTTTTTCACATTTCCCACACCAGCTTTCTCTAACCACGCCCATGCTCTACAGATGCTTCCTTAGAGGACAGTGTCCGGTGATCAAGCCGGTAATAGTTTTAATTCCTTTTTTATTACTACGAATTAGATTGGCTGAAACGCTAGCGTTCGACTCCTCTATTAGTATTTTTGTATGGAATTGACCTGCCGTTAGCCTCCATTTTTTGTTTGTTTTTGTTTTTGAAGTCTCGTCAGTTCCATTACCAAGGCTAGTCTCGGTAGACTTCTCAGGTTCCGAATTCTCTTCAGACTCCATCTTTTTGAGTTTATTTTGTTTTATATCTCGGTTCATTCTGTTCGTCTGAGTACGGAAGAAGTATGAAGTTGATGCCTGCAGATCTTTCGTTACGGACACAAGGCGGAAATACAAGGGAGTGATGCCTGGTGCTCCCAAGGGAATCTTTGAGACCGTGTTATACCCCAGTGGCCATTCACCTTTGAGCATGTTGCCCCACACCGTAGCTTGGGAGAGCTGGTCCGCGGTGACAGGTTTCGCTAAGGATTAAACCGCTTTTAGGTCTACACATCCCGCTAATGACTGCCACTAATCAGGTTCGTCAAGAGAGACCTTTCCCTTATCCGCCACCTAGGGACGCGCCTGATGGGCATCTCAAACCTCGCGGAAGAGGTCCGCGAACCAGGATGCGATATTGTATTAAAATTGTTTAACAGAATCCGACAATATTGTATACTAGCTAATGACAGACTTTATACGTTAATTCTATAATTAGAAAAAGATACACACGGTCTCATAAGAGCCTGTACTGTTTTCTAAGGTATAGTAACACATGTATCCCCCATGCAGATGTAGACATATGTTAAAGTAATTTTATAAATGACCAATTTAACACAAAATACTCAAATAACATTTTGCTAACAATATCAAGTTGATCTCATAAATGTTCAATCGGGAACGAATCCAGCGATTGGGGCGGCCAAGCTGTTATTTTTTAACTGCAGCTTCTTCATTCGTCAGAAAGTTCTCAGAGCGTTTTCAAGTGTTTTTTTTTTTGATCATTCTGCTGAAAGACCAATTATTTGGAAATAATTAGTGTTCGAGAAGCTACAGAATGATCTGGTGATCTGGGAGATTGATCAGATAGTGCTCCTCTTGCATTAGAAAACCTGTGTGGAATAATGACAAAAAAGTATACGCTGCCTAATTGAATGCTGCCTACAATAAGCAGTGCAATACTATCAATAAACTAAAGTCAATGATAAACCAGTTCCTGAACTAGTTTCCTATTACAACTTTGAAAAACTTATGGATAGTATGGAAAACGTTTTTCGCATACCTAAATTCATTAACGGTATTGTATTTATTGTGAGCGTACACGTTTCTTGCCAATATTTCTCGAAGTTGGCACTGTAGCTTGGGTGTGTCAACTTGCTATGGGAATATTTATTTTTTTTATTTGTCAAATCCAACTTTTGGTCTGGTCTTTCTTGAATTATGAGTAGCAGCATTATATCTACTGAAATATCCACTCTTCCGATGACATTTGCTATCTGAACTCTACATGAACTGTTCTAACATAGTTCTACATATGCATCTGATTTCACCATCCCCAAACATTCACCGAAAAATGGCCGCTGGAGCAATTACGATTTAAATATTGATCATCATATCTACAATTTTCAGGCCTATATACACGAAGACGACTGTTCTTGTGGGACTGAAAAAACCTTCGTTAGTGAAAATGACATCCCTGAAACCTTGCTGCATGTTCAGCAGATATTAATTAGAAAATATGATTCGTCGCCTTACGAAGTGTGGCAATTAAATAACGGGACTGGTGTCACAAATGTGATTTATTGTAAAAAAAAAAGTCACAACAAACTTTAATCCCCTTCAACGTACTCCCCTCTCCTATCTATACACCGCTGCATTCGTGCCTTCCATTGTTCAAAGCAATGCTAATGTCACCCTGTCCAGAAGTTCTGCCGTTTTTGCTTTTACCTCTTCTACAGACTGAAAATGTGTTCCCTTCAATGTATTTTTCACTTTTGGGAAGAGGTAGAAGTCACAGGGTTCCAGATCTGGGGAATACGGAGGATGAACAAGCACAGGAATGCGCTTCTCCGCTAAAAACTACTTCACAGATAACGCATTGTGTGTTGGCGCGTTGTCCTGATGCATAATCCATGCGTTCTTCTACAAATCTGATCTTTTCTTCCTTACTCTTTCTCTCAGCCTGATTAGAACTTGTTTGTAATATTCCTGATTAATGGTTTGCCTCTCAGGCACCCATTCAGTTATGATGACACCGCTGATATCGAAGGAAACGATCAACATTGCCTTCAATTTTGATTTGCTCATTCGCGTTTTTTCATTTTGGGCAATGTGAGGGGTCTTCCAGAGCTACGATTGACGCTTTGTTTCGGGGTCGTACTGGAAGATCCATGTTTCATCACATGTGAGCAGGTCTGGTTATTCTGTGAGGCGTTCCGTGATGTCAGAGCAAATGTTCTTCGTCTTTTTGCTCCTGTGAGGGTTTTTTCGGGATCATTTTCGCACAAACCCTTGACATGTTTAATTCATTATGCAAAATTTGTCCTACTGTCTCTTTATTAATGTTTATCATGTATGCGATCATCCGAATGCTCAAACATCGGTCTTTCCGTACAATTTCATTAATTTTCTGCACGTTTCCTTCACTTCTTAAACTCAGGTTCGTCATCTTCAACCTCTTCCCGGCCTTCTGAAAATCGTTTGTGCCATTCAAAAACTCGCGTACGTTACACAGCATTATCACCAAACACCTTCTTTAACAATTGACAACATTCCGTTGGTGATTTTTTTAATTTCACAAGGAATTTAAGATTCATGCGCTACTCGATTTGTAAGTTCACCATGATCGCGGCACTACTATGGATCAACGTCCGCTTCAACCAAAACTAAGGCAGACAGAACGAAGGAACGAACGGTGGATGCTCCTGAACATTTTAAAGTCAACTACATTCCAATACCAACCTCCCCCACTACGATTGCGTTATGTGAGGTGCGCAATCCGGATATATAATTGCCATACCTCGTATATGTTCTTCTGTTATTCTCTTTTATAAGCTACTGCATATTTTTTTAAGTCTTACTCTCTAATACGAAGCGGTGTGACGCAAGCAGATAATGGAAAATTTGTCATCTAAACAGCTTTAGGTACTGGCGGTATCAAAAGGATATTCTAGTAAATATTGAACCAAATTCTGGCCCTGTTCATTTGTAGAAGCCTTATGACGACCTGAACCACGTTTTCTATTGCGCATGTTATTATTATACCATTTGCAGTAAATATTGTGAATTACATTTAAATCAGCGGCCACCATTCACAAGGAAAAACCATTAACCAGTTAAATGACAAATACAAACTAACATTAGTGACATTTCATAAATTGACAAATCAATTTATCATGAAGTAGACGTTACAATGTACAAATATAAGTGTCCGTTAAGTTACGATCACAATGGTACATATTGATTTAGCGTCGTTAATATTTATGTTTTTCGTATAACAAGTCGTCCTACACTGCCACAAATTGACTACATCAAACATCTTTTTTCACAAATTAATGCGTTTCAGAATGGCTGGCTATTTCCACCATTTTCAAAATTTACACTTTAGATTGAATAAATACAAATATTGACAGTCACATTTTAAATTATTATTTAAAAGGTAATTAATTCGTAGATTTTTTTCCAACAGGTCCCTTTTGAAGAACTTGGGGCACTGGCTTGGAATGTTAACATTGTCCAGAAACAAGCCGATATTACAGAACGACTTGGACTTGAAATCTCTGCTCGTAGAAGCGTATTACAAAGGACAGCAAGAATTACTTTATGTAGTTCCATTTGTTGCAAAGATTCTAGAATCGTGTGCTAAGAGTAAAGTCTTTAAACCACCGAATCCTTGGACAATGGCAATCATGAATGTTCTTGCTGAACTACATCAAGAACCCGAATTGAAATTAAATCTGAAATTCGAAATTGAAGTCCTTTGTAAGAATCTGGATATTGATGTTGCGCAGTTGAAGCCCTCGGTTTACTTAAAGGACCCTGAAAGATTACGCAAGATCGAGTACCAATTATCACAAGCACCTAAAAAGGACAATTCTCAAGTGTCTGTTTCACAGTTGAACATTCCCACAACTAGTTTGAATGAACCTGAATTAACAGGTGTGCCTGGCCAAACGGCAAGTTCTCCGCCCGTTATGCAGAATAATAGCACGACGCCGACCTCCTCCGTGGCCGCTCCCGAACCCAGATTTAGTTACATGGACATTCAACTGGCCGGCAGCGCGGCACTACAAAACCATTTGACAATCAATCCATCTATTTTGCTATTCCAAAGCCAACCTCAACTAAAACAATTGGTTCGGACAGCGGTCGAACGTGCTGTGAATGAGTGGGTTTTACCTGTCGCCGAAAGAGCGATAAAAATCGCATTACAGACCTGCGAGCATATAATACGAAAAGATTTCGCTTTGGATTTCGAAGAGAATCGCATGAGAATGGCAGCACACTATATGGTCAGAAATTTGACAGCCGGTATGGCCATGATAACTTGCCGGGATCAACTTTTAGCTTCTATTACAACTCAGATGAAAGCTACATTACAGAATGCAATGGTAGGGGCAACAGTGCCCCAAAAAGAGATGATAGATCAAGCCGCTACTATTGTTGCTCAAGAAAATATGGAGTTGGGTTGTGCGTTTATACAAAAAACCGCCATTGAGAAAGCCATACCGGAGATCGATAAGCGATTATTGAGTGAATATGAATTAAGGAAGATTGCTAGACAGGAAGGAAGGTATGTAAATTAAACATGTTTGGTTAAATGTTTCTTTACGTCAATAATTTAAGTAATTAGAGGATGTTTGCGGTATAACCATGGTTATACCGCAAAAATCCTGAGGTCTAGTAATTAGCCATGCTATAATCAGGATATTAATATTATGGCTTTTATTATTTATTACTTCGAGGTATGTTTCCAAAGTTCTAGGAGTTTAGCTATAATATTTGTCAATTTTAATCAATATTACAATGTAGTTTTCCAACATAATGGCCATCTAATTAAATACATTTATCGCAACGATAAATTAATTTTTTTAGGGCGGTATCTCCTTAATCCACCTATGTATTTATGGCACGTTTTACGTCAGTTAAACTCTCAAAACGAACACCCCATAAAGGTTTTAATTTGAAACGTTTATTCAAAATTATTTTTCTAATAAATTAAATAAGTGAAGAAATATGTTAATTTTTAACACTATTTTTCTAAACAAATTTAAAAAAATATATAAAAATGGCTTAGAATAGTATAAGGAAACAGTACACGTGCAGATTATCCACCAATTTATACACACTCTGTATAAAAGTGTAATACACAATAGAAAACTGTTGTCGATCAAATTTCTATGCTCCTGACGGTATTATAAGATACATTACTAATTTTATTAATTTCTTTTTTATTAGTTTTAAGTAAGAAAATTTATTAAACGCATTTACCTGGGTTGCACAGTAAATTTTCGCATTGATCTGTTGTTTGAAACAATGTGACTAGGATAATGTTCACGAAATTGCTCCATGCAGGATTACAATCAATATTGCCATTCGGCGTCCTCACTGCGGTAATATGCTTTTAGAATAAAAGCATCCTGCTGTAACGCTTTAAAAATATCGGCAATTATTTTAATTGTATTTAAACTTTTTATTAAACATACGAGGGTGGTTTGACAATTAACTTGGTATGCTATGAAAGAAAACAATTTGAGTTTTGCAACGTACTTTATTTTTCGACATAGTCCCCTCGAAGTTCAACGCACTTGCCCAAACGTTTCTCCAGCTTCGCGATTCCTTCACGGAAATGAATTGCTTCATTGCTTTCAATATACTGGTTTACTTTCTGTATGATATCTTCATTAGACTCAAACTTTCGTCCTGCCAGAAAAGTTTTTAGTTTCGGGAATAGATGGTAGTCCGAAGGAGCTAGATCTGGCGAATACGCAGGATGCGGAAGCAGTTGAAATCGTAGCTCGGCCAATTTTTGCTGAGCGACACGACTTGAATGCACGGGGGCATTGTCATGGTGAAACAACACCTTTTTCTTGGCCATTCCCGGGCGTTTCTCTGTTATTGCCGCCTTTAATCGGTCCAAAAGTGATGCATAGTATTCTCCGGTAATGGTTCTTCCCTTTTCAAGGTAGTCAATTAGGAGAATTCCCTTTGCGTCCCAAAAAAACTGACGCCATGACCTTTCCAGTGGATGGAACGCATTTCGCTTTTTTCGGAGCCGATTCGCCACGGGCAATCCATTGTTTCGACTGCTGTTTAGTTTCCGGGATATAGTGGTGTATCCAAGTTTCGTCCATTGTCACAAAACTGCGAAAAACTCAACTACATTCTTCTGAAGTACTTGCAAATTGTCGGCAGATATTCGCATGCGAATTCGCTTTTGCTCTAGAGTGAGTAAACGCGGCACCCATTTTGCGCACAGTTTTTACATGTGCAATTCTTTATGCAAAACGAAGTGAACTCGCTCAGTTGAGATGCCTGTGGTTTCTGCTAACTCGCACACTTTCACTCATCTATCGGCTAAAATCAAATCATGGACTTTATCGATGATTGCGGGTGTCACAGCTGATTTCGGGGCTCCAGGACGTGGTGCATCTTTAATGTTTGTTCTGCCACGCTTAAACTCGTTTACCCAAAGTCGAACACACTCATAAGAAGGACATGAGTCACCCAATGTAGGTGAAATTCTCTCATGAATCTCCTTCGCTGTTTTCCCTTCCAGATAAAAGAATTGAATCACACCACGAATTCCAACTTTATCCATTTTTCGCTATTGCTCGAAACACTTCTGTTTAAGTAACTGTCAAACAACGAGTTACTGTCAGAATGACTTAAGACCAGAGAATATTAACTCGTAGGAATGACACTTTATGACTACATATACAGATTACATTTGCGCCCTCTATTAGTGTGTGAACCAAGTTAATTGTCAAACCACCCTCGTGCCTATTAACGAAAAATAGAAAACAATTCTGATTAGAATAGTTTTTGATGTATTAGATTTTCACGATAACAGTGCATACACGTCACTGATAACTAGGGTTGCCAGCCAGCGTTAATCTTACATCGGTAGATTTGTCGACAAATTTCTGTAGACTCCGTAAAACATCGGTAGATTTAAAATTTTTATAATATATTATTACCTATTGCCAATGAGTAATAGAAAAGTAAATATACAGTAGAAACTCGATTCTTGCTCGCACTGAAAACCGGGCTCTGCAAATTTTGAGGTTGTTTCAAGTACCGAAGTTTTTCATACAATTAAATTAAAAAGCGTTTATATAGATCTTTTCAGTACAGCATTTATTTATTTTTTTTATAATTTCGTTCAATACACTTGTAAAGTTTTAAGCATTTACATTTTTTATGTAATATTAAAAAAAAAATCGATTCGTGTTTGTTTTGTGTAGACTTAGTTACTCAGTACTGCGCTGCCTTTAAGCCTCTGGAGTGTCATAACATCCTCTAAGGAAGCATTGTTTTGCTCTGCCCATTCCAAGCAAATATTAAATGCTTATACGAGATAGCATCCTCCAATGCAATTTTTTTCAAATTAAGCACACGTCACCAACTTCTTCACCGACAACTTCGTCATCGTCGATATAGTATTCTTCATTTAAAGCTGTAGTATCTGTAGTGTTCTCAGTAATCCATTGCTCGATTTCAAAATGAGTCATTTGCTGCAATGACTCTATTTCCTGAAGCAAAGTTGTAATATTCTGAAAATTAGATGCATCATCAACTAGCTGTAAACGTAGATCTGAAAGAGGAATGATATCTTCATTATCCCACTCAGATGGTTTTTCGAACAATTTTTGAAACGAAGTCCGAATAGAAGTTTCCTTAAGAGCATTCCATGAACTAGCTAAAAAGCATATTGCGTCTTTCAGATTAATGTTTCGCAGAGACTCATCAATAGTTTGTCCACGACCGACAATATGACTTAAAAGGCTTTTCTTGCAGCTGAGCTTGGTAAGCCTTATAACATTCTGATCCATGGGTTGTATTAGAGCGGTGCAATTTGGAGGAAAGCACATCACCGATATTTGGCCATCATGGCTCGTCAACTCGCCATCTTTTGGGTGGCATGGAGCATTATCCATGAGCAGAAGTGCTTTCAGCGGTAGGTTTTTGCTACGAAGAAACTCTTTCACCTGTTTTAAAAGAAATTTTACACTGAAAAAAAACGTACTTCTGGTACAAATGTTTTGTGGAACCCTTCTTCAAACAAAGCCAATGTCATCCAAGCACTTTTGTTTCCTTTGTAGACAACAGGAATATCAGCAATTTTGTTTAATGAACGTGGATTCGTCGATTTCCCAATAACCATTAATTTAACTCTATGATTTCCGTCAGCATTAGTACATGCGAGAAAAGTTAACCTTTCTTTGCATATTTTATGACCTGGTGCCGAGGTTTCTTTTAAACGCACAAGAGTTTTATCAGGTAAAAGTTTCCAAAATAAACCAGACTCATCAACAGTGTATATCTGCTCCTTTGATAAACCAACATCAACAATTTTCTTGTTGAATTTATCCAAAAACGGATTGATAGAATCACTCTTGTTCGACAATTTTTCTCCACATATTTTGAGCCTTCGGATTCCATGTCTTTTTTTAAAGTTCGCAGCCTAGCCATTGCTGGCGTTGAAGCCACCTGACTTTTCCTGGATTTTTTCATGGAGTAACTTAGCTTTCTCCTTCAGAATGTCACTTGTTATTGGTAAGTTTTTTGTAAGTTTTGAACAAGGATTTTTCCATTTTCGGAAACTCGGAGACCTTGAGCGTCTTTCTTTTACCTCGGCCGCATTCAGTTTGTGTGATAAACTTCTTTATGAATGGTTCATTTTTCTTGATACGTGTTATTGTTGTTCTATGCACGTGAAAAATATTAGCTATTGCTTTGATAGAATACCCCGCATTTAATTTCTTTAAAACATCAGCTTTTTCTTTTATTGTAAGCACTGTAAAATTCTTCATTGCCATTTTGCAACCAAATCACGCACAATTCAATTCTAGACTGATATAAAATTAAAATCGTCATCTGTTTCATACTACGGCGGGACTTCCCTGAACTTTATTCACTTCAAAACTCGAAATACATACATGCATTGTGTAAGTGGCTAACAAACAAACAAAAACATCTACACTGAGAAACGCATGTGAAAAAAAATGTTGCAAGTATTGAGGTCAAAGTTTTCGAATGTTGCAAGTACTGAGTACATAATGAGAAAAATTCTCGTGTCGCATGGATCGAGTCGTGCAAGTAGCGAGTATGTGCAAGAATCGAGTTACCACTGTATCTAATAAGCTGTATTAAATAATAATAAACACTTACTTATAGATTTCTACAAACATATATATTTGTTAATTCTTATTATACCTTTCTAAACAACCAATCTGTGATAAAAATTCAAATTTTATTTTGAGTTTCCTTTCCTTTTTGTTAGATACATATAAGTCTAGCAGAACTGCAAAACAACAAATATTTCAGAGGTGACAAGAAAACAAAATTACAAAGGTTAAAATCAAAATTAATTTTATTCAAAGTAAACAAATACAAATAAAATTATATATTTATATCCTAGTCATTGGGATATAAATTATGATTATTCATTTTTTAAAGCAATTTTTCCTCAATTGAAAAACTAACTTTTTATTATCAATAAATTGCTTGGTATGCAATAATCCACATATTGTAGTCGCTAATCTGTTCTGCTGTTTAGTTTTTATTAAGTTAATACTTGTAAAGACTTTCCACATATGCAGATGAATGTCGAAGGCAAAGTAAATTTTGATTAAAATTGTTTAATGTACTAAACATCGGAGTACTATCATCCATGATCTGCTGCCAAAATTCTTCTGTATCACTCGAATACGACTGAATAATATAAGTATTTCGCAAAAGGCGCCATTCTCTATCCAAATTTTGTATATCATTAAGATCTTTAAGTAAATTTGGAAACTTAACGACTGCATCTGCAATGGTGTGAATAGTACCACTTTTAACTATGTGCCGATCCAAAAATTTTAATTTTTTTAAAATATCGTTTTTAGTTGCAGCGAGCATACTGGCAAATTTTTATTCTGATATATGTTAACATTGTCGATTCGCAATAAAAAACAATACATGTATACAAAGTGTCCTGTTCAACGTTCAAATTTTAGGAGTGTAAAGTAGACTTCATTTCAAGTAACAAAAACGCAAAACTTGTATATCCATTTTTATTTGTTTCAAAGTTACAAATCTATGAATGTGATTGTCAGATCATGAGAAAAAAAATGTAATCCCAAAGTCAATAAAAACTTATTGTATTTATAAAAGTTCAATTAATAATATTTTCGAAATGTCCACCTCCTTGTTGAATACAGGCTTGTGCCTGTAAGCCAACAGAAGAAGTACTTATCCGAATTTCATACTTGTTTTGTCGGATTTGCTCGGCAGCCAGGTGAATACGATCCAACAACTCTTCTCGTGTGTTCGAAACTTGCGCGTAGACTAAATTTTTAATGTACCCCCATAAATAAAAGTCAAGGGGATTAAGATCGGGTGATCTGGGTGGCCATGCAACAGGACCACCTCGACCAATCCATCTTGGATAATTGACGTTAACCCAATTTCGGACAGCAATTCCGAAATGTTGTGGATGGATGGGGCACCACAACATTTCGGAATTGCTGTCCGAAATTGGGTTAACGTCAATTATCCAAGATGGATTGGTCGAGGTGGTCCTGTTGCATGGCCACCCAGATCACCCGATCTTAATCCCCTTGACTTTTATTTATGGGGGTACATTAAAAATTTAGTCTACGAGCAAGTTTCGAACACACGAGAAGAGTTGTTGGATCGTATTCACCTGGCTGCCGAGCAAATCCGACAAAACAAGTATGAAATTCGGATAAGTACTTCTTCTGTTGGCTTACGGGCACCACATAAAAAAAACCACATGTCTCGTCGAACATTCAGTGGGACATCCTCTAAAAGACCTAGCAGTTCGTCAAAAACAAAATGGAAGGTAATTGTCCGCATTTAACCTCCCAGAAAGAACGACAGGACCAATCAAGTCATCCCAAACGTTAATAGAAAATTCATGTTGAAATTTAGATGGGCGTATAGCTTTGGGATTTTCTGATGACCACCTGTGCAGGTTTCTCAGATTTGTAACACCACTTCTCGTGGACGTAGATTTATCTGTCCAGAGGACTGTTCTGCAGAAATTAAAATGAAGCCGTGACTGTCTTAATATCCAGGTAGAATAAACTAGACGAGCATAGTGGTCTGGCTCAAGAACACCGTGTCCCCTGCGATAGTGTTATGGATATAAGCCCTCGCGTTTTAAAATTCGCCAAACTGTCGTTCGTGGCACTCCTAGTTGTCTAGCGATTCGACGTACACTGAGAGTTGCATCCCTTGTAACAATAGCTCCTGCTTCTTCGTCCAAGTCTGCTGGCAAATTTACGCCTCGGTTGTAAAGATAATCACGCAGTCCGCATTCCCGAAATTGTCTGTGTACTTCCAGAAACGTTCTGTAATGAGGACTGCGCCTATCGGGAAACCGATGTCGGTATTCAATAACTGCTTGACGTGCACTGCCGTTACAGTAGCCATACACAAAATGCATGTCCGCATACTCTTGAGAAGAAAATCGGTAAGGCATTTTGAATAAAGAAAACGTGCCTACTTACTAATAAGCTGTTGTATGAACTGAAACGTAATGTAATCCTTTATTAAAAAATGCAACGTTAACAGTCATCTGAACATTTGTTTATTGTATGATATTCATGGTTCAGCACTTACGAAATAAGTAAGAACCTTCTTTATCATAAATCAATTTCCAGTACTCTTTTTTGTAGATCTCCAAAAAATTACTGTATGCACTACGACACGTGTTTATTTATTTTAGGATATCACTTTATTATGCGACGTTAACAATCACAGGCCTGTTATAGAATCGTATAACTTTTTTTAAATAAAATCAGTTTGTATCGATTTTAGGATTACATTTTTTTTCATGATCTGACAATCACATTCATAGATCTGTAACTTTGAAACAAATAAAAATGTTTATACAAGTTTTGCGTTTTTGTTACTTGAAATGAAGTCTACTTTACACTCCTAAAATTTGAACATAACGATACGGGACATATTGTATATACTATTCCGCATGGGCATTTTATTGATTTTGTATTTGTCATTCCGAAATTTCTGTTAATAATGTGTAAGCACTGTTATCGTAAAAATCCTTTAAAAGCAAAATAAATAGTGAAAATGTATGGAAAAATAGAACACGATAAGAACACAACACTGTATATGTTATTATGCCCTCTACCTAATAAGCACAAATGTTTTAATTAATATTTTCAGGAGGTATTGTGATGCAATTGCTTTGACATATCAGGCAGAGAGAATGCCCGAACAAATCCGGCTCAAGGTTGGCGGCGTAACACCTCAGCAGATGGCGGTATATGAAGAATTTGCAAGAAATATACCGGGGTTTCTACCAATGACAGAAAGGGATACCGCCATGTTCATACCAAAACCGACGCTAGCCATTGAGCCGCAAGCACATCCCCCCACGCCTTTTCAAGTGCCCCAGACTGTGCCTTCAGATGATTTGGCTGCATTGTTCGAAAAGCTCGCCTTAGACGTTGACCAATTCGTGCAGGCGACAAGTGGTTCAAGTACTTATGCCTTGTTAAACTCCAATATGCTAGTTATACGCGACTTGTTAATTACTGCTATGCACAATAGAGAACTTGTATCAACAGTGGCAATCATTCAAAAAGTAAGTAATTGTATGAAGATTAATTAAAAATTAGTTTTACACAATACCGAATAAGTAATTTCCTTATTTGAGGAAAATGTTTATTTAGATTTAATTACAACATATATTACATTTCAGTGCGTTGAAGCTTTGCAAGAAAATGTAACGCAAAACGACACCGAACATGTTATGCTTCGTTTTAAAGAAATTATCATACGGGTACTTAAATCGCTCCAGGATGGAAGAGCTCTTGGTCAACAGATGACGAACGCCAAAGTGACTAGATTCCTGACCGATTTCAGGGACGACATGCGTTTCAACGAACACGCCGCCGAAATACTAATCAGGGCTGGCTTAGTGAATTTGTCAACGTTCGACGCGACTCTTGCTCAGTACATGGAGAGTACACCGAATTGCAGAGCGATGAATATGGCCATCATGCTGGTGCAAAACCTTTTGGTCGACGACAGGACAAATCAATTCATATCCGAACACGAGCTCTATCATACTATTGAAACGTTAATCAAAATCAATTCGCACGCTAGACAACCTCCCGAAAGTCTGACCAATATCATCGATATGCTGAAACACCATCAAGAAAGTTCGTTTTTTTGTGACAGATCGCCGACTGGGCCTACCGTTCACATTCATAATGGGATTTTACAGGTAAGTACATATATGGTTCTAAATTGTAGGTTCAAAGAAGTAAAATTGGAATCATTACAGTTATTTGACTGTAATGATTAAAGCTGGGAATTATCTGCACACGGAAACTGTATTATATGCACATATATGTTTCCAAAATTCGATGAAAATATGCAGAACCTTTATTAAAATATGAAAAAATATGTAAAGTTTAAGTGATTAGTTACACACCTAAATTATTGTCAAAATATTAAATAATGTCAATATAAATTTAGAGATACCACAAATATGTATATATCAATATTTTATTCGAAATTTTACAAAATACATTTATAATAAACAGAGAGCGGACTCAAGCGATTGATGATTCATAGCACATAGGCGTCTGCCTTGTATTCACAATAGGTTTGTTGCTGTAAGCGATCCGTGAGTTTCGAACAATTTGATACATGTGGCGTGGCAAGCTGCATAAGTGGCACATACCTACATATTGCAGTGGAATTTACTTTGAAATTGCTTATTAATTTTTTTATTCACACTACAGCTTATATTGCCGGCTATTCAGTCTAGTAGAATCCACGATCTCCCATCTCATGAATCGTTCCACATGGATCAGGTTCAAGTTTTTTTTCCCAGAATAAAACAATAAACACAAATAAAAATCTAATCAGTTCCTTTGTTAGTTTATTTTAAAAAATAAAAAAAAATCCCTCTACAAAGTGTATAGGGTGCTAAAGCATCATCAAACAGTAGCAATGAGGAAACACTCTTTGTGAATAATGACTCGCACACAGAGAAAAACCTCTTGTGACACTCGATCAAACATAAAACTAATAAATACTAGTGAAATTTGTCAAGTTTAACCTCTACTTTGACCCCTTCAAACAAATGTCAAAAACAAATAAGTTTTCAAAACTCACGAAAATTGAAATTTTGTCATGCGCCAAAATAACACAACAAGGTCAATCCCCACTAAAGAAAACTCCAACCTTGAATTCAAAAATGTTCTCGAAATATAATTTTAAGAAAAAACTTCCCTTACAAAAAACATGACAACTTTCTCTAATACCCATATACTACTTTCAAATATAAATTATTACAAGAAATACATGAAATTATAATAATGACAATAATCGTGATATCAAATATATAAACAAAATATTTTTATCAACTTACATAGATCCATGTACAATTTATAAAATGCACGAGAGATATCTTTCACAAAAAAAAATTCAATAAACATTAAAACACTCGCATAAATCGAATTAAGATTTACATGCACCTTACAATAAATGCATAAACAATATTCAACCCGATTTTATAAAAACAAAGAATAAAATTGAGAATTTTATTCTTTAATAAACCGATCACTTTAACCGTCAAGATATCTCTAACTCAAAAATGAAATTTCAACATCCGCTTGAGCATCCCTACCATCTATAAAATCAAAATATATACAGACAACACATTTTAACAAATACAATATCCGGAAAAGCGGCAAGTTCAATCCTCTGGTCAACCTAAATATACGAGGGCTATTCATAATTTCATACATTATAAAAATATTTTTCTTATAAAATAAAATATATATATATATAACGATCCCCGTCTGAAATAAATAAACATACAACTGAAATAGCTAATTTTTTTTTTAAAATGTCCTTCATTATAGAGTTCAAAATTGTTCAATCATTTTTCCTTTCTTGTCCAAGGAAAAATCTATAGCAATATGCAGTTAATATGTATCTGTCAATGCACAACAGAGCGAATGAAATAAACGGTTTGGTAACCGGCAGCAACTATTGCTGAAACAAAAGTAATAATGCTGACAAACGAATTGCGTGTCGAATTTTGAATAAAAATAATTCAGAAAGAACAAAACTCAAAGCTATGTATTTTCTGTGAAACATTGCAAGTGCAAAACATTACTATGAATAACTAAAATTTGTTCGAGGTGTTCCTGTGTTAATTATTAGTTCTTAGTTCTTCAAGATGTTAAAACGTCTTTAAAAATATTCCACATCACAGCTGGTGATGGGTACGTGATTAAAATGTTGCAAAAGTGCACCATACTTCGAATGTATAGATTTTTCAATCGACTCTGTGCAGAATTGATATAATATATTCAAATCTGGATTTCTGCTAAATATGTCATCAACTTTTGCCTCAGCTTTGAGAAATATCTTTTTAAATGATGAAACTAACTTAATAACATTTGGAAAATGATCCTTGATGTATTCACATACTCTGTGTGGTGCATGTGCTGCACAGGTAACATGTAGCATATTGGGATAAGATTGCTTTAATAACTTCCCTGTTTTTAACATGTAAGCTGCCGCATCAGTCAAAAATAATACCATCTTGTCTTTATAGTTGTTATCCGATGACAGAATATTATGAATACATTGATCCATTACTTCTGCAACTGTTTCACCATTTATGACTGCCAATATTAGCTACAATTAAGTATGGTTGGTATGAAGTTGTCGGATGAAGAATACCAACAACTGCATTTAACACATATCGTCCCATTACATCCCCTGTTTCGTCTGCACTTACCTAAAGATAATGACCAGATAGGTTGGTTCGTATTTTTTCAATTGTTCTCAAATAACATTTTGGTAAGTGGTATTTACATAATAAAGTAGATTCATCTGGTATATGACGATCAGTATATTTTGTAAGAAACGTCTTGAGAACTGGATTGTTAAGCTTTTTGAATGGGATATTGGCCGCCATGGAAGCTTCAGGCAGTTCTTCATTGAAAGTGTCAAGTGCAGATGGTCATATGTCATCTTGATGAGTTTTTGAAGAAACATGTCTCTGCACATTACACTTTTGTGGACGCCTTAAACTTAATGAACAGGCATTGCAATATATCTTGGTATCATTACGAGTATGCAACCAATCTGTATGGCCTCGAATCCATCTTACCATGGTTGCCCTACAAGATTACCAATATTTAATGAAAATAAAGAGAGATACTAAGAACAGAAACAAATGGACTAAAAAGAAGAAACGAAAACTACTCCAAAAATAAGGTAGTAAATTAAACCTAATATTTATAAAAAATTATATAACAATATAAAACGGATTTTTTTAAATACTAAAAGTTGTAACCAAATAACATTGAAAGAAGCGAAACCAGAAACACGCCACTGTAAAATAGAATTTATGAATGAATAGACACAGTAACGAGGGAAATAACAACATCTGCTCGACGAATGCAATCGAGCAAGCAAATAGTGGCGCTGTTATAACATGCATACTATACATGATACCGCCACAACGTTTTATCGGGGCAATTGGTCATTCAATCGCTTCAGTGCGCTCTTTGATAATTAATAAGAATAAGTAAGCTAAACAATGTAATTCTTTTTATTTATATTTGCCTTTATATAACTATTGTAAACATTTTCAATTAAATGCTTTTCTAAAATTCTCAACTAAAAATGATCTGCATTCCGTCAATAATAACTTGTTAATCCAGTAAAGTTAGACTTGCTCTGCGAATTTTGGCGCGGCAGGCTGGAAATTTGCATACACCTTCGTTTTGACGTTTCAAATCTTGTGTCAAAAGTCAAGAACTCAGATGTTCCGGCTAGCAAAGTTATTCGAGGTAAAATGACGCAAAATTCGGTTTTTCGCGAATAACTCGTTTTCTATGCTCTTGATCACTTCGATACCCATTACTAAAATTAAAGATCATAAAATTCTCTACAAGCTTACAATTTCACCTCAAATTTTCGATTTATCGCTATTTTTCCATAAAATTCGGTTTTTCAAGATTATCTTTGGTTCTATGCTATTTACGACTTTCAGACGTATTAGAAAAATTGTAGAGCGCAGAATTCTCTATAAAAATAGCATTCGGTGATATTCTTCACTTATAGGCATCCTTGAAATACAGCGCGCTGAAAAGACTCTAAAATTGACGATTTTCGGAAAAATTGATTTTTCGTTGTTATATCTCTTTTTGGACTATATAGTGAATGAGAGAAGTTGTAGAGCGTGAAAGTCTCTTCAAATTTGCTTCCTGCTACTTTTTGCTACGATAACCGTTCTTGAGATACAGAGCTCTCATTTTACATCAAAAATTGCGATTTTTCAGTCATTTTCGAAAAAAATTGTTTTTCAAGAATATCTTTTTTTCTGGACACTACGACTTTAAGACCTATTATAAATTTGTTTTATAATAGTTTCATCGTACTTTCCTTGCAACAGACTGGATATTCTACTAAGCTGATTAAAGCCCTCGTTTTTCTCTAGAACTTGTGTTAATTTAATTTTGAACCGCTCTCCTATGGTACCTCTCACATTACAAATTTCAACACCTCGAGTTTCAAGTTTTCGTAGTGTTTCACTAATAAAACCATTGTTTGGTTTGATAAAAGCTAACTCTTGGCGCATTTACGGTTTATTTAGTATATCTTTGCAACCTGCAATTGCTATCGAGTCGTTTGAAAAAGAGAGAATTAATTCTCTTATTTGTTCAAAGGTATTTGCATAAAATACAGCGGCATCAAGCCACATGCTCTATCTTGTGGGTTGTGGTGGCAGTGCCAGGCCAGGTAACTTATCTTTGAATGCTGGAAATGTGTAACGTATTTTTTCTGCAACTCTGTTAACAGCATGGTCCAAACATGTTACGTCCATTAGATTCGGGTAAAAAAATCTTCAAATTCTGTGTTGACTTCACCATATCGCAGCATCCGATAACATCAGTAATACCTTTGTCACTTGGAACGGCATTCGGCAAATAAAACCTCGTTAAACTATCGTTTATAAATCTTGTTATAGTTAAGCTATTTGTTTTTTCCAATTCTTCTGTACCAATTAAAAAGGATTGGCCGGCGCAATTTGCATTTAAAATGCCAATCAATAAGTTGGCAATATAACGTCCACAACTGTCTGTTGTCTCATCGACTACGAAATAAATATAATTTTCACGTATTGTTTCCTAAATTTTCATCATTGTTTCATCAAATAATAGATTAAGATACTTTTTTTCTTGTAGTTGAGCGACTATCAACTGACAGTTTCGAATACTTCTCTAAAAAAAAATTAAACGTTGAATTATCCAACTTTGAAAGACATATGTTAATATGATTTAGATATATAAAAAATAACAAGGTAAAATTACGTGTACATATACTTTCGAGAACTAACTAAACACAACTGGCGATATGACTAACCTATAGGTTAAACCTAATTGCTCGTAGATTAACTAGAACTTCCCCTATTTGATAAACACAAATCTGGGAATTCCCGCTCTGCGGAAATGCCCATGGTCATGGTTTTATATATTTTTTTACGGTGCACGTCAGAAGTAAAATGATAAAATATGAACAAATATGCAATTTTATATGAAATATGCTTATTTATATGCAAAGTATGCATAACAGAAGTAGTCGCAAATGTGATCCGTATAGATCTGCAAGAATTTTGGTAAACATATAAATAAAAAATATGCATTTTCATATAATCCCAGCTTTAGTAATGATACGCCAACAAAATACTAGGGAAACTCGGTGCAAATTAAGTTTTACCACGCTATGATTTTTTTAATTTGAAATCATATTAAACTTGATTTCAAATTTAAAAAAATGATAGCGTGGCAAAACTTAATTTGCACCGAGTTTCCCTAGTATACAAACCCATTAAGAATACGAAGTCTTTTTTAGGTTAGATCGCCCCATTATGAAGATCCCCCAGGTCTTATGGAGAAAACGGACTACCTTATAAGGGAGTGGATTAACATTTACAATACTCAACCGACTGGTCGTGATTCAACGAAAGCTTTTAGTATATTTGTCCACCAGATGAACATGAACGGAATATTAAAGACGGACGATTTAATAACTCGCTTCTTTAGATTGTCGACTCAATTGTGTGTAGAATCTGTTTACAGGCATATGAATGATCCGAGTCTCACAGGAAACCACTTGAGGGTTAAATGTTACAATACTTTGGATGCCTTTGTACGACTCGTCGCATTACTTGTAAAACATTCTGGAGATTCGAACAATACCACGACAAAGATACACCTGTTAAATAAAGTGTTGGGTATTGTGGCCGGATGCTTGCTACAAGATCATGAACACAGAGGAGCTGAGTTTCAACAATTGCCATATCATAGGATATTTATCATGTTGTTTTTAGAACTAAATGCTCCCGAACCAGTATTAGAAGCGATAAATTACCATATATTGCAAGCATACTGCCATACTCTTCACATACTTAGACCCTCGAAAGCGGCGGGGTTCTGCTACGCATGGTTGGAACTTGTTTCACATCGAGTTTTTATGGGAAGAATGTTGGCAGTAACACCGCAACAAAAAGGATGGGCCATGTACGCTCAACTATTAATAGATCTCTTTAAATATTTAGCTCCTTTTTTGAGGAATGCTGAACTTGCCAAGCCGGTAACGATGCTTTACAAGGGTACCTTGCGAGTACTATTAGTACTTTTGCACGACTTCCCTGAATTTCTCTGTGATTATCATTACGGTTTCTGTGATGTTATACCCCCAAATTGCATTCAAATGAGGAATCTTATATTGTCGGCGTTTCCGAGGAATATGAGGCTGCCCGATCCATTCACGCCCAACCTCAAAGTTGATATATTACAAGAAATAACTTTCGGGCCGAGAGTATTAAACAACTTTGCCTCAATGATCACTCCTATATCCTTCAAGAAAGATCTCGATACTTATCTGAAGTCCAGAGCGCCGGTAACCTTCCTTTCAGACCTTAGAAGTAATTTACAAGTGTCTCAAGAGCCGGGTATGAGATATAACATACCTTTGATGAATGCACTGGTGTTATATGTAGGAACACAAGCAATAAGTTATATTAGGGGGAAAAACCTAACACCCAATATGTCAACGATAGCGCACAGTGCTCACATGGATATTTTCCAAAATTTGGCTGTGGATTTGGACACTGAGGGTCGTTATTTGTTCCTCAATTCGATTGCCAATCAATTACGATATCCAAATAGTCACACACATTATTTTTCGTGTACGTTATTGTATTTATTTGCTGAAGCCAATACGGAGGCTATTCAAGAACAAATCACGAGAGTACTACTCGAGAGATTGATCGTTAACAGACCGCATCCATGGGGATTGCTGATTACCTTTATTGAGTTGATCAAGAATCCAACGTACAAGTTCTGGTCACATGAATTTGTACACTGCGCCTCTGAAATTGAAAAGTAAGTATTAAATATATATTATTTTTGAACAAAATTTCTTATTTGTCCTTTTCCGTTGCATATAACAAAAAAGAGTTTTTTTGCTAGATATTGCCACTCTTGGTTGACGAATGTCTCGAGATATCTCTCATAGACATTTTATCATCCAAGTTTGGCATATATGGTGAACCGGTTTAACGTATTAATGACTTTCACACATCGTACGCTGATAAGGGCAGTTGGAGCCCGAAACACGTATCCGTGCGTTCATCATCAATACAACGTTGGTATGTGTTATGAGTCCGTTATTATATGTCTGTATTATCGTGTATTATAAAAACAATTTGCATTTTACCCAATAGCCATTTTTGAAATATTAAAATAAATTTGAAGATTCTCAACTCAAAGTTCATTATATTTTTCTGTAAGATATCAAAATTCTATCTTCTATCACACACTATCACTGATGGCATTAATCATACACTTGAAATTCCGTAGGGTTTCTAGGTCAGTGTCACTGATCATACAATCGTCTTTGTAGTAATCGACGGTTTCCTGTATTGTCAGCTGATGGCAAATCCTAAAACCCTAAAGAAGATTGTATCATCACATTTTTTCTGGTTCGAATTTCCAGATGGGACAAGAGACGCCAAAAGGCGCTTGTGCGCTTTTGGTGAAATTGGTGATAAGGTAGCTAGCCCTATGTCCTATCTGAGTTTATATTCAGTATTTTCCCTTCTAGTACTTTCTATTCTCTGCTTTTATTTTAATCTTCCTTCGTATCATACTGTGTCTATCTAATTCCTTGTCCCTTTTGGCCTTCCTATTTTTGTTTTTCCCCGGTTCCTTGTATTCCAGTGACTGGTTTGTATGCTGTTTTTCTTAAGGCGTGTCCAGTTATTTCAGTTTTTTGCTATGCTTTTTACATTTTCATTCCAACCTATTGCTAAGGATATTTATTGTTTCGGTAGAAAATATACTTAATACTCAGTTACGGTCAATTAATAATTAGAAGTGACGTATTGATGCCACAAACATAGCCGGAGATAATTCGGACGTTATCGGGTTTGATATCGGCAGCTAGCCGTGCGAATGAAAGGAACCTTGAATTTCAAATTAGTATGCAGTCGTGTCGTGTATAAATATGCCACGATTGGTGAGCTCGCTTAACCGTAATTTTTTTCTTATAATTTAAATTAAATGCAAAATTGCATGCGTATCCCGCTGGCATGTGTGTCGAAATTACCGTCTCTATTAATAATAAACATGGATCGGCAGTCAGGGGTATATGACGTAAATACCAGGGACGGAGCGAGAACATCATGGATCCAGATTTAACATTTTTCACACGCGAATCAAAATACGTATAGAGAAGCAAGTACTTACCAAGTAAGAGTAAATATATCTTCTCCAGCAGGAATATTTCAGGGTTTATAAAACATCACACATCCTGACTATTCCCCGTTCATATCCAGATCTCAAATGATAGTAAATCAGCAATAATTGTTCCATAAGCTCATGTGTTAATGTCTGTCACCGTAAATCCATTTATACATCGAAATCGGCAGAGAAAATAGAGGCATATTTAAAGTACATAAAGTTTGTTAGTGACGGCACATTTATTCCCGGTTCGGAAAAATACATCAAATTGTTTTTACATTATCAGCAGCAGCTCCAGGTAAATGGGAAAGGAATTGACGAAGATCATATATAATATTCACGGCGCTATAGAATATTGTGGGTTGGTTGGAGTAACGTCTAGATGGCTACAGTCCAATTTATGTTCACGAGCTAATTTCAGTTTTGTTCGGTTTTTGGCGCTAACTAATGGTTCCTTTCGAACTAGGCTAAGTAAAAGGTTTGCATGTCTCAAATCAAACTCAAAAAACAAAAGTTTGTACCGTTGAATTTGTGTAACTGTTGTGTAAATAGCCTTATTGGCTTTCTTACCGTTTCAATTGACGTTTATCTCGTTCTGATAATTAATTCCACTTCCAATTACCAAAACGTGAAAAATATAGAAAATCAACAGCGTGTTTAATTAGTGGCGTTGGCGTTACATCCACTTTAACTGGTGTCAGTGACGCGTATGCAATAAATCGGGGGAATACCCAAACAATTTTTTCTTCTGGAATATTTTGTGTTCCTTTGAATTGATTTTAAAAAGTCCGTCACTTTATATCTGATGCATTCGTTTACAAATATTTGCAGTGGTTATTGTCAATTGATGTTTAACATCTTTTGCCATAGTCGTACATGCCTGTTTTCCATTTCGAAAAGTAAGGGTATTGTGTTTGATTTTATCAATTTTTCTATTTACGTCAAAAATAATTACCGTATAGGATGCTAATGTTAATTGTTGCCGTCGAAATTAACTACAGTAGTGCTAACTTAACCAACATTTGACACAGATTTCAGCTTCAGTATTGAAACGGACACCCGTTATAGCGTGCCTTCAAAAACTTTCCTCATCAGAGACGGACATGCTTTTTGATAATAGTTGGTGACAGTGCATGTAATCTGTCACAAACGTATAATTTTAAATGAGCATGGCAGTCTCTAATGAGAAAAGTTTTTGAAGGCACGTTATTATAGTTGATCTAAATAAGCTTAATTTCTATTTGTTGAAGAATTGCCTCGAATCATATAACCTCTTTGTTGTATTAAAAATTACTCTGGCTTGCTAGATTTTCGTAAATTAAAAATATTTTGTAATATCACTAGAGTAACTTCGAGTAACAACGCAAGGGCGTGCGTGTATATTTTTTGTCGGACAACGTTGGGTGCACTTCGCTCGTGGTATGTTGCTCGAATAAACCTCTCCTAAATATCACTTAATTTAGCTTAACCAGTAACTGTAGTTTCGACATATTTAAATTGCTGGTTACGCTAAATAAAGTGATACTGTTACAGAGTATGGTGTGATTTTTATTTTATGAAATGTTCAACGTCAAAGTAACAGCCCAAAGTGTAGATTCTCGTCTCAATACCAAGTTTGTTTGCCCTAGGTACCATAGTGCTTTCTAGATTTTTTGATATCAGTTTTTATGCAATATGACAGATTTATTAATTAACCTGGAACTACTATTAGCCTCGTATTAAATGTTTTTATATGTGTAATAACTAGGGATCGGCACAAAACATATTTTGACGTCATTATTCCATAGCCGTAGAATATACAAAACGCTTCGATACCGGTACATACACCCTCTACACATATTTGTCGTTTGCGAAATACAATTGATCTCTTAGTGCTGAAAATACCATTGTTGAGAGTGCACGTTATTTCTACTTTGCGTTCGCTATTTTCATGTCTTTATTTCTTTCTAAAATATCTATTTCATTATATTTATATTTAATTCAAATTATTTCTTGCTGTCAGTGCTTCTAATAGGCAAAGTAACGACAAGTTTGCGCCGGCGTACGGTTACATCTACATGGTATTGTCCAGCATTTTTCGAGCGGCATTGATATTCACTTGCTATTAGCGAATGCGAGAGTGAGATACCGTACTATACTGTTTTAGTGAGCCGGACCAAAATATGTTTCGCCGATCCCTAGTAATAATCATCAAGCTATCTTTTTTATATGTATATAAATGATAAGATGTTATACGATTTAATCAGACGATAATTTTGATTAATACAACACACCGACAAATTTAAAGGAACAGATTGTAAATTTAGTTTGAATATTCCAGTAAACAATTAAGAAGTTTTTAATGATAAAACGTCAAACGTGTGTATTGTGTGTTGCATTTGAAACGCATACTATCGGTAAATAACAAGTAATCAGTTTAATTTGCTTTTTTTTTAATTGTTGTCAGTTTGTTTGTATTGTAAAAACCAGGTTAGTACCGACTGATATTGCTAGGGCCGTAGCAATGATCGAACATGGTCTAAGATGCTGTAAAGTTACCCGGTTCGGTAAACCAGAATCAACCATCCAAGTAATGTAAGTCGTTGGGGAGAAGAAGAGGGCAAGGCAGAAAACGTTCAACTGCGGTTGCAAATGATCGTTTTATAACGTTCGAAACACTGCGAAATAGACGTCAAACGGAAGTTCAAACAAAAAACATACTGGAAGATGGTTCGTGGAACCATCATCAAGTGAGCGTACAGTAATACGAAGACAAAGAAGTTTGTCTCAATTGATATGTAGCAAAAAAACACTCAAGACTCCAGCGACGCCATCGTGGAGCGCGATCAAAAATATCGAATTTGGAATGACTAGTGGAGTCAACTTTTGTTCAGGGACGAGAGCCGCTTCTGTGTAAATTCAATTAACAGTAAGGAAATATTGTATCTACGTCAAGGAGAACAAAATATACTATTTAATTTTACTACTATTGTATCTTTTGGAGGAGGTTCAATTATGGTATGGGGCGGTATATGTTTGGGGGCACGCACCGGAGTTGGTGGTGATTAATGACGGAGCGTTAACTGCAGATAGGTACATCAGAGATATTCTCCAAGACTATGTGGTACCTTTTACCCCATATATCGGAGAAAATTTCACCTTAATGTAGGATAGTGCGCGCTCAGATGTAACTGACTTTTTAAACGAAGTGGGTGTAAAACAATGAATAGCCAACGTGTTCCCCTGACCTGAACCCGTTCAAACATGTGTGGGACATACTAGACAGAAAACTTAGGTCAAGAATTCCTGCTGTTCAAACACACAGAAATAAGAGTTACATTGATTGGGGAATGGGACAGATTGCCGCGAGAACTGATCAATGGCCTCATCAGAAGTATGGGAAGATGAATGCCGTTGTACGGCCTCCTGAGAGGCAACACACGCTATTAAAGCAAAAGAAAAAAACACCTTAGATTAACCATGTTTAAAATGTACAATAAAGTTTAAAACAATATTTTGTTTGAGTCTTTCATCTTCTAGTTTTTTTCTTCAACAGGTTTCACATAATACCTTTGTGAAACAAATTTCAATTACTCCTAATTTTGTATTAGGTATTACCTGAGAAATATTAAGAATGTGTATACTATAGAGACGATAATGTTTTATGTCTGTTCCTTTAAATTCGCCTGTGTGTGTAATAAATCTCAAATTAAATTTTTTTAACTATGTTCGGTAATTGTTATATTTTATTTCTGTTTTTAGGCTCTTCGAGTCCGTAGCACGATCATGTTTTGTTCAAAAAACTGCAGTACAAGCTGAAGGTGATCTACAAGAGTGATAGTGATTAATAAATTCTATAAACAGTTATAACATTGTTTTACACAATATACATGAATTATTTTAACGCCTTTTATTTTGCTGTAATGGGCCGCTTATCTTGAATGAATGAACTTTTTTTAACTAGTTTTTAAGTAGTGTATCATAGTATTATCACAATGTAATATATTTATAATAAGTATTTTTAAGGAATTTCCATCTGTATTTGTAATTATATAAATATATTAATTATAGCTGTAATAAATGGTTTTCAATGTTTTGAGCATATAAAAGGGCGTTTTCATTAATTACTTACCTTATTGAGTTTTTGTCAATACTTTTATATTCGTTAAACCACGTAAAATATGCGAAATAATCATCTAAGTCTATTGCATGACCTTCAGATGCACGTGCCTATAAATTCCAGAGTTCTGCCCTTGGTTGTAAGGAACAGATTTTTATTGAAGTGTGTGCTATCAGCACACACTTCAATATATACATTCTGCCAAATTTCCTAATTAAAATGTTAACCGTTTAGCTAAAATTTATTACATTTAATAAGGGCCCTTGAAGGTCTGTAATGATTACCCTAATAACGGACCTTCAAGAAGTACGAGATTGTAACATGGCATATCCTTTACAATCAAAGGCGTTCGATAAATTGGGATGGAAACATAGTTAATGCTACGTATTAATTGTCTATTGGAACAGATACTTAAAAGTGTGTGTCTATTAAGTTATAGAGGTCAAATCTTACCAAGACACCCTTTGACGAATTAAATTAAGAGAACATGTTAGTACTTAATAAATGTACCAACACAATTTTATATTGGTAGTAATATTTATAGGAATGTTTATCAGTTATAACTAGAGTTGTGCACTTTGTCCGGAAAAAAGGGATGCATTGTAGGGACAGCCGCCCGATGCGAATAGCGGCATTGAGATTACTTAGGCCTGAGCTATAGTACTATGTGGATGTACATTACACATCTATAACGACAACATCGAAAATACCATATGAGCAAAAATTGTTTAGATAAAGGTGGCCATGGTTGCAGGGATCACTGTCTTTGATATGTTCAGCCTGCTGTTGGTTGGATGTCAGTTTTGATTTGAATTTTTATTCGCCATGATTTAAACGTCAGTTCTTTTAGCTAACATAACCAATATGAGATACTTAATTATGACTACTTCAAATCAAAACTGACATTTAATTGGCAACAACAAGCTGAACCTATCAAAGACAGTGATCCTCCCAACCATGGTCATCCCTTATCTAAATCATTTTTGCTCATATGGTATAATAATTATAATAAACTTGTTTAATTCGTCATTCGTTCGGCCTTACAATGCTGCGTAATACATTCGTCTGCACTGTCGAATAGAATATCGTTCACGGCTGTTATTAAGTTCGGCCGGCTGTTCCATAATGCAATACATCCCTGCATTCCGAACAAAGTGCGCAACTCTAGTTATAACTGGTTACTTTCTCACTTGTGGCTATAGTAATCATTCCATTTAAATGTGATAGCTTATTCTGCATTTTTCCTATTCACAAGCAAGTATAGCTCTCGCATTATAAGTTGGCGAAGGGCGAGTTCGAGCAGATAGAGGAAGGGTAGATTGCGTATCATTACATATTCGCTATGCAGTAACTGAATCAGACAAGCTCGCCAACTTATACTGTGAGAGCTGTAACTTTAAATATGAATAATACAAAATTATTTTGTTAGGATTTAATGAATTTTATTATTTTTAATATAGTAGTGAGAAATTTTACAATCAATTTCGCATTAAGATATGAAAAATAATAAAACCAAAATATTCAAGAAATACAATGGCAAATCAAAAATGGCTGATCGTGTTATACCTAAAAAGTTGGTATTAAAGTAAAAGAACAGCATTACTTTCAATATGCCGTTGATATTACGTAGAAAATTTAAAATACACAGAAATTTCAACAAAACACTCGGCAATACATAATTGTATTTATGTAAATTTGACGAGTGAGAAATCTGTTTCTGATATACAAATGTTATCGGGCTTTTCTGATCGCATTATACAGAGTGTAAATGAAATACGCCGACTTACTTTAATATGTAATAATGAAAAAATGTATGAATACCATATTACATGCGATAAGTTCAAGTTCAGCTGTAATAACATTACTAATCACGAAAACTAGCTCGAACGAGATTAAAGAAAAATAAATTTAATAAATGCGTGTGGGTCTACCCGAGACTTAAATTTAGTATTCCTTCATAACCGAAGCGTACCTAATAGATGCAATGATGCATATTGTAAGTCGAATTAACAGATATCGTCTTAGTATACGGTGAAACAGGTGGGAATGTTAGGGTTACTAGACGTATTTATGAAGGGCGATTTCCGAACCGGAGATGTCCATCAAATGATTTAATTTTACAACCCGTGTATAGATTGAGAGACCGCGGCACATTGCATTCAAGTTATGAAGGCCGTGGGCGTGAAAGAACACGTGGGGTAGTAGATGCGGAGGAACAATTTTTAGATATTGTAAATGAAAATCCAAACATAAGTGCTCGAGCGACTGCGAGAGAGGTAGGCGTTGTACACAACCTTACCACGTGCAACGTGTCCAAGAACTTAAGGAAACCAATCGCCTGCCACGAATTAACTCTTGTAGATGGTTCAATTGGAAACTTGCACAACAGCCGCAGTTGTCGTTAAAAAAAGAGGCAAATAAAACTCATTATGTAATTTATTGTTTCTCGGCGTGAATTTAATATGAAGACAACTTAAATTACAAATTCCCTATCACCACAAAACTATTATACCGTTTAAAATTTTTAAGGAAACTCGATATTCTATTTTTTTCGGGATATTACAAAGGTTAGGCCATTGAGCTACTTATAAATAACAACAGAACAGCTGATGCATCTAGAAAATGAACGAATACATGTTTATAAAACTTTTCACACAAGGATGCATTATATTACTGAAATGTAAAGGGGACTTTTTGGTGAACTTGACAAATAAATGCCTATTTGTTTGTTGAATCGACAACATTTACACATACAATTTCTATTTATTTAGATTCATTCTGAATACACGACCGTATTTGAAAAGTGTGTTCCTAAATTTCCAAAAGTTTCGATAGAATAAATTTTTTTGTAGATTTGAATTGTTGTCTTACGTATCTATTATAACGTGTGTTCATTTGAAAAGTCAATCTAGGTTACTTTGAAATTTTGATAGAATAAGACGCATATATATTAGTATGCGTTTGTTGTTCGGTAAACGTAAATCCAAATGACATTTGATAATGTCAATCGCATTTGTTATTTATTTGTATGTATGAAACTGTCAAAATATACGACTTCGTAGGTTAAGTAGTAAATTTTAATTTACGACATACTTCAAAATGTTCTCAATAAATCACATGCTACTAGATTGACTTTTCAAATGAACACCCGTTATATTAGCGTACGTTGACGTGTTTCATTTACACCCTATATAACAAGGTTATGCCATCATTAGTAACGAGTGATCATTAAAATTCTCACTCATAGCAGGCCGTGTATATAAAAAGTTTGTCGTAACTTAAGTCAGTAAGATGTTAATTCAAACGTCTATCAATGTCAATTATATATCATATATATAGTTTGATCAAAAGAAAAGATGTCTTTTAACGATATGCATAAACCTTGTCTGGTAGAATGTTCTTCCACACATCTTTTATACAAATTATAAATATATTTAAAATAAAATCCAACATTTTAATTTATTTTATGACAATCATGACGTTTGAAAGCAATTGACTGATCTCTAGTAACTTAAGTTACGACATGCTTTTTGTATACATGGCTTATTTGAGTGAAAATTTTAATGATCACTCGTTACCTCCATTCCATTCAAATGCTAACATATGATTTAGTCCATAATTTTACACGGGAATCAACAATCAATAATATTCCAACCCCGGAGTTATCTCCAGGTATTGATTTTATAACTCAAGCGGAACTCCATCGATGTTCCGAGACAGGACCTTCGTACTTCTAGTCTAGATGCCTACCGTTTTGACGATCATGGCCATTTGCTCCATTTATTTGTACCACAATTGTTGTAATATATTTTAATAGCGAATGGAGGTAGGTACTTTAACCATTTAACCAGAAACAAATGTCACATAACAAAATATTAAACAAACATTAATGAATTAACAATTATAAAAAAAAATACATAAAAAAGCAGAACTACTGTTTAAACAAAAACAATTAGTTAAATTTAAAATAAAAAAGTGCTTATTCAATAATGTGTATCTACAAGTACATAAAATCTGTTACAAATACAAAACCGGATTAGAATATTAAAATAAATGTTTACAATCATTTTAACAAATAATGAATTAAATTATACTGTTAAGTGACGACCGTGCATACCAGGGTACGTAAATGAATTTCATAACATTGAGCAGCTATGTGTGGAAGTAGTCGATATACAGGGTCTATCATGAGGTTTTCCTCCGGTTTATGGAGGTGATTCTTGGTGTTATATGGAGCAAAAAATGTAAATACAATAATGGGATGTCATCCATAATTAAGGAGTTATAACAAATTTTCGAGACGTTTCATAGTGAATGGTGCGCTAGACATATTTGCGCAGGACAACCGAGTGTTTGCCATATCAACAAACACTTTGTTTATTCAGTGTCAATGTCTGGGCGTAGTGCTGTATGCGACCGGTTAATAGGGCCGTTCATTCTCCCGGGAAATTTAACTGGTGCGATGTACGTTCACTTTTTACAAGAGTTACCGCAGCTTCTTGAAGATATTCCTCTAGAAATAAGACGCCAAATGTACGTCCAACATTACGGGGCGCCTGCACACTTCTACCGTGAAGTAACAGCTCATCTGAATCAGCAATTCCCCCATCGATGGATTGGACACCCCTAGATTACTACATCTGGGGGTGGATGAAAAACATTGTGTACCAGGTTAGGGTGCAAACACGAGAAGAGTTGATTCAACGCATTCTCAATGCCGCCGCGACAATGTCACGAACGTGTGAAGTTACAAAATGCTACACGCGCCGTTCACACCCGTGCGAATCTTTGCTTTCATATGCAGGGAGGAAATTTTTAACAATTGCTTTATTAAATTCACTCTAAATGCAAGAGACTGGTATAAAATAAAACAATTGTTTGTATTCTAATTATAATTTCCATTTTTGTTAGTGCTATCTTACAATTTTCTGTTTTTTTCATATTGCCGTATCTCCTCAATTATAAATGTCATCCCATTATTGTATTTACATTTTTTGCTCCACATAACACCAAGAATCACCTCCATAAACCGGGGGGAAACCTCATGACACATCCTGTACTCTTTACTCTCTTTATAGACATATTTTTAGTTCAATTGATAAGAGGCGTTAAGAGAGCTATTCAATAAATAAATAGAAGTGCAGTTGCACTATATGTATCCCCACTAGCGTCTAAATGTAGGGGGGGGGGGGGGCAGCCTACTATGCTATTTCACACTTACAGAAAAATAGCTAAATCTGTTTCATTATGATACATTAGTATAATTTCAGTGTCAAGACATAAATTTACGTACCCTAGTATATGAACTCCGATCAAACAAACCCAATCAAGTCAGACGACATCAGTTAAAGAAATACTTAAAATCTCCGCCAAACCAAATTGCCTAATTTTTGCTGAAATTAACCCATTAAAAGAAGAGAAATTCCGGTTCTATTAGCTGCCACAATGTCTCATTCAATTTTCATTTATTTGTGCAATTGAACTCATTATTTGTTAAATATAAAATATATTATTGAATATACTCATCTGCTTTCATGTAGGATGTAGTCAATTGTTAATGAAATATTAATTAAAATTAACTCCAGCTTTTTGTGTACTTTTATAAGGAAGCCTGGAATTTAATATGAAAGCTTGGAGAAGATGTAAGATTTATTATATACAGTTTAAGTCCTTTCCCAAACCTAGTCAGTAACTACTATTTTCAATATTTTATTTTCATTATTAAACAAAATTAAATAAAAACTAATTTCTTTATTAAAAAAAAAAAGAATTTCATGTAAAATTTAAACTTATTTTCTACGTTTTTTTGCTGGAACTTCTGGTTCGTTCATTTCAACATCTTGTAGAGGCGGTATACTAAAGCCCTCTATGCACGGACTAACTAACTGAAGAACGAACTTTTCATGTTGAATATTTTTCGAATCAATGCTCAGCCTTACACTTACCGGGTCAAAAGCATGTAATACAACGTCACCAGATTTTTGCGTTTGATCCTGAAAATACCACAGTTTCATGCAACAAAGTTAAGCAAAAATAATTAAAATGTTTATACTTCTTCATTATAAACGAATATATCCAGTTTTTCCCCTTTCTTGCCTAAATACAGAGTACATTCCAGTCCATATTTGGGAATGAGAATTTGTAAGGCGTTTTTCCTAACATACAGAATATAACCATTTTCATCTTGTATCTTTCCTTTGAAAAATAACTAAAAACATTTTTATTAAATTTACCGCAAAATTACATACATACTTAATTCAGGTTATTTTTTGAATATAAATATAAAAGTGTCTTCTCGTATCCGTTATGTTCAAATTTTAGGAGTGTAAAGTAGACTTCATTTCAAGTAACAAAAACGCAAAACTTGTATATCCATTTTTATTTGTTTCAAAGTTACAGATCTATGAATGTGATTGTCAGATCATGAAAAAAATGTAATCCTAAAGTCAATACAAACTGATTTTATTTAAAAAGAAGTTATACGATTCAATAACAGGCCTGTGATTGTTAACGTCGCATAATATAATGTTATCCTAAAATCAATAAACACGTGTCGTAGTGCATACACTAATTTCTTGGAGATCTACAAAAAAGAGTACTGGAAATTGATTTATGATAAAGAAGGTTCTTACTTATTTCGTAAGTGCTGAACCATGAATATCATACAATAAACAAATATTCAGATGACTGTGAACGTTGCATTTTTTAATAAAGGATTACATTACGTTTCAGCTCAAACAACAGCTTATTAGTGAGTGGACACGTTTTCTTTATTCAAAATGCCTTACTGATTTTCGGCAGTGCATGTCACGCAGTTATTGAATACCGACATCGGTTTCCCGATAGGCGCATTCTTCATTACAGAACGTTTCTGGAAGTACACAGACAATTTCGGGAATGCGGACTGCGTGATTATCTTTTCGACCGAGGAGTAAATTTGCCAGCAGACTTAGAGGAAGAAGCAATAGCTATTGTACAAGGGATCCAACTCTCAGTGTACATTGAATCGCTAGACAACTAGGAGTGCCACGAACGACAGTTTGGCGAATTTTAAAACATGAGGGCTTATATCCATATCATTATCGCAGGGGACACGGTTTGCTTGAGGCAGACCACTCTGCTCGTCTGGTTTATTCTACCTGCATATTAAGACAGTCACGACTTCATTTTAATTTCTGCAGAACAGTCCTCTGGACAAATGAATCTACGTTCACGAGGAGTGGTGTTACAAATCTGAGAAATCTGCACATGTGGCCATCAGAAAATCCCAAAGCTATACGCCTATCTAAATTTCAACATGAATTTTCTATTAACGTTTGGGCGGCCCTAATCGATGACTTGTTGATTGGTCTTGTCGTTCTTCCTCTGAGGTTAAATGCGGACAATTACCTTCAATTTCTTATTGACGAACTGCCAAGTCTTTTAGAGGATGTTCCACTGAATGTTCGACGAGACATGTGGTTTCACATGGATGGGGAACCACCACATTTCGGAATTGCTGTCCGAAATTGGGTTAACGTCAATTATCCAAGATGGATTGGACGAGGTGGTCCTGTTGCATGGCTAGCCAGATCACCCGATCTTAATCCCCTTGACTTTTATTTATGGGGGTACATGAAAAATTTAGTCTACGCACAAGTTTCGAACACAAGTGAAGAGTTGTTGGATCGTATTCACCTGGCTGCCGAGCAAATCCGACAAAACAAGTATGAAATTCGGATAAGTACTTCTTCTGTTGGCTTACGGGCACAAGCCTGCATTCAACAACGAGGTGGACATTTCGAAAATATTATTAATTGAACTTTTTTAAATAAAATCTTTTTATTGACTTTAGGATTGCATTTGTTTTTCATGATCTAACAATCACATTCATAGATCTGTAACTTTGAAACAAATAAAAATGGATATACAAGTTTTGCGTTTTTATTACTTGAAATGAAATCTACTTTACACTCCTAAAATTTGAACATAACGATACGGGACACCTTGTATAATAACTTACGTGTGTATTTAATGCTACAGATGCTCTGCCAGCGTATTGAGCCATCCTATTTCTGTAATTTAAATTTTGACATAAGTCTGCCGTTTTTCGTTTATCCAATAAGTCGGGGTAGGTAGCATCTGCGCCGCAAGTAACCGCTAGAAGACGGTGTACGATTATATCGGCGTATCTTCTAATAGGTGAAGTAAAGTGGGTATAAAGTGGTACGGCTAAACCGTAATGAAAATATTCATCTTTTTGATAGGTTCCGCTCGCAAAATATACAGCTTGTAACATACACCTTGTAGCTAAAATTCTCAACATAGTATTCAAATAGGGGTTGTCATCTCGTGTTGCGTTATCTAATGATTCGGCTAAGCGTTTTCCGGTGTCAATATTTATTTCAAAACCCTACAAGCAAACAATATATTTTTGAGATGAATTATATAAAATATATATCTCCAACAAATTGTGAATTAATTACGACGGGAACCCCAAAATTAAAGCATGTGGCGACTATGTGTCAGAATGTCTGTTAGAAATAGCTCCTTTGAATTTACACATACCCTCCAATGTTATGTTTATAAAAACTATAACAGATAACATTGATTATGCGCCTGATGACGTTATAAAAACCGTTCAATGGAGGGGTTTTGTTTACTTAGGGTTCAATACAATTACATACGAATATATATCTGATTTGAATCATTTGTGGACGAAAACTTTTAGAACTAACCTAAATCACCTTCCTTCCTTCCTTTCTTGTGTATTACGTGAATTTTTTTTTTAATACTAGAAGTACCAAATATAAAATATTTATATATTTAGAATGCCGTTATTGAATAGACACATTGCAATGTTAATGTTTATAAAAACTCAAGAAAATAACATTGAATGATCAGCTTTGTAATTTGAGGTTCGATAACCTGAGCTGTAAAAAAACTTTACCAGAACACGTAAGATGTGTCTACGGGCACTTAATGTCCTATTTGGTAACAATCTATCTTTAATCGAAGACGTAAATGTATATTGTATCGAACATACGTAACGGTCGACAACTGAACGAAACTTAAAGCAAGATAGATAATAACAAAACTATTCATTTTGTTATTGTTGGTCAACTTTAAGATATCGTCTTTTATTATAATCTTCGTCTGTTTTTTTTTTTTTGGTTGGACGCCAATAAGTTCAGGCACTTGAGCACAGTGCTCTGTGTACCGCCGTCTTTTATAATACAGTTGACAACATTTTTTTAAATATCTTTGTTTTTTTTCTCGCTTATGAGAGGGAATTTTGGGAAAATATTTTGGATTCTATATTCTATATAATTCCATATTTCCATTTTTTATGCGTTTGTTTTTTTTATTATTGGTTTAAAAAAGCTAGTTCACATCTGACGTTCCCATTTCTGGAAACAGGCCAGAAATTGATCTTCCGGAATACTGGTGTGAATACTATGACATACCATGAATACAATTCGGGATCTAGGGTTCGAATTACTGGAACACCCGCCCCAGACTTAGCCCCCTCAGACTATTATCTGTTCCCTCGATTGAAAAGAAGTTTAAAAAAACGTAAATTTTTGTGTAACGAAGAGGTAATAGAAGCTGTGGAGGCTGGTTTGCAGACCATGAAGAATCTTTTTTAGAAGGGTTAAAGGCGTTGCAGAATCGCTGTATTAATGTATTAAGTTCAGAGGAGACTATGTTGAATAATAACATATTCTTCCAATTTTAAATTGTTACCAATAGTGGGCTTAGAACATATCAACCCTCTCGTAAATCTAAACGTTAACGTGCATAAGTAAAAACATTACCAAATGTTTTCCAGCCTTGATAAGAGGCTCAAAATTTAGAGCAGGTGGCTCCGGATGTCTTCTCAACATAGCACAGTCTGGAAAGTCACTTAAAATTTTTCCTGCAACACTTATGTTAGCCAAAAGCATAAACTCCTCGACCATGGAGTTCGTTTCGAAGAGTTTCTTAACTTCAACGTCGATGGGATCATGAGTTTCGCTGTCCATCATAATTTTCACTTCGGGAGATGCAAGAACTAAAGCTCTGAAAAAGAATTGCTTAGAATCAGTGGATTAAACAGATATTACAAAGAAGGAATTTGGAACGGAGTGTCAGGTATAAGAAAATTACTACATGGGTTGCTTTGAATAGAAAATGTTAATATATATATTATCAGAAAACCCTTATACCCTTAGGGTGTCGGGTGTTTACATTCTTAGAACTAATTTATAAATATTCCAATTTTAAACTTTAAATTACAGAGTATTCTATAACACCAACTACAATACCAAAAAATTATAGATTATAGACAAATTTCTTCCATGACTTTCTATCAGTGGCCAGTGTTTTCGCTTCTCTCCATGTTTTTCCTCTGTTCTGAATAAATTGTCCAATTAAGTTCTCCCAACCCTGTCGCGGTCTTCCTCTTTTCCTCTTATATTGAATCTTTGCTTCATATACCAACTTTACCGGTCTAGTGTTCTCCATCCGTTGAAGATGTCCCCACCAGCTTAATTGTCTCTGCTCAATGAAATCCATTATTGATAGTACCCCAAGTTCCTCTCTTATTTGTGCATTCCTCATTTTGTCCCTTCTTGTCACGCCCCTCACTCTTCTCAGATATCTCATTTCCGCCGCTTGAATTTTACTCTTTTGCTTATTATTTAGGAGCCATGACTCACATCCATATGTCAGAACTGCTCTGTAGACTGTTTTATAGACTTTTAGTTTGGTATTTCGTGTTATTTCCTTTTTATTTATAAAATTCCTATTCATAGCGTAATACAGTTTTGTTGTTTTTTCAATTCTCTCGTTAATTTCTGCTTCGTTTTTCCCTGTGTTTTCTATTGCGACACCCAAATAGTGGAACTGGTTTACTTGTTGTATATCTACTCCTTCAATTTGAATTTTTAGTTGATCGTCTCCTATAGTCATTACTTTCGTTTTGTTTTTATTTATATTCATACCCTTTTTCTTCAATGTTTTATTCCATATATCTACATTATCTTGCAAATCCTTTTCTTTCTCAGCCATCAGTACTATATCGTCCGCGAATGCTGCCTCCGCTATTTGTATCCATTCTAGATTTCTGTACCCTATTTTCATTTTCCTCATCTGCTTAGAGCATTGTTTTATAACACCGTCCATAAATACGGTGAACAGCACAGGACTTAATCCTCCACCCTGTCTTAACCCTTCCTGTGTTACGAATCCTTCGGATCTCATGTTACTTCTAATTACATAATTTACATTATTTTTATATAACCTTTGAATACATCTAATTATTTTTTTGTTAATTCCTCTTTCCTCTAGACTGTTCCATATTTCCTGTCTGGGAACTTTATCAAACGCTTTTTCCAAGTCGATAGAAAATGTTAATAAAAATTATTATTCTTCTCACAATTAATTCGATTATTACTTTAAAGAATAATAATAAAAATATATATTTAATAAGTCGACATCGTATTAGGAATATGACCTACTCACGTCCATATCAGGTACACATAAATGGAAAATTACAAACTAAATAAAACTTCCATTTTGAGTGCAATCCAATAGTGATTTTTAGAGTCTTCGTATGAATACAATTAAAATTTTGGGGGAAAGCAATAGTGCGCAGTCTACATCTTGTAGATAAATAACGTCCCTAATAATCAAAAACGGCGATAAATTCTATAGATAATTGATCAATACCATGTTATTTCGAGCGACCGAAGATTCAACATTGAGGGAGTAAATAGCAGCTTTCTACCTATAATAAAATTGATATCTTGTCTTGTGTTTCTAACTAGCAATTGTTCACAATTTTTTTTTATATTCGAAAGAGTTTTTTATCTTACTAAAGACAAACTATCAAGAGTATATATTAATACTTTTATTCTGAACATACTCTAAACAGATATATTGAAAACTATTCCATCCTAACAAAAAACTTTTAAACACGCGTATACGACGTTTGTCTATAAAATTCAGTGAATGGTCTAATCTATCAGTATTCAACGCTTGAAACAAGGTCAAGGCTATGGACGTATGGACGATGGTATGGACGTGTCCGCCGGAGATTGCGCGAGGTTGCTAAAGCAATACTATTGCATTCATTTCAACAGAGTGTTCCGAGCAATGCGCATCGAACAGCCATGGACCAACGACACAATATTAAATTGGGTAAAACGGCGACTAAAACCCATGATATGTTGGTGTAACTTTACGGGCAGGATATTGCGAGTAAAAAATTTGTGTACAATTGGTTTGCAAGCGTTCGCGCTGGCACAAGGAATCCGTGGAAGACGAACCGCGTTCGAGTCCGTCGTCACCGGAAAACATTGAACGTGCGTTACTAGCAAAAGATCGACGATTGATTATGCGATTAATAGCAGAAGAAGTGGGTATTAGCAAAGACACAGTGGGAGCTATCATCCACAAATATTTGGGTAAACGCAAGATTTGTTCATGACTTGTGCCGCACATCCTAACAGACGAACAAAACGTTTTGAGCAGGCGCGGCTCGTGATGACGTACTGTTGGGGCACGTACAATGATGCGAGTGCTTCGTGTATTCTCCTGTTCTAACTATAGCGTTTTATTAGTAAACACCGAAAACACACGAGGCACTCGTATCATTGTACGTGCCCCTACAGTACGTCATCACGAGCCGCGCTTGGTTTTGAGATGTGGCGATTTCATCGACATGTCATGCGGTTCCATTGTCACATAGGACGAGTCTTGGTGTTACCAGTACAACCCCGGAACGAAAAGACAATCAATGGAATGGCGGTCAAATTCTTCCCCGTGACAAAAGAACCGTGTGCAAAGTGAAGACCATGCTGATCACATTTTTCAACAAAAAAGGAATCCTCCATAAGGAATTCGTCCCTGCTGGCCAAACAGTGAATGCCACATTCTACCTAGAGGTTCTCAAACGTTTGTTGCACTCATCCAGCTTATTAGGCCGCAGATAATCGAGACCGGAAAATAGATATTACTGCACGACAATGCACCATTATGTACGAGCATCCTAGTACGACAATTTTTGTCTCTGTGTGGCGTGACTGTTTTGGAACGCCCACCCTACTCTCCAGATTTTTCTCCTGCTGATTTTTCTTGTTCCCTCGTATTAAAGGGATTTTGAAGGGATCACGGTTTGCGGACGTCAAGAAGATTCAGGTATTCTGAAAACGGTTCCAAGAAAAACTTTTCCGACAGTTTCCAGAAGCTATACGAAAGTTGCCAAAAGTTAGTTGGGTGAAATATTTTGTGAGATTGAATAGATATTGGTTTGTGACGTCGAAGGTTCATCTAATTCTGCGTGAATCTCGTTTGAGAGGCAATCCAGAAATTCTGGAACATCTAAAATATCCGCCACTCCATGAGCAGTCGTGGACAATGTGGGCGTGATCTTCATGCCACACCCAAATGAAACATCCTCCTTTAAATTTTTGTTGTATACATATAGCAAAATATCTTTTGTTTTGCTCGGAAGTAATGTCTGGCAGTACATCGTGAATAAGTTTTTTTCCTTTAAGAGCTCCACAATCTGCTCGAATTTAATTTCGAACGACACGTTCATTGTCACGTCCTTCGTCTCCTTGGATAGCTTCCGCAGTGGCATCAAGAAATTCTTGCAAATTCTCTTGCCAGTTAAATATTGGTCTTTCATGAAATGTGAGATCGACATTTCCAACCACATTATCAGCATCGGATTTAAAATGGATCCATCCATATCAACTCTATCAAATTGGGATGTCTTCCCAATTTGTGGGAGAAGAGGCCACGGAGAACTGTCAACAGGATTGTCTATCCTGTTGACAGTTCTCCGTGGCCTCTTCTCCCACTTCCACTTCGAATGCCAATAGAGGTATTGCCAATGTGCATTCTGTTTTTGCCTTTTTATTATACCATTCACCGAATTTTATAGGCAAACCTCGTGTATAAAATGAATTAACTCACCCCTTTTCCAATCTTTTCTTTTTTAAAATCTTTGCCAATTTATTCAAGTTTCGCAGTGCCTGGGCTAATGAACCAGTTTCAGTTTTATCATCGATCGTAATTTGGGCTTCTTCATACGTCATTGCTCGTTTGGATTTGATTATGCTCTTGTGGAATCTGGTGTTGAGAATGTTCGCTTTGTGGTCCATTTCCCAGATACAAGAAAACGCAAATCGTTCTTCACCACCACGCAAGGAACATAAATTTGAGCTCAAGAGGTCGGGTACCTGAAATTTAAGATCAAGAAATAGGTAATATATTAAATACAGTAAAAAAAATATTAGAAAATCAAGGCTAAATGTATCGTAAATTTTCTTCTATTTGCATCTCATCTTCGGATACTAATACATAGATAACCCCAATGAATGGTAATCAGCTTGTTAAAGTAGTTTTATTTGTTGGCAATACCGACTACAATTAGGAATCTGAAGACTCTTACTGTACAAGTTATCGACAATTTCTTTAAATTGATATTACTACTTGTAGAGTGATAATGTGCTGCATCATGAGGCTTGGCTTCTGCGGTTGAAACTGCCTCCATTAGCAATTTATTGTCATCTAGATTTGTCAAAACATCGTTCAAAATTGATGAATCTTGAGATGAAATGTAATATTTGTTTAAACAGAAGATGAATCCAGCTTTTTCAATAAGATTTATGATTTAGAATAATGTATGAAATAACATTATTTTAAACTAATCCATCCATTTATGCACATCACAAACATCTTATAAATAATTTTCTGAGTCGTTTAGATATTACAAACTATCAAATAAACAATTATTAGGGATGTCTTTTTAGTGTTGTATATAGCCTCACAGAGGGCGTCAGTAATAAAACGCAAGTTTCATCAAGATACGGCAGTAATTTAGTCATAATGAATTTTTTAAGTTTATAACCAAGAAATAGAATTGAATCGAGAAAATTTTCGCGCAATAATTTTTTAAAACTTTCGGAGTGGATTAACTCAATGACAATGTCTTGTTGAGAAGCATCACGTCAATCGACAATTTCACGTTGGTACTGTGAATTCCAACGTGGACGCACCAGTATCAGCACTGACCTCAGGACTGGTCTGCCAAGAGCAGCAGTCACCCAGATGCTGTAGGCCCCCTGATTAACCCTCATCCTCCCAACCAAGCTTTCTTACAACTACCAGGTGGGGTGCATTTGCGCCCCAATTGTTTTAACACTTAAAACAAATTAAATTAGCCATTTTTTGTGTAGTGTAGAACACTGGATTCTTGTTGACGTCTAGTAAAACCAATGCTATGAAAAAAAAACTTTAATTAGGAATAATATAATAATTCATTAACAAGTTAATATTTATTCATGACTACAATTTTGACAAAAACAATTTTTTTGAAGAATGTTCAGTAAAAACAAACTTTTAACAGAAAGCACACTGCTGCCTTGTTTTTTCTATCACGTGTTCTGCTGCGGAGATAACAACGGTCTTTTGTACTTTTGTTGTAGTTGCTGTTGTGCTCATAGTGGGTTGGATACTTTGTACTTCTGACACAAGTCGTATCATAGACTATTTTATTTGGGGTTGTAATATTTGTTGTTGTAACGACAAATTATGTTTTCTTTTACGAAGTTCTTTTCCAACTGAAGTAGAAATGTTCTTCGTGCATTTTTATCATTCTCTTTCCAATCGTGATTAGCGAGCATCCAAATCTTGAATGCATTAATGGCAGCTATATCTATAATATGAAAATATGGCCATGAGCCATCTGTTGGTCTTCCTTTGTGTTGTGAATTGTTGAGCGAATTGATCACCTACATCAACTGCTTCTTTGGTTTTGTTGCACAATATAATTTCAGGCTTGTAGTCTTTATCTTCTTCTGCTACCTTAGCATCGGTGTGTTGGCTCGATAGCAATACGACTGATCTAATTTTTTTTGTGCACGTATGATACCAGAGTAGGATTGTATCCGAACGCAAACATATACGACTTTATAGGTTTATATGGCGTAGGCAACAATTCGTTTGGTATTAACGTTTTATTTTTCAGAAGGGTACTACAAAGGGTCATTCCCTTCAGCCAAAGTTTATCAGATGATTGCAGACTCGTGAAAAAATTATCATGTTCTGCTGATAAGTGGTTTACTAAGTCTAGAACGACACTCTCTCCTTGGTTCTTTTCTGATTGGTTATTCCTTTTTCCTAATAACAATCTGCACACAATTCACACTCAGATAGTTTTACCTAATGACATTCAAAACCTTACCCACATATTTATTACGTATGCAGAATCGCAATCTGCCGCGATCCAAATCTTGATCCCTGCTTTAACAATTGGTTTGAACGAATGCAAAAGTGCATCAATTTTTGTGGAAAATATTTTAAAAAGCTATAAAGCAGATTGAGTTGATCAACTGTTTGATTTTTTGGCTATATGCAACACTAAAAAGACTTTCCTCGTATACCATCTGTAAACGTGGTGAGTTAACGGCGGAGACGTGAACGATACCTCACCAGTACACTACATAAGAGAGAAGGAAGGTAACATACCAAGCATGTCTGTACCGAGTCTGATCAGATACATCGACGATGGATACGATAGAAATACGAGTATAGCAAGCGCGAGGAGGGGGTGCACAGAAGCCGTTTTTAAAAACGTCTATCCCCACTACTCAAGTAATTGTTAGAATACATTTGTCATTGACGTTTGACGGAACATAATGTCTTTGCTAGGGGATCATAAAGTGCTACACGCTCAGAGGTTAGAATTATCTGATATTTTATGTAAAACCAAATACAAATCTCCCCACTGCTTCTAATCCTGCGCGAACTTACCCCTCCTCGCGCCAACTTAATTGGCGTTTGCTATACATAGGCAATACGTATGTGTATACTGACCTATTCCTATTGCTTATCCAATCAAATGCTACACTATACATTATAAATATATCGGGGAAGTAAAGTTGGCGGGTAGGCGTCTTGCGCAGCAATGTTGTTAACTTACCACGTTTACAGACGGTATGTTTAATACATATATATAATTGAGTGAACACTATTACTAGAGACAGTCGCGGCTCGTGATGACGTATTTGGGGGTGCAAGTACAATAATGTGAGTGCTTCGTGTATTCTCGTGTACTAACTGTAACGTTTTCTCAGTGAACACCGAAAATACATGAGGCACTCACATCATTGTACTTGCACTCCCAAATACGTCATCACGAGCCGCGCCTGACTAGAGATGGCATATTGATGCCACATACATAGCTGGATATATTGCGGGCGTTATCGGGTTTGATATCGGCAACTAACCGTGCGAATGAAAGGAACCCTAAATTGCAAATTAGTATGTAGTCGTGTCGTGTATAAATATGCCACTATCGGTTGCTCGCTTAAACGCCCAATGTGCAATACAGTGCGTAAATTCATTGACAATTTCTCGGATCTAAAGTACGGTGGATGTGGAATAAAAAGCAGAGTGTGCAATACATTTTTGATGTGTCGTAGGAGAAGAGATTTCGAAATACACGTAAACAGCATAACCCATGGCAACAAAAAAAGGAGTGTGCCAGAAAAACATTGATTTTATTTTGATTTATGTTTAATTCTTATTATAGTTTGGTGTACTAGACTGCTATGCATTTATCTCCTTTTGGAATAAATACGCAAAGTGCGAATTGCCAAGTCGGACAACGTTGCGAAATTTTCTATTTTCTGCTCATAAAAATATTTAAAAAAGAAGAATTAAACCGGAATTGAAAGATAAAAACTGTGGTTGTGTGTGGATGAAACGACGGATTGAAAAAAACAATCAGTGTTAATGTTATGGTACGTACAATGGAACGATGTTCACGCACAACTATACGCTGTAGAAGGCGAAAGAAATACATAAGTGTGTGATAGAAAAAATTGAAGTTGTTTTAAAGAAAAATTCCGATTTTCACATATTAATAATAATTTGTGTCCTGTCCATGATTATTTTAAATATGGAAATATATCATTAGATGTGGAACGGTCGTTTTTGGCATTAAAACACGTTTATTTCGCACGTCACACTAACTTAAGTGAAACAACTGTGGAGCATATCTGATGATTGGAATAATTGAAAAATCTTATCCAGAAAATGAATTCACTGATGATTTATAATGCGGTAAGTGTTTCTGCACGTTTTATAATTTGTTTCTTATAATTTAAATTAAATTTAAAATTGCGTGCGTACGCCGCTGGCATGTGCGTCGAATTTGCCACCTCTAACTATTACTATACATTCACACATACCATATCAATTCTTTTATTAACAAGATACACTGTAGTCGCCCTGGATGCTGCCTCCAAATCCAAAGCAGTGTACGGTCTTATAAAGTGAGAAACATCAGCTATATGAACTCCGACTTCTAATTTATGCTCGCCAATTGGTCTGCAATGTAAAGCGTCGTCAATGTCCGTGCATCCTGGGGGATCTACCGAGCATATATCCAAATCTCTCAAATCGACGCGCGCTTCTACATCCTTCAAATACATATCTAGTGTTAACAGTTACAAGTTATAGTTACATGTACTTACTTCATCTGTTATTATCCAAGGTAACTTTGGCAGGCAATTAAGGACTTCTTCCGAAAATTGACTATGAGGCACATCGTGTTCTAAGAGAATTACCTCATTTTCAGTTTTCATATCGCCAATCTGGCCGAGAGCTCTGACAAAGTGACCCTTCAAATAATTAAGAAATAAAAATTTTTATTTAAAATAATTAAAGCAGATTACATTAGGGTATCGTGAGTTTCTCGTCCAATTATCTATTGCCACTATGATCTTCTGTGACTTCAACGTTTCGGCTTGTCTAGTTTCAATTCTTATCTTCGGTATTTTCTTGTCGGCTGGTACGAATAAATGGAAAAGCGTGCCGGATCCCTCTTGAAGAATTCCACAGTACTGCCTCCATTTACGTTTTATTATACCCACCACCCTACCTGTCGGTTTAATATTTGTTTTTAAACGAGGCAATGTGGACAGCACAAGTTCTTTTTCTTCAAGACTGTCTTCCAATACATTTTCGTCTTCTAATACTATTTCGCTTGGTGATACCCACTCTTCTTCTTTAAATATTTCGAGTGCAACAACATCACCATCTATTGCTCTATTTAAATTTGCATGACTCCGAATTATAACCTAAAAATCAATTTATTTTAATGTATTATATAAGTATTAAGGAATATACCGCGTGTTCAGAAAAATAGCTTTAACGTTTGTAGGGTAAAACCAGTTAAGATTGACTGGCGGAAAATATGCGAACTATATCGCCAAACACCCTCTTCGGCTCTAATGTACACTCATATCAACAAAAAGGTTGACAATCTACAAGAGCCGATCTCATTTGGGACGCTCTTTCACTTTTACGCACAGGCTTCGTTCATTGATAAAGCGAACAGTTTGTTTAGTAAACATTTGTCTGTTTAAATACAAACACACAATATCCCTTACTAGAAATATATAAATATAAATGTCAACTGATTCTGGCGTCTTGTTTTTAGTATATTTCCTTAGGAGAAAAAATGAATGAATAAAAGTATTTAAATGTTCCCAGTAGTATTTATTAAATAATAATTTTTTTCTTCTTTTACAGTTGGGTTATCATTTATAGTTAGTTAGTGAATTTAAAATATATAAAAAAAATTATTAACTACATATTTTGAAATGCATTGAAGTAATACCTAATTATATATTTCTTCTGATTCTCGAGCTAAATTACAATTAAAAATATCAATATTTTTATTATTAAAAAAAAAGACTAATCTTTGAAATTTGCTTCTCCTTAATCAACATCTTCTTTTAATTAAAAGATTCTACCTGAATATTATTGTAAACTACTATACAAGTGTCCCGTATCGTTATGTTCAAATTTGAGGAGTGTAAAGTGGACTTCATTTCAAGTAACAAAAACGCAAAACTTGTATATCCATTTTTATTTGTTTCAAAGTTACAGATCACAAACTGATTTTATTTAAAAAAAGTTATACGATTCAATAACAGGCCTGTGATTGTTAACGTCGCATAATAAAATGTTATCCTAAAATAAATAAACACGTGTCGTAGTGCATACCGCAATTTCTTGGAGATCTGCGAAAAAGAGTACTGGAAATTGATTTATGATAAAGAAGGTTCTTCCTTATTTCGTAAGTGCTGAACCATGAATATCATACAATAAACAAATGTTCAGATGACTGTTAACGTTGCATTTTCTAATAATGGATTACATTACGTTTCAGTTCATACAACAGCTTATTAGTGAGTGGACACGTTTTGCCTTACAGATTTTCTTCTCAAGAGTATGCGCACATGCATTTTGTGTATGGCTACTGTAACGGCAGTGCACGTCAAGCAGTTATTGAATACCGACATCTGTTTCCCGATAGGCGCATTCTTCATTACAGAACGTTTCTGGGAGTACACAGATAATTTCGGGAATGCGGACTGCGTGATTATCTTTTCGACCGAGGAATAAATTTGTCAGCAGACTTTGAGAAAGAAGCAGTAGCTATTGTTACAAGGGATCCAACTCTCAGTGTACGTCGAATCGCTAGACAACCAGGAGTACCACGAACGACAGTTTGGCGAATTTTAAAACGTGAGAGCTTATATCCATATCACTATCGCAGGGGACACGGTTTGCTTGAGGCAGACCACTATGCTCGTCTAGTTTATTCTACCTGCATATTAAGACAGTCACGGCTTCATTTTAATTTCTGCAGAACAGTCCTCTGGACAGATGAATCTACGTTCACGAGAAGTGGTGTTACAAATCTGAGAAACCTGCACAGGTGGTTATCGGAAAATCCCAAAACTATACCCCCCATCTAAATTTCAACATGAGTTTTTTATTAACATTTGGGCGGCCCTAATCGATGACTTGTTGATTGGTCCTGTCGTTCTTCCTGGGAGGTTAAATGCGGACAATTACCTTCAATTTCTTATTGACAAACTGCCAGGTCTTTTAGAGGATGTCTCACTGAATGTTCGACGAGACATGTGATTTCACATGGATGGGGCACCACCACATTTCGGAATTGCTGTTCGAAATTGGGTTAACGTCAATTATCCAAGATGGATTGGTCGAGGTGGTCCTGTTGCATGGCCACCCAGATCACCCGATCTTAACCCCCTTGACTTTTATTTATGGGGGTACATGAAAAATTTAGTCTACGCGCAAGTTTCGAACACAAGAGAAGAGTTGTTGGATCGTATTCACCTGGCTGCCGAGCAAATCCGACAAAACAAGTATGAAATTCGGATAAGTACTTCTTCTGTTGGCTTACGGGCACAAGCCTGCATTCAACAAGGAGGTGGACATTTCGAAAATATTATTAATTGAACTTTTTTAAATAAAATCAGTTTTTATTGACTTTAGGATTACATTCTTGTCATGATCTGACAATTACATTCATAGATCTGGAACTTTGAAACAAATAAAAATGGATATACAAGTTTTGCGTTTTTGTTACTTGAAATGAAGTCTACTTTACACTCCTAAAATTTGAAGATAACGATACGGGACACTTGTATCTGTTATACATGCTATGTTCAAAGAAAAACCACAAAAAAAAAATTCTATTGAGTCAAATCTATGTAATTTCTGATGACTTCTTGAAGCCTTGAACGCATTGAATTCATGATCTTTCCACAATATTCATCCGAAATATAAACCCCAAACAGTTTGGACGTTGTCCCGTAGCTCCTAATAAGTTTGGGAATTAATTTTTTTGCAAATGTGTCAATATTCATTAAACATACAAACAAAATGAATTAATTATCAATTTAAAACTACACTGTTTAGACATCGCAATTTTCGATAATAATTACTAAATTCGAGAACAGTGTAACTTTTATAATTAACCGGTGGATATTCGGCTTACACTATAACTATCATTTAAAAATGTAGTTTGTTAGAAATTTTATACATTTAATAAAATGTTTCATAATTTAAAACATCAACGCTATAAAATTCTTGAAGAGATACTTCTACCCGGAATATAAACAGTTAACCATTATCGGGATGAATGGTAGTAACCTACTGCACCTTGTTATGTGTTCGTAGAGACTTAATTGTTTGTGTCAAATTAGAGTACGTTCTTTACAATTTCGTTCTATTAATTTTGAACCTACCTGTAGGTTCATATGCTTAATAAGTTCATGTACCTGTAGATATAATTGCGTATTAGTTTTCTTTGTTGCTTTCCCCACTCTGATTGGCGTGCGCGGTGAATATTTGGTCGCTGAGTTCGAAGATCGACACCGTCATCGACATAGGGCCGTATTTTTTCGAAGATGACGAGGGAATAGCGGCTACTGTCAATTCGAAGCGGTATTGTCGAATGATACCAACTTTTTTTAGATTACGATTGAAGATATGGACTTGGACGATATATGGTTCCAGCAAGACGGTACAACAAGCCACACAACACAACCGATTTTGACTCTATTGCGCGAAAAGTTTGCTGGCCGTGTAATTTCATGTTTTGGCGACGTCAATTGGTCACCGAGATCATTCTTTTGTGGGGCTACGCAAAAGACCGTATCTATGCGAACAATCCTCTAACTTTAGAGCATATGAAAGACAACATTCGTAAACTCATGGCCGAGATACCGGCCGAAATATGCCAAAAAGTGATTGAAAATTACCTCAAAGGATCGAGTGTTGGTACAAATCCTGAGGCGGCCATTTAAATGATATTGTACTTCACATATAATGGCGGGTCGAAACTTTAGAATAATAAAAAAATTTCATCAAAAATTAAATTTTGTTTCGGTAATCTTGCACTTTACGTTCCCTCTTTATGACAAAATCTATGCATAAGTTTGTAACCAATGAAAGGCGACTTCCACTCAGCAGCGTTGCCAAACATTAGATTATTTTGAAGTAAATAATTTTAAGACAGATAAGGTTATGTTATAGGTTCTTATAAGCGTATATTTTTTTAAAATCATAAGAAAATGTAACACGAAGGTATTTTTAATAATATAAAATATTATTAAAAATCTGGTGTGAAGAACACAAATGCAGGTTCACTATTAATATTTTCTGTGAACATGTCCGAATATATCCTATCCCCAGAGACGTAGATACGTATTTCGCTTTTCTACAAGCTCATCGGTACGCCCCTGCTGGAGAAAGGATATTTCCAGACATATTCACAGAAAAGAACCACCTCGCCCTATCACCGTAATTATCCAGACCGAGCGCAGAAGTAAATTCGGCGCTACCTGTTGTCAGACAGCCGAAGTACCTCGCATACCGTCCACATAATTAATGTGAAGTAACGACGCCATTCCAAAGGTTAGCACAGCCAACTCTCTAGAAAACTGCATTTTGTTTGTGCCTTCACTCATACTACGGCTTAACCGCAAGTGTAATGTATCAGAATAATTGAAACATACATGAGTAGGTAAACCCCACCAGTTTTGTATAATACAAAGGTATTTTTAATAATATTTTATATTATTAAAAATACCTTTGTATTATACAAAACTGGTGGGGTTTACCTACTCATGTATGTTTCAATTATTCTGAGAAAATGTAACTATTTATTTTGAGTGTACATTGAAATTTTGTGCTTTTCGCAAAAATGCAGTTTGATTAAGGTTTCATAATTATAATAGTTTTTGCAATCGTAATTACTTTAGTGCCAAATATACTTTGTTATGTATATGTGTTTTTAATGTATTTCAAATAAATGATATAAATAAACAGCATTTTTTATTCATAATAAAGACTACAAAGAAATGTATAACATTTCAAACGGTACACATCTGCATATTCACTAAACAAATGTTTGCATACACACAGACACAATTAAAGGAAAAAATTATTGCAAATATTGCACGTTATGATAAATCTGCTAATACACTAAAAATTATGTAAGTATAATTAAATCCGACACATCACATACTCGTAACTAAATCGAACACACTACAATTCACTAAATTAGTTTTTGTTAGCAGGGCACTGAACGTATTTTTGTTTTTGTTCCGTCATATAAATTTATGGGGATATGAGAGCGAGGTAATAGCAAGATACAACTACGATATAACTCTATAATTCAAACGTATAAAGCAATATGGCAACTCTGTTCAATTTTGAATGATATTTCCATGGTTACCAAATCAATTCTTTGATATGATTGGGTCAAGTGCAACATTATCTTAGTTTTTTTTTTGAAATCTAAAAATGGATAACCATTTATATTTAAAACATTTAAAACATAAACATAATCTCATCACTTTCATGCCGTGTTGTTTATATTCAACACCTTAAATTTTTTACTTGGTTTTGTACTATTCAAAACGACAGTGCTTATAGCCTATAGTGCAGTCTATACGTGGACGCGGTGTACAGTAGTTGTTGCGTAAGCGGTTATCTAGCTTTACTGTGCCCCATGTGCGACCTTTTAATTAGTGGTTTTTACCTACTGATGATGACAACTTAGTTGTCGAAATACGTTATATATATATATAACTAAAATAATAAAAATAAATATACCTCATCATTGTAAGCTTCAACATTAACTGAACCTTCCAGAAAATTATCACGTGAAGCACGAAAAGTTCCCTTATACAATTGGCCGTCCTTAATGGCTTTGTCAATTTCGACCATGGTCAGATGAGGTGGGAATATATTCTCGGCATTAAATGTTACATGAAATTCTTTCTTAGATAATTTATCTAATACATTTTGGTTATCTATCAAATTCTGCACATATTCTTCAACTACGTAAAATAATAAATGACATATAAAACATATATTTAACATTGTACTTACTAGAATATGCGCTGATCTTTTCATCTTGAGCAATTGTCCGGTTTGCTCTATCTTCTGTTAATAAAATAAAATTTTCATCAGGGACGTGTTCCATAAACCAACTACATGCTCGACGAATGCATCTATCATTATAATCATTAACTAATTCACTTAATTCTTGCTTCAAGTATGTATCTCTAAAATATAAACATTTTAGGATAATTTTGTAAATTTAATAAGCATATTTACTACAAACTTATTGTGGTCATTTACAAAAATATAAAAGTGCCGGCTAGGATTTTCAACGATACTCATTAATCTCTTATAAATTGGCATATTCCTATGCTTAACCTCTTTTAGAACTGTATTCAAAATAATTACATTACCAATCACAGTTTCTTCTAGTATATCTATCTAACAAACATTAAAAGTATAACAAAATACAATTAATGTAATTCAAATTATATACCTGATCTAAAATAACATTTGTATCCAAAATTATGTAGTGATTGTCTTTGAGCAAATTGCATCTATTAATATGCTTTGAAGATAAACTGGACTCTCCTTTAACGCATTTTTCACAATTTTTAAATCCGCAATATATATCATCCCTGATATAATGTTCGCGTGTGTGCTAGAAAAGAAATAGTTGTACAAAAATATATTTTCGATATTTTACATACCTTAAGATAATTTCCAACTTTATTTTTTTTAATGAAAATTTTAGTTGTATGCATTTTATTGTTTATATTATATGCGTTATATGAGTTAGGTTAGTTAGGTTATGTTGGGTTATGTACAAAAACAGTGAATATTACAACATGTTACAGTGTTGCCAGAAATTTTTGGAGTCAATGTCCCCAACAAGACTTAAAAAAAATGAAAAACATTTTTAATATAAAAAATACCGAGTGACTATAAATGCAGAGAAACAGCCAAATACTTGGGCCTGAACATGATTGCCAAACTTAAATGTCTGCTAAACATGTTAAAATGAAAATAGAACAATTAAAATTGAAATATAAAAATAGGTACTGGTGGCTGTTGAGAAGAAATTGGCAGTGGCCTATTAAAAACAAAGTACTGATATACTATTAGCAGGTGCTTAAACCGGTATGCACATATATCCTTCAACTGTGGAGTTGTACCAAAGAAAGCAATTTACAATTGCCTTCAAGTTTTCCAAAAGTGAATGCCAAGGAACATCATCAATGCTCTTTGGGATGTTCGATATGAAAATCTTCAATTGGAACTACAGGTGAGGATAGTCAAAGAAGAAATTAAGAAGATTACCAAGAATCATGAGGAGAAGATTGACAAGAATCACAATTATTCAAATGTTTACTGCTTCAACTCTTAGCCAATCAAGACCTAGTGCGACGGCTCAAGAGAACCAAATATTTTGAGCTATAGCACAATATAAACTTAAAGCAGTAAGATCGGTAACCCAAATTATTGAAAGAAAATGATTACTCGCGCATGTATTCTTTCCTTTATTAAATGCAGGTTATAATCGAGATAGATAGTAATCAAATAGGCGGCTTATTCAAGAAGTCTGATATCCTTACGCTTACTGTAGTACATACTTAAGAGAGAAAGAGAACATGCGTCTGGGCAATGCGCGAGTAACTATTTTATTTCAAAAGATCAAAGGTGCTGACACAGTATATAGTTTGTACTATATACTGTGGTGCTGACACGAAGTGATCCACGAGATATGCACTAGATGCCCAGGAAGTGTGATATTCGTTTAATATTTCCCCTGGTCGAGTAGATGGCGGTAAATGTTACGTTCAAATATTCGCGGGACTAAATCGTAATATGCCTTTGAAGTAGACCAATCACATCCAAGAGTCTAGTTTGTTTTTGTTTGTGTATTTTATTGTTGTGATTTTTTTTGTGATTGTGGTAGTATTTCTGTTATTGTTGAAAGGAACGTTTAATATTCTTTGATTTTTATTTGTTTAGATATCTATTTTAAATTTAAGCCTTATTAGATACGATGTGTATTAAATAATTACCTAAATATGTACTTTATAAGCTGTTTTGTAGCGATGGGGCTTTATTGTGCCTTAAAAAGTGGTTAAAAATATGTGGAAGACCTGAATTATTAGAGACCTGCCAAAAAAATCTTCAATAATTGTAGTTTGTTGTAAACATTTTGTAGAGCTTTGTTTTGGAAGAAACAATGTTCTACTCAAAACAGCTTTTTCAACACTACATTTCCTGGTAACATTTATAATACTAAACAATATACATATATGTTTCATTTTGTCATTTGTTGGAGGATCTATGGTAGATATTTCAATGATGGAAGAAACAGAACAGTTAGTTGAATATAACATCCAGACTGATTCTTCTGATGTAATAATTCCATCTACATCAACACTATATTCTGATGAAGATGGCTTCGTCATCACTTGGTTCTAATTATTGCGAGACTCCCAGGAAAGTTATGTGTATGTGTAAAATAAATTTAAAATAAGAATAAAATCTAAATTGAATTGCAATAAATTTTAATAGATAAAGTACGTTACAGCCTGAAATATCTGCTGTTAATTGTAAGATATTAATTAGCATAGAAAATATATTTTCAATTTTTAAAATGCTTTTTATTTATCACCATGTTTGTGTATAACGATTTTAATATTAAATAAAAATTTTGTATATATATGACACACACATTCACGTGTGTGTGTGCATAAAAACTGCTAGTAATCTATAAATTTCAGGAATCCTTTTTCCCCTGTCCGAATAGATGGCGCATTACAAGTACATAAAATGTTTCTATTTAGTGTCGCTTTTTTACTATCTCTTATCTATGAAGTGATCTTATTGCTTTAAGTTTGTACCAACGCTGGAAGGTAAATAGGGCTTTGTAAATGTATATTAATAGTGCACTTCACATCCAACGTAAGCGCTGTAGAGTTACAATAAACTATTCTCTACATTACCGATACATACATTTATGGATTTGGGTTTACGGATAAAGGTTGGTAATGTTTGATTATGTTGGGCATGTTAAAAATAAGTGAAAGATTAGGTATTGTAAAATATGTGTCCGCGTAAACTGAAGCATTGTTGTGTTAGAGATTGCAGTGATATAGGAAGCCGCAGACATCGTTTCGCCAAAAAACACCAATGTTTATGCTTCCAGAATCCAGATTTAAATGTCAAGATAGTATAAATTAGGAAGATACAAAAGTTATGAAAAATTAGTATTTATTACGCCGTTTAGTAATTTCAAATAAACATTTAATAATGTTTATTACTTTTAAAAAAAGGTATATAACCCCTTACCACAATTATTAGTCGTATCCTAAATACGTATTTCGACAACTAAGTTGTCATCATCAGTAGGTAAAAACTACTAATTAAAAGTCGCACATGGGGCACAGTTAAAACAAGAGAAACGCTTCCGCACAACTATTATACACTGCAACCCTGTATAGACTAAATTTAACAAGTCAATCTAAAACTACGAGATAAACGCGTACCTACTTTAGGAATGGTCTAAACATATGTTAAATTGTCGGACAAAGGAACGGCAGACATCCTCTCTAAGGGGGGCGGCACTTCGATTTTTAAAAACTACGATGACCCACTATTAAACTTAGATAAACCACCTTTTATTTTCAACAAACCAACAAAAGAGAGATATGAAACAGAACTAGATTTCATTAAAGATATTGCGACATACAATGGCTTTGACATAGAAATAATCAATAAATTAATTAGAAAAACAAAAATAAAAAATACAATCCGCGAATCCACGAGTTTGATATCCCAAAGTAACCAAGAGAAAAAGTACATATGTCTACCATACCACCCCGTCACGAAAAACATTAATAAAGTTGTGAAAGAAAGAGGTCTCCAGGTAGCCTTTCGGTCCGAAAACACCATCAAAAGTCTGCTAGGGAATACTAAAGATAGAATTAATTCCAATTCTAAATCAGGGATATATGAAATTAGTTGCGCGGATTGTAATTTGAAATATATAGGCCAAACTAAACGACCTATATTAACCCGTTTTAAAGAACACATATCAAATACAATAGACCGGATAAATCAAATGTCGCAAATCACGCTTTGAGCACACTGCACAATGTGTCGATTACAGGTTTGAAGTTGTTCAAAGGAATTAATAAACCCCACGAACTAGATGCTTATGAAAGTATATTTATAGCGAAAAATAAAAATAAACATACCTCCTTGAATAGCGATAAATCACCTATACCTTTCAGCTGTTTATTCACATTTTTATTAACATAAAAGGGGTAACAGCAGAAATTTTAGACATGTGAGAGGCCATACATATGAAAAAACACAAGAATTACCTCCTTAACAATAACATGTCACCTGTTTATAATTAACTTTTAAATTATATACCAACAATATCTAATAATTCATAGAACCTTCTCACGTTACTTGATTGTCATTTAATATAAGTCAACACAGTCAGATGTCTTGTTTTTTCATGTGTAACGGTTCCTTCAAAATTTTGTCCTTCTTAGAATTTTCAATAGAGTACAGTTTTTACAATATACGACCACACTTTCCGATTTTAGCATTTTTTAACCATTTGTAATTGGAAATATTTTTGCACCCCTACCCAAAATAGATATTTTTACTATACATGTACTCGAGTAAATACGTTTAAATATACTATTGGTTTGTTGAAAATAAAAGGTGGTTTATCTAAGTTTAATAGTGGGTCATCGTATTTTTTAAAAATCGAAGTGCCGCCCCCCTTGGAGAGGATGTCTGCCGTTTCTTTGTCCGACAATTTAACATATGTTTAGACCTTTCCTAAAGTAGGTACGCGTTTATCTCGTAGTTTTAGATTGACTTGTTAAATTTAGTCTATACAGGGTTGCAGTGTATAATAGTTGTGCGGAAGCGTTTCTCTTGTTTTAACTGTGCCCCATGTGCGACTTTTAATTAGTAGTTTTTACCTACTGATGATGACAACTTAGTTGTCGAAATACGTATTTAGGATACGACTAATAATTGTGGTAAGGGGTTATATACCTTTTTTTTTTAAATTTTTATTTAACCACAGTCTCCATTGAAAGAATTTTCACAATGTTTATTACATTGCTATAATAACATTATTAAAAACGTTTATTCGAAATTATTAATTAGTGCAATAAATTCTAACTTTTCTGGGTTTTTAAGGGAATGTATAGCAAGCGCCAATTAAGTTGGCGCGAGGAGGGAGTGCGCAGAAGCCGTTTTTAAAAACGTCCACCCCCACTACTCAAGTAATTGTCAGAATACATTTGCCATTGACGTTTGACGGAACATAATGTCTTTGCTAGGGGATCATAATGTGATACACGCTCAGAGGTTAGAATTATCTGACATTTGATGTAAAATCAAATACAAATCTCCCCACTACTTTTAATCCTGCGCGAACTTACCCCTCCTCGCGCCAGCTTAATTGGCGTTTGCTATATTAGGAGAAAAGGCCACCACAGATTCCCATAGTATCGAATTTTAGTTAGCTGCACACCTGTTAATGGCGTGTAATTTAGTACTGTTCTTTATTCAAAAGTTTTCATTCTATTTTACTTGTTCTATGGTTTATACTGTGGCTATAGTAGATGCAGTGATTAGGGAAGAGAATGTCCAGATTCAAGTTGCTAGTAATTAAAAAAAAATCAATGGTTTATAGTCACCTTTTATCTTTATGGGGATCTATCTATGAACATACTCAAGTGACAAAATGGTGCAAATAGCAATAAATATTTTCAGGCGTCTGTGTCTGATTGATTATTAATCAATCAGACACGCTAGCTAATGTATGTTAATCAATGATTAACATACATTAGCTAGCGCCACATGCACTTTATATTCGTAATGGGCGGGAAATTGAGCATTCGAAATATGTAATCACAAAAATATATTAAAAGAACTTTAATAGTATATTCTACAATGATCATTTAATGACTATTAAAAGTTACAAGTATAAGGCTTATGACAAGCTGAAAGTGTCGTAAAGAATACGAGTGTCTTAACAATTAAATGCAAATTGCATAGTTTCTTCTACGACTAGTTATAATAACGAAAAAAATTTGTATTTTATTTTCAAAATTTATTTATTTCAAATTACAACTATGTTCAATATGGTTATATATAACTGTTACACATACTATTACATATAAACAAGACACATAAATGTCAAAATCAAAGTGTGCATGTTGGTGGACGCATTAGCATGCAAATACAATAGAACAATATAGTCACAAAGTCGTGATTGATTAACATACATGAGCTAGCGCCACATGCATTTTATATTCGTAATGAGCGGGAAATTAAGCATTCGAAATATGTAATCACAAGAATATATTAAAAGAATTTTAATAGTATATTCTACAATGAGCATTTAATGACTATTAAACGTTACGAGTATAAGGCTTATGACAAGAGCTGAAAGTGAGTGTCGTTAAGAATACGAGTGTCTTAATAGCCATTAAATGCAAATTGCATAGTTTCTTCTACAACTAGTTATAATAAGAGAAAAAATTGCATTTTATTTTCAAAATTTATTTATTTCAAATTACAACTATGTTCAATATGGCTATATATAACTGTTGCACATACCAAGCCACATAAATGTCGGAAAATCAAAGTGTGCATGTTGGTGGACGCATTAGCATGCAATGATACAATAGTAGAATAATATAGCCACAAAGTCGTGACCTGTATCTTGATTAAATATCTGCATCGTAATGAAACTCATTAGAATACTAGCAGTAAGTGTCTAATATAGAAAAAGAATATTTCTTTATTCGATTTGTTCCCATATGTGGACAACAATAATAGTTTGTTGTAGTAATTTAAAAATGATATAAAGCCCCTGATCACATTAATATTCGTATCCTAAATACGCATTTTGACAACTAAGTTGTCATCTGCAGTATAATAAATGTTCTTTTCCGCCTTTAGAGTATTTATGGAAATGAATAAAGTAAAAATTGGGTAATCTATTGTTAAAAATATATTAGCAGATACATGTAAATTAATATAAATAAAAACAAAATATATATATACATACAATGTTAAACATATAAATCACAATCAACTCTTACTTTGTTTTGATTTTGGTGTGTCTTGTAGTAGCTTATATTGTTCATCAATCGTTTTACTCAATGCTCTAATCATAGTATTAGGTGTTTCAGCTGCTTTCAATACAGGTCGTGATCTTTTAGTTACAACAGGAGACACAGCCGTTTCATTGTTATTCAAGTTAAAAAGTACTTTTCGCTGCAGATTCTTCTGTAATGTTGTAATTCTCAAGTTAACTTTTTTTGCATTTGGCAATGATTGAAGGTCTTGAGTAAATTGCAAGTTTTCCTTGACTTCAGTCAAATTGGAATTAGTTTGCTCAGATAGCACTTCTTCAGCAAATTTCAAATCATGTAAAATTTCATTCCAATTTTGTTCTATTTTATTATATTTATCTTTAATTTCGCTAGTTTTGTCTTCGATTTCTTTATATAATCTCCTAATTTCACCAATTTTATTTGTAATATTAACATATTTTGAACCATCTGAACTTCCTTGACGTGCTCTTTTAATTATACTTTTAGGTGTCTTACATTGTTGCTCAAGTTTAAGAAATTCGTCCATGGAACAACCAGAAGAGGTACTCCATCGTTTTTTTTTACTTTGTAACTTCTTCTGTGTTGACACCTGTACTGGTTTAGGTAAACTTCTTTTAAAAGTAGCCGTGGGTTTCTTTCCCATGAGCAATTCACTTTCGGATTCCTCAATATCTAACAATGGCAAAGTATCATCAACTTGGATATTGCTCTGAAAGTGTACAAAATATTATCAACAAAGTTCTGTACATTTTAATTTCATCTTACAAATCCAAATCTTTTTCTTTAATACTGAATGACGCCGAGCAATTCTTACATCTTAAAATATCAGTAATTTTGGAACAGTATAAACAATTTAAAATTGGTTTAACATCAGTGGCGGTTTCTGCTATGGTTTGCAAGTTTGCGCAACCACCAAAACTAATAGATTTAATTTAATGAAAAAAAGCGTAATTCTACATTTTTTAAATTAAAAATTTGTACTACCTCACAGAATAAATGAACTATTATAAATTACTTATAATAGGTATATCTAATTGGATATGAATACGTTAAATAAATGAGAGAATAACACACTTGGTTTGCAGAACGGTATAAAAGCGAATAAAAAAGTTGTATTTGTGTGTTTAAAAGTGTTTATGCTCTTTATTTTTAAATAATAATGAATTCAGTGCAGAGTTTAATAGTGGATCCGTTCTATAAAAGAACGTACGCCGAAAAAATTGAAATAAAGCGGTTGGGCAGACTGTTCCGAATTTAAATCTGAAACAAACGATTTCCAGTAAGACGCGAACTTTTAATAGACTATTTAATAAGGATATTTATAATAAACATTTGTGGATTTGCGGTTGTAGTATAAAAAATGCATTATTCTGCTTTCCTTGCTTACTATTTGAAGGTGAAGAATTATGGACGAAAATGGGTTTAACTGATTTAAATCATTCAAGCGATCGAATTAAAAAACACAGTATATCACAAAGGCATATGAAAAATGTAGTTCAATTATCGCTTTTTGGGAATGTGGATATTGCTGTTCAGATGGATAGTGCATATCGAAGAAATATAGCATTGCACAACGAGAAAGTTAAGTACAATCGATATGTAGTGAACATTATAATTAATTGTGTAAGTATTTGTGGAGCTTTTGAACTTGCTTTCTCAAGAAAGATAAATTTGCGACTGCGAAAGATCGTCGCATGGATTTTTTGCTTCAATAAAATCAGGATCAGAATCAGTGAGTTTTAAAAGCCTTTTTTCTTCTTTATATGTACCTTAGCAAAATTACTTTTAATAAAACATACTTAGTGACCTACCTTGTTTACCTACTGTAAAAAGTATTAGTATTCACTAAATTTGCAACCCCCACATTTTTGATGCACGAGCCGCCGCTGTTTAACATATAAAACTTCCACAACCTGTCTCAGACCTATTCTAACAACATATTGCAATGCAGCATACTGCTTTGGAGAAATTAATAGACAGAGTGTTTGTCAAATCTAAACTTGTATTGGATTGTGTATCCGCTTTAAATGAGTTTAATAATCACAAGCAAATGACATTAGCCTGCGTCCCAGAGCACGAAAGCTATAAACCTAATGAGAAGGTGGACGAACTGGCTGGACAGGTTTCGTCTATAGCCTTCATAGGATCGGAGCGTTCCTTTTGAATTAAAAAAACAAATGTTAAAGCAGTCACGAAAGAGTGGGCTAAAAACAGATCTAGGGAAAAACTTCCCAGGCAAAAGCGTTCCTTGGGAAACATTCGGCCAAGTTTACAACGGAGCTACTTAATAGACGCAAAAAGTTTATTAAGATGATAGTACGCCTATTAACAGAGCATTGTAAGCTAAACAAACAAATTAATAATATGGACTTAACATAAGAGACATGTAAATAGACTCTGCCAAGAGAAAGAGGAAACTGCAATTCATTCAGTTAACCCATTGAACTGTAGATACTACTGGAACGAGCACGTAAACAGTGGCGGCTGGCGCATAAGCGCTGCAGAGCTCCCAAAAAATTGGGCGGGCGAACCTGTAGGTATTAGTTATAACTAGTTTTCTTTTACATAATTTTTCCGACATTGCTGATGTTTATAAAAGCGTAACATATTGTTGTGAAAATTCTCCCCCTGTATATCAAAAAATTTGCATATTTTTCTACATCATCCTGTAGAGGACATCAAACCCTACAATTTGACACATCAATCATCAAAATCCGATCAGTAGAAGCCGAGATATTCGCTTCCGTAATTCCAACACTAACGCCGGTTATATATAGTATTTTTTCTATTTTGCGTTCGAAATGAACTCATTATGAAACCCAAAACAGTATCGAAATGAGCTTCATTTCGATACGCTTTTTTTCATTTTTCGATGTTGGCGTTGTTCGAATACAGAATTAAATATCATTGCTGTCATTTGATTTTAAGAATTTATGTACATTTGACAGATATGATATATGTCCGTATTTTACACAAACAACGTATGTTGTATACAATTGACAACAACATATATATGTTTCTATGTCACTCATGTTTATATTTTTAAATGAAGTATCAAGTAATGTTAACGAAAATTAGAAAATAATATGTAATATAATATACTTCGCGGATAGCAAGATTTAAATTTGAAAATGTCAAGTATCAATGTGACCAACTGCATGCTTTATATAAAAATTAAACTCTGAACTTTCAATTTAATTAATTCCAATTTAAACAATTTATTAATGTAAAAAACGCAAAATAGAAAAAATAGTATAAAAAACTCGTTTCATAAGGCCTTTTGCCGCACTCGCTCTTTAGAAAACTCGCCGCTATCGCGGCTCGTTTTCTAAACTGATCTCGTGCTGCAAAATGGTGCCTTATGAAACTTGTTTTTTAATATACTATTATCAAATAATATACAATAGGCGACCAGTGGAATAACCAACCTAATTCGCGCGATCGCTCACTTGTTCCTTATCTGGTCCACACGTACGTGCGCTCAGAGCTCTTTCAAACACCCGCGCGCACCCCGCTACCCCCGTGGCTGTCATAAACCAATGCGTGATTTTACCAGGCATCGTCGCTGCATTTAAACCAGCGCGAAGGGCGATATGATTTGGTATATAAACTAATATTATAAAGAGGAAACATTTGTGTTTTTGTATGCATGTTTGTAATGCTTTCACACAAAAACTACTGGACCGATTTCAAAAATTCTTTCACCATTAGAAAGCTGCATTTTCACTGAGTGACATAGGCTATATTACATTTTCAAAAACAAAAGATATCCCCAATAAAAATGCATTAATGTAACCCAAGGTGTGAAAAAATTAGTCACAAAAAATCTGCCATCGCGTACGCTGCGGAAACTATTGTTGATAGAACAAAAAAATGTTCTACAGTATTATAGAACGTATTAATATCTACAAAAAAGTCCGCGAAACCGTATGTTTAACTACTGTAGTTATGCCACTATAACTACTTTTTTACATTTTAAAAGTTAATAAAAGTGCCGACAATAATCAAACCAGTAAAATACTTTTTAAATTATTAAAATCGGACATTCCATTCAAAAGATATGACGAATTTAAAAATGTCAATCTAAAGAAAATAATGTTATAATATAATGTAGTAGTATAGCGATGGCCATATTCATTTTGTTTGTAATAAATTGACAATCGAAAAATTATAACTGGAATAAGAATAGTATTGGCAGAAGGAATTTAATAACAAGTTCAATGAGAATGAAAAGTAATAGGAAACAGGCACAGAGAAGCTGTTATAGAAAGAAGTTAAACATAAAGTGATATAAAATCCAAAAATTAAGGATCACAAGAAAGGAAGATTAAATATTTAAGAGAATACACTCACTATTGTATTTATTCAAGGTAGGATCGAAGAAAAGGCAACATATACGATACAAATTTTATTAAAAGAATTTAAATAACACTGAGATATTTGAAAGATGACGTTTTTGAAGTAATTTCGACAATGTGTCAAAAGCCAAGTGACAGGAACATTATTAAAATAGCGGGTTGCATTGTTTATAAGTTATGTTAAATTAGTAAATGGACTAAACAGATTTAATAAGCGATGAGCCACCACCAGAAAAACGCAAACGTCCAAATAACAGCAGATTTAATCATCGAATTTCGGCTTTAGAGGTGTGTGATGTTATTCTAAATTGTGCAAAAGATCGATTTCATTTTAAAGAGCATCTAGTAGTGGCATCACTTTTTTTTCGGAATGCTTTGGAGAGTATTGCAGTAAATTTCCTGAGGACAAACTCACTTCCGCATGCTCCTATTATCCCACCCTTCATACAGAAAGATTACGAACTGAATTGTCTGTTATTTACTCAAGAACTGATCTTTAAAAGGCGCACTACCTCTTCTAAAATTTTTAATAAAAAACAATCTGGGAGATACGTTGAAGGAGACTAGAAAATTATTAGAAATTGTAATAACAACTCCCATGACAACATCAGAGGCCGAACGATGCTTTTCAACACTAAATCGAATTAAGACGTTTCTCAGAAATTCAATGACCTAAGATCGTTTAACATCTCTTTCCATGCTATCTATCGAAAAAAAGTTTATCTCCGAAATAGACAATTTTAATGACAAAGTGATAACAAAATTTGCAAATCGAAAAGAACGTAGAATAGATTTAATTTATAAGAAATAATTTGTTAGTAAAGTAGTGCTTAGTGACTCTTATTTTTTCGTGTGACAATTGACAATCGTTCCAGAAATCCATTACTTCAGTGCGGAAGGCGAAGAAAGCACGATAAGATCGATGGGAGACAACCTCTTACTGCCCGTGCAAGGTAAATTTTTTTGTAAAACTTGCAGAACACCTTAAAATTTTTAGCACGAGCCGCCACTGCACGTAAATAAAGAAATTGTCGGGTTGCCGGTCCTCTGTGTTGGAAGGGTGTGGTTGCTGCGTAAGGGTAACCGTTCTGCGTGGGAGTATATGGTGTGTCGGTTTGTCGTGAGAAGTTTTATTAATAAACATTTAAAATATGGTGCAGTATTGTTGTGCATATGGTTGTAATAATCAGTGGACACCCTTGTTCAATATACGAAAGACCATACATATGTTGCAGATTTTCAAAAATGTTCGTCTTTCACTAATTTTGTTTCTAATGAAAATCTCCTTAACCCATCACCTGCTGTTTTTGAAATTATTAAGTATACAGACAGAGTGTTTCGCTTATTGAATACATTGGAAGCAATGAGAGAAGCTAATATAAGGCAAAAACTTGTAATGGCTGTGGTCAATATTTTGCTCCTAAGGTTACAACATTATTTCAACTGCAACATCCTATTGTAGATTATGAAGAAATTCACGAACTTCAAATTATTAAATATATTTCCAACAGTTATTGCACATTAAGATTACAAACTAGTGCAAAAAAAAAAGAGTTTGCAAATGTTAGGGCAGAAAGCTACTATTAGGCAAAAATTAACAAAAACAATATTATTTTATCACGTTTAATAATTTTAAATGAAAAAAAATATAAATAAACTATAAAATGTTTTTTTTTAATACGTATGATATGTACATGTAATTATCTTCTTATCAGATTATTTAAACTGCATAATAATTATATTTAATATTATTTAAAAATGAATAAAAGTTGTATATCTTCTGGTTTATTATTTTATCTACTAACCATAACGACTTCCTTCTATATTTCTTATAAAACTTCACATTTAGACTAAATTTTTATCACACCTGCCCCTAATACACAAAACAGTATATGAGTAAGAGTACGATACATATGCCTGACGCAGCGACTGTACTCTTCTAACTTGAAAGACCGGTTTTACTGCTCGGCGTTGTCGTTCAGTAGTAGTATATAGTTCAATGGGCACACCTGTTTTTTGTCGTTGAATTGTGACGCAATTACTTCATTATAGTTCAATTTCTTTCCTCATGGGCGTAGATAGCGTGAGGGGTTTTTAGAAATTATTTCATTTATTAATTTATATTTCGTAAGATAAATAAAATACGGTGAGTTAAGTTTCGTTAAGTTTCAATAACTTACGAATACATTTTTAATTTTCAATTATTTAAGTCTAGAACATTATTTAAGTTACTTTTTCGGATATGATATGGAACAACGTCGAGAATAGCATTGTGAAACAATGGCGAGTTGGATTAAAGGTCCATTGCCAGTTATTGCGAAATTTATTGCAAAGTCTGTAAAATATCGTTAAAAAATTCCAAGAAATCGCACATAAAACGTTACTTAGCATTGCAAACACATACACAGAAATTAGACCCGTTGGAATCTGACAATTTTAATGAAGGACTCTGTGAAACTTTAATGGCAGCAAATATTCCATTAAATAAACATAACAATTCAAAACATTTCTCCAAAAATATACTGGTCGAAATGTTCCTCATGAATCCACCTTACGCAAATATCATGTTCCTAAGTGCTACACGAAAGCAGTAGAACGCATTAAAGCCATCCTTCAGATCAGTACCTTTGGATAAGTGCCGACGAAACTGTCGATATATTAGGACGCTGTGTGGTAAATGTTGTAGCTGCTGGACTACATCCAACTATTCCATATAACGCATAAGTAATAGCAACAAAAGTTATAAATACAGTTGATGCGAAAATAGTAGCTAAAACCATTTACGAGAATATGCACCAAATGTTTCATTCGGACGACAGATACAAAGAAAAAATACTTTTATTTGTCAGTGACAGGGCTGCATATATGTTAAAACAGACAGAGTATCAAGGGAAACATATCCTAATATGCTGCATATTATTTGTGTAGCATATGCTCTCCACAGAATCTGTGAATATATCAAAGACACCTTTCCAGAAGTTGATAAACATCCGCTTTTAAAAAAGTTTTCAGAAAAGCACTATCGAGAGTAGCTCTTTACAGGGAAAAACTTCAATCTTTGTCACTGCCTCCCTCTCCAGTAATAACTAGATGGAGAACATGGTTGGAAGCTACTAGTTTTTATACAGAGAATTTCGATAGCTTACAAAATTTCGTTACTTGTTTAAATGACGATGCTCGAAGTATTTCTGAGTGCAAGGAACTAATACAAATTCCAAATTTAAAAAATCATTTGTACTTTCTTCAGGAACACTTTGGAAATTTGCCGAAAATAATCACTTATTTTGAAAATAAAAATCTCAAATTAAATAATAGATCAACCACATTAGATGTGGCTATTAATAATTTGAAAAATATTTCAAGTGACGTGACTTCGAATGTGGCCTTCGGCAAGAGTTAGGCGCAGTTTTTAATAGAAATCCAGATTTAATAACATTGCGGCAATTGTGTATGGGGATAATGCCTCAAAATTTAACTGCTAAATACGCTGAAATAAAAGAATATTTCCAGTATGCACCTAAATCCAGTTGCGATGTAGAAAGGACGTTTTCTATCTACAAGGATGTATTTCATTCAAAGAGAACAAATTTTACAGAAGAGAACCTTGAGAAAGTATTGCTAGTTAATATTAATGCTCCTTTAATCAATTTGAACTACAAATAAACAAATAAAAATGTATTTCGTATTTTATAGATCAGCACCCGTTTGTTTTCCAATTATATAAATAATTAAAGACTCTTTAAAAATACAAATTTTCAATAGTACGCCCGTGGGCGATAAGTCTCGTGCCCGGTCCCTAGTTATTAATCTATTTTGAAAAACTGCCAACAGTAATAATTTAAATAATCAACTTTGTTCCGTCCTATGATATTGTGTGATATTGATATTGCCAACTATAGTTTCATAGTTTCACAGGATCGAGTTATGTAAAGCGCATGTCAGTCCAAATGGTACACGCTTCGGTCTGTAAACTGTTTTGACCATCTCGTGACTGGTCTGTGTACAATCAAAATTTAATTGGAACACCTTCGGTACCGTTCATGTGCGCATATACCGGACCGTCACTGTACGGTTTTCTTAGCGAGTTGGAACAATATGTTCAATGTCCACGTGCGCATACCATACCCAGCGCACGCGAAGCCTTTCAGCCACACGCTATTAGTTACAGGAAGATCCCGAGAAAGAAAAATTTTAAACTTGGCCAACTTTTCCGTTCTCGTTACCGGGTAGCTTGTCGTTCTCGGAATTGCATTGTGCGTGCCTATATTTTCATCGTATGATTTAACTTTTTTCTCGTTCTCGTTTAGATTCGATTGTGCAACCGCCTTTAGTCTATCAACAGATCAGCTACTTTAACCATATTCTGGGTATTAATTAACGTCGCCAAATTAAAATTCGGATTTTTCTAATAAGAACTGGTGGTACAAAATTGCAATTTCTTGTTTCTATCTAAAACCTTTTGTAAAATTTTGAGCTCATAAGGGTGATATAGCTACCACCCTTGTGAGTCTATAAGACCTAGACTACCTAGACTTTTACAATACTTCTGTCGTATTGGACATGGTGGACTGCTATATAAAAATTTCAAATCTAAGTTTTAGAATTTTTGTACAGTTCATACGATTGTTTTTTATAGGTCAAACGTACGTTTTCCTATTATCGTTAGACGATTATTAATAAAGTAATACCTAATGTATGCGAAATGCTCTGTGAATTGTGGGAAGATGAGGTCTTTAGGAGGGATTAACTGTCAATCCTCAAAAAAACAAGTTGGTAGCCCACATGATGAAAACTAAATGATCTGGGCAGAGTAAGGCTGTTTGAACAAGAGTTAGAACTAACCAATGAAGCGAAGTAACTAGGCATAACACTTGATGCGAAACTGAATTGGAACAGACACCTTGTCAAAGTGGCAGATAGGGTGACGCAGCTATTCTGGAGATGCAGAAGAGCTGTTGGCAAGACCTGGGGACAAAAACCAAATGTGGTACACTGGCTGTACACAGTAGTAGTAAGACCAACGATTACCTATGGGGCAGTTGTCTGATGGAGGAGGACGGAGCGCGACTCTTCAGCGACAGGCTCTGTTGGGAATCACGGGAGCTATGAACAGTACGGGAACTGCCTCCATGGAGGCCATTGTGGGTCTTCCTCTGCTGAAACTATTTGTAAAAGCGGAGAGCATGGAGGATCCTGAGGCTGAAGGCCAATGACGTATGGTGTAGAGATGGTTGCTCTGAACCGAACCTGTTCCTTTGAACCTAGTCCGCGTGCCGGAACAGGTGCACCTAGTTCGCATTTTCCAAAAGAGTAGATCCGATTGAAACGATTCCGAGTCGTACAATTCTGATTCCGATCGTTCAAGTCGGAGCGCCCGAGAGTTGATCTCGCAGTTGCATCTACATATTCGCATCGTATTATGTAAAAGAGTAGGTCCGCCTGGAACGAGTCCGACTAAGCGAAGCGAAATGTGAGAAATAAACGACGCAACTACTCCTATACCTATGTATAAATAAATACAACTGGCAATTGTAGTTGCTGCGATTCCGAATAATTGTATATAGAATTGTGCAACCAAATATGTATATTTATTTTTAAATAATTAGTATGATTTCTAGTCATAAGAAAAACTAAATTTTTAGCTACACAAAAAATATATAATAAAAAGTAAAAATAATAAGAACGAATACATAAAAAATAGTTTTAATTTTTGTATTTAAATCTAAATGAAATCATCGTTCATATTCAGGAAAACTAGTTTTTCTACTTTACTCGCACTTAACCGTGTTCTTCTTTTATTTAAAATATACCCCGCTTTAGAAAAGAGTCTCTCGCATGGAACTGAAGTAGCCATTGCACAACATATTTCCTTTACAACGATACTTAGATTCGGGAATAAATATTCACTGTCCTTCCACCACTGAAATGGATCCTGATTTCGATCAGCCATTTCACATTCTAAATATCGTTGCACTTCCATTATTGCGCGAGAATTTGCAGACCCTGAGACTTCAACATTAGATAACATTTTATCTATTGAGGTATTATTGGTATTATTTTTGTGATTAGTCTAACGAATGTTTCTTTTTTTATATCTTTAAACATTCTTTCTAACCGCCGCCGTCAATAAATTAAATACATTCAACACATTGCATATTAGAATGACATGGGATTTTCTAGTGTTGCATTGAAAAGCATACAAAAATTATTTTAAACCTATGTATGTATGTATATCGTATGCACTTTAATTTTAAAAAAAAATCTATAAATTGCAATCTGACACCTCATTTAAAATGTAATAATTTAACTGCTATTTGTATATCCAAGCTGTGTGCCTAAGTAAACATAAAGATTACCCTGACTGATCGGACGCAAAATATGACTCACAATCGGTCGGAGTCGGAACTGATTTGTGCACCTAGTTTGCCGCACCTAGTTCGGAACTGGAATCCTGGTAGGTGCACCTACTCCGCTCAAGGAGTAGGTTATATCATCTCTAGTATGGTGTCCTAATAAGGTTGTAGAGGGCCATACAGATATCACAGGAACTATACTGGAAGGGCCGATATTTTAAATGCCGGCGGACAGTATGGCACCTGAGATTATGTTTACAGCTAAGCTGAACATATACCGACTAGGGAACAGCCAAAAAATCGCTCGAGCAATTGTGGTGTCGGCACCTGGTACAGCAATAGATCGCAATCTAATCAGGGGGCAGGCATATGCGAAACTTTCCTAGAAGGAAAAAACGGAAGGAGAAAACATACGACGGTTTTTCAGGCCTAATTGTTTGCAATTGCAGCCTGCACCGAGAAAATTCGGGAAGCCGACGCAAACAAAGCTATTAAAGTCATTATGAATCCAACTACCAGGTATAAACTGGTGAAATATTGTAAACAGGTCCTCAATAAACTGGCACAAGACAATACTGTGTCGCTGATATAGGTGCCAGGACATGAGGAAGATAGCCGACGAATTGGCCAAAGAAGGTACTAATAGGAACTTCATAGGACCAGAGCCTGTATGTGGAATCGCTAAGGATTCCGCTTAAAAGAGAGATCTGGTTAAGGCTAGAAAGACAACATAAAAAGAAATGGAGGTTAATGGAAGGTCAACTTCATACTAAAACACTACTAAGGGAACACATCCTAATTCGTAGTAACAAAAAGAAATTAAAATAATTACCGGCATAATAACAGGACATTGTCCTTTAAGGAAGCATCAGTACACCATGGGCTTGGTTAGCGAGGCCTGGTGTAGGAGATATGAAAAACAGGACGAAACTAGCCTTCATGTAATATGCACGTGTGAGGACCTGAAAGGACTCAGAGATAGAAACATTTCGAAAGAGATCTATTGGATCCTATGAGTGTATTCAAACTTCCCAACTTCACAAGACTAACAGAGTGGAACTGAGAGATCTATTGGAGATAGTACAAAGAGCAGTGTGCTCAAGTGCCTAGACGTGCTGACGTCCAACCCAAAACAGAAGAAAAAAGACCTAATGTATCTAAATCCTAACATATAGAATTAGTTTCATGATAAAAACGTTTCTAATGTAATGCTACACATTCACGATGACTATTCTTTTCGTTGCTCCTTTATTAGCCTCTAGTTATTACTCAGTAGACGCAACTATTTAAATTTGAAATAAGAAAGATATATTGTGTAATAATAATGCATTCAGCAGTTTATCTTCTATCACTTTATGCCTTCGACATTAAATAAGCATTTTAATTTCATAGTCAGTGACAGTTTCATATATTCTTTTGCTATTTGACAATGGCAATGGCTTCGCTTTTGAAGTCCATGTCTAATTTTTTCCTAATAATTTTAATCGCGGCCACTAATTTGATATATTTAAAATAAATATGAACATACAATTTTTTTTCGGTATTGTGAGAATCTAGATCTTGTTAAAGTTGATCTGCTGGGTCCTGGGCATGGAAACAATGCTTTTCTAACAATTTTGCTTTTGGCATTAGTGTGGCCAGTTGAATCGGGAATTACTTTTTTAAATATATTTGGCTTGACATTCGCTAAAAATTAATCTCATCAAAATCAAGATATAAATAAAATGAAGTACTTACTAATTTTAAATTCGCAATTATTTAATTTCTGTCTGGCATCTATAGAAACTAAATATAATCATAAATTTTAAATTAAATGTAAATTTACCTTTACTATTTTGGACCTCATTTTTGTAATTGTTGCCAAATGATGAACTACTTCCTGTAATAAAAAAATAATATAGTACTTATTTTATAATAATACTGTATAATTAGTTTTAAAATCCCATTATGGTACACTCAGAAGGATGGTATTGAAGCATTATGATAAAATTAATATTGTCTTTAGAAAAAAAAGTAAAAACAATATACGCAAGTTTGATTTGAAGATTAAAATTTGTAAACTTCTATTATATGTTTGAATACTCTGATAAACTTCATTAGTAACTTAAATATTTACATTACTTCATTGAAGCAAAGAACAACCTACGAATCACAAATGAAAAATACACAATGAAAGTAGTAATACTTTTTTTACCTGCATTACTTCTTTGAGATAGAATATCCTTATAGTTTTTTGGTAATTGACCTGTTATTGGGTCTATTAAAACTGTAACAAAGAATTCAATTATAAGTACAGATACATTCATCGCATGAACATACATATCTCTGGCATGGGCCTCAACTTAAGTTCTGATTCGTTAGCCACTTCTTTAGTATTTTCTTTAGAATTGTCATTCTCTGCAACAAAATAAATCAAAAACAAAATTACAATTTCAGTATCTAATATAAATACTTGTGAAACGATCTTTCTTTGCCTTTACAAGTTCGGACACGTTCTTTGGAAATTTACCTGTTACACGATCCAAGAACTCTATAAAACATATAGACTACTTAATTACTCTTTATTATGCAAAATAATTAGACAACTTGCCTAATTCAGGCATAGGCTTAAGTTTAAATTCTTTTTCTTCTTTAGGAACATCATTTTCAATTTTTGGGCTGTTCTTCTTATGCATTTGAGCTAATATTTCCTTATAATTTTTAGGAAGTTTTCCAGTAACTTTGTCCAAGAGGACTGAAAGAAAATATTTTAAATAAGATAGAATTAATATTATATTATCAAAGATACATACATATTTCTGGCATTGGCTTTAACTTAAACTCGCTCATTTTTCAAACAGTTATGTTGTTATATCAGTAACTATTAAAAGATAAATTCGAATGTTAAATGTTCTTTTCCAATTTTTTACTCTAATTAAAAAATGTAATTTTTTAAGGAATTTGTTCTTTCTTCTTTTTATCTATAAACTCGATACTAGATTAAACAGCATTTTTTAAAAATAAGGCATCTGTCAATTCAAATTTGCTAACTAAATTATAAATAATGAAATAAATACAAAACGTCATATCAAAAATCGGTTTAAAAATTTATATTTTTCAAAGTACTGATACTGCCACTACAAAAAAACTAAAATGAACTAAAAGTCATATGTAAAATACGCGGTTTTTTAGATATACGAATGTTCGTCTCTAATTTACTTTTTCTATTTTGCGTTCGAAATGAACTCATTATGAAACCCAAAACAGTAACGAAATGACCTTAATTTCGATACGCTTTTTTTCATTTTTCAATGTTGGCGTTGTTCGAATACAGAATGTACTGTCAAAAAAAAAACGGGACACTGTTTGTGCGTGGGTTTAAATTGTGACTACTTAAGTGGCTATCTTTACTCATAATAGTAAGTCAGGAATTGTCAAAAATGTGTGTCTTATTGGTATTTATTAAACATTCTTAAAATAAATGTTAATAAAAATTACTAAAAACGATAGAGAAAAAATATTTATTAAATTAAAATAATTAGTATTTCGTCATTCCACCGTTATTATTGACTGCATCTAATCTTGTAGACATTCAAGCGACAATATTTTGTACAAAATTTATAGAAATTTGATGCCAAGCATTATGAACAATCTCCCAAAATTCTTCCTAGGTAGAAGCTCTATCTCATTAATCCCCATACATTTTCAATGGGATTTAGATAAGGACTGTAGGGCTGGATATCTCAAGTTTAAATTTTATTCTCTTGTAACAATTGTGTTACAAGATGTGACAGGAAATTGTGTTGTTCTTATAGCTTCCTTTAATGTATTGAAAGGGTTGTGCCAAATCTCAGTAACTAATGTTTCGTCTTCCTGCGTATTCGAAATTTTGTTACGTGCGGAAATTATTTTCCGATTTAAATTATCCTCTTCCCTCCATTTTTTTTATATATTCTTGCGGCTGAACTTTTACCAATATTAAATTGAACCCATACACTTCTATGATTTCCAATTTTTCAAACTAGTAACAAGTCTAGCTTTATCAGTTTTCAAAAGATGCGTTTTCAATTTTGAATTATCAACTATGATGTATAATTTGACGTAGAGTTTGAAAGTTAATCAAATGTTAAAATTACAACGCTAAAAAATAAAGGAAATTGTCATAACGATTGACACTGTCCCGTTTTTTTTTGCTCACGACAGTATGTTCGACTGTGATTCTGCATTGGCTCAATTTCAATGTTATAGTTTTTTTCTGTTTCATTTAGGTTGTCTCTTGATTTAAAGGGTGTTAAAAGGTTTTTTAAACATGGATATGCAACATAATTTTCACAGTTCACTTTTTAACCGGTAACAATTTTCGAACGCAAATTGTCGGTGCAATTTTTGTAAATACCTAATAAAAGAAAATTTGATAGAAGAAAATGAAAATCTTAATTTTGCCTACGTAAATTCGCCCTCTTTTTTTTATCCAATTATAAGCTTTTATTTTAAGCTCTATTTTCTAATTTCGCGCACTAGTGCGTCATAATTATTGTCATACAATTATTGGCATACATACATAGTAATAACAAAATTAGATATTCTAAATAAAATACATACAACTAAAAAAGTAATCTCATAAAAAAAATTATCAGTAAAACTAATTGCGATGATAAGTTCAAAACATTTTTCAATACATAAACCTGGTGCATCAAGACATTGAGGACAATGGTAGCTAGTATCTTTTCTGAGTTTTTTCTGATAACACAATTTGCATCGTTTTCTCATCTTTCCCTTTTTCATTTTTTTCTATAATTTTTATAGGAAAATTACTTGGTGTTTGCTTAACAGTGGTAGGTTTTGCGACGTTCACTTCAGGAACGAGTTTTTCGAGAATAGGTAAACGAAATTCATAATAGGATAAACGTTTCCCAGAGTGCTAATTGTACAATAAAAATTGTAAAATAACAGCTGAAATATGTGAATTCCCAGTTTTTTGTACAATCGAAGGGTTTTTCTTACACAGTGATAATACGCTACTATCTGATCCATACGATCGATATCACTTATATATTTATTATACTCGGCAATGGGTAAAGGTTTCTCCTTCGGTTATCCTCTTTTATTTTGAGTTAGCACAATTTCATTAGAAAATTCGGTAGATATATACAATACCTCCCTCCTATCCTTCCATTTACCTCATAACTCCATTCCGATAAGCGCTTGTCTCACCTTCCTGAAGATTTTTTGTTACTACGTCTTTTGGAGTATCCTTTCTGCCTGCTAGAAGTGTGCCTGTGCAATAAGTATTTTTTTCAAGCAACTTTTCAACTAGCCATAGCTGTTGTAGAAGTTGTCCATAAATATCGAGAAGCCACTATTCAGATAATTGTTTGCTAAATGCAATACAAGCTTTTCCCCCAGTCTCATCTTGCCCAGTGTATACCAGTAAGTTCAGAATAAGGCCATCTGATTCGGTAAGCATGTAGAGTTTAATTCCGTACTTATGTGTCTTGTTTTTCAAATTTTGTCTAAAGACGAGTCTTCCCCTCCATAGTAACATTGATTCATCTAGAGACAATTTTTTTCCGGGGCAATAAATCGTATTCATTTTTTCTTGAAAATGGTTGATAATCGGCCGAACTTTATACAAACGATCTCCTGAAGGATCTCCTTTGACCCTGTTTTCAACAGAATGCAGGCATCTAGTTATTAAGAAGAAACGATCACGACTCATACCGATAGGTCCAACTCGCAACGGGCCATAGGCAACAATATACGTATGGAACGTAATGCGATGTGGCAACGTGTGTACGATGCCTATATTGAGTGACTTTCTTAAAATTTAAATTTATTTTGCAGAATTATTGATTTTTTTACTTTTATCTTTTAGAAAACGTTATTGTTTTTTTATTACTTAAAATTACTTTATATGAAAAATAGTATACCATAAAAGTGTAAACAAAGACAGTATACATTGAAACGAATATTCATTCAATTGTATTGTCATGAAATTGAATTTGTCAATCGTTGTTAAATTTGTTAGAATGAATAGATATTTATATTTATCGGAAAATACTAATACTTAAAGCAAACAAATAAGGTGTAGTGTTTTGTTATAGGAATGTATAATATCCATTTCTTCCTGCATATTGATTATGCAGCTGATGCTTTCGTAATATGCTCATATTTGTATTATTTCAACTTATACTTCGGTCGATACATACCGACTTCCTTCAAACCAGGAGGAAGCTACAGTTGTAATTAAACTATACTTCCTTTTTTTTTATTACCTACGGATATTCACAATTCTAAAATACGTTACAATGTTGCTTATTTTAGATTGTAATTAGCTGAATGCTGTCGCAAAACTGATGTCTGCATTTTTTAAAATGCCAGAATAAAATTAACCCCTGCCCTTATTATAATTTTACAAAGGAACAGACACGTACTTCAATTTCTACGAAAAACTAAGCCTACAGTCCATGTATAATACAGTGATAATGAAGACTGGAGCGTTTGTCGACCTTCGAAGTTGTACTTTACTTGTTTATTGTTAATAAAAGGCTGATGGAAATATTACGTGAGATTTTGGTATCTGTATTATAATAACATCACGATAATAGTAGAAATACAAATATGAGCATATTACGAAAGCATCAGCTGCATAATCAATATGCAGGAAGAAATGGATATTATACATTCCTATAACAAAACACTACACCTTATTTGTTTGCTTTAAGTATTAGTATTTTCCGATAAATATAAATATCTATTCATTCTAACAAATTTAACAACGATTGACAAATTCAATTTCATGACAATACAATTGAATGAATATTCGTTTCAATGTATACTGTCTTTGTTTACACTTTTATGGTATACTATTTTTCATATAAAGTAATTTTAAGTAATAAAAAAACAATAACGTTTCCTGAAAGATAAAAGTAAAAAAATCAATAATTCTGCAAAATAAATTTAAATTTTAAGAAAGTCACTCAATATAGGCATCGTACACACGTTGCCACATCGCATTACGTTCCATACGTATATTGTTCCTATGGCCCGTTGCGAGTTGGACCTATCGGTATATTTAGAAAAACACGTGAGGCCAAAGAGCCAATGTCTTTTCCAATAGTCTTTCGAATGACTGCATTTAATCGTCCCTGTATGGAACAGTAATCCTATGAACTTCAGTAGCTCATCCTTGGTTATTTCCTTCCATCGAGTTATTCTGTGTTCAGAAATGTATTCAGAAAAAAATATATTCTCCGCATACCTATTAGTTTCACGTACAACTAGATCGAGCAAATTATCGTCAAACAATAATCGAAAGTAATCATACGGGATAGCATTCGCTTCAACATCAATTAACAGTTTGGCTCTGTTTTCAAATTGTATAAATTTCATATTATCCTGTTATCTTTGAAATTAGGTGCCTCCTCTACTGCACGTAGATTATCTTGGGATGAACTTCAACTTAATCAAAGCAGGAAATACTTTTTAACAGATCTTTCACTAATTCGTAAATAATTAACAAGGGGTGAAGTCGCGGCTGCATAGTCTGAATGTGTTTCTGTTGAACAGTCCTAATAAAAAAATCTAAACTCAATAATTTTTATAGTGGAAAAGACAGTGTAAGTGTCTTTACAAGTAACTTAAAAATCTTCCTACTGTTGAATTTCGCAATTTGGTTCTTTGTACAAGGTTTTCATAATTTTTTGTTTTTATTTTTTCTGAAAAAGAAATCCGAATTTCATCTTTTCATAAATGGTTTGTAATATGTAGAGGAAATAAAATCAAGTTATTTCTACACTATGGAGTTATCATTCTTTGAAGGATAAAATAAAGATCTTTTTTACGAAATTTATTTCAAAGTTAGTACAAAAATTTTACAACGTCTTAAGTCTAAATTAATTAATTAGAAGTGTATCAAAATATAGTCTTCTTTATTTGAAACTTACATAAAAAGTATTAAATATATGCCACTAATAGTGAGAACAATATTAAGTAGAAAAACAACACAATGCAATTTTAACGAAAATATTTGTTGAAAACAAAGGTATAATATAATAATATTCCTTTTCGCTTTAAAACATAAATATTCCGCCAGTTGGTTGCGTGGCGGTATCTGTATTAAAAGTAAATTCACTGGTATTTGGCGGTGAAAGTTCATCATCTGCTGCCTAAAAACAGAATATACTTGAATTACTGATAATTACGTTTATTAATCACTGAAGGACAGAAAAAAAAGTCAGCGACATAGAAATTGCAACATCTAGTTGTAAAAGCAAACATTTCTCAACCAATTTGATAGAAATATTGCAGTACTTAAACACAAATGGCAGAGGTGTAATTGACATTTTGTAAATTTGCATGTCAACTAAATAATTATTGTTTTAGTGTTCATCTGTGCGATTTTTTTGTGATATTAGTTAAAGTTTTTTAAATCCTATTGTAACAGGTCGAATTACTGGCTTAATAGAAGACATGGCGTTCACTAAAATTTATAAGCATGTACAGTCGCGAGCATGGGATTCTAGACTACTAGTATAGCAGTTTCTTCAAAATATTTACTATTGTAAACGGACATACACTATTGGAAAAAAGTGACGAGCACACCCTGTATAATCTGAAGAAGTGGTTCTAACGCAATGAAATTTGGTATGGAAGTAGTAGTAACGTAGCATAACTTACCCTCACCTGGAGAGCGGCGCAGCCCTGCTGGGAAGGGATGCATTAATAGCGGGAGTATTCCCCGCGAGCGACGCGTATCATCGCTACACGACGAGGCATTGAGTCAATACGTGGTTGTATGGTAGCGGGAGGCATGTTCAACCATGCTGCTTCAACTCGCCTCCATACCCGGGGGAGCCGGATAACATTGAAGTCTCCGACCGATCATATCCCAGATATGTTCGATTGGATTGAGATCCGGAGAACGTGCCGGCCATGGAAGCATCCGTATATGGTTCTCTTCCACAAAAGTCTGGGCAACACGTGCAGTGTGCTGTGCGGTCGTGCATGTATAGAAGACGTGGGCGCCGTCGAACGTAGGGAAGCACGAGGTAGCACCTCATCTACATAGCGGAGAGCCGTCATCGTATGCTGTATACGTCTACTATGTGTAATAGCACCCCATACCATAATGCCCTGCTGGCGGTGACGCTCACCACGTCTCCGATGAACCAAAATTTGCGCGTCACCGGTGCTCAATTCGAATCTTGATTCGTCAGAAAACAAAATGTGCCTCCACTCGACAACCCACTGATGTCTAGCCTCCACTCACTGGTTCCGTGTACGGCGCGTCGTCCTTGCTCCATCCATTCTCGCCTTGCCCGCTGCACTGCCGATAATGACCGCTCGAGATATCACGGAAGAATACTCCTGTCATGTGCATCCCCACAACCATTCCTCGCTCAAACTCACTCAAATAACGCGAACGGCCTTCCATCACGCACAAAGTACGACTACATCCTGCTTCCACCACACTAACAATAACCGGTTTCTCCCTTCCCGCATCGGTCTCCATGGAGACAACATATTACAGCTGTCGGAGGCACTCAGTAAAAAATGAAGGGATAGAAAAAGTCAAAACTCGCTGCGCAAACTCGTCTAGAGGAAATCTGAATGCTCCACTAAATCTACACATGTATCTTGACACGTTCAGATTATGTAGGGTGTGCTCGTCACTTTTTTCCAGCAGTGTATTACTGTCCCTTATTGCTTTAGGTTATGTATTAATCTCATGCGTGCGTACGTCATGAACAATTCAATAAAAAATGTATGTCAAGATACTGAAGAAATTTAATGTTTAAATAAGTCAGTATTTTAATGAAGCACCATTATGATCTAATACCAATTGCAGTCGTCTCCTCATTGTTTGAATGAAGTTTCTTGTGTCATAATTTTCAGTAGCATATTGCCAAGCACCTGAACAGTTTGCCAAAGCTCGTTTCTATCCATCGGTCTAAAATTATTTATATATAAATTTTTTACGATATATTCCAAAACATTCTTAATTGGGTTCAAGCCTGGACTCCGCCACCGCAAAACTTGAATACCTTGGGTAGCCAACCATTCCCTAACGGTTATGGCGATATCACATGGGCAACTATGTTGAAATGTAAAGTTACCAGCTGGAAAACTTTCCAAGACCGAAGGTAGCATTACATTTTCCAATAAATTTCTATATACAAGTCCCGTTAAAGTTCTTCAATTTTATGGAAAATCCCTAATCTTTCAGAAGTTATCCATGTCCACAAGTTAACGAAGAATTTGCCGCTTGATCGATCTTACTGAACAAATCTTTCTTGATACCGAGAATATACATCTCTGCGCCGTTTCTTATATATTGTTGATATGTATTCCATATTCCATTCATTTGGTATTACCGCACAGTCAACACATTTCTGGAACAATTCTGTTAGATGTTTATACAGCTTTTCAGATCCATATTTCAGGAGTTCGGGTGAAATACCTCCAGACTCTGCGGCTTTTCTACTTTTTAGTTCAGAGCATGCTTTACGAACTTCTTGAGTTGTTATTGTAATCTGTGTTCCTTCAATATTAGTCACTGCTTCTTCTGTTATCTCTTCATACTCTTGTCTGTCTTCTATTAGGAGATATTTAAAGTATACTTCCCATGCTTGTGGTGTAATAGTCGAAATGATATCCTTCTTCCTGCTTGCTCGTAAGTTCTTAATTAATTTCCAACTCTCTGAACTTCTTCCTACCAATACGGCTTTCCTGTTCCATCTCTCGATTCATATATTCCAATCGCTTCGCGAGACTGCATGTATACACTCTTTAATATGCAAATAGTGTTCTTGTGCATCGACTCTGAGTTTTAAATCTAACCTTTTCTCAGATAATGTTCGCACACTATCTTGTTCCAGACTATCTAGATTGTACCTCTGTTCGTGTATGTCCGCCATTTTCATCTCGTTTTTTATTTCTTCATCTACTCTTCTTACTGGGAACAATATATTTACTTTTAGAAAGTGATGGTCGATACAACATGTAGCATCTCTACAAACTCTAACATCCTGAGCTTTTAATTTTGTGTTTTGTTATTGCGTAATTAATAATTGTTTTCAGGTTTCTATTAGGCTGTATCCAAATGTATTTATGCATACATCAATGTTCATAAAATCAGTTTGTTTTTCTTAGCTCGTTCTGCTCACATACATCTATCAATCGCATTCCGTTATCATTTGTTACTTACTAATATGTCTATGTGTTACCAAATAATTATCAAAATATAATAATCTCGACCAAGTGTTTACAATTTCTATTCTATATCACTGTATACATGTAAAGAATTACAGAATTGTCAACTGTCAAAAGAATGAGATCAAATTAAGAGCAAAATAGTCAAGTGAAATACCACGTGTATGTCCGCTACAGATAAGAATTTATTATTACAGACTAGTATGTGATATGTTATTCAGTTATTACATAATAATAAAATACTCACATCAGTGAAGAAATTCTCAATTATAGCTAAGGCTTTATCATACACTTTTTCATTATCATGAGACTGTAAAGCTTCTAAGCAATCCAACCCACCGCATTCTTCGATCATTATAGCTATCTTGTCCGCTTCGCCAAGTGTATTTGCTGCCTGTGGTAATATAAAAAACGAATTACACACACTATTACAATATAGTCTGCTATTAAGGAACTTACGTTTAGTAAATTAGCCAGGCCATCTAAAATAACAATGACGATCTTCCAGTCTTTTGAATTTAATAGATTGCACATCGGTTTCAGCGCCCCCATTTCCACCAATTTTCCTAACTGTTGAATAGTTCCGCCGCTTGTGTAGTTTGTAACGGCCCAGGCAGCTTCCTTCTGACTCTTAAAGTCGCCCTAAATTGAGAAAAAAATCAATCAACGTTACAAAGTAGTGTCTTTATAATCATGAAACGAATCACATATAAAATCCGTATGTCAGGGAATTCTTCACAGTTTGAAGGCAATATATTAGAATCGTCAGTAAAATGTCTTTCGGGAAGATAAGCATATACGAGGGAGGTTTGACGGACTTTTCAAAGGTTGGCGACACTTTCGCTACGGTGATCATGCTGCTGACCTCCGCCAAGTTTTTAATGTCTACTGTCAAAATTTCAAACAAATCTGACGCATAGGTTTTATACTCATTTAAAGAACACTGTTCTGGTTGTTATGTAAATATGGAGGAAAAAATAGTGTTAATTAAACATTATTTTTTATGTGTAACGACAAGACTCGGCAAAGAGGGGCAATTTCCAGTGCCGTGCCGAGAACAACGTTGAGGGGAGAAGCGCGCGGCACGGAAACTCAACCGTCCGTATTAAAACACACTTGTTCAGTATTATTCCACTGGTTATGAGTGAATGTCAATACACACATACTTAGAAAATATCGTATTTAAGTACGTTTCGGAAACGCGTATTTCGAAGAAACTAGAAAACGTAATAGCGAGTATACCGAATTTAAAATACGAAGGCGATAGAATTAAATGTGTAAGGTGCGACGACTATTTGACGTGTACCACCAGATGAAAGTGTGAACTCCACCTAAAAAGTATAAAACACTGTTTTGCAATCCGTGGCAAACGATACAGCGAACAATTAACATTTGATATAGGTGTTTGTTTAATTATATGTAATCTACCGTTCACTTTCCTAGACCATAAAGCATTTGTCTCCTTCTGGAGCAAGTATTCGGATTATACATTACCAAGTCGGACATTGATAAGAAACGTTAAGTCATCTGTTCGTGACTATGTTAAAAGAAGAATTAAAGCAGAATTGAAAGATAAAAAATTGTGTTTATGTGTGGACGAAACAACCGATCGGCAAAAAATTCTGTGGTGAATGTGATGGTACGTACAATGGAAGAATTTGTACTGTCATCCTCTATCTTACTTGCTTTCAAAAGAGTTACAAAATGTACTAGCCATGAAATTTTAAAAGTGGTGTTGAGCGCACTGAACAAATTTCAAGTTTCAACAAACCAACTTTTAATGTTTGTGAGTGGCGGTGCCGCTAACATGCTTTCCTTAGGCCAATCTCTTAAAGAAGAGAGTGGCTGTTACATAACATGTAAAATCCATGCTTTAAACTTTGTGGCGCAATTGATACCTACCATACGAAGGCAGTGTTTCTAAAGCCCCCAAAACGTACAACAAAATTTCACGAACTGTGTCCCAGTACTTTTTCTTTGTACCTATCGTCCGAATGAACTATATTTTGAATATTCTCGTTAATGGTTTTAGCAATTGTTTCCGCATCAACTGTATTTATAACTTTTGTTGCTATTACATATGCGTTATATGGAATTGTTGGATGTAGTACACCAGCTACAACATTTACCACACAACGTCCTAATATATCGATAGTTTCGTCGGCACTTATCCAGAGGTACTGATTTGAAAGATGGCTTCTAATGCGTTCTACTGCTTTCGTGTATCACTTAGAAACATAATATTTGCGTAAGGTGGATTCATCAGGAACATTTCGACCAGTATATTTCTGAAGAAATATTTTTAAAGAGGGATTGTTAAGTTTATTTAATGGAATATTAGCCGCCATAAAAGTTTCACAAAGTTCTTCGTTAAAATTGTCAGATTCCAACGGTTCCAATTTCTGTGCATGTGTTTGCGACGCTAAGTGACGTTGTACGTCAGAACTTCATGGAGTTTTTTAACGATATTTTACAGATTTTGCAATAAATTTCGGAATCAATGACAATGGCCATACAATCAGTATGACCGTCAATCCAACTCGCCATTGTTTTACGATGCCGTTCTCAACGTTCTTCCAAATAATATCCGAAAAAGTAACTAAAACAATGCTCTAGATCTAAATAAATGAAAACTAAAAATGCATGCGTAAGTTATTGAAACTGAACGAAGTTCAATGCACACTTACATCGAAATAATTGGGAGTAAAACAATGCTCTAGATCTAAATAAATGAAAACTAAAAATGTATGCGTAAGTTATTGAAACTGAACGAAGTTCAATGCACACTTACATCGAAATAATTGGGAGAAGTAGATTCAAACGATATTAAACGGGATCTATCACAAAAATTACGATGTAATTGACAGTTAAAACTATGAAAACAAGAAACTAACTCACAGCACTTTATTTATCTTACGAAATATAATCTAAATAGACTAAATTATTAAAACTCTTCTATCTACGCCCATGAAAGCAGAAATTTAACTGTCAATATCCAACAAAAAACGTCGCAATTCTCGATGAAAACAGATCAATAGTGCATTCAATAACTGCGTGATGTACTTAACAATATTGTAGACTATTTATATCGTCCGTCGCAATAACGACGTCATTTCAACCCGATGTGTCCGATCTCTGGTAATGAAGCATTTACAAGAGGGGTTGTTGGTGCGATTTTCGCTATTTACCCTAAAAAAAGTGCTTCATTTAAAAGTCACTCTCCTGTCAAATCATCCTCGTTTTAACTTTCATTTTCTAGAGATTTTCTAGAAACTTAGGACGAAGTATTGTTTGAACCCGATACCGGTTTTGAAGGGCTTGTACAGTTCTACTAGACAGAGGATGTGTGTAATAATAGGATGGAGATTTTGTAGAAAAAGAAACTTGATTTGGAAATCAAACTGTCTTTCTTAGACGAGGCTCAGAATATTTCACTCCACTCTGATAGATATTAATTTCTATATTTTTAATTTTAAATGTTCTAATATTAAGATACTTTTAACTGGTGTTTTATCTAATTGTATAATTTAATTAAATACTTACAGTTCTCAATATAAATAACAAACTCTCCATAAGCCCCGATTCCAATACCTTTTGAATTTGTTCCGAATTACCAGCAGTTATGTTGGAGATAGTCCAAGCAGCTTCTTTCACGATATTCAAGCGAGGATGTTGTAACAATTTGTCAATGATATTTAGTAAACCGGCATTTATTACAACATCTGTCTACAATTTAAATACGATAATTAATTAATTCTACCAGATTAAAATATTTTTCAATATTCCTTACTTGATTATCATTTCCTGTAACGATATTACCGACTGCTCGTAAAGCTGGTGTTAAGACAGTCATTTCCTCGCTGCTCAATAATTGGACCAATTTTCCGACGAGTCCTGTTTCAATAATAGCTTGAATCTTATCATTGGAACCGTCGGTAAGATAACTTAAAGCCCAACATGCATCAGATAATACATCCTTATCTTTATGATCTAATAGTTCAGCTAGTATTGGTAGAACTGGTTTTACGAAAGTGAAATCGGGCGGTGGATTTTTGTTACGGCATAAATTCGATATTGCCCAAACAGTATTCCGTAATAGAGGCAACTGTAAATGTAAAATGTCACATGTAAAATTACGATAATACATATTTGTTAAAAACATACAAAGTATTTGGTCAGTTCTGCCGTACATTGATGAGCACAAGAAAAATACACATTGGGTATACACAACGCACACCAATTCGCATTCGAGACTTCCAAGACGGATGTCGGCGATACTATACGTTACAACGCATGTTAGTTAAACATTAATATAGTGTTTTTGCATGATAAATTGGAATCAGCACGAGTAATGGATTACACATTATAAACGTATCGAGTTTACTTCTACAGAGAGATCCACCTCAAGTGAAGGAGGTTGGTACGAGAAAAATCAGTTTGGCATCATTGTACAGTTGACAGTAGCATGTTTCAATAATTCGCAAACTAGAATGTATGTTTAAAGGTTATGTCGTAACGGCAATATATAAATACATACAAATGACAGGACTGTCAAACAACCTGTAAATAGCCATGATAGGTATCTGACAAACGTAAAAATGTCCTAATCTAGGGAATTTTATGGTACCACTACATTTCACTTGAAATGGAACTCTCTACAGTAGCTACCCATGGAAACTGTCGCCGGCGTGCCTTGACCGAGATGTCGTGAGACGTTTTCTCAGATATTTGTCATTCAAGTTTGATCTTCGGTCGTACGTAGAAGTATGCTATGCGTAATTAGTAGTTGTGTAAAGCCATATGTATTTTTATTGTGGACATCAGCGTACGTACTCCCCTTGCGCATCATTAGTATTGTAAAATGTCTTTCCGGGTTCTTAAATAAAACTAAGTGTAATTTAAACACACACTATATTAACAATAAAAACGAAATACACTAAATAACAATTTAAAAACTAATAACACTAAGAACATTCATGTATTTATATTTATATAAGATCACTCGACGATGATTTGGTGTGCAATGGCTTAAATCCCTCTTGAGAGCTATTTATATTCAAGGGAAAATTCTCGTACATTCGATCTTCTCGATCCTTCTGCATCGACATTTTTCTAGACGGTGCCGGGTCGTGATACCTCGTCGGATGACTCATCACTAGGGCTGGGCGAAGTATCGATACATCGTCCGATACCCGATACCATAACTGATATCGATTCCCCGATACCTCATATAACGAAGGTATCGATTCCAAAGCATCGATACCTATCGATACTTTACCGATTCCAGTAGTCGCTAAGTATCGATGTATCGGGTAGCGAGGTATCGATTCCAAAGCATCGATACCTATTGATATTTTACCGATTCCAGTACTCGCTAAGTATCGATGTATCGGGTAGCTTACCTTTGTGCATTTTTTTAAATGTACATAAAAGATGCAATAACTTTTTATGTAAAGAATTTTGAAGTATATACATATAGCATTATATATATTATATAGTATATATTTCAAAGGATGTTGTTGAATTTTATATTATGCGTAGCAAATATCCATATTATAACATAAACATAATAACTATAATTATTACAAAAAAAAAATCTCACAATATTGCCAATTTCATACCGTAGTTATGGTAGAATCGGTAAATTAATTGTATATCTCTTGGAACCGATATCAAACAATCAACACCTAGAAAACGGGTTATGAATATTGATTTCTAGGTATCGATTCCAAAGTATCGATTCCAAGGTATCGATTCCAAGGTATCGATTCCAAAGCATCGATATCTATCGATACTTTACCGATTCCAGTACTCAGAATCGATACCGTGCACAGACCCGATACATCGCTAAGTATCGATACCGAAAACGTCGGTATCGCCCAGCCCTACTCATCACAGTATCATTACACTGACTTAACGCCTATCTCATTTTTGAAAGTACGGTTGGAACTAATTTTCTCGCAAACTATTTAACAGCTATCTTACATTTTGTTAGGTACCAACTATATTAGAAAATCTTCAGCGTCTGAATGTATTTTTTAATTTTGAAATAGACGGAAACTATAAAGAGCTACATGAAGTGAACAGGCAGAATAATTGTGACAGAAAATCCCCCACAGTGGGATGCACCGTGATGAATGGCCATTGTACAGTCATAATTCGGGTCTCTTCTTCAAGAAGACAATCACTTAATCCTTTCGGTGCCCCTAAATGGCATTGTTGGTTGACTGTTTTTATGTTCGATAAATTCTTGGTCTGTACACTTGTAGAAAAAACACGTCAACATGGTCCTAAAGTGTGAGCGTGATAGTTCTTTAAGAGACAGTAAACAAACTTATGGATTTCCAATGCAATGCTCTAACGTTTTGTTTCCGGGTCGCATCAACGAAAAATGTGCGTATTTGAAGAAAGATCAATCGCAACAGTTGATGTTCTGATGGTGTTTCTGTTTATCCAGTAATATCTGAAGTACAAACTTTACAGAAATCTTTCTTATACTAAATTCTTTGTTTAAAATTAGTTGGGCAACTATCTCTTGATTAAACTCGAATTCTTCAGCTACGAATCTAGCACTCGGATCGTATTTCATCTCACACTCTGTTGACATTAATGTCTGTCATTGTTCGTGGCTGTCCGCTTTTGAGATCATCTGTTACATCTTCTCTTACCTGGGAATTTCCATATATAACTTTTGTCGTATGACGTATAATAAATAGAAAATCCAAAATGTTTTGACTCAATTACGTGAACCGCGAAATTAAAAACACCCCGAAAATTGTATTACGTCACGCCTATGAATTCAAAATATTCATGTGTATAAATAATAAATACCTTAAAGTGGGAATAGACTTGAATGCACATGCGGTGAATGGTTACGCATGGCATGTATATGCGTGTTGATTCGCTATATGTATATCAAAAAATTTCTCTACGGAAATTTTGAATGTTGTCTCACGGAATTCCACTTGTCAATATTCTAAAATTGCGGAAGAAGTGGCTATTATGGGAGCTGCGTATGTGATACTGTCCCAGTTAGTGAAGAAAAAAAAAGAAACGAGAAAGACGATGGTGTGGGGTTCACAACATTATGAATTTCTACTTAACCCAGTGCTACCTACTCGGGAAGCTAATGAAATCTCGATCGAAAGAATTTCTAGGCTTAATACAAAATTACGTCGCAAGTAGTAAAACAGTCGTTAACAAGAACATATTACAAAGGTTTTGAATCCCCTGCGAGTTTCTGTTTTCTTTTTCAGTCCCTGGAACGTCGCTCTTGAATCGGGACGAAGTTATCTATAGAGGAACCAAGAAGGACGTTGTCGGTGTCAGACTACGGTCGAAATTGTCTGGTTTCTGGATCAAATTGGGAAGGGTTGAGACATCCGTTTAAAACGTCGTTCGATTGCCAAGACCCATTAACAAAATATAGCGACGGCCAGAGAAGAGTTCCTTACGTGGCCTCGCTAACAACTCTTGGTCGACGGCAAACAAATGCTATTGTACTCACTATGATGTTTATCCGCATTTGCGTGTACTGAAAATATCATAGATTTATACGAACTCAACTTTTCTTAACGGATTGATTAGCACTTTACACTTGCAAGTTAACGTGCTTTCAGTACTAGCACCGGATAAATTCTCGTATCTATCCCCTGAGGCGATCGAAACGTTAGCCCGAGGAGGGGCGATACGGCTACAAAAATATCTCTATAAAACATACTCGAAAAATGAAGCAAAGGAAAATTAAAGATACAGGGGTCATCGAAAAATATGGAATAAAAAGGAAAATACGTATGTAACAACTCATAAGAAAAATACGCATGTAGCAGCAGTTGGGCCCAAAGCTGCAAAACAAGACACGCACCTGAGAAAATCTGTCTCAGTGAAGGAACGGTTATCTATAACTCTACATATCATTTAACTACTCCATTAAAATATCTGTAGGTACGTTATTTCTTGTAAAATAAATTAAAAAGGACACTGTCACTCTTTGCCTTTCGCAACAACATGCCACCTGCGTCTGTATATGTCAACTAGTAATCGAGTCGAAGCCTGTCCACACTGCGTGCGCACACATGATAGTTTCTTTAAACGGTACCCAAAAACCAACGTTTGTCTCGCGTCATGTGCATTCGCGGCCGTTCGCGAATCGTTATACATGTGCTGAGTCGATGCACATAGATTGTCCAGATTTGAATATTTGTCGCGACTCACCGCATGTGTATTCAAGTCTTATATACACATGTGCGTATGTTTACATACGTAACTGGTTGAGATGGACAATAATAAAACTATTATTTTTGATATTGTCAGTCAACTTTATTTAAGATATCGTTTCTGATACTTTTTATAATTGCACAGTGGCGTCACAACAATTTTTTAAATATCTTTGTCATTTTTTTTCGCTTATAAGAGGGAATTTTGAAAAAATATTTTGGATTTATATTCTATATAATTACATCTTTCCATTTTTCATACGTTGTCTTTTTATTTCAAAGACAGCCTGTAGATACGCCGTTCACGATTCGAAGACGTGTACGTCATCAATGATGTCAAAACAATGTTGCAAAATCCATTGGCGCAATTGATTTGTTTACATTTTAGGTTAGGGTAGTAAACGCTTATGTCGAACTTGCAATATTTTAGTTATAAGTGCAATATGTAATATGAAATTATAGCAAAATATAAATACGATTTTACTTCTCTCACAGCTGATAAAGGCAGCAACTGTTCATTATTATCGCGTTCTGCTTCACAGTTTGCAATCGCGGATGGAACAAGTCGCTTACATTGACTGCAAAACGCTTTCGGCATTGCAAACCAAGAAAAAATCTGCGCTAAAATGGTTGCAAAAAACCTTTCGCTGGATCAGAGGGAAAGGTGCCTTGACTTTTTGGAATCGATTTTCTGGAAGATGCTATTACTGGTGACTAGCCTTGGGTGTTTGAGTACGACACGGAAACCAAGCGCTAGAGCAGGTAATGGCACACCTCAACCTCTCCAAGGTCTATGAAAATCAAGAATGAGCAAGTCAGACATCAAATTCATGCTAATTTGCTTTTTCAATAGCCAGGCGCTGTGTGGCAATGCGCCTTGTTGTCACACTCCAATTTCAATGAACGAGGTTTTGGATCAGTAAAAACATTCCAGTGGCGTCTTAGCCTCCTGATTCGCCTGACTCCTTCTTTCCGAGATTAAAAAATAACGTCAAGGGACGTCATTTTGGTACACTCGGAAACATTTAAACGGCTGTAACCGACTAGCTGAAGGTTATTTCAGTGTCTAAGTTCCAGCGCTATGAGAATTGGAAGAACCGTCTCCAACGCTGTGTAGGTTCCCAAGGAAGTGATGGAAGTTATTTTGAGGGAGCCAATATTGAATTGTAATTCTATTCCAATAAAATAAAAAAATTGAAAAAAGTCAGCTTCATTACTTAAATTTAAACACCTCGTCTACTTTGGTGGTTTTTAAATATTCAAAATTAAAAAATGACAGATCAAAAACCGCTGTGCTCTCCATAAGTCTTCTTACTACTATGGACATAAGGGGTGTTCATTTGAAAAGTCAATCTAGTAGCATGTGATTTACTGAGAACATTTTGAAGTATGTCGTAAATTAAAATTTACTACTTAACCTACGAAGTCGTAGATTTTGACAGTTTCATACATACAAATAAATAACAAATGTGATTGACATTATCAAATGTCATTTACGTTTACGGAACAACAAACACATACTAACATATATGCGCATTATTCTATCAAAATTTCAAAGTAACCTAGATTGACTTTTCAAATGAACACACGTTATAAGTGAAAATATATTTATAAAAAATTTAATAAATTATTCTGTGACGCAAGAAGGAAGCAAAATTTCGACTATTTTTTTAGATCGCTTACATTAGTAACACAAAGTCGAATACAAAATTTCCTTTACATTAATATATTTGAACATTACACCATTTAGAAATATAATTTATTCTTTATAGAGGCTGCTTATATTTTTACGAAAGTTGATTCTTGAAGAAAATATAAGATTGTCAATACATAAAATTTATGATATTTTAGTTTAATATACAGGTGTGTATAAATTGGTCGATAACTTGCACGTGGAGGGTTTCCTTATACTACTCCAAGCCATTTTTATAATTTTTTTTTTTTTTTTTTAGAAAAAAGATGTAAAAAGTTTTTTAATTTATTAGAAATATAATTTTGAATAAACGTTTAAAATTATAATAATTTATTGTTTACAGCAAAACAATAATAAAAAATTGCATTTTTGGTAGTAAAAATTCAAAACTTGGCAACCTCATGTAAAGTTATTATAAACCGTTGGATATTTATTTATAAGGAATATATCGAAGAATAACAAAAGAAAAGATGCCACATGTAGATTATCCGCTAATTTCTCACACCCTATACAAGGTGTCCTGTATCTTATGTTCAAATTTTAGGAGTGTAAAGTAGACTTCGTTTCAAGTAACAAAAGCGCAAAACTTGTATATCCATTTTTATTTGTTTCAAATGTGATTGTCAGATCATGAAGAAAATGTAATCCTAAAGTCAATAAAAACTGATTTTACTTAAAAAAGTTCAATTAATTATATTTTCGAAATATCTACCTCCTTATTGAATGCTTGTGCTCGTAAGCCAACAGAAGAAGTACTTATCCGAATTTCATACTTGTTTTGTCGGATTTGCTAGGCAGCCAGGTGAATACGATCCAACAACTCTTCTCTTGTGTTCGAAACTTGCGCGTAGACTAAATTTTTCATGTACCCCCATAAATTAAATTCAAGGGGATTAAGATCGGGTAGTCTGGGTGGCCATGCAACAAGATCACCTCGACCAATCAATCTTGGATAATTGACTTTAACCCTATTTCGGACAGCAATTCCGAAATGTGGTGGTGCCCCATCCATGTGAAACCACATGTCTCGTCGAACATTCAGTGGGACATCCTCTAAAAGACCTGGCAGTTCGTCAATAAGAAATTGAAGGTAATTATCCGCATTTAACCTCTGAGGAAGAACAACAGGACCAATCAGCAAGGCATCGATTAGGGCCGCCCAAACGTTAATAGAAAATTCAAGTTGAAATTTAGATGGGCGTATACCTTTGGGATTTTCTGATGACCACCTGTGCAGGTTTCTGAGATTTGTAACACCATTTCTCGTGAACGTAGATTCATCCGTCCAGAGGACTGTTCTGCAGAAATTAAAATGAAGCCGTAACTGTATAAACTAGACGAGCATAGTGGGCTGCCTCAAGCAAACCGTGTCCCCTGCGATAGTGATATGGATATAAGCCCACACGCCAAATTCGCCAAACTGTCGTTCGTGGCACTCCTAGTTGTCTAGCGATTCGACGTACACTGAGAGTTGGATCCCTTGTAACAATAGCTACTGCTTCTTCCTCTAAGTCTGCTGGCAAATTTACTCCTCGGTCGAAAAGATAATCACGCAGTCCGCATTCCCGAAATTATCTGTGTGCTTCCAAAAACGTTCTGTAATGACGAATGCGCCTATCGGGAAACCGATGTCGGTATTCAATAACTGCTTGACGTGCACTGCCGTTACAGTAGCCATACACAAAATGCATGTCCGCAAACTCTTGAGAAGAAAATCGGTAAGACATTTTGAATAAAGAAAACGTATCCACTCACTAATAAGCTGTTGTATGAACTGAAACGTAGGTAATGTAATCCTTTATTAAAAAATGCAACGTTAACTGTCATCTGAACATTTGTTTATTGTATGATATTCATGGTTCAGCACTTACGAAATAAGTAAGAACCTTCTTTATCATAAATCAATTTCCAGTACTCTTTTTTGTAGATCTCCAAGAAATTACTGTATGCACTACGACACGTGTTTATTTATTTTAAGATAACATTTTATTATGTGACGTTAACAATCACAGGCCTGTTATTGAATCGTATAGCTTTTTTAAATAAAATCAGTTTGTATTGACTTCAGGATTACATTTTTTTTAATGATCTGAGAATCACATTCATAGATCTGTAACTTTGAAACAAATAAAAATGGATATACAAGTTTTGCGTTTTTGTTACTTGAAATGAAGTCTACTTTACACTCCTAAAATTTGAACATAACGATACGGGACACTTGTATATGGTAAATAACTATAACAGAAATCAATGGACCCAAGTTAGAGTCTTAAGGTTTAAATTCATTACAGTAAACATTATACACTATTATAAACTATTATACATATAATTTTTGTTATATTTTTGGGTTTTCATAAAATATAAATATACAGCTCCTTGAAATAAGGAGACAACATAGATAAATGAACAGATGTAATTATGTAGAATATAAATCGAAAATATAAACAGAGGCAAAATAGAACGATATGTATCAACACTGGACATTCACGCCAACATAAATATGCATTCGCCGTGATGTTGATATAAATATTATATTTCGTTTGTTGTGTTTGTGATTCCAAAAATTCTGTTGATGACGTGCACGTCTTCGAATTGTCAGCGGCGTATACTTCCCAGCTCCAAACAACTGGTTCTGTTAGATTGGAATTTACGCAATTATTACAACAGTCCCGTTCTATGCTTTTTGGTGATTTTAGCGTGCGAATTTTGTTTTGACTTCTTTCTACAATTTCTGTTTTTATCACTTCAATATTTAAATAGTTTTTTTTTAAACTAATTGGTACTATTCTTGTGAATTCAATGTAATTAATTTCTTAAACTAATTTTGTATTACCAGTTTATTTAACAAATATTTTATAGACTTCTTCGTTATGGTTAGACGAAAATAATTGAAAGATGATGCTTTCACTATTCTGGAGACAATTATTGAATTCTGTAAGGAAGAAAAACAAACAGGGCCTGTGGAACAAGTTGTCAAAGGAGTCGCGGCGATGGGTGGTAAATTCTATAAAACTTATTAAAAGTAGTATATCTAAGTCAATGGAAGCCCAACCTTCAACATCTGCCACCATTACATAGCCAGTAAAAAAAAAGAAGTCTTTGAAGATAATATTAGATGATGCAGGCAAGTAATTTGTTTATTTTTTAACGTTCGTAACATTTATTTCCATATAAATTGAAGGTGTGAACTTCGAAATAAAATCAGATCGATGTTTACTGTAACTAAAACTATACCCACTTTTAAATGTTTTACATACTCACATGAAAACTGGCACTGAATTTAAAGGTTTCAAAGAGACACTACAAAAAATTATTATTGATATGGAATACACATAATATCAATTGAACAGAAATTGTTTGATGACGTGGCAGGATATTGTAGCATGGAGAGCAAGGTACTTATGGTTTTCGAATTATAATGAGTCTTGGTGAAAACAAAAGGCGTGTAGTATAACTTGACGAGAGCTATGTGCATAAAAATTACACTGTGTCTAGGTGTTGGTAAAGACCAGAGGAAAACGGTGTGTTAAAAAAAGATTGCGTAGGACAAAGATGGATTATGGGTCACGCCGGTGGTGAAATGGAGTCTTTTTAATGGGGCATTGCTAACTCAAATCGAAAACCAACACTGGAGAATATCACAATGAAATGAATTATGAAAATTTTTCAAAATAATTGAAAACAGTTTGATACCGAATATAAGATATCGAATAATAATAAGATACCGAATATACCAATTATCGTAATGAACAATGCACCTTACCAGTGTTCAAATTAGTAAAGCACCTACCTCTTCGTCTAGGGCAGATATCATATCCTGGCTTATGCTAAAAAAAATACACAATCCAGAAATGTTAAAATGTGAGTTACTTGAGATAGGGTAGTGGGACAAAATAAACCAAAAACGGAATACAAGATTGATAATTATGTACAAAATTTAGACAATACGGTGATAAGATTACCTCCATATCACTGTGATCTTAATTCAATTGAGTTGATTTGGAGTTTGGTAGAAAGAAAAGTATCACAAAATGTTGATGGGAATTTTGATATAGAGGTATTAAACAAAATTGCTCTAGATTTGTGGCAAGTAGAGTGCAAACATATTAAAAAAATTGAAAAGGAGTATATCAAAAGGGGCAGACTGACTGAAGAGCATGAAGAATTTATTAAACATTTAAATGAATCGAATTCTGGAATGGAATAGTTGGAAACAGATGACCAATTATAATTTATTATATATTACAATAGAATCCTTTTATATAAATAATAATTATACTAGCATTACACTTATTATATTTTGTAACACGAATAAATAAAATAAAATTGAAAATCTGTAATTTTTTTATCTTGAAATTTCTTAGGTAATTACGTGTTAGGTACACTTACTCTTTCAGATTATAAGTTTGTGTCACAGATGTACTATCACCCAAATTCAAAATACACATTTTATAGTTTACAATTGATTGTACACAACATATCGACAGTACTGCATCATGGGTCATACTTGCTTGGTAGGACTGTAGTTCAAACATGTTGAAGCGTGAATACTTATGTGATTTAGATACAATTACGTCATGGGTGACTTTTGACTTTAGAAAACATAGTAAATGTTAATTGCAACAAACATCATGGTTTATCAATATTGCCATTAATTATTAATTAGTTTATTCTTTTTGCAACATATATGTTTTAGGTTTAGGTAAATATGAAAAAATAAAATAAGTAAATTTATTGTAGCTGCTTTAGTTGGATAAATTCAGAAGTAAATTTTATCTTGAATATAAAACAATAAGCAGTTTAAAAAAGCTAATAATAATCAATTTTATTACTGCTTAATTTAGTACTTACCGATGATTCTGGCTTAATTAAACTTAATAAAGCAGGAAGAGTACCACAATTTAGGACCATATCACGAGTTTGTGGACCATCACCAGCAATATTACCTATGGCCCAGATAGCTTGTTCTGCAACATCCATTCGTGGTGCTACTAGCAAGGCTTGCAGTTTAGGGAGAGCTCCTTCCTGTACCACTGCTTGTGTTTGTTCCGTTGTTCCAGAAGCAATATTTGTCAAAACCCAGCAAGCTTCAAATTGTAGTGATGGACTAAAACAAATAGTAGTTAAATCAATATAAATGATATGAAGTATTTTAGTAAAATTACTTTTTCCCAAGTGATAAAAAGTCAACACATTTTGGTACAACACCTAAGCGTATCATATGGTCTATTGGTGGATTACGTTCTCTACTAAGTATTTTGCGGCAAGTTTGTGTAGCTTTTATTTGTACCGCTTCATCACTACTCATCATACCTACACAAAGTATTTATATCACATCATTAAAAATGCTGGTAAGGATATAGATACGTACCACTTATAATCTCTTCTGCTGACATACCAACTAGAGCTGAAATATTATTTTCTGGCAATGGCAATGTAGGTTCTTCTGTATGAGATATGTTTCTTCTTTTAAATAACTGGTCATCTTTACGGCCTTTTCTCAATTCTACAGTTTGTATTATACGTCTTCTACGCATTTCCTAAATTAAAGATTAATTTATTAACAATAAATTAGATAGTACTAAGAATATGCATTTATTACATCAGTATCTTTGCCTTTATTTTTGAAGGAGCGAATTCTACTTTCATCGGCCATTTTATCAATTCTGAAACACAAAAAAAAAGTTTTTAAATAAAAATTGCATTGTTTTGTATCAAAATCGTTTTAATATATAAACGTTCTTATCTTTAAACAATAACTTACAAACAAAATTAAAATAGCCAACTAAAAGAGACTGTATACATAAAAATAATCTGATAACAAACACAATCTATCATAGACACAACAAAATTGACGGAAATACGACTTCAAAATGTCTGTGAAATTACCAGAAAATACCAAGTTGCTCTTCTATTTAAATCAACCAATCAAATAACCTTTAACGGTATGTTGGCAATGATAAAGTTGATTAAAATGCCCTAAACTGAAAAACAGATTATCAATACCATAGAAAAATAAGAAGGGACAAATCGGCTGTACCATTAACATTTTAGTGAATTTTATTTTATACTGTTGACATTACCAGTGTTCAGGTTCATTTAAGATTGTCATTGTAGTTTTCCTTAAGCTAAATTTTAGATTTTTTCATAAACTGAAGAATATCTACAACATGATTTTCGTTTTTGTTATACCATATGATCATATATTTCTACCCTCTATATTAAAAGCACCTCGTTTTTGTCTGTAATTTTTACTTTCTAACTCTAGTTGTTCCAAGTAATCTGATAAGATATTTAACTTGTATTCTCTAATTTTTATAAATTCCTTACTACCATATGATCATATATTTCTACCCTCTAGAAGGCAATGACATTTTTCTTTTTTAAACTTAAGTTGGTACCATAATTTAAGTTAACTTATTTTGCAGCGTGTGTGTGATATAGGTTATTTTATACTGATGACGATGACTGATTAGGTTTTGTCATTTTGACAAATAATTACATACAAACGTTTCAGTTGAAAAAATAAAAAGTTTAATAATAAAAACAGCTACAATAAATGTTCAAAGTGAGCTCCTTCATTTTCTATGCATAGCGCAACTCTTCGTCTCATATTATTGAAGGCATTCCTTAAATTATATGGTGTAATTTCCTCACAGACATTTCGGATAGCATTAGTAAGTTCTTCAATTGTATGTGGACGATTCGTACTCTATTTTTTAGATGTGGATAAATGAAATAGTCCATAATTGTTAAATCCGGAGATCGTGGTGGAAAGTCTACTATTCGATTATCAAAGAATTCATGCAATAATTCCATTGTTTCTCTTGTCTTATGGGCTGTTGCATTATCTTGCTGGAAATATCCCTCGCGGAGCTCATCATGTAATTGATTTACAAATGGTACCAATAAATTATTACGATATCGTTCTGCATTTATCGTATTATTAAAGAATATTGGACCAATAATCCGTCTACGAGAAACAGCAAGTCAAACGCCTATTTTTTGTGAATGCAAGGGTGTTTCAAGAATTTCATGTGGATTTTCACTAGACCAGATGCGCATTGTTTGTTTATTTATATATCCTGATAAATGAAACCATGCTTCATCGGACCAGAAGGATTTGTCAAGAACGTCATCGTTATTAATCGTACCTCAGAACTACTGACAGTAATTAACTCTGGTTACATGATCGATTGGTAAAAGCTCTTGCACGCAATGAAATTTGTATGGAAATTTTTGTAAGTCTTTTTTAAGGATTCTCTGGCAGGTCCCATATGACAGTTGTGTTTGTTGTGAAAGCTTACGAATCGATTTCTTTGGTGATTGATTTATTCGTCCCTCAACATCTGCTATATTTTCAACTGTCCGCTTTAGTGGTCTACCAGCACCTGGTTTTCGAGACACAGACCCTGTTTCACGGAATTTAACCACTGACTTTTGAATTAATTGCCGCAAACTGGCATATGTTGGAAAATTTGGAAATTCTGCCCGAAATTCTTCTATACAAGGCTGCAAGGAGTACGACCATTCTCCATTTTCTAATTTTACACCATTCCTAAAGTATGATTCGATCAGAAAAACTTTATGATTTATTGTAAACATTTTTAAGTGGCAATTAATAAATACATTAATGACAGATGAGTTTTATTTATCAGAACATACACATAATGACAGATGTATTTTATTTGTCACTACCAACACGATATTTTCAAGAAATAATTTTATGGCTTGCTAGAGGTTAAATATAAATGATCATATTGTATATTTTGTCGGTTCTTTGAATAAATTAAATTAAAAAAGTACAACGCAATACCAACTGGTCAACAGCTGAATTAAAAATAAGGAAAATAATGACATAATATTGGGTTGTAGAGTTTGCGCACAGGAATTTAACATTAAATTTCCATCCGCACAGAGGAAACACCTCTTCAAATGCTGGATGCTCGACCTTTGGTTTCGTGGTGTTTCAGATAATACGTCTCATATAATCGAGTATTTTCAAGTGTCTCGTATAATATATGACAATATTCACGTGAAGAGTTGCCATGCTTTTTTTAAATTTTTTCTCTGATTTCTATTTTATTACGTAAAGATAGGTCTTTTCGCGGCATTTTATTTGGGAACGTGTAAACAACCGCATTCTTCTATTAAGCAGAACAGGTTCTAATAACCAGCGTGCAATATAACAAAAATATTGTATCTGTTTCTGTTCTTCAAGAAAATGTTCATATGTATAAGTAAGCGACGATATCTATTAAACAGCTGTTCTATTAACCGGAATGCACTGTATACCATGATGAATATTAAATATGTATATCATGCCACAGAATAACCAGAATGGGCAAGAGCTGATTTTTCTATTGTTATCCATGTAGCGTCGTTTGGGGACCTTGATTCCATTGTACTCGTATCGCCATGTTGAAAATAGCGTTTGTTTACGTGTTCAAATTTGACGTTTAACGTAATACAAGCAAATACAAGAAACTATTATCTGTTCCAAATAAGAATAAACCGTTGGGAAAGATAGGGCTTAAAATAAGAGCTTGTGATTGGCTAAAATAGAGGCCGCTTTTATGCAGGCGAAATTTAGTTTATTTAGTTCTGTCAAATTATCGTTTTGCTGTCAGTACTGACCGGTATTTTTGTCTGTGCTAATCAATTATATGTTTTACTATTATAGTTGTTTATTGTGCTATTTATTATTAATATTCGTTAAAGATAGTTCTTTATAGAGACTATAAAGTGAAAACATTTTCTAAACATATTTTATCACTCATTAATTTATTTCATTTATTTAATCGCAATCGTTTTAGATCATGGATGACGCCGCTTTACCAGGTCCATCAAAAAATCGTAAAGGAAAATATATAAAAAGTGGACAGAGGCAGATGGCTTACAATGTGTATTTTAAGAACAAAGCTAATATGTCCAAAACAGCTGCTGTTCGTCAAATTTCAAGGGAAGTAGGGATTGGTAGGAATACTATGTTTGACATTATTAAGGAAATTGAAATGTCTGGAGTTACAGTCTCCATTAAGAAAACGAAGTTGCCGAGATGGTTACAATAAATTAGATGAAGTATCAAAAAGTACAATTAGAAGGCACGTGCATTCATTTTTCTTTAAAAATGAGTTACCAACTTGCACAAAAATATGTAAAGCTATTAAAGGGGATGCCAGTTTACCTCCTTTAAAACAAACATCACTTTGGAGAATCCTAAAGAAACTGGGATTCAAGTGGGAAAAACGCACACGAAGTAACATATTAATTGAACGAAATGATATTATCTTATGGAGACGTCGTTATTTGACAAGTATAAGAAAGTTTCGTGCAGAAGGGAGAAAAATCTATTATTTAGATGAAACATGGGTGAATGCAAAAATTACACATCTTGTCATCCAGTTTCATACGTGGTCGATGAAATAGCTGGAGAAAGTGGCCGTACAGTTTTACGTTTACCTCCATATCACTGTAATCTTAACCCCATTGAACTTATATGGGCTCAAGTCAAGCATCATGTTGCGGCCAATAATAAGACATTTAAATTGGATGAAGTAAGAAATTTATTATTAGAAGGATTAGACATGGTTGATGCTGACACATGGAAAAATAGCATTCATCACGTTATAACAGAAGAAAACAAAATGTATGATTTAGATAATATTGTTGAAAATGTATTAGAAAATTTGACTTTTGCTGTAAATACTGGGTCATCCTCAGAATTTTCATTAGATTCAGGTTCTGATCTTGAAGATGAGTAGTTTTCAATATATATATATATATTAATGAACAATAGGCAACATAATGAACTGTGGTGTGTTAAATTTAGTTATGTGTGTGTGATGTTCTTGATTTAGATTCGTGTGTGTATGTGATGTGTTAGATATATTTTTTTCATACTTATAAATTGTATAGTTTGGAAAATATTGTGAATAAAATATAAACCAAATATAATTAAATAATAATGATTACCATATACATTTATGAGATTGTAAGTTGTTTCAGGTCCTCAGAAATTGTTCGACGTCCTGGGTCTCAAGTAACTACGAGATATTGTGATAATCGCGGAATATTAATGAAATTTCTAAGTAGGAAATTATTATATAATTTTTTTAATGTAATTATGTAAGAGAAGGTAAAAGATTTAATGTACCTATATTATGCTAATAAAAGAGGGTTTTACACTCATTGTGTTGACATTTATGAAAAAATTTGTTTTTACTGAACACATGGAGTTTCCCATGAAAGCAATTTCTCTTTTTATTTATTCTTATTTTTTTTCAATTATATTAAAAAACTAATTTTTGAAACTAATCAAACCATATTTCTGGTAATAGCAAAAAAAATCATTGTACGATAGTAACAATTTATCCCATACATAAGCAAAAATGTAAGTATTAATTAGAAATAACTTGAAATAAAGAAATGAACACATGTTTAACCAAATACTGAAACTGGAAAAATGCTTACGTTTTACCTATCTTTTGGTGCAAAATTGCTGTTATATCATTTTTAATATGTACTTTTGAAAAATGAAAATATTTTTAAATACCTTTTTTAGATGTATAAAAATGTTTAACCAAATTATGTGAAATGATGTGCAGGTAAATGAATTTCCTTATTGCTCATTATAGATACTATTAAAATAACTGTATTTTGTAAAATGCTATATTTTTTAAGCTAAACGATACACAAATATTATGATAATTATAATACACTGTCACCATCAATTCTTTAAATTTATTAGTTTCACATTTGCACAAAAGTTTTGTTCTCTAATAAAATCAAAGAAAGATGTAAATATTTCTCCTGTAGTACTTTTAACACATTCTCATTGTATTTACGCACAAATTTATTGTAGATGCAACACCTTCAAACAATAAATAACAGATTATAAGATATTGATTGAAATATTTTATATAAGTCTAATACCTTGCAAATGGTATATATTTGCCGCTTCTTGCTTGAATAAAACTTTTAAAGTCTAAGCTTAAGCTTTCTTAATAATAAATACATATGTTAATAAACAAACGTCAAAAATAATCTTTTGTATAAGTTAGTAGGTACATAACCTCACATACAAATTATCTATTTTTTTGAAATTCCTGTGTAAATTATACTCGATTGCCGCGCCATCTGGTCCTTTCTTAAATGGAACAGAGAATAGTTTTAAATTTTCAAATGCCCAAGTGGATTGTATCTTACTGCTTTTGATGTGAAAATTAAGAAGAAACGAAGGAAATATTAAAAATACGAATTACTAAGTTGTAAAATTTACATTGAAACTATTTGAGGGGTATATATGCAAAATGCGACATGTTCTTTTAAACGAATTTTAAGAAAACTGCAAACAATTGTCACAAGCGTCTTTATAGTGATAGCCTGGTTTTCTTTTTTTTAATTGATTGGCTACAGTTTTTCTTTAAGTAACACTATGCCTTTTAAAATGATGTGTTGAAACAAACCCAAAATTTAAAAAAAAATAGATTGACATGTCCAGTTTTGCATTTAAATGGTGGACTTGTCGACATTTGAATCTAAAAATATACAAAAACAAGTACTAAGAGACAATAATAATTTTAATTTGTAGTCATGTTTATTGAACATAATAGAACACACTCTGGACATGAATAAAATATAATTTAGAGTTAAGTGTCCACTGAACATAATTCAAATTCTAAAGGAAAAACAAACAGACTAATTAAACTTAAAGTAATAGTATCACAAAAACAATACACAATAATAATTAGGAATAATAAAGTTAAGCTTTAATTGCAAACTGCTCCTGCTACATTTTCCGGTTCAGAATTTTCGTCGATGGCACCATCAACGATTTCTGATTTCTTTATTACGTTCAAAAAGTTGAACAAGATACTGCAATGCTGGATTTACTCTGTAATTCTCGCCATAATGGTTAAGCAATAAACTTTCAATACTTTTTAACTTATCTGGTTTAGGTGGTACCTCTACATGTAGTTCTTTTGGCTTCATGCCTATAATTTTTAGGCCTCTCTTACAAACTCCCTTAGCATGCCCCATGTCACTTCTATACTAGGTTTCACCTCTTATTAAAACAGTATCCTTGCTCTTTTGAAAAATAAATTGTTTGCAAGGTTTAAATTAGAAGTGCCAGTTGGATGGACTTTTAAGGATTCTTTGAGTTTCTTTTTTCCAGTCAAAAACTTTAAAGTCTTGTCCCATCTTTAAAACTTTTGCCCGAGATTGTATGGTGTTTATGTAACCTTCTGGGTTTAGTATTTCAGATTGTTTTCTCACAGCTTTTTCTATATTGCCGAACACTCTGTCGGGTGGTAGAAACGAATGACCTGCCACAGGAAAAATAACTTCGCAATGCTTAATATGAGGTGGAGCAGAACAATACAGCCAGTTGCAAAGTATTCCCATAAATGTGGAGTTCTTGTTCTGCCCACCGCACCCATCACAAAATAGACGAACTGTCGTTATGTTTTCAGAATATTCAAAATTTGATAAAACGTGATAAACTCCAGAGGCAATCTCATTCGAACTTTTCGGTCTGTTCGCTTCTGTCCAAACAAAACTCCAAACATTGTTATCAGAAAGCTTTGATTTTAAATTTCCAGCTACTACACTTAAATTATAGAAATTAATCTGCATAGAAAAATACGCTTGTTGATCTGGCAATTTAGGGAACGGCATATTCTTTTCACAGTCAAAAGAGAAATTGGCAATGTGAGGTTCATCTTTTTTCAACAGGTCATAGAAACTTTTAGCCTGGAGTTTATGTATCTTATGATTAGTTATTAATTCTGTTTTTGCAAAACCCACATTAAAATGTCTGTTAAAATAAGTTCTGAAATAACAAAGCTTCACTTTCAGACTGTTTTCGGCCTGCTGATTATACATAAACCAAAGCTTCTTCACATTCAATTCACAGGGTAAATAAACTCGATGAGGAGTATCACTACGGCAGTAATGGCTTTCGGTACATTTGAGAGATTCAACAAATTCCTTTATGCTTTCTTTTTTGTATCATTTTGATTTTTTACTCTATCTCCTCCTCGAGTTTCTGTGGGTGGCAATCCAGTTTGTCCAAATTTCTTTACTAATCGTATAACTCGGTCTTTTTTTATACCTAATACACCCAAAAATGCCTCTCGACAAACTGGAATTTTTAGTCCCTCTGTAGTTTTAATTGTATATGCAATGGAGATGGCGTGGGCCTTAGATTTTGCTCGGTGATTAACCCTAGGTCTTTTTCTTTTAGGGGGAGTTCCAGTGCAATATGTAAGAACGAATGTGTCTTGAGCGGCTTTGTCTTTCGTACGATAGAATAACTCGTGGAACTTTTTAACATCAGTTATGTTTAGATGTGAAGTACATTGATAAGGCTGGTATCAATGGCGGCTGGCGCATAAGCGCTGCAGTGCTCCCAAAAAATTGGGCAGGCGAATCTGTATTAGTTATAACTAGTTTTCTTTTACATAATTTTTCCGACATTTCTGATGTTTATAAAAGCGTAACATATTGTTGTGAAAATTCTCCCCCTGTATATAAAAAAATTTGCATATTTTTCTACATCATCCTGTAGAGGACATCAAACCCTACAATTTGACACCTCAATCATCAAAATCCGATCAGTAGAAGCCGAGATATTCGCTTCCGAAATTCCAACACTAACGCCGGTTATATATCGTATAGTATATTATCAAATAATATACAATAGGCGACCAGTGGAATAACCAACCTAATTCGCGCGATCGCTCACTTGTTCCTTATCTGGTCCACACGAACGTGCTCTCAGAACTCTTTCAAACACCCGCGCGCACCCCGCTACCCCCGCGGCTGCCTAAAACCAATGCGTAATTTTACCAGGCATGTTCGCTGCATTTAGTCCAGCGCGGAGGTCGTATGATTCGGTATATGTATTTAATATTTTCGCGTTTTTTACGGTGCGGCCGCCGCGAGTTTAACGTAAAAACAATAATATTAGAGTGCGCGTGCTTCTGTTTTTGTGTATTGTTGACAATTTATATAAACTCTGTGTATTATGGAGGTGGTCTTTAATTTAATTAATCGATTTCATTTTAAAGAGCATCTAGTAGTAGCATCACTTTTTTTTCGGAATGCTTTGGAGAGTATTGCAGTAAATTTCCTGAGGACAAACTCACTTCCGCATGCTCCTTTTATCCCACCCTTGATAAAGAAAGATTACGGACTGAATTGTCTGTTATTTACTCAAGAACTGATTGTAGATCTTTAAAAGGCGCACTACCTCTTCTAAAATTTTTAATAAAAAACAATCTGGGAGATACGTTGAAGGAGACTAGAAAATTATTAGAAATTGTAATATCAACTCCCATGACAACATCAGAGGCCGAACGATGCTTTTCAACACTAAATCGAATTAAGACGTTTCTCAGAAATTCAATGACCGAAGATCGTTTAACATCTCTTTCCATGCTATCTATCGAAAAAAAGTTTATTTCCGAAACAGACAATTTTAATGACAAAGTGATAACAAAATTTGCAAATCGAAAAGAACGTAGAATAGATTTAATTTATAAGAAATAATTTGTTAGTAAAGTAGTGCTTAGTGACTCTTATTTTTTTGTGTGACAATTGACAATCGTTCCAGAAATCCATTACTTCAGTGCGGAAGGCGAGGAAAGCACGATAAGATCGATGGGAGACAACCTCTTACTGCCCGTGCAAGGTAAATTTTTTTGTAAAACTTGCAGAATACCTTAAAATTTTTAGCACGAGCCGCCACTGGCTGGTATGGTTTTCCTTTATGGCCGCATCGAGGAAATATGGGCAAAGATTTAGGGGCATACCTTCAAATAATAAAATAGATTTATTGTAAATTACATAGATACATAACCCTACTGTTGTGCTTACCTTGCACGTTTTGCTTTTGTTCGCTTCCAGTCTTCTGGGTTGCAATGTCTTTTTCTTGCTCGATTTTCTTTATTTTCCACTATTCTTGAACATCCCGTTTCCATCTCGTAGTATTTGAAAATTCACTTCACTTTTATTAAACAACACCTGTTGCATTTATCATATGCATATATAATCATATGCATATATAATAGCAACCACAATCGGCCATGATATCAACAAGATTACATGAGAATAATTCTTTATTTCTATTGGCTACTGTGGACGTGTCGGTCTTTGCAACTGAACCGAGTAGACAAATGTCGCACTTTGCATCTTATCAGATATTTCAACCTATGAAATTTCTATTCATTTGTTGGATTTTGCAGCTAAATATATAGTAAAACCTTACAGAAACAGTCGACAAGTCTAACGATTTATATAACTCAATTTTCGTTCTTTTGTGACTTGTCGCGTTTTGCATATATACCCCTCATTTGTCTTCTCTCTGACACCATTACGATCCACATAAACGTCTGGTAAACCTCTTCTATATGATGTTGTTGTATCAGCATATTTAATAATCCTTACACAGCAACAACTAACAATAACCAATATATATGTTTATGGAGCCACTTTGATAGTCAGAAAACCATGCTCAGATAAAATGTAATATTATAACGCTAAGAAATAAGTAATTAAACTTCTAGTTTCAAAAATTCTTTTATTGTAAATACCACTACAATATTGTTTCGTCATACAATGGCTTCATCAGGTGGATGAAATACTCAGTATTTCATTTCCCAAATTTTGGCCAAGATATGTGGATGATGTTCTGGCAGTGATACCCGATTCTTTCGATACAGTTTCGTTTTTAAATATATTATATATAACATATATAACACATACTGAAAATTACATACATAAACAATCAGATACTTTTAACAAATATAAAGAAACTAGTTTTTATTTTTTAATTAATAGATTATTATCAATCCCTCTATCACCAGTGAATTTTAAGAAAGAACTAGACCACATAACTAAAGTAGCAGAATCTAACGGATACGATAAACAATTGGTGGATAAAATCAAAAACAAACTAGAAAAGAAGATACTAAAAACTTTTAAAATCAGATTAACTCCAAATACACAGAGTAATACCAAAAAATATTGCAAAATTACTTTTCACAAAAGTTCTATTCAGAATAACGTAACAAAATTGTTTAAAAAATATAATCTAACTGCTGCATTTTCCAACACTCACAAGTTACAACAATACCTTCAAGCAAAGTTAGTTAGCGCAGACCCACTGAAAGAATCAGGTATTTACAGAATTAACTGTAATTCCTGCCCGAAATTATATATCGGCCAAACAAGAAGAAATATTCAAACCTGTTTCAAAGAACATTTATCTCATGTAAAACTTCACAATGTAGATAAATCAGCATTAGCTCTACATCATTTAGATACCGGACATAATTTCAGCTCAGATAATGTAAAATTAATTAAAAAATGTAACAGCAGAAATTTAGACATGTGGGAAGCCATACATATGAAAAAATACAAAAATTACCTCCTTAACAATGACATGTCACCTATTAATAATAAACTTTTAAATTGTATACCAACAGTATCTAATAATTAATAGATCCTTTTCACTTTACTATATTGTTATTTAATATAACCCTAAATGCCTAACACAGTCAGATGTCTTGTTTTCATATGTAACGGTCTTTCCCAAATTTGTCCTTCTTAGAATTTCAATAGAGTTTTAAAGGCACTTTTACAATAATACGACCATACTTTTCGATTATTTGCATGTTTTTTCGACCATTTGTAGTTTTTTACAGCCCTACCTAAAGATATTTTTACTATACATGTACTCGAAAATAATACGTTTAAATAGTAACTACTGACGATGTGTGCAGTGCACATGAAATGTACATATAGTTAATATACTATTGTTTGTGAAAATATAAGGTGTGTTATTTAAGTTTAATAAATAAACGCTATTTACAACATGGCGATTTTTGATTCTGCGCATAAATTCCATGATCCGCTCCTGTCCATTCTGGTTATTCTGTGATCATACCATCCTCTGATAGAGTAAAATCGCTTTTGGAAGACACCAATCTGCGCGAGCGAATCGCGCAACCTGAGTATTAACGCCCTCAAAAACATAGGTCGGGCTGGGTCTAAATTAGCACGCAATTTAAAATTCGAATTTTACGTAAAACGTTTTGTATTTTTATTTCGTGTGCAGCGGAAACAACATATTTCATTTATTATGTTCATTTGCCATGAAACATAATTTCATAAACACATTCTATTGTCTGAATGAATAATAACGTTATTATTTTATTTATTTTCAAGTGAGATTTTTAACAGAGATACAACCAACAATTTCTGGTTCAATTATTTATTTTCATTATAATTTAAACATTTATATATATCACAGTTTTTCTTCTTTTACCAAGATTTTATTCATTATATTTGTAAATTTATGAATATTAATTCGGAGTAAAAATAATTTGTTGTTTACAAGTCGTCTTTTATTACTACATAATTATACATAAATACCCTTAGTTACTAATGACATAAATACAAAGATAACTACACATATAAATAAGTTATATTTTTATTATTATTATTATTTTATTATAGTTTATCATTGCTTGCAATATACGACAAAAATTACATTATGACAGTTTAAAGAGTAAAACATAATTTACCATTCATATTTCTGTTTTTGATAAAATTGTACACGTTATGAATGATTTCCCGTGATTGTTCTGCTATTATTTGTCTTTTTTTCACTGGTATTTCAACATCTGCTGGATCACGACATCCAGATGTGGACGGTAAACTAGACATAATAATCTATAACAAATAAAGTACATGTTTCAACAAATCCTATTAAAAATTCATGAAAAATAATGTAATACCTACAGATATAAAGGCCTCCTATTCCAAATAGTTGTGAAAACAACTGATTTTGTAATAAAATAAACTCAAACAACTGATTTTGTAATAAAATAAACTCAAACAACTGATTTTGTAATAAAATTAACTCAAAGAACACGATCGACACCTTACGGACGCTAGAAGACAACTGGAGAATATTACAGTCAATGTTATTCGGCCTGTCTATACATGCAAGAACTATGTCTTTCTCTCTCGTTTGGGGTACACTTTTCTTTATAAGTTCCAAATTGGTTTCTGCGTCAGTGTCTTCCCAAATTGACACTACTCTACCATCCGCATGTATAGATTGAACATTCTATAGTATAGATGGCGACAATTTTGTAATTTAAGAAGAAAAATGTATATGTTGCGGTTATGTATACGTAATATCTTTTTATTTTAGTTCAAATCATTTCAAATTAAAGAAGAAATATAAATTTTAGAAGATAATTTTCTCTTTCAAGGTTGTCCACATGTCTAACGTGATATTTTTTAGATTTGAAAAAATTATTGAATGTTTTTATTAAGAAAAAGAAAATAGGAATGGCTTTTTATATATTTATAATGCATGTACCAAGTTATAGCAATTATATTCAGTTGCAATTGGATAGAAGAAAGCAGAAAATGTCTGAATTATATGAATTTAGTGTGCAAATTAAATTTGGAAATGACCCAGTTGCGGTTATGGGGAAATTCTGCAAAAATCAGAATCAAGTTATAATCTGTACTGCTGGTTTAGATATATTTTTTCTAAATGATGACACAGTAAAAAATGGGTATAATGAAATGGGAAATAATGAAATAGATATTACTAAAAACGGCAGACTATGTGCCCACACTGTTAAATTTAATAATACACATAAGGTGTATTAGATAAAAATGTAGATTTTACAAAATTAGGGCAACTTTTTACCAATACTGAAGATCCATTGTACAGATACAAAGAGCACTTTAACTATGCAAATATAACATCTCTCAACGTCGAACAATCCTTCTCAGTATATAAACATACGTCACTACGTACGAACCTTTCCGAGACTAATACAGAAACATATATTATGGACCATAATAATGCGCCTATCGGGAAACCGATATCGGTATTCAATAACTGCTTGACGTGCCGTTACGGTAGCCATACACAAAATGCATGTCCGCATACTCTTGAGAAGAAAATCGGTAAGGTATTTTGAATAAAGAAAACGTGTCCACTCACTAATAAGCTGAAACGTAATGTAATCCTTTATTAAAAAATGCAACGTTAACAGTCATCTGAACATTTGTTTATTGTATGATATTCATAGTTCAGCACTTATGAAATAAGTAAGAACCTTCAATTTCCAGTACTCATTTTTTGTAGATCTCCAAGAAAATACTGTATGCACTACGTGTTTATTTATTTTAGGATAACATTTCATTATGCGACGTTAACAATCACAGGCCTGTTATTGAATCGTATAACTTATTCTAAATAAAATCAGTTTGTATTGACTTTAGAATTACATTTTTTTTCACGATCTGACAATCACATTCATAGATCTGTAACTTTGAAACAAATAAAAATAGATATACAAGTTTTGCGTTTTTGTTACTTTAAATGAAGTCTACTTTACACTCCTAAAATTGAAAAAAAAAAATTAAAAACTATAAATTGCTAAGCCAATGGTTTATAATAGTCGAAATGAAACTACACTTATATTTAGAAAATATATTCATGAACAGACATCAAATTTATTTGTAAAATAACAATATTATAGCATGTTTATATATACACAGTAATACAGTAAGAATCTTAATAGTAAGGTAACTAAAATAACGAAATCTCGTTAATTACGTATTATGATAACATACCACAACTATTCTAAAAATAGGAAAATAAAATTCACAATTTCTTAGCATAGTCTCACTATATAATTTAATGCAATACAAGTTTAATTAATTACTTCATGTAAATCATTTCCAAAATTATTAATTGAAGGCACTTATATGTTTCTTGGATAGGTCGCAATAAGCTTGAAACTTTCTCACCATATCTTTACTACACGCTTTAGTCAGATTGTGTGATAAATCAAAGGGATCCTGCACACACATAGGCGTTAAATTTCTAAAATATTCAGGTTTTGTACAGTAAAGTTTTGTCACGTATCTTGACATTTCCATTGGTAAACTCGTCCCGTAGCCATTGAAGTGACCTTTAGATATCAAATAACCCATCAACGGGCAAATGACCCACTTTTCGAAGTCAAATGTTGCGTAATATTCAAAGAAATTTTTCATAAGTTGTATCACTATGTATTCACATTTGTTAACATATTCTTTCATTGTCTGTAGCGAAACAGAATATTTAATCGTTTCCCAACCTAAAAATATTAATTATTATTTTTTTAGAATATTAGATGAACAATATTGACGAGAATTACCATCTATTATATTACTACTTTCAGGATTTATATGGCGAAGCTCTTTTATAGACAATAGATACCCTTTTGTTTGAAAGTAAAAGACCATTAACATAGTGAGAGCATACGAAGAAAGTCCACTTAAGTTTGTTGCTGCAAACCATTCCTTTAAATATAACATAGTTGGTCGCATAATAGGTTGTAGGTCTAGACACAAACTAAAAATAAAATGCTTTATTAGAATTGCATTCATAAAATAAAATGTTTGAAAATACTATTCAATAGTACAAGGGACAAATAATAGTTATTTATGTCACAAGGGATGTAAGTCCAATTTTACAGTCGAGGATATAAGTTTGTAGACCAAGGCGCATGCTGAGGTCTACAGTATATCCGAGACCGCAAAAGCACTTTCATCCAGAGTTTCATACAGTATTTTTCCTACTACGGGCTCGAGATTCTAGAAAAGAAGTATAATCTGTAGTATAATAAAATTTTTGATGTTTGCTTATGTACGTCAAAAATTGTCAAACGAGTGGGTGTATAAGATGCTATTACATATTGTCATGATTTTTTCCCCGAAGAATAATTTTGAACAATTAGTGAATTTATTACATTTATTTAACATGCACATTTGTTTTTGTATTGAAGTATATTTAAATGTTTTTTGAATTTATTGTAATGACCGTGACTGTATAGTTAATTTTGAACAGGAAATATATCGACTGGCGGATTTATTTGGTACGACTTGTGTCCGATGTCCGAATATTTTGCCGGTTTGGGAGACAGAGATATCAGGTTCGTTGCATTGTACGGTTGGGGGTAAAAACATAATTTTTTACTTCTATATATTTGATTTAATTTCGGTTTATTATGTTTTGTGTGTTTTTGATGTGTATTTAATATTTCATTTACGCCTTACGAGTGGTGGTGATCTCGTATTTTGGATTATTAATAAATTTTACACTTGATATCTCTCGTATTAGTTTTTTCAGTATAAAAAGTGTTGCGTACGTAAGTACTTTTTACATTTGTTTTATATAAATTCTATTTCGCTATAATTCTATGATATTTGTGCTTATTTGTAATATTGAATTATTTCTATATTAGATTAAGATAGATAGCTAAGAAAATTACCATATTTTTTGAATGAGGGAGTTTTTTGTCACGATATTCTAGAACATTTTATTCAGGATTTTGGTGGGAAATTTTATACTTGTGTTTAGTGCGCATGAGTAGAGTCATGTACGAGTTGACGTTTAGTCTATTTACGTTTGATTTTAGGGGGTAATTTAGATTCTGAATCTGAGAATTTTCTTAACAATCTATTAAATTTAATTTTTGCTCGCAAGTCATTAGAGTTTTTTTAATTGTGTGCGAGTAAATTTTCACACAATCTTTTTTACTCGAAGCTATTGTTTAATAATGTTTTAGCTCTCATTACACTTTGTAAAGAGTATTTTATTAAATTTTTTTAAATAAACATGTAAAATCAAAGTGTGACTTTTATTTGATTTTTGTAATTTTTGTTTCCACTTTCTCACTCGTGGGAGAGTGAGCTCTAGTTAAAGCTGTCTCAAGCAAGCTGAATCTTCGACTGAATTAGCAGGGAAATACAGTGGACTGACCTTATAAGCAAACACACAGTTCACAGCAATATGTATAGCAAGCGCCAAATAAGATGGTGTGAGGAGGGGGTGCGCAGAAGCCATTTTTATAAACGTCCACGTTATATATTTTACTCTAATAAATTATTAATTTATTAAGTGATAGATGTGTAGTTTACGCCTCCTAAGGTATCTTGCAAATTGATGTAAAACTAAATACAAATCTCTCCGATACTTCTAATCCTGCGCGAACTTACCCCTCCGCTCGCCAACTTATCTGGCGCTTGCTGTACATTCTAATAAATTAATTTTAATTTAATACAATTATTTTGTTATATTCAACAACATAGACTATTTAGTAAATACCTTATAAACGCTGTATTTTCAACGCTAAGTCCATGACGAAAAGAAATATCACAGTCTACCTCAGAATCTTTATGGAATACTTGTACAATAGGTGTCCTAGCGGCAGCTACCTTATTGATATCACTAAATGTATTCCTATGTTTCTGTAGAATTTTGGCAACTTTCTTAACAATCTGTGCTTGATCTTCGGGATGTTGATTTTGATTACCATGATACATATCACCTACAAAAGAATATGGTTTTACAGAAAGATTCTTTTCATCATTTTATTTCATATGTTGTCCCAGACGTGAATGTCTTATTATTACACTAATTCGTCCTCTACTATTTGTAGTAGTATTTATAATAAAAAGAAAAAATTCATAATGACAACGCATCATGGCCAATGAAGTATAGAAGTTATGCGCCAATGAAGTTTCAATACAGACTGTCCTTGAAATAAAGAGACAACGTATGAAAGATCCAATTATATAGCATATCCAAAATATTGCGAGCTAATTACGACGCGAATCCCAAAATTACAAACCCCCTGAAAAATGTATTACGTGACGTCTATGAATAAAAAATATTCAGAATGTAAATACCTCTATTGAAGTTAAAACACATATACGCCACAGCGTATGTTTGCATACGTAACAGCTGTCGATGTTATAACAACTACTACATTGTTGTATACTTAGGTCAATAACCACGTACAAAATCAGCTGTTTACGCATATAAAAACATTTAAAAATGTGTATTACGTTATTTTTTTTTTGTTATGAAAAGTAACAAATATAATAATGGATTTAGAATGTCTACAAAAAATACCGCTATTGAATGCAATGTTTATAAAAAAATTTAGATAACATTGTGCAGATAACTTTCTATGCTACGGGTTCGATGAATTTTTTAAAGATGTATTAAAAGAACATGTAAGATGTGTGCTTTACAGGCATTTAACGTCTTATTTGATAACAATCTATCTTTAATGCAAGACGTACGTAATGATCGACAACTGACTGAATCGGAGAGGATACTTAAAGTGGAATTGTCAATAACAAAACTATTCTTTTTGTTAGTCTGTCAACTTTAAGATATCGTCTTATTTTGACGAAAAACACATCTGACAACGTTGTAAAACAATATGTAGCTACAAGTAGGTAGCCTAATGTTACTCGAGTCAAACGCATTACTACTGTTAAATTTTGACAATTATGTATCATCGGCGACTAAAAAAACGGGTACACGAGTATTTTGTTTGGTGTAAATCTGAACGCATCTGACAACTTCCTACAACTAACATGACAGTCAAATAAAGTCATTTAAAATGTCAAATTTGAATCAGCTCAAGAAGTCTTTTTTGCGACTTCAGGAGGGATGGACTGTTAGAAGAATTGCGGGCGAACTAAACATAAGTAAAAATACAGTACAACGAGCTAAAAAATGTTTGCAAAATGGAGTCTCTTAAAAAAAAATTCAATGTTTACATTCACATTACTTCGCGAAATAACATACTAATTCAAAATATCTAATATAAAGCCGAAAATCCAAAAATTTATCAAATAAACGGCTAAGAAATAGATTGTCTCTATATTATCGAATAGCTAAGGATGAAAATTTAGCAATTTCCAACTGGCAGAATATTAATATATGTTCCTTATAAGGTATTTCTAAAGAACTTGAAACCAAGTCTCCGTAGCTCAGTTTGTTAGAGCGATAGTCCGGCAAACCATGGACGGGATTCAAGTCCCACATAGGACGAATTTTTTTCAAATAAAAAAAATTCGAATAATTAGCGTCGTAATTGTAGACAGCAATGCTTACATTCACATTACTACGCGAAATAACATACTAATCTAACATATTTAATACAAAGCCGAAAATCCAAGAATTTATAAAATTATAATATATATATAGATAAAATAAATTAAAATCGGGTAAGCGGTCTGTCAATTAAAAAACTCCTTTATTAAATAACCCTATATTTCGCAACAAATTTGTTGCTTCTTCTGGGGATACTACAAGATTAATGAAAAAAATAACATAAAATAAATAAGAGTATAAAGCAGTAGTAAAAATACTTACAAAATGTAGAGTTGAAAAATAATAAAATTGACGTACAATAAAAAATAAAAATGATTAGATTTAAAACTTAAAGTAACTATAGAAACAAGCCTTTAAAACCTTTAAAAAACATTTATAGCAAACGCCAATTAAGTTGGCGCGAGAAGGGGTAAGTTCGCGCAGGATTAGAAGTAGTGGGGAGATTTGTATTTGGTTTTACATCAAATGTCAGATAATTCTAACCTCTGAGCGTGTATGATCTCCTAGCAAAGACATTATAAAATATGTTCTGTCAAACGTCAATGACAAATGTATTCTGACAATTACTTGAGTAGTGGGGGTGGACGTTTTTAAAAACGGCTTCTGCGCACCTCCTTCTCACGCCAACTTAATTGGCGTTTGCTATACATATATGTAAAAGTTAACACATGAAAAATAAAAAATATAATGCAATATAAATTTAACAATATATGGACCAAATAACAAAACAATTTTAAGATGGTCAACTAACCGTCAAACCGAGTATATTAAAATAAATTATACTTAGTCCATTAGTATCAGATCTATAGTTTAATGTTATTTGTGTCTCTGTTAATGTGGACCATTTCTAAAAAGGTTCTTTTTTTAAGGTTATTTTCAACGTCTAAGATCTTAACGTCAACAAAATTGAAAGCATGGTCACGATCAAGTGCATGGTCCACCAATGCACAAGATCACTTTCCAATATGGACATCACTTTTATGCTGAGTGATGCGCTGTTTTAGCCACTGTGATGTCTGACCTATATAAACGCCACAACAATCCGAACATACTATCCTGTAGACAACATGACTATTTAAAATGTCTTTGATCTTAATATACAACTTCTTCAAGGTATAGGTGTTGTATTTAGTTACTTTAATGTTATTAAATTGTTTGAAATGTGATACAATTGTATGAGTAAGACCACCAATGTATGGAATTTTTTTGTAAATCACACTGTCTGCAGGAATGTCCTCAGTAGGGCCATTAAAAAAGTTTGAGCTATATATCAATTTATTAAGTATGTGCTTAGGATCGCCATTGTTGACGAAGATGTTGAAAAGTTCTTTAAGATTGTCATTCCTGACAGACAGTGTGATTTACAAAAAAATCCCATACATTGGTGGTCACAGTGGCTAGAACTAGAACAGCGCATCAAACAGCGATCTTGTGCATTGGTGGACCATGCACTTGATCGTGACCATACTTTCAATTTTGTTGACGTTAAGATCTTAGACGTTGAAAATAACCTTAAAAAAAGAACCTTTTTAGAAATGGCCCACATTAACAGAGACAAAAATAACATAAACTATAGATCTGATACTAATGGACTAAGTATAATTTATTTTAATATACTCGGTTTGACGGTTAGTTGACCATCTTAAAATTGTTTTGTTATTTGGTCCATATATTGTTAAATTTATATTGCATTATATTTTTTATTTTTCATGTTTTAACTTTTACATATATGTACATGTTTTTTAAAGGTTTTAAAGGCTTGTTTCTATAGTTACTTTTAGTTTTAAATCTAATCATTTTTATTTTTTATTGTACGTCAATTTTATTATTTTTCAACTCTAAATTTTGTAAGTATTTTTACTACTGCTTTATACTCTTATTTATTTTATGTTATTTTTCTCATTAATCTTGTAGCATCCCCAGAAGAAGCAACAAATTTGTTGCGAAATATAGGGTTATTTAATAAAGGAGTTTTTTAATTGACAGACCGCTTACCCGATTTTAATTTATTTTATCAATATATTACGGTCGATAATTTCGTTTAAATTATATATATATATATATATATATATATATATATACAATGCGATCCTAAATGATTGAGGATAGTTTAAATTTACCCCCATAGTTTTTAGTGTGTTTTAAATTTGGAGAGTGGCCATCATGCAAATATTACTATCAATTGTCACTGTTGTACGTGAGTTGTGTTGTCGTGTGTTATTTGAGTCCGTTTATTATTTTAATTTGTATTTACTTCATTCATCTATTACAAATTGTTCATTTTAGAGCATTTTCTTAGAATTGTTTATTGTTTGGGTATGTTTACGAATTTATATCAAATTTAAATCTTGCTTATTTATAGAACATCCTAGGAAACCTTTCACGGCTGAACAAGATGCATTTATATTAAAAGCGCATTACCGTAGTGGTGTTCAAAGAGAGAATTTTCGTACTCCTGTATAGAGCAGTTCAGGGAAGAATATCCTGATTATGTTTTTTCTTACAAGATCTTTGCACAACATCGGGATAGAATTACAGATCGCTTTGAAAACAAAAATTGTATTTTTAAAGGCAAGACAAGTGGAAGACCATTAGTTCTAACAGAGGAAGTGGTTGATGATGTTAGACAACAGATTGAGATGAGCCTCACCAAATCAATTCGAAAGCTAGCTGCTCAAACTGGTATGTAGATTTAATTAATCTTTATAATTTTGCTACAAATTTTATTTTAGGTTTGTCATATGGTTCTGCCAGAAAAACATTATTTAAAAATTTACATATGCATCCATATAAAGTGACCGTTATACAACTGCTAGAGGTTGATTACGAACGCAGTCGATTACGAACGCAGAGTTCAATACTGTCACTGGTTTAATGACAATCTCAACGATTACATTTAAAACATTACATTTATGTCAGATGAAGTCTGGTTTTATTTATCAGGACGTGGGCAATGGAAAATCCGCATAATTTCGTTGAAGCAAGTTTACATCTGTTAAAAATTGGAGTATGGGTAGCAGAAGCGTCGTAATTTGGTCCAATATTTTTTAATAATGCCCTCACTGCGGAGAGATATCGTACACAAATACTTGATATCTTCATAAATGAGTTACATGATGATGAGGTACAAGAGGGCTGTTTCCAATAAGATGGGGCACCACTGCATGTAGCCCATGATACTATAGCTTACCTCGAACAATTTTTTGACAACCGACTAATTAGTAGGGATTATTGGCCATAACGCTCCCCAGACTTAATTCCATTAGATTTCCACTTATTCTAAAATCTAAAGTGTTTAGAAATCGACATCATAATCTAGAAGAATTACAAGCAGCCATTGTAGAAGAAATTAATAATATAGACAAAGAAACATTTCAACGGATATTTGCAAATATGAGAAGAGTAAATTTTTGTTTAGATTCTAACGGCAGACATTTTGAACATTTGCTGTAAAATATATTTAAGAAACTGTGTTGATTGTTAAAGACTGTTATGTGAAAATTGTTTTTTTACCTATGTAGTTACTTGTTTTGTGTGTTTCAATTAAATAAATTAAGATTTTGTGTTCTTTTAAGACGAGTGTTGGCGAAGTTAATTCTATACACACCAATGTAAAATTTTTATTTAACAATTAATAGTACCGTTAACAGTCCCATTTGAGACGCCACTGGAGAAATATCATAATAGTAAACCCTCAGTACAACCAACTTTAAGAAAAAAATTGTATGGCGGCAAATTCAAACTATCCTTAATCATTTATGATTGCACTGTGTATATATATATATATATATATATATATATATATATATATATATATATATATATATATACACAGTGCAATCATAAATGATTAAGGATAGTTTGAATTTGCCGCCATACAATTTTTTTGCCTACAGCATTCAGGAGAATTGTATTCGAAGCGGGAGAAATATTCATACATTCGGATCGTTGCGTTTACTCAGAATTAGGCGGTATATATATATATATATATATATATATATATACCGCCTAATTCTGAGTAAACGCAACGATCCGAATGTATGAATATTTCTCCCGCTTCGAATACAATTCTCCTGAATGCTGTAGGCGCGTCAACATCGATGTCATACATATAGCAAGCGCCAATTAAGTTGGCGCGAGGAGGGGGTTTAGCAACAGAATGTTTTGTGATTGGCTTAACATCGATGTCATACATATAGCAAGCGCCAATTAAGTTGGCGCGAGGAGGGGGTTTAGCAACAGACTGTTTTGTGATTGGCTTAACGCGTTCAGGGGATTTTTATTCGGAGCGGGAGAAATATTCGTACATTCAGGCCGTTGCGTTTGCTCAGAATCAGGCGGTATATATATATATATATATATATATATATATATATAAAACTTGCGTGCAGACAAAAGTGGCACACTCTACTTATGTATATTCACAAGTGAAAAAAAAAAAACTCGAGACACAAGTGCAAGTTCTATATGTTATGTTAAGTGGTGGGTTATACTCGGTCAAGATCTCTGTTGTAACTCATTAATACTTAATTAAAATTTTGAACGAAATATGTCCAAAATAAAATATTTCTATCATTTCATATTTTAGTTTCATTAATTACATTGTACACTAATTCTAGCAGATTAAATAAAGTCGATTTTGCTATTGTAAATATTATTAAAAAGAAACTAACCTATGTCTAAAAATACGTCCAAGTCACTATCGCAATATCCAAGTCCAGTAACTCTAGATCCAAAGGGGTAAGCTTTACACATGGGATAAATTTCCTTAATCACTTTTACTAAAGCTGTACACACTTGTTTCTCTTTGTCTTGACTTTGTGAAGCTATATTTGCCTCCAGCAATAATTTTTCAGAATTTTGAATAATGGAATTTTGACTAGCTAACAAATGCACTATAGATTGTGGTAGCGTAATTTCCTTAGCCTTCTTTCTTGGGACTCCAGTTATGTGTCTTTTCAACGATATTTGATCGCCGAATATGACTAACTTACAAGTTAAACATTCATATTCGATCATATGTTCCCTCCTGTCCTTGCCGAGGTTATTATAACGAGCTATGTGCGTTAAATCTACCAGATGGTTGTCCCAAGAAGATTCCATGCTATAGTGTTTCACACATACTTCGCAATAATACTTAATTTTCAGTTTGTTTACATTAGCTACAGTACAGTGTTGTACACTATCCAGGTGTTCCTTAATACTGGGAATATTGAGCTTGAGTTTCTTTGAGCAGCATTTGCAAAAAATATTATCATTTTTATCCATGATGAGGAATTTCTTGTGTTCAGCATAACGTAACGGAATTTGATTTATAATTATTGGATCTTTTGAATTCTGGACAGACTTCTTAATCTTATGTCCTGACTTTTTACTACTTCCTGGAAGAAATAATTATTATTTTTAATAATGTAAATGTGATAAATACAAAAAATTTAAATGAGTGGGCTTTTAAACATTTAGCAAACATAGTTACTAACTATTGACTTACCGACGGGGCGTCCTTTTAAATTTTAATTTAAGTCCACGATCTAGGTTTGATTTAATAGTTATTAGATGCGTATTAGTGATGATCAGTAGATTAAGTTAACTGAATATATGCAATTAATCAAATAGAATGAAATAATATAAACCAGAAGCGAAAGTCAAAGATTTAATATACAAATGCACAGCTGCATTCGTGTAACATTACACGTATGAAGTTGTGCAGTTTGCAAGGGAATGCCATTCTAATAAGTTTTTATAATTTATTAGCAAATTTTCATTATTCGTGCCGCAAAATATAAAGCAAAAACGTGTAGTTTATGTCTTTTGTCATGCTGATTCTGAATCTGATTTAAAATTTGCCCCATCACGTCAGGATTTTTACTTAAATAGTTTTTTCAAAAAACGCATTAAATTTCAAAGTTACTTTTATACAAAAAATATACTACTGAAAAAATTGTTCTGTCGCACATTGAGTGGACGTGTCTAAACATGCCCTTGCATATTTCCTACATCAGAGCACATAAATCACGCCTATTTTTGCTCTGGAAGTAATCAAATTAAGAATTGGTGGATATCTGGCTATATGGGTATACCGATAGGACCAGCTCTAAACGGGCCATAACAAGAAGTGGCAACAGCGAATCCCCTCCACGCGCAGTAGCTTAAATTGCCATACATTGCAGTTATGAATTTAGTAAGACTTAAACCGCGCAAGGATATAGTCGTTTGCATATTCGTTCTGTATACGTAATTTGCCCATTTGTTTCAGACATAATAAGGTCGTTATATCTCCAAGTTATTATTATTACTGTATTCTTAGCTGCTACGGAAAAGTAATTTTAAGTAATAAAAAAATAATAACATTTTCTAAAAGATAAAAGTAAAAAAATCAATAATTCTGCAAAATAAATTTAAATTTTAAGAAAGTCACTCAATATACACGTCTCTCTCCCGATCGGCAGGTATTAGAGGGATATGAGGCTGTTCGTCAATTTGTTGGCATTTGCGGCAATTTCCGACGACACAGCCATATTTCCTAAACGCATTTACGATCCTTTCAATCGCCGAATGCGAAGGAATAGGCCGATTTACTTACTCTACAGCAAATAAATCAGCGGTTGTTCGAAAGGATTTGCCGGCAAGATACCACGAAACTATTTGTACCTTCTCTGCGGTTGTATACACTGACATGATAACTACCTTTACGTTTGCACAGCTAAATACGAATGACGGGCAATCTATTGCTCTCGATCATCGGACTTATGTATGCGCACGCGGAGTGGCATCGTACACACGTTGCCACATCGCATTACGTTCCATACGTATATTGTTGCGTATGGCCCGCAGCGGGCTGAACCAATCGGTATAAAGAGCTACACACAGCTCATTCGATTCAATGTAAGTCGGTTTGTGATAGCTGAACGTCATTTTATTTCATAATGTCTCGTACGTGTGTAAATAATCCAGTTTCTGTTATGTATGTGGAGAATTCACTACTACAAGCATAAACCGAATATTACACCTTTAACAGAAAATTAAATTTTCACTATTTTGGCTTAACCATTGAACAAGACAAGTTATGGGCTCCCAACATTTGCTGCGCACGCTGTGCTGTTACTCTAAGAAGGTGGTCAAACGGTAAGAAAAGCGCTATACCATTGGGGTGAACAAAAGGACCATTAAATTGATTGATACTTTTGGTACTGGAAAATTTTCGGCTTTTGCAACAAAAATTTAAAAAATATTAGTTATGCTAGTTTGCCCTCAGCTACTCCTTCAGTATCTACCTCATTTAGGAGCCTTGCTAGTACCAAAACCAATAGGTGTTTCCGAGTGAAAAATATGTTACAGAACCAGAAGATGCAAGTGTCAAGTTATCGACCATCGATGCTTGCTGATTATTGTTGTATATTGATAATCAGAAAGTGCCGAAAAACAGTATAAAAGAAAATCATTTTGAACATAACGATATCATACAGTTCCATATAATGTACATACCTAATTAATATTATTTCATTTACTTTTAAATATTTTTTTTTCAAAATCTTACAGGCCAGAAAGATCTAAATACTTCTGGAACTTTAAATTGCTTCCATTGATTTAAAGCAGTCCTATAGTGATGTATAGGGTTATTCTAAAGTAAATTCCCAGTTTGAAATGGCCATATATTTGGCAAATTTTTGATATGTACAAAAATAATAGCACTAATTTGTTCATAATGAAACGGGATTTGATTATAACCAGAAGAAATAGAAAAAAATTAAATATGACCATCACTTCAATAAGTACTAGTTGTTCTTCTATAGTATTTAAACGGTATTAGAAAGTACATTGGTATGTTTTCAATGACATCTGATAGAGTAGTGTCAATTTGGGAAGACACTGACGCAGAAATCAATTTGGAACTTATAAAGAAAAGTGTACCCCAAACGAGAGAGAAAGACATAGTTCTTGCATGTATAGACGGCCTAATAACATTGACTGTAATATTCTCTAGTTGTCTTCTAGCGTCCGTAAGGTGTCGATCGTGTTCTTTGAGTTAATTTTATTACAAAATCAGTTGTTTGAGTTTATTTTATTACAAAATCAGTTGTTTGAGTTTATTTTATTACAAAATCAGTTGTTTTCACAACTATTTGGAATAGAAGGCCTTTATATCTGTAGGTATTACATTATTTTTCATGACTTTTTAATAGGATTTGTTGAAACATGTACTTTATTTGTTATAGATTATTATGTCTAGTTTACCGTCCACATCTGGATGTCGTGATCCAGCAGATGTTGAAATACCAGTGAAAAAAAGACAAATAATAGCAGAACAATCACGGAAAATCATTCATAACGTGTACAATGAAGACGATATTTTTGATTATTTTTCTGATTAAGTTGATGAATAATTGTTGAAATATAACTTATTTATATGTGTAGTTATCTTTGTATTTATGTCATTAGTAACTAAGGGTATTTATGTATAATTATGTAGTAATAAAAGACGACGTGTAAACAACAAATTATTTTTACTCCGAATGAATATTCATAAATTTACAAATATAATGAATAAAATCTTGGTAAAAGAAGAAAAACTGTGACATATGTAAATGTTTTAATTATAATGAAAATAAATAATTGCACTAGAAATTGTTGGTTGTATCTCTGTTAAAAATCCCACTTGAAAATAAATAAAATAATAACGCTTTATTATTCATTCAGACAATAGAATGTGTTTATGAAATTATGTTTCATGGCAAACGAACATAATAAATGAAATATGTTGTTTCCGCTGCACACGAAATAAAAATACAAAACTTTTACGTAAAATTCGAATTTTAAATTGCGCGCTAATTTAGACCCAGCCCGACCTATGTTTTTGAGGGCGTTAATACTCAGGTTGCGCGATTCGCTCGCGCAGATTGGTGTCTTCCCAAAGCGATTTTACTTCTATCAATTGTTTAAGTTCCTCGCGAGTAGTAGATCTACTAAGAAATACCCTTGCTTTAAGATAACTCCATAACCAGTAGTGAGCCGGATTTATGTCTGATGATCTAGTAGGCCAACTGTAGAAAACGCCTACTAATTACTCGATCGCCAAATGTGTTACTTAATAATGTTTTTACGGTATAGTGTATGTGAAGTGGAGTCCTGACGTGTAATTGTTGACGATGGAGTATAACTTGAGTTGTTGTTTGGGCTATTTCCATCGTAAAGGATGGAAATAGCCCAAACAACAACTCAATGTGAAGTGGAGCTCCGTCTTGCATATAAATAATGTTTTCAATATCATGATTCTGTAATACTATATTACGAAGTCTTGCAATATTCGAAAATATGGCTGTCCGTTTACCGTTACTGCTTTCGTTGGTCCAGTTTCCATTTCTTCATAGAAATATGGTCCCATTAGAAAATTTTACGTAAAACCGCACCAGACAGTAAACCTTGACATCATGTAATCATTGTTGAACAATCGAATTCAGATTATTATTCGACCATATCCTGCAATTGTGTGTATTAACACCTCTAATTTAACTCAAAACGTGCCTGATCTGTTCACAAGATTTTGCCGAACCATTTAACATTATTTTAAATTTCTGCTAACATTTTCAGAACGAAAGTTACGCGAATCAGCTTATCTCGTTCTCCGAGTTCAAATAACATTTTAATTTTATAAGGATAGAGCCGAAGCTGTCTTCTCATAATTCGCCACACTGTAGAGTGTAGAGCAACTCATTTCCAAACGCTTTGCAACTTTATTTCCACTATAAACATTATATGCTGTATTTTCACTAACTTCCCTCACTTGTAAAACTAAGCAGAAAGGGCATTTCTTAATAGACCTACGTTAGGAACTTAAATAATCGATATCAGCTGTCATTAAAAATATACCAAGGAATACATTTTCTAATGCCGTTTATGCCACAGAAGAACGAATAATACTTATTGAGCAACACAGTGGTGTTCATATTTAACTTTTTCTTATTTCTTCTTGTTATAATAAAATCCCGTTTCTTTATGAATAAATTACTTTATTAATTATTTTTGTACATATTAAAAATTTGCCAAACTTATGGCTATTTCAAACTGGGAACTTACTTTAGAATAATCCTCTATATAATATTTCAGCTCAAACATTTCATTTCTGGTGCTATTGTGTATGATCCGAATAAACTTAATGCTCATTCTTGGGGCTCTAATATCGCAGAACAGAAAGATAGTTTTTTTTTATGAAATAATCGTCTTCATTTTTCCAAATTTTCAATTTGTATGATATACAGGCTGTCCCAAAAGTGAACGTTATCTCTTGCGGGGCTGATAGGCCAGCTCATAACTAGCCAGTATAACTAACTATGATCTCAATAAAAGTGTGTTAGTTTTCAAGATAATGGCCCTTTTATGAATTTCGAGAAAATCGACTGCTCACATGAGTTTTTCAAGCCTCCGAATTTAAATTCACTAGATTTCTTTACTGGAGTTGCATAAACGAAAAGGTTTATGCTAAACCAATAAATGATTTCCATGAATTCAAACAACGTATTAATGAATGCGCAGAATAAATAAATGTCGCCAGGAGCGCAAGAATAATAAAAAGATGCCGCGCTTGTATTCGACTTACTGACATACAATTTGAACACACTCTATAATTATTATGTTTTATTTAGTTTTAAATAAATACCCTTACTATTAAAAATTGTTTTTATTAAAATTTCGTATTATAATAATTTCACAATTGGCTCCGTTTGCAGTAAAAAAAGCAATATCCTTTTTTATAAAGTAACACATGGCAAATATTATACTATTTTAAGTAACTTTGAAAATTAGAATCTTAGAATATCAAATTTTATAGTTGTGGCACTTGAAAAACTCATGTGAGCAGTCGATTTTCTCGAAATTCATAAAAGGGACATCTCGAAAACTAATACATCTTTACTGAGCTGACCTATCAGTCTCTACGGGATAACGTTGACTTTTGGGACATAAGGTTTGAAAAACCGCACTGACGGTACAGGACATGATGATTTTGGACCGTAAATAGAACGATACTAAAAGTTTTCCGGCTAAATTTTGATCGTACACAAACCAGTCACTGGACGGTCAAAATAGTTCACAGACTGAAGTAGGTACTGTTTGTACTGACATGTGCATTACAAGCTTCATTCCGTGAGAATTACAAGTGGCAACCGCAATATCACACAATATCATAGGACAGAACAAAGTTGATTATTACAATTATTACTATTAGTAATACTACAAAATAGATTGACAACCAAACGATCAGAAATACATTTTAACTTCTTTATAATTATCACTGCCTCAAAAGGAGCGCAAAACTAGCACTTGTGCACAAAATTACTACCAAACAAAACGCGTATCGTAACTAAACCGGTAGTTGGAACCAACCTATAACGTGTGTTCATTTGAAAAGTCAATCTAGGTTACTTTGAAATTTTGATAGTATAAGACGCATATATATTAGTATGTGTTTGTTGTTCCGTAAACGTAAATCCAAATGACATTTGATAATGTCAATCACATTTGTTATTTATTTGTATGTATGAAACTGTCAAAATATACGACTTCGTAGGTTAAGTAGTAAATTTTAATTTACGATATACTTCAAAATGTTCTCAATAAATCACATGCTACTAGATTGACTTTTCAAATGAACACCCGTTACTGTCTGCTTGTCCGCATCGGATTTCTTTGAGACTTACTTGCACATGTCAAATTTGTCTTGTTTTTATTTATTCACAACATTAAGGAAACTATATGTTGTGTAGAAATTACGCAGTCATGCGGTTCAAAGTCTAAAACCCGATATCTCAGTGGTAAGTCACTGGCTTACAAGTAAATTCTAGACAATGTGAACGACCTTAAGTCGGCGTGGTGGTAACGCACTGATTTGTCGTACCGGTGGTCTAGGAATCAAATCCGGGACTGCTGTCTGTAGTTTTCTTTCTCGTTTAAGGTGAATGCCGACAGCAAAATATCCCAAGTAAATATGCAGTTTACGCGCGGGCGTAATAATAATTCATAGCCTGCCAATGCCCTAGTAATTGGCGATAAATTGTTAAGGGATGCTAAGGCATGAATTATTATTATTATAATTTGCGACTTGGTGTAGATTTGTTTTGAAAAGCAGCAACAAATTCATTATTGTTATTAAACAGTTATACACCAGCGACTTCGAATTAATTCAAACATGCGAAGTAAAAATATAATACTAAAAGCTACTTTCATGCGTTTTAAACTTTATAGAGATTATATTTATGTAATAAATACGAGAGAATGAAAGCATATTTAAACAAATATAGTAGATCAAGTTATATGCACATTCACATAGTGGTAGGCGCATTCGACACTGTTGTACGGACAAGATGCGCAATTCTGATAATAACCGAACTATTGTTAAATGCCAATGATTATTTATATTTATATGTAACTTGATAATCGTTCCGCCGCCGATTATAAGAACAAATAGTTGGATATTAAAAATCTTTCCACTATGTCGCTCTCACATAATTTCACGACTGATCCTGGTCGTTTCTCATCTTCAACGGAAAGTTTTCCTCTTTTGAATAACGCAATCCAATTTTTGACAGTCGCATATTATGTGTGTGATGAGTGTGTTAAGCATATCTTCGTAAATTTTATTATCACTTAACTTCTTCAAATACAAGTATTTGATGATGTCTCGATACTCCAATTTTCGATTTTCACATTTGCATTTGACACGCTTTCCTTTAAAATTTACTGCACTACTTCAACTTCTTGACGTAAGATTTTACAGTGACACTTTTAAAATGTTATTATTTCTGTTATCTTGTTCAAGGTTAATGGCCTAGGCTAACTAGATATTCATCCCTCTCGTACTTTAAATATGCCACTATTTCATCGGTAGACGTTGAACGGTCGTCTTCAATACAGATTGGCGTAGTTAAAAGTAGATATTTAGCTTCAATTTCACACACATGTAGTGGGGTATGCGGAGAGCGGGGTTGACATTCGTTGTTATTATCTCGATGCGTGCGATATTGTGTCTGAGCAAACTCTCACGAAAAACTAAAATAAAATGCGTTTCACTATCGAAGAAAAAATACAATTCGTATTATGGTATGCGAGGGATAATTCATATAAAGGCGTGCAAAATTTATTTGTAGCGGCATACGAAAACCGTCCGCCTCCCTCTGCGTCAGCTATCCATAAGATTGTAAATAAATTTCGTACAGAAGGTTGCGTTAATTCATTTTTTTATAAGAATTTTATTTAATTTTAATTAATAATTTTATTTTAATTACAATTTTGTTTCAGTTCAATGTTACCGCATACATACATCAATTACAAAAGTAGATAATCAAATCGTATGTACTAATAGCGGCTGCAATTCCTTAAAGCAAACCTGTACATCCACATTTTCATTCTGCCGTACTAAACACATTAAATACGGACCGAAACTGACGAATGTATCCCCACTATTGCAACTAAACTACGCCTACGGTCATTAGAGTCAAATGTACGTGTAAATATGTGTGCGTTAGTGTGTGTAATTCGCTTCACAATTTCCACCGTTACTTCAGTCAATCTGTAGATAAATGGATTTACGGTGACAGACAATTATTGAGCATATGCAAGAATTATTGGTGATTTACTATCATTTGAATATATATAAACGGTGAATAGTCACGATATGTGATATGTTTTATAAACCCTGCAATAAATATAGCTTCTGGAAAAGACGTATTTTGAATCGTGAATGAAAAATTTTAGATCAGGATTCATGATGTCCTGGCTCCGTCCCTGGAACTGACGTAATGTCCATCCCTAACGACTAGAGACCGGACATATCGGGTTGAAATGACGTCTTCATTACGACGGACGATATAAATAGTCTACAACATCTGTAAGTACATCACGCAGTTATTGAATGCACTATTGATCTGGCTAGCGCGCACACTTGTTTTCATCGAGAATTGCGACGTTTTTTGTTGGATATTTACAGTTAAATTTCTGTTTTCATGAGCGTAGATAGAAGCGTGTGGGGTTTTAATAATTTAGTCTATTTAGATTATATTTCGTAAGATAAATAAAGTGCTGTGAGTTAGTTTCTTCTTTTCAGTTTTAAACTGTTAACTACATCGTAATTTTTGTGATGGATCCTGTTTAATATCGTTTGATTGAATCTACTTCTCCCAATTATTTCGACGTAAGTGTGCATTGAATTTCGTTGTTTCAATAACTTAGGCTTACATTTTAAGTTTTCACGCCAAGAAATAAGTAATTAAACTTCTAGTTTCAAAAATTCCTTTATTGTAAATACACTACAATACTGTTTCGCAATACAATGGCTTCATCAGGTGGTTGAATACTGTTTAAGTTTTCATTTATTTAGATCTGGAGCACTGTTTAAGTTACTTTTTCAGATATGATATGGAAGAACGTCGAGAACGGCATTGTAAAACAATGGCGAGTTGGATTGACGGTCATACTGATTGTATGTCCATTGTCAGTGATTCCGAAATTTATTGCAAAATCTGTAAAATATCGTCAAAAAATTCCATGAAATCGCTCGTAGAACGTCACATATGCACAGAAATTGGAACCGTTGGAATCTGACAATTTTAATGAAGAACTTTTATGGCGGCTAATATTCCATTAAATAAACTTAACAATCCCACTTTAAAAATATTTCTCCAAAAAGTACTGGTCGAAATGTTCCTGATGAATCCATCTTACGCAAATATTATGTTTCTAAGTGCTACACAAAAGCAGTAGAACGCATTAGAAGCCATCTTTCAAATCAGTACCTCTGGATAGGTGCCGACGAAACTGTCGATATATTAGGATGCCTTGTGGTAAGTGTTGTAGCTGGTGTACTACATCCAACTATTCCATATAACGCATATGTAATAGCAACAAAACTTATAAATACAGTTGATGCGGAAACAATAGCTAAAACCATTAACGAGAATATTCAAAAAATACTTCATTCGGACGGCAGGTACAAAGAAAAAGTACTTTTATTTGTAAGTGACAGTGCTGCATATATGTTAAAAACAGGCAGACTATTAAAGGAAACATATCATAATATGCTGTATAGTACTTGTGTAGCACATGCTCTCCACAGAATCTGTGAATATATCAGAGACACCTTTCCAGAAGTTGATAGACTTGTAAAAGTTTTCAGAAAAGCACCATTGAGAGTAGCTCTTTACAGGGAAAAACTGCCATCTTTATCACTGCCTCCCTCTCCAGTAATAACTAGATGAGGGACATGGTTGGAAGCTACTAGTTTTTATGCAGAGAATTTCGGTAGTTTACAAAATTTCGTTGCATGTTTAAATGACGATGCTCGGAGTATTTCTGAGTGCAAGGAACTAACACAAATTCCACATTTAAAAAATCAATTGTACTTTCTTCAGCAACACTTTGGAAATTTGCCAAAACTAATAACTTATTTTGAAAATCGATATCTCAAATTAAATGATGGTTTAACAACATTAGATGTGGCTATTAATAATTAGAAAAGTATTCCAAGTGACTTCGAATGTGGCCTTCGGCAAAAGTTAGAAGCAGTGTTCAATAGAAATCCAGATTTAATGACATTGCGGCAATTGTGTATGGGGACAATGCCTCAAAATCTAACCGCAAAATACGCGGAAATAAAAGAATATTTCCAGTATGAACCTATAACTAGTTGCTATGTAGAAAGGACGTTTTCTATTTACAAGGATGTATTTCATTCAAAGAGAACAAATTTTACAGAAGAGAACCTTGAGAAAGTATTGCTAGTAAATATTAATACTCCTTTACTCAGCTTAAACTACAAAATGGATAAATAAAAAAGTATTTCGTATTTTGTAGCCGTATATATACCCGTTTTATTATTATAAGTATAATTATATAAATAAAATTAAAAACTTTAAAAATACAAATGTTCAATAGTACGCTCGTGGGCGATGAGTCATCAACCTCCCGTACAATGACTGTTGGTACTAATGACTACAAAGAAACACATTGTATACATCAATGCGCTTTTTAATAAATTGCATGGAACATTTGAACATATATTTTACAAGCTCGGCCAAATCATCGTGATAGTTGCGCGGTAGCAAAACGTATAGAGCTGCTCGCATCGTATTGGCGCGCTGCTAATTGCCGGTCTGATATTGGTTGCTCACTAATGTATATAAGTACGTATATAAGTACGTGTACTCCACCCACTCTAATACAATATGCGCAGACCGGCCCATCGCTATCACGAGGTTTTGGTCGAACTGTATATACATTGCCCGAATCAACAAAATACATAGTCGCCCTTTATTTCGGGAAAAATTGTATATTTTACAGTCCCACCTGAACAGAATGATTTAGAATGCAGAAATGTATTCGTATAAAATCTTTTACTAAATCATGCAGTAGCTAGAGAGATAAAAAATTACATGAGAAACGATTTAAATTGTTTAAAAATAAAAAGATCACAAATAATAAATCTACTTACCTGCTTATTAAAGGAATTGTTTAAAGTTTCGAATATGTATTTATATTTAAGCTTTGACATGAAGGTTTTTAAATAGGCAATCTCTGTTTTAGTATATATTTGGGAAGCAATAGCATTTCGTAAAAGTAAAAACATACCAGCTTTCGAAACAGAAATCAACTTCTCTTTGTTTTTAACAGCTTCTTTCAAAGGCGAACCTTCTCTGTTGGAATCCTGATTTTTAAATGCCGCAGACGTACTTGGACTATAAGATACGCTCGAAGGTACTGTAACGGGTTTAAGGGATTTATCACTGCAGTCTTCGTTTTCATTTTTTAAAAATGGTAAGGATATGTTTTTTTCATGTTCTTGGGTTTGAACGTGAGTCGCTATCGCCTCGTATTCAACTTGAACGTCACACGGAATACATTTCATGCGATGAAAATATTTCTGGTGCATTTGTATTGAGGTTTCGTGTCTTAACCAGAAATCGTGGAATTTCTTGAATTTATTCTGAGCTGTACGGTCGACTATTTTGGTTTTGTGGCTTTCTAAGATGAGATGCTGGTTAATATCAGTCACTTCGGGATTACGTTTGCAGATCATGCATTTAAAACCGACTACGGTTTTTCTGAAGATGGGATATCGAATGTTATCCAGCGTAAGATGATGATTATTGAAATCTGGGTAGAATTCTTCTAAGACAGCCTTATTATAATGTTTCATAACAGCTTCACTATCTAAAATTTAGAACAAACAATTGTCAGAATACATTTGTCATTGACGGAACATAATGTCTTTGCTAGGGGATCATAAAATTATACACGCTCAGAGGTTAGAATTATCTGACATTTGATGTAAAACCAAATACAAATCTCCCCCACTACTTCTAATCCTGCGCGAACTTACTCCTCCTCGCGCCAACTTAATTGGCGTTTGCTATACGAGCCCAAAATCACACGAGTTCGCCCGTATTGGCGCTTTAGCTAAATGAGCTATAAAAATTTTAACACAAGAAGACTATTATGATAATTTTCATTCCTAATTCTAAATGGGATCAGTTTGAGTAATTTTTATAATAATGAACAAAATCATCGTTTTCCAATGAGTAAATTTCGGCACGAAGTCGTCAAACATTCATATAAAATACACCCATACCTCGCTATAAGGCCGTTCTTTATACGGCATTTCGCTATAACGGCCTTTTTTAATCATGACACTTTTTCGATTTACGGCCTAAAATGTTTCATTATACGGCCAATAGCTTGGTTGTATTTGCTTTTTTTGTATGTATGTACATATTTATTCGTAACTGAACAAAACGTAGCGCGCACGACGAAAGAGACTATATGTTCGTACACGTTTATAAAACGGGGAACCCCAAAATAACGTTTTGATAAAAAAGCAAAAGCATACAAGAAATTGGGCATGGTAGTGACTAGCATAGTTATTAATTGCTGAATTAAAAACACAGTTGGTACGTTATGTAATTAATTCAATAATTCTTTTAAATATAATCTTTCCTTTTTAGTGAAAATGCCACCGAAACGTTCATTTAATTTGGAGATCGATGCTGCTAATAATAAAAAGAGATGCCGAAAATCTGTCACGCTAGAGACCAAATTTTACGTCGTATTGAAGCTGGTAGAAAATTGTTCAAAAATGCAATGGGACTGGCGAAGTCTACCGTTCAAATTATGCGTGACAGAAAAAAAAGAAATTGAAATACATTCGCTGTCCGCTACATCTTCACGTGTTTCAAAATTAACTCGCCAAAAAATCTAATGAGTCTGAAGTTAATTCTCTTCCTGAAGTTCGACAAAACATATTGAGCTTAGCAAAAGATTTTGGTTTTGAAGATTTAGAAGAAGGTGATTTGATTGACTCGCTCGATGCTGATAGAGAACCTCTTTCAAACGAGGAGCTGATCCAGTTAGTAATCGAATAAACTCTTGATGAGGAGTAAGTAATCTTCTTCATACGTAACTATTAAAAAGTGGATTACGGAATTTAAGAGAGGCAGATGAGATGTTAAAGATGAGCATCGCCTGGAAGACCAATTTTTGTGATCATTTTGGAAAAGATTAATTCTGTTCATTATATTATTCCAGATGATCGACGAATTGGGATCAAATGTAGGTATTGTAGAAGCATGGCACATTTCGTATGAACGTGTGTTTTAGATCATTCGTTACGATTTGCGTAGGAGAAAGCTTTTGGCGAAATAGATTTTGAAATCGATTTCGACTGGGGAATAGGGAGGATGTGCCAGGATTTCATAATGCAAATCTCTCAATATTACTATCGCCAAGACATTCCTGTGGAGAGGTCTTTTGTCCTGATGGGAGTTTGTTTTTTTCTTCTGCAAGGCAGGTATGTTTTCATGTAGATGCTTTTACGGCCATGTTTAAACTCGATTACCCATTTATTTACGGTGGAAATTGAAGGAAAGTAACCACCATACACATTTACGATCCTCAACTGAATTTCAGTTGGCGTAAATCTTCTTTTTCAAAGAATTTTATCAAAACTCGCGATTTTTCCATTTCTAACAACACATGCATCGCAACTGATTCAAATGATTACTTACAGCCACCCGCTAGCTGAAATGACTTGAAATTTCACATGGCGCCTACTAACAACTAATTGTACCAAAATTAGGGGAAAAAAATCATGTCAGTAGTGCTGCCATCTATGGGCGAGGCCGAGAACATTTCAGAATACTCTAGTATTACTGGTGACCAAAATAGTGCCTTCATGTCAACATCGGGAACAGAAAAAATTAGTCCCAACAAGGGCCTTCAGCTGCTCCGTCGCGGCCCTCTTAATGTCGGGAATGGTGACAAAACGTTTTCCTTTTAGCATGGTTTTTATTTTTGAAGAGCTAGATGCCTCATGGCGTTAAATCCGCTAGAAATTCGCGGATCAGAAGCGAGGTATGGCATGGCGCGTTGTCGTGGTAAAGGAGGAAGCCATTGGTCCATTTTTTGGTGTCTTTCTCTGTACATCATTTTGCAAGCGTTGCAGTATGCCCTAGTAATATTCGGAGTTTACAGTTGTTTCCGTTGGAACGAACTCTGATCGCACTATGGCCGCATTATATATAAAAAAAATGAGCATGACCTTAACGTTCGATTTTGACTGACGTGACTTCTGAGCCACTCGTCTTCCATTGAGAATTTTTTGTTTCAGAGTCATAGCCATACACCCATATTTCATCTCCAGTTACAATTTTTTCCATGAAATTTGAATCTCCATCAAGACGATCTTTCAATTCCGTGCAAACTGATACGCGATATTCCTTCTGTTCGTCAGCCTAAAGTTTGCGATCAAATTTCGCACTCACTCGTCTCATTTGCAATTTACCGGTTAAAATGCTTTGCACGCACCCGTACGAGATGTTCGGTTTTTTTGGAAAGCTCTCGAATAGTCAATCACGAACCAATTTTGCCACTTTTTGCACGTTTTCGTATGTTTTTAAGGTCTAAGGGCGTCCCGGCCGTTGCTGGTCTTTAACCGATTCATTTCCCCTTTTAAATTGTGCATACCACTTGTAAACAGTCTTCCGAGCCACCACATTACAGTCCCGAAACACGTCATACTTTGGTTCCCTCAAACGATGACGAAATCGACAGGTAGGGCCTTTGTTACATTGTGACGTCATATCGAAATAACAGTCCACCGTCTTATCTTGCCTGGATGTACAGGAATATTCAAGCCGGTAACTGCATACCAGAATTTCCATACCAGTATGTTGGAATATTACTTCTAACATTCTCCTTATAATTCTCCAGTCCGGCGGTCTAATCAACAACCCAATTTTGGAACTGCTAATTTCAAAATGTCTTGTTGAAAGCCTGCTATATCCAGGCAGCTAACAGCAAAAACCTTGACGAATGCACTTTATTATTTCGAGAAGGGAATGAACATCCTTCTTCAAAATGATCCCGACGAATAACGCAGCGATAAAGTATCTCGAGAAGTAAACTCAGCCATTAGATGTTACAAAATGCTGCAAAAAGAAGCAGAAAGGAGGGCGACGCAAAGTTGGACGAATATTTTAAGTTAAGTCATTCAACAACAACGGAAATTGACGACGGCAGCATTTTATCTGATTAAAAAAGCTTGCAAACATTTTATAATTTTTGTATGTGAATATGATCTCTTTTGTTTTTCTTTTTTGAACTATGGTAATGTGTCCATTTTATGTATGTATTCTTATTTGTTGTGTTATTCTATTTTTAAGTATGTATTTTTATAGAAAATGAAAAGTATAAAATGCCTGATGAACTAAACCCTTTAAATATATATATTTTTTAATTGGAACCGATCTGATTGAATTTGTATGGATTTGTATGAAAATAATTGATTCGTTAAACGACTTTTCGCTTTACGGCTAACTTTTCGGAACGCATCTAAGCAAGGTATGGGTGTATTTTGTATGAAACTACGAGATCACGTTACCTCTGTCGATGGTATTTTGTTTCTTGTAGACGTCGCTGTTGACAGTCATAGTCGAAATGGCGCGTGGGAAAGCATTATGGCAAGATTTATGAAAAGTTTTAATAAAAATGCACCATCAGGGCAAAAGTGCGTACCGTATTGCAAAAGAATTAGAATTATAACGTTATACTGTTAGAGACAATGTACGTTTGCATAAAGTTACGGGTTCCACAGCCGAAAGAGCACGTGTTGGTAGAAAAATCGCAGTGACTGCTGCAGAATTAAGAATTTTGGGACGCATTGTAAAGAAAAGCCGTCGTGTCAATTGCAGTGCTTTAACAGTTCTATGGAATGAAGCGACAGACAGGTAGTATTCTAAGTCAAGTTGTACGAGGACACTAAAGAAAATTGGATTCAATTTTTATAAGGTAATGTTGGTTTTATAGGTCAATTCATGCATTAACTTTTCTCGTGATAAGGCAAAAGAAAAACCCCCACTCGTTCAAAAACAGAAGAAAAACCGGTTACTATGGGCCAAAACACATAAAAAACTGGACTTTAGAGCAGTGGAGGTCGGTTATTTGGAGCGACGAATCAAAATTTGAGCTTTGTGGGAGTAGGGTGATTCGAATGAAAACCGAGCCTTACACCAAAGATTGTCTTCGGCAAAAAGTGAAGTTTTCCGCTTCAATTATGGTGTAGGGATCTATGTTCGGCAATGGCGTTCGTAGGCTTCACTTTACCGTACCGTAAGCGCAGAAAAATACTGGCTATTTTAAATCAGAACCTTCTTCCATCAATCGAGTCTTTGCAATTAGCTAACTGGGAATTTATCTTCCAACGAGATAGCGCGGCTTGCCATACAGTCAAACGTGCGGAATCCTGGATTCGGAAAACGATCCTGAAAACGTGTCCTAAGTTGGCCCTCGAGTAGTCCAGATCTTTCCCCAATCGAGACATTATGGCATCGAATGAAAAAGGAATTGCGTAATCGTCCGGCGAAAGCAACTATCATTGCAACATCGTCTCCAAGAAATATGGGACTCTTTTTTTTTAGAAGACTGCCAGAGTCTTGTAGACACTATGCCTCGACGTATAAATGCTGTATTGAAAAATAGAGGTGACGTAATACAGTAATGGACTTAACATATCAGTGTATTACTAGTTACAAAAAATTTAGAATTAAACTCTTTTATGTTTTTATGCTTTCTTTTGTCATTGGTTTCCTTGTTATTGCGAATAATTGTGTATAGTTCTTATATTTCTCAAGTACAAATAAAATCTATTGTATTTATTAGCGTAGTCTATTCCTACCTTACCGTTTGTCCTGGGTGAACATGAAAATATATAACGGGCGAACTCATGTGATTTTGGGCTCGTAATGTTAAATAATATTTGTCAAAACTTTCTTAACGTTGGCGTAACATTTATTTAAGGAAAAAAGATGTGAATCTGAATTATTGAAAATCAAACATTTTTTAAGAAATTCTGTTAAGATATTCATACAAAAGTCTGCAATGTCTACGTTCACCAGATGGAACTGTTCCAAAAAAATTCAACATGTTTACGGAGCGGTCACCATCTTTGGTAACATTAAAATATTTCGCTCCAAAGTTCGTTCCGTTTCAGCACAAGTTGCTCAAAATAAAAATGGCGCATGTAACAAAGCAAATCAACGATTTAACCAACAATGAGGCTGATCAAGTTTAATGGACAAATTGTACAAAATATTCAATACAAAGACAAATAAATCATTCATATTAAAGGTATTTTAAAATATATAATTGTTTCAGCCTTTACTTGATGAAATTCCATTATAACTATTATCAGGATAAAATAAAACAAATTTTAATGAATTTCACTTTTTAATTGACACTGCAACGATCGTCTGATGTGTCTGACGAAGCTCAGGTTGGAGCGAAACGATCGTTGCAGTGTCAATTAAAAAGTGAAATTCATTAAAATTTGTTTTATTTTATCCTGATAATAGGTATTTTAAAATTTCAATGGGCGAAGAAATCCACAAATCTACTTTTAAACCAACTTAAATAAGTTTAAATCATCTTCTAGAGGTTGGGCCAATTCATTTATAACATGTACTGCTAAATGCAAATTATGTTGCTCTCCACTTGTTTTGTTTTTGGCGATATGCGGAAAGAGATCGTTCACCCAACCCCAACATGTTCACGGAACTGTTTATTTGTATCATAGTTCTGGTGAACGCAGCCACTGTTTACAAAATTATAACTGAATATAAAATTGCAACATTGTATCTTATATTTATAAGGTTCATATTTACTTTATTGATATTAATATGAAATTGAATCAAAAATATATCAGAGTAAACACATCAAAAGGCTTAATATTTTGTTATTAATAGAGCTATCCAGGAATTAGATTACGTTTTCGTCTACAGCAGCAAGGGGTGGGGCTAGCGCGGCCATCTTGGTGTCTAAGCGTTCTTACGTTCAGTCGGTATCCAGTGGTAGTAGCTCTAGATTCGATGTCATTTCCCATTATTTCACAATAAAAGTTTGAAATGTGTGCAGCAATTGAAAATCCCGCGAAATGTGAGGTGCGATCAGTAATAAGGTTTTTGTTGGCGAAAAGTCATAAACTACTTGAAATTTATCAGCAACTGTGTGAAGTGTACGGTAACAATGTAATCCCTGAAGGTGAAGTGCGCCAATGGTGCATTAGGTTTAAAAATGAAGACGAAGTGACTGATGAACTGATGATCGCAAAAGTCGATGAGAAGATTCAAGAATACCGACGATTCACAATAACGGAGCTCTCGCTTAGTTTTCCACAAATTTCTCAAAGTTTGTTGCATGAAATCGTTGCAGATAAGTTAGACTATCGCAAATTTTGGGCAAGATGGGTACCAAAAATCTTGACAGAAAACGACAAGAATCAGCCTATGACTGCATCATTGACATTTCTGAAATCTTACAAAAAAGTTGGTGACTCATTATTTGATTGAATCGTAATTGGAGACGAGACTTGGGTAAAGCATGTGAACTGAGAGACCAAATTGCAGTGTATGAAGTGCACACAAATCCTCCCCCATCCCCAAAATGCTTGCAAACATTGTCTGCAAGGAAGATTATGGCGACTGTTTTTTTTCTTGAGAGGAAATGTGGGCTTCTTATCGATTTTCTTGAACGGGGCACAATAATAAACTCGAGGTATTGTCAAACTTTGGAAAAATTATGAAGAGCAATTCAGAACAAGCGTAGAGGAAACTTGAGCTCAAAAATTTGGTTTTTGCACGACAACGCCCGACCACACACCACAAAAGGCACTCGAGATGTCCTTTGCTTTCCTCGTCCGTTGTACATTCCGGATATTGCAACCAGCGATTAATCTTGCTCGCAACGCAGCTCTTTGACAAAGACACTGGAACTGCGGAAGGGGAACCGGTTAAAGTCTCAGGCAGCATAATTTTATGACGTTGGAATTTCAAAGCTTATTCGCTGCCATGATAAGTGTCTAAATTTGTATGGAGACTATGTTGAATAGTGGTATTTAAGTGTCGGTTTCAAATGAATATTACATAATTTTTTCCTATACTTTTTTTTAATACCAAAACGTTATCTAATTCCTGGATAGCCTTCGTAACATTTAATAGACAGCACGGCATGTCCAATAGCAGCGTACAGTGTGGTGTGTCGGTTATACGATTGTTGCATGTATTTTTGCACGTACTTCATACCTTCATCACTTTCGGAGTCGGTGTAACACTCGTCTACCTGCATTAATTCCACTTTATCTTTGTCATTATCGAGCTGGGGCATTATCTCTATATCTGAAAAATACAAAACCATTTGTTTATTAACATTTCTGTAAAAATTCTTTGAATGGAGACTGTGGTTAAATAATAATTTAAAAAGGTATATAACCCCTTACCACAATTATTAGTCGTATCCTAAATACGTATTTCGACAACTAAGTTGTCATCATCAGTAGGTAAAAATTACTAATCAAAAGTCACACATGGGGCACAGTAAAGTAAAATAAACGCTTCCGCACAACTACTATACACTGCAACCCTGTAAAGACAAAATTTAACATGCCAATCTCAAACTACGAGACAAACACTTGCCTCTTAAGGAAAGGTTTTAAACATGTGTTAAGTTATCGAACAAAGGAACGGCAGAAATTCTTCTCTAAAGAAGGCGCCTACTAAAAACGATTTTTAAAGCTACGATGACCTACTATTAAACTCTCTACTTTAATAGTAGGTCATCGTAGCTTTAAAAATCGTTTTTAGTAGGCGCCTTCTTTAGAGAAGAATTTCTGCCGTTCCTTTGTTCGATAACTTAACACATATTTAAAACCTTTCCTTAAGAGGCAAGTGTTTGTCTCGTAGTTTGAGATTGGCATGTTAAATTTAGTCTTTACAGGGTTGCAGTGTATAGTAGTTGTGCGGAAGCGTTTATTTTACTTTACTGTGCCCCATGTGTGACTTTTAATTAGTAGTTTTTACCTACTGATGATGACAACTTAGTTGTCGAAATACGTATTTAGGATACGACTAATAATTGTGGTAAGGGGTTATATACCTTTTTAAATTAACATTTCTGTACTTAATAAGATACTATAATCAAGTAAAATATGAAATAATAATAAAGAACTTATTGATTAAATCTTATTAATTATTTACCTACTCCATAACAGTGTTATATAATGACACTGTGAACATTAATGAGTAATTGTGTTAACTGAAATAAACATGTAAATCATGTAATGGCAAGCCATGATTTAATATACTTCCTAAAAGCTACAGACCGAGCGACTATAAATGATTGAAGATGATTTAATTTGCTAAACCTGGGAAATTGCTTGGCTGGTCATTCACTTCATATTTATCTTTTTAGGTTAGAATATTTTATATAAATATGGAGAACATATACGGTTAGAATTACTATAGATCGTTTCATGTCCACGATGCAGTGTATATTCTTATGGGGTATATACATCTCCTTTTCTCTTAAATAATTACAATAATGCTTACTTTTTCTATCTCTCTAACCGTTGTCAAACGTATCCATATTTTTGTTAATGAAATGGGCATGGTCACAATTTAATTCTTATTGGACGGGATGATATTATTAGATGGACGCATAAATACTTACGATATATCAAAAGGTTTAGAGCTGAAGGTAATTGTATTTGTTTATTATTTACATTAAAACATATATCTATTATAATAATCCTAGGTATGTATTATCTATGTAGATGAATCGAGGGGTTAATGTAAGGCACTCTGCAAATAAAACGTGGCATGATACTACTATTAAAAGTACTGGAGATGCATTTATTCGGGGACTGAATACAGGATTAAAATCTCCAACTGGTCTTGGTTCTTGCTTTGCTTTAGTACATGCTGGTAATGAATTTCTCGTGGGTGCAGAATTAACATTTCTGTGTAAAACAAATACTGCTGATGCTCATAATAAAATGGATGCAGAAACATTTGAAAAATTGTTTATTGAGCAGTTATTACCAAACACCCCCGAAAATGCCGTTATTATTCTAGATAATGTGACATATCACAGCAGAAAGGGTGATTCATGTAAATGCATGGAGGAAGGAACATATAATAAACTGGCTGACTGAAACGAATATACTTGGTGAAGATAATATGTTAAAAAGAGGGTTGTTATTTTGTGCATCACAAGTTCGACATAAATATGATACATGTTTTGGCAAAAAAAAACGAACCAGTAACGTTACCACTCTATCATTGTGAGCTAAATCTAATAGAGATGGCTTGGGCACAAGTAAAGAACCGTATAAAGATGAACGACACTAGATTCAAAGTAAAAGATATGTCATCTCTAATTGTAAATGCATATATATAACAAGTGTTCATTTGAAAAGTCAATCTAGTAGCATGTGATTTACTGAGAACATTTTGAAGTATGTCGTAAATTAAAATTTACTACTTAACCTACGAAGTCGTATATTTTGACAGTTTCTTTCATACAAATAAATAACAAATAATAGGTATTTATTGAAAACTATAACAAATGTTGAAAATGTTGTCCTTCAAGATCAATGCACTTTAAAATCCTCCGTTCAAAATTTATGATGATATTCTGCAACATTACTGGATTGTTATTAATTTCCATGCATTTCTGTTCGATTCTCTGTAGCATATCATTCAAATTCAATATAGGTGTTCCAAATATGTTATTTTTTAGATAAGGCCACAAAAAGAAGTCGCAAGGTGTGTTAAATCGCAGAACGTGCAGACCAGGCAATTTCAGTATTTCGACTAATTATACGCTCATCAAAAAATTCTCTTAAATAATCAAAAAATTCGGCAGTACAGTAACAAGGTGCTCCGTCTTGTTGGAAATATGCATTTTGTAGTTCATCATCATGCAACTGATTGACAAATGGTTGTAAAATTTCCGTACGGTACCTTTGAGCAGTTAACGTTCCCTGAAAAAATATTGGTCCAATGATTCGCCTTTGGCTTATCGCCGCCCAAACACCAATTTTCTCTGGATGTAGCGGTTCTTCATTAATTACATGTGGATTTTCACTACTCCAAATTCTTGTATTTTGTGAAATTAGGTATCCCGTTTTCTAAAACCATGCTTCATCAGTAAAGATGACCCTTTGCGAAAGTTCTCCATTATTGTTCATATTTACTAACCAATTACAAAACTGTAGTCTACGTGGGTAATCAATTTCTAACAATTCTTGTACTGCTGTGACACGGTATGGATAAAGTTGAACATATTTTTTTTAATAACTTGTGAGTTGTACCAACAGAAAGGTTTATTTGTTGACTCAAATGTTGAACAGATGTTTGTGGTTTATTTTCCATTATTTCTTCAACACGATTGACAACTTGAGGTGTACGTTTCTTAACTGCTCCGCTGCCTGATTTTCTTAAGAGATTACCAGTTTCAGAAAAAAGTTTTAAAGTTCTATCCAAAGTATTCTTAAATTGTATATAATCTATTACAAAATGTGGAAACTCAAATTGAAATTCTACCATGCAATCTTGAACTGAATAAACCCATAAACCATCAATGTTTTACCACTTCGAAAATAAGCCTGGACTAAAAAAAATTTATGTTCTAAAGTGAAAGCCATTTTAAAACTGAGAAGCAATTTATTTAAACCAGAATCGACGCACGATTATTTTATGCATTAACTGATATTTGTGATTGACATTATCAAATGTCATTTGGATTTACGTCTACAGTACAACAAACACATACTAATATATTTGCGTCTTATTCTATCAAAATTTCAAAGTAACCTAGATTGACTTTTCAAATGAACACTTGTTATATAATTAGGCCAGGAGTCTTTGCCGTTAGAACATGTATGGAAGGGAATTTTGGGGAATCCAGCAAAATTAAAGTCTATTTATTAAGTCAGTTCTTTATTTTATCTCCCAATATTTCGCATACAGACTATATGCTTCCTCAAGGGTAGAAATGAACTATTTTTCTATGGAGAAATTACCCGCATAACATAACGTTTACAATATATCACAAGTAATCTGACTAATAACAAATAACGTCAACATAATTGATTGCGAAGTTATAAATTACAAATACAGTACATCACACTTAAAACAACGAACACGTGTAATTATGAACGAGCAAAGAAATCTTCGCACTGACAATCACATGTTGTCGGTCAAAGGCTTAAAAATGAAAAAAAAATTTCATGTTTAGCCTTTTGAACGGCAACATGTGATTGTCAGTCGGAAGATTTCTCATGTTTAAAGACGGCAGACTATGTGCCCGAACAGTAGCGTGATGTGGAGGGATCGAGTAGAGGCGTACGACGATCAATTCAGTTGCCGTTGAGACGTTGTAAGCGATACATTGTTAACACAATCGTGTTGAAAATGTCGGGGGTGCGTAGAAACAATGCATCGACTCGATTGCATGCTAACGTAGTAAAGAAATTTTTACATCGGTTTCCCGATTTAATATATGACGGTACCGTAGTGAAATGTTTAGTTTGTGAAACAACTTTATTAACTTGGAAAGCAAGTCAGTGCCAAAGACATATAAATAGTGACAAACATAAATCGAATAATAGTGGACGCAGATCATATAATAAATTTGTGTGTGATTTAACAATGATGTTAATTGCGCCCAATATACCAATGTAGAAAGTGGAACAACCAATGTTTCGTCAGTTTTGGAAGAAATACAATCCTACGTGGAAATTACCAGCAAGAAGTACGCTACGGAATTACGTACCGTCAGTGCGTGAGAGAATTGTAAATTGTACGAAAAATACGGTAAAAAAAAATTCCTGTGGTTAACAATAGACGAAACTACAGATATTAAAAAAACAGTCCATCCTAGCCATTCTAGTACGGACGCTGATTCCGCAAGGACCTTCTCCTCCTTATTTACTAACCTGTAAATGAATGCAAGGGTGTACTGCCAGAGCGATATATGATGTATTAATAGAAACACTACACAAATTTGAGATTTTACCGAAGCAAGTGTTAATGTTAGTTACCGATGCTGCCAAGGTTATGTGTTCCACGGCAAACTTACTCAAAACGATTCAACCAAACCTGCTGCATGTCACATGTTTGCTTCACGCTTTACACCTTGTAACAAACACTATACGTACAACTTATTCTGATGTGGATCAACTGATAGGACAAGCGAAAGCGGTTTTTCATTCGCTGTGTCCTGATATACCCGAGCCGCCGCAACCAATTCTTATACGATGGGGTACTTGGCTAGAAGCAGCATTTTATTATTATAAACATTTTGAAAAAATTAAATCAGTGATTTTACAACTAGATGCCAAACAAGCAGCTGCAATACGGCTCAGCCAAGTTCAATTTAACAATCCTCAAGTTGCAGCAAATTTAAAAATTATTTACGACAGTTACGTTCCAATACTGGACGCAATAAAAAATTTACAGAACACTGCGCTGGCCTTTACGGACTCATTAGCAATTATTGACTACGTAAAACTAGTGCTGCATATCCTTGAAGATGAAAAAAGTGATTGTGTCCGTGAAAAATTTAACAGTGTATTAGATAAAAATGTAGATTTTACAAAATTAGGGCAACTTTTTACCAATATTGAAGATCCGTTGTACATATACAAAGAGCGCTTTAACTATGCAAATATAACATCTCTCAACGTCGAACAATCCTTCTCTGTATATAAACATATATATACGTCGCTACGTACGAACCTTTCCGAGACTAATACAGAAACATATATTATGGTGCAGTTTTTTCATCGCGCACATCCGCATTTTTTTGCAACAATGTAAACATGTTGGGTAAGTTATTTATGTTTTTTCTTAACGTTTTGTATAGGGATTCGATATATTTATTTTTAAGTAAGCGCACTGTTATTCTGCTAAACTCTCCACGCAACGCCACTGCTGGGGCACATAGTCTGCCGTCTTTACTCATGTTCGTTCTTTTAAGTGTGCTGTCCTGTATTTTAATTTGCAACTTCGCAAACAATTATGTTGGCGTTAGTTGTAATTAGTAAGATTACTTGTGATATATTGTAAACGTTGTGTGGCGGGTAATTTCTCCATAGAAAAATAGTTCACATTTTGACCCTTGAGGAAGCATATAACCTGTATGCGAAATATTGGGAGATAAAATAAAGAATAGACTTTAATTTTGCTGGATTCCCCAAAATCCCCTTCCATATATATATATATATATACAGGGTGTATTATGAAAAACCTTTGGGGCTGTACTTATATTTTATCTGATTTTAATGAATGATATGTCAAACTAAATCGTTTTTAAAGCACGGTAACAGGCTTTTTTTAAAAACTATTTTTTTGACATTTCGTTTTTGACAGTAGTAAATTTTTTTTTTAAATTGTACTACATATTTTTTTTAACTTATTCTAATAAACATTTATTTCCTGAAGACACCACCAGTAAATTGATTGACAAATTTTTTATTATTAAAAAAAAACTACGATATTTACAGAAATCAAGCTATCATATATTTTAATGAATCAAATGTTCGAAATTGGCCCCATTTTGTTCCAGACACATTTGACACCTTCTATTAACTCCAACTGCTGCGTTTAATATAAGATTTGGTGTTATTTCATGACATACTTGTACTATCCTTCTTACTAAATCATCTCTGGTATCAGGTGGAGTCAAATTGACATGATCTTGAATGTAAGACCACAGAAAGAAATCCAGTGGATTCAGATCTGGCGATATAGCAGGCCATCGAATAGGTCCGTAAGTGCCCATCCATCTGACGCCAAAATAATTATTTAGAAAATCAGCATTCATTCGTGCATTATGGGGTGTGGCACCGTCCTGTTGGAACACCACCCTGTTTAACTCAGCAAGTGGGAACTCATCTAAATAATCTCCTAATTCATTGCGTAACAAATTATTATACTTTTATTGGGTTAGATTACCTTCCACAAAAAAAGGCCCTACTACTCTATCGCCTAAAATGCCACACCATACATTTACACTGAACCGATTTTGAAAATTGTGTTGCATCACAACATGGTTATTTACAGTGCTCCAATGGCGATGATTATTTCTGTTGAATACACCATTTTTCCCAAAAGTGCATTCATCTGACCACAACACACGACGATAAAAAATTGGATCTTCCCTTAGTTTATTCATGAAAACCGTGCAGAATTGAACCCTTCGTTGAGGGTCGTTTTCACCGAGAGCATGCACCTTCCGTGGTTTATAAGGAAAGAACTTGTGCTTCTTCAGAATGTACGGAACTGTAGAATGTGATACCAGCATGTAGTGAGCAATTTCTCGCGTAGACGTATTAGGGTTTTCTTCCATATAGAGCAAGACACTTAATTCTAAATTTTGATCTTGAATTACACGTGCGTTTATTTTCGGTTTTTTTTGAATGATCCAAAATTCCGTAAATTTCGCACGAGCCTTCCAAACTTATCGGCACTTGGACGCAGTCTGTCAGGAAAACGATTTCCATAAAGTCGCAAAGCAGCTGCAGAATTTGTTCCGCATTCAAAATATGCTTGAATCGCATCCACACATTCGCCATTATCCATTTCAATAACAAAATTTACAAATAAATCGTTGAAAATGTTATAATGAATGTGTGACTGACAGATGTCACAGCTCTCTTCGAAAATTTGGAATGCACTTTTATCGTTCAATATGACTGCTTGATTTTTAAATTTTTAAAATAAACACTGTAAATGTTGTTGTTGACCCACCGCTCACTGATAACATTGGTTTATAATCGTTTATGGGCTATATAGTATTGAATGTAAGTGATTTTAAAAGGTACACATTTGCTGGTAATAAAATGAAATAGAGTATTTAAAATGCATTTAAGAAATCTCTGTGTTCGGAAAAACCAGAATAAATCGAACTAAAAACAAACCTTCAATTTCTCGATTTTTTTTCATACAAGGATATCGTTGTTTACAGTTTCATATTCAGAAAAAGTAATATATTTGAATAAGGAAAAAAAGTATAGTAATTTAAAAAAACACAGTTTGCAGCTGTCTGTCAAAAACAAAGTGTAAAAAAAAATTCAAAGCGGATCTCGTTACAGTGGTTTTAAAACGATTTAGTTCGACGTATAATTTATTACATTCGGATAAAAAATAAAAAAGTTACAGCACGAAAGGTTTTTCATAAAACACCCGGTATATATATATATATATATATATATATATATATATATATATATACATATATATATTATATCATTTGATAAATTCTTATATTAAATATTTTCAAATTAATATGTTATTTTGCGAAGTAAATGTGAATGTAAACATTGCTGTCTATAAATGACAAGGCAAATCATACGAAATTTTATTTGAAAAATTGTCCTCGTTGGGACTTGAACCCAAGTCTACGGTTTGCCGGACCGTCGCTCTAACCAATTAAGCTACGATAGACCAAGGTCTATCGTCTATGAATGTTTACATTCACACGGCTACGATAGACAAAGGTCTATCGTAGCTCAGTTGGTTAGAGCGACGGTCCGGCAAACCGTAGACTTGGGTTCATGTCCCAACGAGGACAAAATTTTTCAAACAAAATTTCGTATGATTTGCGTTGTAATTTGTTGATATTGAAATTGTAATTTAATCTTTTCAAAAATGAATTGTATCCAAATAATTAAATGTATTTTTAGTACTATAAAAATAAATAAAGTACTATTGCTTATATTATTGTCACTGTCAATACAAAAAGGACATTCAAGAATCATTGCTCTCACATTGTAATTTATAAAACATTGCACATGGGATAGAATCTATTTCAACAGATGGCTCCAAAGCTAATTTATTAACAGATCCAGTCGATTGCTTTAACATCAAGTGCATGTTCTTCAAACCCTTTATGCTGATAATCAATGTTGTATTTCTAATTAAAAAACTACAATTTATTATAAACAACATTTTTCTTCATTATAATTACGTGTTTAATTTTTGTAAGTTATGTACTATGACAACACCGTCAATAGAGGTTATTTTAAAATGAAACTTCAAAAATTATTTTATCAGTTGGCAAATTGTATTATACAATGTAAGCTTTCTTTACAAAGCCCATACTGCACCGTGAACGTGAAACGTTCTATAGTAAATCAATTTTTACTGATATCAGAAGTGAGATTTATACAAAATAAATGATAGTTGTAGCAAATTTTATGATCATTATACCACTGACAAAACTGGATTCGCTGTGAAAAATCAGGTGAGCGAATTTGATGGACAATTGAAAATTTATATGGGTGTAAATGTAGCTCTTTTTTCAGGTTTTTATGAGAGGGTTCATAGGAAAGTTCTAGAATAAATGTAGAAAAGGTTAAAAGGTAAATTGATAAATGATAAGCCCATTAATTGGAATAGACAACGTACAGAAATATGAGTATTTTGTTTAATTATTTGATATACATTTTCCAGAATATCGGGTGTAACAACAGAGGGACAAGTAGATGTACCTTTAGTCATGTTAGCAGTGTTCAAAAACCGGTCAATTATTCGAACACTGTGTTGAGAAAAGTAACAATTATCAATTCTATTTGTTCTTCTAGACATATTTACATAAATTGATTATAAGTCGACTGCTTGGAATATATTAAAGTACACTAAGATGGTAACGTGGATGGTGACTTGATTCATGAGAATTGTAGTCGGAAAACTGATAATCTTTTTTAAATTGACGTATTTCTTACCTTGGAAAACAGCATTTCCCGAAATTCTTTCATTAATAACAAACGTTTTCAATGAACTGTTATGCGAATCGCTCCTAATGTGTTCCCGCAGATCCGACGTGCTTAAATCTGCCAAACAAACTTTGCAATACAAGGAGGGGCCGTCTCTTTCGAAATATATTTGTTGCATTTGAAAGTCTTCGTCTCCATCTAACCAAATATCATGATATCTCTTCAGTCTTCTTTTAATAGTAATACTAAGCATATTTGCCTTGTGTTCACTAGAGCTGAGGTGAACGTATTTATTGTCCAGTACCTCTTTATAGCACAATAAACAGCGCATTGTATTATACGTCTGAATAACTGGATAGCTGGTTGATTCTAAGATGAGATCACATTGAGGAACATTGTCTTTATATAAAATGTTGCGTACTTTAGGAAAGTATTCTTTCTTTGAGGCGAATATAAATACGGTATTTAGTTTCTCTTGAAGTTCTAAAAAAGAATTTTTTTACAAAAATTAGTTAATTTAGAGTTTCAATGTTAGCTTTTAATTTGAAACATTTACACGTTTAAAAACATAAAAAAGAAGAAGCAGAAAATGCAAATAAGCATGCGAAATTAGAAGATATCAATTTGCAAAAATAAAACAGAATGTTGATTATTCTGTGAAGATTTAATTCTCGCAACGCGCTTTTAAAAATATATACATGTGGAGCAGCACACGTCACCTTCACGGTATTCCCCTTGTGAATCTATATATTGACAGCATTCCTATTCCTGGAAGCGGGACAGGAACTTATTTTTCAAAATGCCATTATAGATGCCATTATTAATGCAACTCTCATACATTCTGTTTGAGACTAGTTATACGAGGGTCACGCTATACATTTTGAGATACAAGAAAAATACAGGTCTTTTTACGAAAATGATTTTATTTATGTTCAAAATAATCACCTCCTGCATCAATGCACTTTTGTAACCGAAGTTTCCACAACGTAAAAGCTTGAAGCCAGTCACCTTTTGGAATGCAAAAAATAGATGAATTGCTTCATCTATCTCATCCTCCTTCGTGAAACGTCGACCACGTAAATGTTTCTTTAGATTAAAGAACAACCAGAAATCACACATGGCCAAATCAGGCGAATAGGATGGATGTTCAATAACTTTTACCTTATTTTCACGTAAAAATTCAACTGTCTGCTGTGCACTGTGTGACGATGCATTGTCGTGATGCAACATTAACACGCGAATATTGACTGACTCAAGAACTGCAGGTAAACATTTTGTGGTGTACCAGTTTGCTGTGACTGTACGTTGATTTTCCAGCTTGATTGCTTTTACGAATCCGGTACTACGGCAGAAAACTGGGTACATACGAGGGAAGATCAGTAAGTACCCGTGTTTGAAGACAGGCGGCGCTGCTGAGGGAAGTTGGCATTACCGTCGTGTACTACCATCTGTCAGACAACACCATAATAAATTTCAGACTGATACATAAGTTAGTTTTTATTTGGCAGCCAGTTGTATCGCACGTGTTTCGTGTTTCTCGATAAAATGGAAAAAGAGCAATATCGATCCGTAATTCGCTTTTTATTTTTGGATGGAAAAACATGCGAAGAAATAAAAGCGAAGTTGGATGCTGACTATGGGGACCCTTCACCATCTATGACAACCGTAAGATATTGGTTCAACGAATTTAAACGTGGTCGTACATCTGTTTTTGATGAGGAGCGCCCAGGCCGCCCGGCAGACGTGGTTACCGAGGAAATCGTTGAAAAGGTCCACGACATGATTCTCGCTGATCGCCGAATGAAAGTGCGCGAAGTAGCAGAGGCCGTAGGCGTGTCGTACGGAACGGCAATTAATATTTTACATGATAAGTTATCGGTGAGAAAGGTGTCGGCCCGATGGGTGCCGCGATTGCTTACGGTGGACAACAAGCGGATACGGTTGTCAATGTCGAAGCAGTGTTTGGACCTCTTTAAGAGAAATTCGCAGGAGTTTTTGCGTCGAGTCGTCACCGTTGATGAAACCTGGATCCATTATTATACGCCAGAGTCCAAGCGACAGTCAAAACAATGGATTTTTCGGGGTGAATCTGCTCCGAAGAAGGCAAAGACGGTCCCATCGGCCGGAAAGGTTATGGCCACGATTTTTTGGGATTCCAACGGAATAATCCTCATGGAGTTTTTGCAGAAAGGAAGAACGGTCACGGGGCAGTACTACAGTGAATTATTGGACCGATTCGATATAAAATTGAAGGAGACACGGCCCCATTTGGCTAAGAAAAAAGTGCTGTTTCACCACGATAATGCACCAGCACATTCATCCAGAATTGTCGCGGTAAAGTTGCACGAACTGCACTACGAATTGCTGCCGCACCCACCGTACTCGCCTGACTTGGTTCCCTGCGACTTCTTTCTGTTCCCCAACATGAAAACGTGGCTCGGGGGAAGAAATATTCAGCTCAAACGAGGAGGATATCGTCGAGACAGAAGCGTATTTTGCAGAGTTTGACAAATCGTATTTTTTGGAGGGGTTAAAGAAATGGCAGAAACGTTGGGAAAAGTGTATTGTACTAAAAGGTGATTACGTTGAAAAATAAATAAAAAATTTGTGAAAAACTTGCGTCTTCTTTCGTAACACGGGTATTTATTGATCCACCCTCGTAACTTTCTTGACAGCCCTTTGCTTTTTGGCCATTGTTGGTGTTGGAGCATCTTCGTGGATCCACACACGGCTCTCCTAGCGGGTAGGAATATTGTAAAATGGGATGTAAGTTTCATCACCTGTTACTATTTTTTATAGAATGCGATGTTCACCATTATTTAACATTTCTAACGTTTCCCACGTTTCCCAAGTGATTGTTACTTGCCCTGCTTTTTGGAAATCGTTAACCGTATGTGACACCCAACGAGTAACAATTTTTTGCATCCGAAGATGATCATGTAAAATTGAATTCACTGTTGCGGATACAACACCAAGAATTGCCTCAATCGTTTGATAGGTGCATTTTGGATCTTCGTCGATCATACGTCTCACTCTCTCAATGTTTCCATTAGTAACTGAAGAACAGGGCCTACCAGCACGTTCCTCATCACCAAACGATATCCGTCCTCTTTTAAATTCGTTATACTAGCGAAACACAGTTGCACGTGAATGACTTTCATCACCAAATGCGAGTTGCAATCGTTCAAGACTTTGTTGTTCACTTAAACCGACCTTAAAGTCGTAGTAGATCATTGCGCGTATATGTTCTCTTGACAAGTCCATGTTTCGATGACAAATCGTATCTACTACGTTAGATGACTATGATAGCAGCGACTCAACTGACAGTCACAGTTTACTACTTAAGGATGGTGTTATTTGGAAATGCAGTGTTGCCATCTCAAACTTCTCTAATTTCGTTCAATCCACTCGTGGTAATGTCAACGTAGGTATACCTCACGAGTTTTGTCCTCGACCCTACTCTGTTTCTACTTTATAGTAATTATTTGCCATACAGTATCGGTTTTGATGAGCAGATTATTTTATATGCTGATGACATCAATATATTAGTGAGTTTCACACGTATATTTGAATTAAAGCAAAAAGCAGACGTATTTTCTCAAATATTATGGCGTAACAGCCGAAACGTATGTTAGAATTATTGTAATAAAACCAGTGAAATATAGACAAGTGTTTTATTCTTAATATTTAATTAAGTCAATTACTAAAATGTTTCTCCAAGAAGTATCTGCAACATCAATTAATTATGTTAAATAACCAAAACGCCGATCAAACAAATTTGGCTTATTTTCTCAATAAAACCAAGCATATTTAAGTATAGATATCCAAGGATACAATTATTCTTTAACATCTTCCACGAAAGTATTACGATTTATAATTAATCTCATATTGACTTTTTATGTATAAATTTAGCCAGAAACTGTTTTGTTCTGACACAGCTTAAAAATCTTATAACATTGATGTTTGATTAACATTTTACTACTCAAACTATATCTCGCGTATACGTTATGGTATCATGCATTGGGTCGCCTCATGCTGAAAGAATCCTTGTCTTACAGAAAAAAAGCTGAGGATTATATACAGAGTGTTTCACCTCAAGCTCCTTCACTTGAGGTGAAACATGAGACAAATTAGTTTGGCATCATTATACAGTTGGCAGTAGATGTTTCAATAATTCGGAAACTTGAATGTATGTTTAAAGGTTACGTCGACAACAACTAACACACATACGAATGACAGGACTGTCAAACAAACTGTAAATAGCCATAATCGGTATCTGACAAACGTAAACATTCTCTAAACTAGGGAATTTTATGCTACTACCATACTTGACTTTAGATGGATCTATATGATTTAAAATACCGCGATTCTTGTAATATATTCAAATCTGTCTGCTAATATTTTATGACTTATATATTCGGGAAACTCTTTCATATGTTTATAAATATAGCGCCTGGAAACGTAGTAAGTTAACGATACTGCTGCGCAAGACGCGACCTCGCTAACTTTACTTCCCCGATATGTTTATTCAATGGTATAGTGTAGCATTTCATTGGATAAGCAATAGGGATAGGTCAGAAGTAGGTTACGTATCCATCGTCGACGTATCTGATCAGACTGGGCACAAATACGCCTGGCACCTGGTATTGTACCTCCCTTCTCTCTTATCTAGTGTACTGGTGGGGTATCGTTCACGTCTCCACCGTTAACTTACACGTTTCCAGACGGTATATCTGAACGTTAGTCATGAGTACAACACTCAACAACGAAGTATCTACTATCTGGGGCTGATAAACTTCCTATTCATCAGAAAAGATGTTTCTTATAGACTGTAAAGTATATAACACATTGACCAATTTTCCGTAGGTCCGCAGTCATATCTTCGTGATAATCGACACAAGAAGATGCGTTTGCCTCTGGAAAGAGGAAACCTTGACATATATTTAGACTCATCATTCCATCCTTTCTTGACAAAGTCATGGCTATCGTACCAAGTTTCGTCTAAATATCAAATAAACTGATTTTCCTCTCGGAACGTCTTTAATTTCGTTAAATATTCGTTTCTAAGTAGCTGTATTACTGGAGAGTCTATAATCCTTCTTCGTCAATAGGTTTGAATTAAAAAACATTTTGCTTTAAAATTCGCGACGAACTAAATTACGCTAAAAGTAGATAAAATATGATCCATTTGCACGTTTACATTCCGACCTTCCAAAACATACCTGCAGCTGTGCTCAGGTACTTGTTTGTAATAAATTTTACAGTTCTAATCCTTTAGTCGGGTCGCTATATCGTGGAATGAACTATAATAATAAATTTCTATATATTCTTGGTAGTAATTGTTTTGATCAATATATTCAATCCATTTTGTGATCATCAGAGACCTTAATACAGGACAAGTGTTTTTATTTTTAGCATGGGATCTCAGAAACTACAATAGATAGAGATTTGGTTAAACGGGGAAAGAAGTGCAGTTTTACAATCTTGACTTAGTGCTGCCGTTGTATTTCAGCAAAAGTTCACAGCTTACTAGTGTTTTGCAAAAAACTAAATGTCTCAATTTCCTTTAATCTCTATTGTTAAATTTAGAAAAAAGTTGAAAAGGGAAAATATTAAGGCAGCTATACCCTCTATCAATCCGCATTAATTAACTTTTTATTGGACTCGCTATTTTCGGCTTATGACACAAACTTTTGTTTTCTTAAATGGCACTCATAGTTCGCTATGACTTCATTAAAACTAACTTATTTTTCCTGTTACAACAGTGTACCACTTCATAAGGTTATTGTGTTAAATTAACGAATCATCAAATCTCTTATCTATTATAGTTTCCGAGATCCCCATACAAAAAAATGAAGAAAAAACTCGCCCTGTATATCAATCGAACTCGCACGTGTAAAATAGTGATATTTCATATTTATAATTTATTAAGAAGCAGTTAATTGAGACAATTTACACATTGCTAACTATGAAGGATTTAATAGCATACATGAAATGATAATTATTGAAAAAGCATTTAGTTAGTTCGAGTAACGAATGTAGACAATAGATATGATAAATATTCCTTACCGACGTCCATACCACTGTGACATTGTTTTAAGTGAGCCAACAGATAAGAATAATTCAAGTTAAAACAGCAGGTGGTACAAAAGGTCACCGTAGGTGCTATTGGAAAAAATAAATTTTGCAACACTTTGAATTCATCGTCCATATAATTCCATACTTGGTGGAAAGATCGGACAGGTTCAATGTATGTCGTCAAATCTTGTAATCTCGCCTGATGATAAACCTCTAACGCATGCTTAGTGGGTTTATCTACTTCAACAAGACATATCATACAAGTGAATTTATTATTTGGAGATGCTTGTATAATATCGACGTTTAAACAATTCATTTTGCGTACTTCCTCGTTAATTTGTTGTGGATACATGCCAGCCAGAACCTCGGCATCTGAAACAAACAAAAATACAATTATATTTAGTATAATATTGTCCGTATCATATCTTTCAATATATAATTAAAATTACGGCGCTTTGTTAAACGATACCATCAATGGGATCAACTCGAGACATTTTTATCAAGTGTTTAATGATTGTCACTATCCAAAAATACACAAATACCAATTTAGAAAAGAAAAAAAAACTGTATATTTATCGCGTAGTGAAACCCTTTATACAATTTGAGCTGTTAGAACTATTTCTAAAGTTAATTTATTTCTTCTGACGTTTATTAGGCAGTTCGTCTGCTGGCATTTATGTTGAGGGAGCCTTGATAAGAACTCTACTACTTCTTAAATTAATTGTTGGGTCAATCATTAGAAGAAAATATATATACTATTTCGTCATAAAGAGAAATTTATTTAATTGTATATATGTATGTTAAATATAAGTAAATCTAGGATATAGAATTCACATATACATTTACAATTTTATCAATATTCGACGTTCATTTTCAAATTGAACCCACTGTATAAACAGAATAATTAAATCGTAAAACTTTCTCTAGATTCTAAGATGCGGCATCTTTTATATTTGCAAATTGATTACTTTATGAATTAGATCGCTTGTATTATTACCTAGTTTTATTAGTGAACGAATTCAATTACACAGTGTTTCATCTAACCATCTTAAGCTCACGCTTACTAAATAGGTATTAATAAATTCCATTACTAAACACAAATTGACATATAATAAAATCAATAAGTTACCAAGGCATACGTGATTTTGAAAAAGTATAATGGGAAGTTGCATTAACATTTAAAGTTTCCTAGTCCGGAAATCTAACGGCCCCTCGTAGATAAGATAAATGGGAATATGCAGGGTGTAGATGAAATACGCCGACGTACGCTAATATATAATAGAAGACAGCAATTCAAATCTACAAAAGATTTATTCTATCGAAACTATCGAAAATTTTTGAGGAAATTTAGGAACACAAAGTGTTTCAAATACGATCCTGTATTCAAATTCAATCTAAATAGAAATTATATTTTGTGAAAAGTTTTATAAACATGTATTCATTAATTTCCTAGATATAAATTATCTTATTGCTTATTCATCAGGTGTTCTGTTGTCATTTATAAGTAGGTCAATGGCCTGACCTTTGTAATATCGAAAAAAAATACAATATCGAGTTTCTTTACAAATTTTAAAGAATATAACTGTTTTGTGGTGATATGGTATTTGTAATTAAGTTGTCTTTATATTCAATTCATGCCGAGAAATAATAAATTACATTTGTAATTTTTAATTGAATGTTCATATTTTTTCCTGTTTGCTATTTGCCTCTTTTTTAATGACAATTTCTTTGCGCTAAAAAGGGTAGATTTATGTGAAACAAGTGGAATGCTTAAAGGAGATGTTCAATATGGATGCCATTTGCGTAAATACAAGCTTCTAACCGATCGGTAAACCTTCGAAGTACACGATTTAACACGGCTCGGTCTTCATCGATGCGGGCCGCAGCTTGAAAAATACGTTGCCGAAGATTATTTTCGTTGACAATTTTAGTACCTTTACAAACTGAACCTTTAATTAAGCCCCATAAGAAAAAATCTAACGTCCTACCATCGAGGATATGAATGATTTAAAAAGTTGCATATTTCACGAGAATAACGGGCAGGTGCACCATCAATGCATAAACCACATACGACCTCGGGTTTCTAGAGGAACATCGTCTAGAGAATCGAGTAGCGAATTCTCCAAGAAATCCGAGTACCCCAGTCCGTTAAGTTGTGTAGGTTGTACGTGCGGCCCTAACAATTAATTACCAACAATTCTGGCCCACATATTTATTGCAAAACGGTGTTAGACTCTACCTTGATATATGATGTGGGGGTTTGCATTGGCCCAGTAATGAATGTTGTGAAAATTTAAAATACCGTCCCTTGTAAAAGTACACTCATCGGTAAATAACACCCTTGAGGTAAAGTGGCCGTTGTATAAGATTTCGATTGAACCATCTACAAAGTTAATTCTTGCTAGGCGATCAGGTTTCCGTAAGTTCTTGGACACGTGGCGGAGTTGTGTGAAACGCCTACCTTTCTCGCAGCAGCTTAGGTACTTAATTTGGATATTCATTTACAATATCCAAAACTTGTTTCTCCGCATCTACTACCCCACGTGGTCTTTCACGGCAACGGCCTTCATAACTTGGACGCAATGTATCGCGATCTTCGAATCTATACACGGTTTGTAAAATTAAGTCAGTTGATGGACATCTTCGGTTCGGAAACCGCTCTTCCTAAATATGTCTAGTAGCTCTCTAACATTTCCAACTGTTTCACCGTATAGTAGGACTATACGTTAATTCGTGATTTGAATAAGCCATACTTCACGGAAGTTGATAACAGACTAACTTCTGATTTACAGAAGAAGTAGATGCATCATCTCATCTACTACTCCAACCATTACATTTTAGTAGAGGTGGCGCTGCAGTTACAAAGGAATACTAAATTTACCAGAGTCAGATTGAGCCACACGTGTTTATTAAATTTTTTTTTTCTTTGATCTCATTCGAGATAGAGTTTTCGTGCATTACCATTTTATGCTTAATATTATTACAGCTATTATATATTAAAGTACGTCGTCATATTTCGTTTACACCCTGTATATTATATAAATAGCAAATAATATGCATTTAATTTCTCCGAATATTATAAAATTATGACCAGTTTACTTACCTGGTATTTTTCTTGGCGGCTCCTCTTCAATCTCTGTGAATGGTACATCATTGCTAGTTCCTACAAAATAATAATCGATGCATTCAATTGCTGTTTTTGAGGTGACAATATTATTACCACAATCACTATAATTCATACTAGACAATGTATTACGATGCCTTACCCATTCCAAATGCTTTTGCAGTCCTTTTTTAGCAACTCTTTTATCACAAATAGTGCAATAGAATAAATTACTTTTATTATTAATAAATGGTATGTGATTCCAATAGATAGAATTTAACTCAGCCAAAAACTTGTGATATCTCACTACATTCTTGGTAATTTTATCGTCACAGACCAAATTTATATGATACTTAGAGGCCAAATGATCTAATGCATCTCCTTCAGTGACTTTAACTTTACAAACCAAACAATATAGACATTGGTAAGAACTTTGCATTACAGGATAGCTATTTTCTCTTACTATTATATTACATTGGGGTGGACTATGTTCAAAGTATGTCTGTAATGCTTTCTGTGAATAAGGTCCCGGTAATTGAGGAAAGTCGTCCTTCAATTTATCTTTCAGACCTATTAGAAGAATAGAGAATTTAAAGTATAAACACATCTGTGCATTTTGATTATAAAGAAGCCAGATTTCTAATTTTTTACGGCGAAAATTATTACGATATTAGTGAAGTAAAAAAGTATTTAATATTTAATTTAGCTATAAGACATCATTATATACGAAAATCGGAAAATACTTTGTTTAATTATCAATATTTACTTCAATAAGATAAACTGCGCACTGCAATTGACAGATTTTCGTTGACGAGGGTGGTATGTAATGTTCCTGGTCTCGCCCATAGATGGCAGCACTACCTGCATGATTTTTTTCCCCTAATATTGGTACACTGTTAGTAGATGTGGCGTGAAATTGCAAGTCATTTCAGCATAGCCAGCAGTTGGCTGTAGGCCAGCGATGCACATACCGCGGCCCGCATGCGGCCCACTGTCCATATTTGCGGCCCGCCAACGAATTTTAAAAATTGTTCGAAAACCTACAAAAGTAGGTAAAAATCCATTCAAATCAATATTTCTTAACTTTTTATTTTATTCTAACTTTTGTAATTATTAGTAAGATATGTATCTTTAAGTAACTACTACTTTCTTGTTCAGGTTTACTACGTAGGATAAGTATGCTCCTCGTCCTTCCAAGCATATTGTTACGAGACTAGAAATCTGTCGAACCAACTAGATTACTCGAAGATTCGCGAAACGCGTCGGTATTATCCCCGAACAATGTGATAGGTTCTCGATGTTAGGTAACTCGTATAAATACAACGCATCGCCCGCTATCGGGGCAGTTAAGTTTTAACTACGGAGAAGCGAACGTTATATTGCTTGAATTGTAATCTGTGAAGAATAAATATTTCGTCGTTCGAACTTGGCATCTACCTACGTAACAATATATCAATTTTGATATGGATAAACCAGGCCCCAGTAAAAAAACGTAGTCGTAAGGTTGAAGATGAAAATCGCCAGTTTCAAGATATTTGGACCGAAAAATACTTTTTTATTCCATCGCATAACAAAAGTGTCTGTTTAATATGCAAGAGTAGTCTTTCTATTCCGAAGGAATATAATGTGAAAAGGCATTATGAAACCCACCTTCATACTTTTACCAAATGAACCGGCGAAAATCGAACGCAAAAAATTTCCACTTTACAAAGGGAACTAATAGGCCAGCAAGCTATGTTTACAAAACCAATTCAAGATGCTGAAACAGCTACTGAAGTTAGCTTTGAAATATCTCGAATAATAGCGAAAACTTGTCGGCCTTCTAAAGATGGTGAGTTTGTTAAGCAGTGTTTAGATATCGCCGCAAAAAAATGTGTCCGAAAGATGCAAAGAGGTTTGAGAAAATTCAACTATATCGGACGACTGTTCAAAGAAGACTTACCACATTAGCAGCTAATATAGAAGAGCAATTAGCTACGAAATCGGAAAGCTTTGAGTATTTTTCTCTAGCACTCGACGAATCTACAGATATAAGTTCCACTGCTCAACTCTTAATATTTTTACGAGGTGTAACGCAAAATTTTGAAGTGAGTGAAGAACTGATTGGTATGAGTTCTTTGACAAGCCAAACCAAGGGGAGTGACATGCTCAAAGCTCTTCTGGAAAAATGTTCTATAATGGATTTGAATTTAACGAAATGATCTGGAATTACGACTGACGGAGCACCTTCAATGGTTGGAAGTAAATCTGGAATAATAACTATGTTAAAAGAGTATTTACAAACTAAAAACATAGATACCAAGGAACTAATGCAGTTTCATTGCTTTATACATCAAGAGGCCCTCTGTTCAAAATTATTGGGATTTGAAAATGTGATGAAAGTTGTAGTACCTACTGTAAACTTTATACAGTGACGAGGTCTCAATCACCGACACAATTTCTCGAGGATATTGAAAGCGAATATGGTGATCTCCTGTTTTACACTGAAGTAAGGTGGCTAAGTCGTGGGTTGTCACTAGAGTGGTTTCTTAACTTGATTGAAGAAATCAAAATATTTCTGGCGGAAAAGAAAAAGGACGTCTCCGAACTCGACAACCCTGGTTGTGTGACTTAGCGTTTCTTGTAGGCATCCACAAATCACTTGAATGTCTTAAATACGCGACTCCAAGGCAAAGATCAATTGATTTCGCAGTTATACTCTCATGTTTCGTCCATTCAATGCAAATTGAGTCTTTTCTGGACACAAATCAATTCAGCCAATTACAGCCATTTTCCGAACTACAAACAAATTATGGAGAAATTCAATAAAACTGATGTCAATTTCGCTTATGTTGAGAAATTGCTATTTTAATACAAGCTTTTCATGATCGTTTTCTAGACTTCAAAAAAGTTAAACCTCTATTAGACATTTTCAGCAATCCTTTCAACATTTCACCCGAAAATGCACCGGAATCAATACAGCTGGAATTGATAGACATGCAAAATGATGATAATTTACGAAACAAGTTTAGTGAAGGTAATTTACTCAACTTTTACCGTTGCGTTGACAAAACCGCTTATAAAGAGTTGCGAATAAATGCATTGAAATGCGCAAGCTTATTTGGATCGACGTATATTTGTGAGCAAACGTTTCCAGTGATGAAACTTAACAAAACAAAAAATCGAAACCGTCTAGCAAATGAAAATCTGGAAGCAATTTTACGTGTGGCGACAAGTAATGTGGAGCCAAACATAAACAAAATTGTTAAGTCAATGCAATGTCATGCATCAAAATAATAAAACATGAAATATTACATTGTAATGATTAGATTACATTACGATTACATAATTACAACAAACATTTTTGAATGTTCTTTTATTTTTATCATTTGTAGTAATTCATACTATTTAAAAATAAAAATATTTGTGTTAATAAGTATTCTTTGTAGTGGCCCGTCCTTGGCTTATAATTTTCCCGAGTGGCCCCTGTTCCCTATAAGTCTGTGCATCCCTGCTGTAGGCAGTTGTTTAAATCAGTTGCGATGAGTGTGTTGGACATGGAGAATATCGAGTATAAATGCATATGGTGACTATTGTCTTTCAATTTCAACCGTGAAGAAATGGGTTGGCGTGTTTAACCGTGAAGAAATGGGTGGGCGTGTTTAACCGTGGCTGTGAAAGCCTCCAAGGTAATCCACGTGAAAGACGTCTGAAAAGTGCAACCATACCGGAAATCATGGAAAAAGCTTACGATATAATTTTGAAAGATCGGCATATGAAGGTGCATGAAATGAAATGCAGTAAAAAAAACGCGTTGGTTACATTTTGCACGTGGAATTTCACATGAAGAAGTTTTGTGCAAGATGGGTGCCGCGTATGCTCACTGCGGATTCGCAGGACACTTTCCAAACAATGCTCGGCGCGTTTTAGGAAAAACAGAAGGGGTTTTCTGCATAGATATGTGACAATGGATGAAACATGGATTCATATTACGCACCAGAATCGAAACAACAATTCATGTGAACAGAAGCCCCCAAGAAGGTGAAGACGGTGACATCGGCGGGAAAGATCTCGGCATCGGTGTTTCAGGATGCCAAAGTAATTATGTTGATCGATTATCTTGAAAAATGTAAAACAATAACGGGAGAATACCGTTCTACCTTCTAACGAAACTGTATGCAAAAATGTATGAAACAGATCCGGCTTACAGATGAAAAAATCATCTTCCATCAAGACAATGTACCTGGGCACAAGTATCTTGGCGATAGGAAAATTGAGAGATTTGTAATATGAAGTACTGGAATATCCACCTCAAACCCCAGATTTGAATCCCTCGGTCTTCCATATCTTCCCAAACCTTAAAATCTTCTTCACTAGTGAATGTTTTTGTCCAATCAAGAAGCGATTACGTCTGTAAAAGGGTACTTTGCAGTACTGTAGTGTTCCAGCGGAACACTACAGGGACGGGATAATGGCTCTAGAACGTCGTTGAATGAAATGTATTGAAATTAAACGAGATTATGTTGAAAAATAAAAAATTTCAGAAAACATAAATTGTCATTTTCGGTATCAGATTAAAAATATTACAAACAACCCTCGTATTATCTATATGTAAATGTCACTGTAGTGAGTTGGTGTATTTAATAAATAATTATTTATGAGTCAACATTAAATCCTAAGAACTATTCGTAGATGTTTCCAGATGTAGACCCATTAATTGCAAGTACAAAGGTGTTTACGCGTTGACACGTTAAATATTTTGATAATATTAAGAACGTGGTTTTCATTCGATCCCAAAGAAAGCCAGTCAAAATTTCAAGATAGGTTAAAACAGAGTTAAAAACTATTTAGAACAATTACGGCGGACTAGTGGAGGCAATAAAAAAAAAATTAGAAAATCCTTCGGTGTTGTTAGTTAAATCTCTGCAAATAGTGCAACATGTTCACGCGCAGCTATGCGCAATAGAAGGCACAAAAAATGTTTGTGTTTTAGAGAAGATTCAGATTTTGCCACATTAAAACAAACTTGTGAAGGTGCGACAACAAAATCTCGTTATGTTGTTTTTAAGATTACTTTAATTACGCAAATATAACATCAATATACGTAGAACACTCGCTTTCTGCATATAAGCACATTTTTTCTCCGCAGCGTACCCGATGTGCGAAAATTACTGTGGAACCACGTCTGATATTGCAAATATTTAACCGATTTTACCCAGTTTGCGACTTCACGGAAGATGTTTCAAATGGTAAGCGTTCCCCCAAAATTTAACCTTATTATTTATTTATACAGGTTTCGGTGCACTTCGGTTTTTAACAGTCATAATTTATTACTCTAAACGAGCGAAGTGCGCTCATCGTTGTCAGGCGGCGACTGACAAAAAATATATAGCCGCCGGTGCGATGTTACTCGAATGAAACTCTTCACTAATAGTAGAGATCTATCTATAGTACCTGCTAATTAAATTAGCATATTTCTCCTTTATAAGGCAAATATTTTACTCAAGCACGAGTGTAATTCACGTTTTAGGAGTATCTCCACGATTTTCGTATAGTGTTGATAGAACTTATAGCAAAGCTAACACGGCATACACTTTCTGTACCTGTACCAATGGACATACACATCGTATTTTACCAACGCTATTATCGGCGTTGTCTCTTTTGTCCGTTAGATGCCACGAGTTTATCTGATAGAACAAAATTTACTATTTGTTCCGAAGGACGAGCCGTTAAACGTCACTTCATTAACCAAACTGATGAGCTCGTAAGACAGAAACACATATTACAATGGATTTTTCCATTCAGAAGAGAGAAAAAAGAAGAATTATATTGAACAGTATTTGTATAACATGAATTTAAAACGCATTTTTGAATTTTTATTTATATTTATTATGTTTGTAATTATCTTTTTGACCGGCCCTATATGAATATTATATTAGACCGTTGGGTTCGGCAAAATGTTGTACTATTGAGTTCGATGTATGAGATTTTTGCGATATTTTATTTAGAGATACCAGTACTGGCAAACCAGATGGTCAGAGAGAATAAAAAAACCTCATTTTTATTCTCCTGTTTTTACGTAAATTCGGGTTATTTGTTTTGATGCTTTAATTTGTGCATTTTAAAATTAATTACGATTTGCACGAGTGTTTGTGATCTCGTTTCTTTTTGGTAGTAAATTTTAATAATGGTATCTCTCGCGTAGTTTAGTGTTGGATGTGATTAGATCGATGTAAGTACATTGAACAATTAATTTATATAATTGCTACTACGATAATTTGCTTATGTTTGTAATGGTAGTTTAGAATTTGCATAAATTTTGATATAAATATTAGTATATGAATAATTCAAGAAAATTGTCATGTTTTTGGTAATGGAGTTTTTTTAGTCAAGATGTTCTAGATCGTTTTAAATTCAGGTTGGTTTTTTGTTGCTGGGTTTGATTTTGTCATGTTTTATTGCGCATGACTGTAAGGCTGTCACGCGTACTCGATAACTTGGTGGTTGTTGACATTTGATTTTGTTGGGGATACAGTTAGAGGTCAAACTTGACAAGTTTCTTAATTATTTATTAATTATATGTTTGCTCGAGAGTCACAGGGAGTTTTTCTCTTTGTGCGTGCCATTATCATAAAGAGTGTTTCCTCCTAAGCTACTGTTAATTTTGCTTTAGCTCCCTATACACTCGGTAAAGAGATTTTTTTTTATTTTTATTTTTTTTAATAAACGAAAATGATGAAAGTGTGACTTTTCTATTAATGCTAATTGTTTTACTTTAAATTTAAACTCGGCCCATATCCGTGAGGATGACCCCTGAAGTAGAAGCTCAAGGAAGGCAACACGACTGAAGTCAGCTGGGAGAATAAGTTGCGGTGTATAGATTGCAGTGCGAACTTAAGTTAAAATAATAATTAAAAGCACATTCCACTGCAATATGTCTTTGGCTGAAGTGAACGTTGGTAAAATACGAGGTGTATGTCCATCTGTACAGTTATAGAATGTGTATGCATATACGTATCATTTGTAACAAGTGTTTAATACGGCTTACGCATTGATATATTAAATTTCTTTGAAATATTTTTTAGGCCAAATAACGAGTGATCATTAAAATTTTCGCTCAAGTAAGCCATGTACACGAAAAGTACTTATGTCCTAACTTAAGTTATTAGAGGAGATCTGTCATTATAATTTCAAACGTCATGATTGTTAAAAAATAATTTGAAATGCTGACTTTTATATTAAATATATTTATAATTTTTATACAAAGTAATAGAATATTATAAAAAATGTGTAAAATGTTGACCATTCTCCACCAAGCATAATCGCACTCTATTTCGTAGAGCATTGAAAACATTGATCAGTATTTGCGGTGAGTTATTGATGTGTTCACATTTTTCTATGATTTTATGTCTTAACTCTTGTAGATTATTAATTGGTGTTTCATAAATAATATTCTTTATATATGGCCACACAAAAAAATGCATGACTGTTAAATCACACGATCGTGGCGGATATGGAATCGCTGTATTTCTACTTATTATCCTATCGCCATAAAATTGTTGCAAAAACTGAATATTTTCAAGTGTAACGTGAGATGTAGCCCCATCCTGTTGAAAATATCCGACCTGGAGTTCATCATTAGTCAATTGATTAGTAAAAACACTGAGAATTTTGTTACGATATTTCTCCGATGTTATCGTGCCCTCAAAGAATATTGGTCCTATTAATCGGTGACGACTCATACCTACCAATACGCCTATTTTTTCTGGATGTAGAGGAACTTCTCTGTAGAAATGAGGATTTTCACTGGACCACATACGCATATTTTGCGAATTAACATAACCTTTCAAATAAAACCAAGCTTCATCGGTGAAAAAAGTATGATTTAAAATATTGTCTGTCATTGTTTGAATAAACCATTGGCAAAATTGTGTTCTTTTTTCATAATCCGTAGGTAATAGATTTTGTACAGAAGTTAATTTATATGGGGATACATGTGCAAGTCCTTTTTTAAAATTTTTTGACATGTTCCATACGAAAGCCCTACTTGTTGCGAAACTCTGCGAATAGATGTTTGAGGAGATTCGTTAATAATTTGTCTGACATTTTCAATTACGCCGCGACTTCTCTTGAGAGGAGGACCGCTTCCTTTTTTCCTTAAAATACTGCCTGTTTGACGAAAAAGATTTACACAATGCATTAGCGTATCACGGAAGGTTTTATAGCTAGGAACAGTATCTGGATATCTCTCTTCAAACTCCTCAAGGCAATTTTCTATTGAATGCTGCCAAATACCATCAATTTTTTGAGATGTCAGGAAGTAACATTCTACCATAAACGCTTTATGCATATCATTAAAGGCCATTACTTTTTCTTTTGATGAAACTTTAAAATATATATTTGACACTGACAGATGTTTGAAATAACATCTTAATGACTAAAGCTACGACATAATTTTTAAATACACGACCAGCTACGAGTGAAAATTTTAATGATCGCTGGTTAGTTAAATACATACTATATTCGGCCTCTTTATGAAACTGATCCAAATGGTCCTTTAATTTGCAGTATTCCACATGTATTCCGCATTTCATGCAGAACGTCAAAAGCAATGTTGATGGAATAAAATCAATTGGAACCTCATTATATGGTAAACCTAATTTTTTTAACTGTAATAAATATTCATCAATCTCTTTAATTTTAAATCTGAGCCGCCTGTTGTGTTTGGGGTTCTTTATGTGATCGTCAATTCCATTATGACATTTTACACGACAGTACAGGCAATAATATTTGTTATTTACAATTGAAATCCAAGATTCTGTTTGAACGGTATTCATATGGGCGTCGCAATCTAAAATAAGTAACATTTTATTAAATTTACCCATCACTTATTGATAACGCGATTTACGTCCATTCTCACCTATCTATATTCAAAAAGCGATAAAAAAGCTATTTTTAAATTTTGATTATTTAGTTCAAACCCCGAATAGGGACCAAAGTGTGATAGGTTACTAGTCAAACAAATGGAATTTATTTACAAGCGGCAGTGGTTTTCGAAGATTTCTTGTAATTTGCAGTTTATTTCGTCTTGTTTTTTATTTTAAGTCCGTTTTAGACAATGTCTATTTTTCCAGAAAATTTACCAGATGATATGCGTTCCAAAAATAGATACCGAGTAAAACATTTTACGTCTAATTTACCAGCAAATTTGAAATTTAATAGAAAAAGTTCTATTAAATCCATGTCTAAACGGCGCACGAGACGTCTGCGCAAGAAGGTCGCCACATTTTGATGCCGCTTGACTGCTAAACATAACCCTTGTGTCAGTTGGTATTTGTTTTGTCAAAAAGTATTGATTTTGAATTTCTAAAAATGTCGTGGAGTCAGGAGCTAGTGTCGACGTTGATTGACGAAGTTAAAAAATATCCTTGTTGGTACGACGTGAGAAGAAAGGCTCACAAGAATACGCATTTTCAGCAACAATGTTTGCAAGCGTAATAATCCGTTTATTAGTAATTAGTAATTCTTCAAACTGTACATTAGGGGATCTTCTACTAACAATTCGGTGTTTAAAATTCCTTCATTCTGTAATCTTCTGTTGATCCAAGACTTCATCTATACATCCCGTCTCCATTTGCTGCGTTTTTTTAAATAACTTGCGATATTATTGTCGTTGCTAATGTTGTTGCAACAGCTCCTAATACAATATTAGTGGATGTCATCGCTAACGTAGTTTCTATCAAATTTCCAAGACTAATAATTATCTATTTTACAGACACGTAAACCGTATAATATTATTGCGACACGTAAAGCTATGTTTGAGTTTGTGTTTATGTGGAAATGTCAAGCAAGTGTATGAAATAAATACAATAGATGGCGCATCATGTTCTGCGCATCGAAAAATGTTACTGTCCCGTGGATTTTTTTGTAACTTGGACAAATAATATGATGATATAAGTGTAAAACATAAATTTGCAAGATGTCATAAGAAATTTTCTGTCTAACTTACAGGCATTTTGGTAAATTTTCTGGCAAAATAGAAATCGTCTAAAACGAGCTTTATAGTATCTTATAGGTAAAGTAGAAGATATTGCAAATGACAAGTGTTAGAATAAAAACATTATTGAAGACCGGAATGTATTATCAAAGCAAAATCACAAAATATGAAAATGTTTTGCATAAGATGGTAGCACTTTATTCATTAAACTAGTTCAAAACTCGGATAAACAAATGTATAAAAAATTATTAGATTTTAATTTCGGCCAGTTTCAACAGATGAAGTTGAGGAAAAATATGAAGTTTTAGAATATTTTTCAAAAGTTACACAATTATTCATGTTATCTCAGAGTTGAATCGTCTACAGAGAGGTCATATATATACTCTGTTACAAGTTATAGTGCGAACGGCAAGCTTCCACAGTTGCTTGAATACGACAGGTGGTATGCAATAAAAGTAATCGATATGAGAAACACGCCATAGACCAGTATTATTAATATTTGATTATAAATATTAAAAGTATACGTGTATTATAATATGAATGTGTATTTATACGAACTGTCACCTACGCTATGTGAAATACCCGAATACATTTCGCACTCTTACTTTATTCTGTAAATTGTATGACAGTTAATTTACAAATTACGCAAACATATAAACAAAGGGATATGAAAACATCTAACACTTGTTATATAAAAAAGTCTGTATCACACTCAAACTATGATTTCGGTGGAATCTTCGTCAGTGTTTAAATTCATTATGAGCTCCCGATGCATCCTTGTGAAATCTGAAATCGTTATACTTTGCTTTAACTTTCGTAACATGATTTATTGCATTGCGCTATGCCGTTTGTAGAAATGTTTTTTATATCTTATTTTATTAGTTTAATTAGTTTAATCTCACTGAATTTCGGTGATTTTGTTCTTCGAGTTCTACCCATATCAATTCAATAGGTTTAAAAATGCAGTGATACGGCGGCAAACGAAACACATCATTATTTGTTTTTTTCTTGCGATTGTATCTACTACATATACCTTTGTGAATTTAAATGACTTCATGCATTCAAGCACTTTCTTTTTTGTATAAAAACCTTTAAAGAAAATGTTGTCATATAGAAACTTTTGTATAGTTCCATTGCTACTGGGTATTTTCTTTTGTAAACGAGAATGGTAGGGTGCATTATCAATAACAATCACGCTATTTGTACTTAACTTTGGTATTAAATTATTTTCAAACCAATCTTCGAATATTGATGCAGACATGTCTTCGTGGTAATCTAAGGAACAATCTTTTTTTTTCTGTTTTTTTGCAATGTTTCACTGCGTATATATATATATATATATATATAAGAATTTTTTAATTTAATTTTAAATAATATATTTCTTCAAATATATTTCGAATTTAAAATATTAATTCAAACCTAGACATTTTCCGTATACATTCATTTGCAAAGATAAAACCTTTCTTTTGTTATCATACTAGCCGACCGACCCTTCGACATCTACCTGATTGAACGGTCAATTCACATCTAACGTTCGTTTACAATTTTTACATTTCATTTTAACTTAATTATTTCATTAATTACGTACAACTCTTCTTCATAATTATATCATGTCACATATCATTCTTAAGCTTCCTTTAGAAGGATTATTTTAGTGATATTTATTTCATCGATATCACAACTTTTTAGCTCGCGCTTTCGATTAGTTCTTAATTCTTAGACATCACAACTTCGATCCCCCTTTCAACTCTGGGCCATAAAATATGACCTTTTCCAAACCAGTCTTCTCTTACACCGAACTCATCCTCTTCGATTTGCAACTCTTGTAAGATACACATCGCTCAAATTAGACACGTGCTGTTCCATCATCCAAGTGCTATTCGGCCTTGCTTTCCACATGTCCGATCGATCGCGACATGCTCGCAACACAAAGGTAATCTGTATTGTTTAAATATATATTATTCTTTTACCTAAACACATTAAATTAACTGCATAATTTAACTTTCTTTCCAGTCCATATTTCTTTATATTCATATTTAGTTAAGTACTTGTTTATCGTATTGGTAGATATTACTTTTATTTAACCATTTTAATACATTTTAAATCGTTTAATTTCTTATGTAAATATTAAATGAAAACTGTAAGGACAACGTTGTTGTTTTCATTTAGTTAATAAGTTGTAATGTATTTATTTCAGTACATTACACACGAAGCCTTTGATGCAACTTGGCCACCATTTATTATCTGAATATTTACAGTATTGTTAGGATGCTCCAGCTAGCCCGAAAGAATCAACACGAGCCACAAGCGTTCATCTTGAACAGTTTGGCGCTCCCACTTGGTCAAATACAGATACAACTACACCCAAATAGCGTTCTTTTAACAAGAACGCAGCTCTTTCAACCCAAGCATCTATAGGTACCACAATGCAGTATTATCAGTTTCCTTCCTCTAGATGCAGGAAAATCTAACTGGCACTGATCTGAATTATTACTCCAGCCCATTTTTACAATATCAAGCGTATCATACCATGTTTCGTCCAAGTAATAAATGCTGGGTATATTTGTCGATAGCAAGTAAGTAGTCATACCACCACTTACGGATTCTCAACTTTCCATTATACACTGCCTTCTATCAATTTTTTTGTATTTGAATCCGTTTGCTTTTAACAATCTCCAGTGTTAATTAATTAATGCAACCCGTAGACTATTAACTATAGGTACTTAATTTTTTCCATACAATGAGTATATCTTCTGTCGAAATACATCAACATTTCTCAAAGTTACTTTACTAAATTATCTACTATCACATCTCTTTTTTTCAGAAATACCATTATTTACTATCTTTCTATTAGTCGATTCCTGTATTTTAGTAAGTCGTGAAGTTTTTAGAATAGCTTTCGAAGTACATAAGTACACATTGTAGTCATTTAATACAATTTACTTTGCATACATAGATAAATGTTCTTTGTTTTCGATTACACATTTCGTCCCCGTTGCTAACATCCACTGGGACGCCTTCTCTTAAAGTAACTGCAGCACAATTTTCCCAAGGTCTGAACATTGTACACTTGTGAATTTATGACGTCCAATCACCTTAGTTATTTAAAATAAACTGAATTGAAAACTTAATTTAACTATAACATAATGTTACACTTCGCATATAAGAATATTTCAATTTATTTTTAAATAATATTTCTTTAAATATATCTCGCATTTAAAATATAAATTCACTTAGACATTTTACTGTATATTCGTTTGCAAGTAGAAAGTCTTTCTTCTGTGCTCGCTCAAGCCGCTAGACCATTGGTCTTCTACCTGCTTAGAACCATAACGGTCACTTTGGAATGTCTTTATATATTTCATTTTAAATTAAATTGTTTTAATTTAATTACGTACATCTCCTATTATATGTTGTGTCTCATCTCATTTTAAAGCTTGGCTCACAAGGGATATTTTAATGATATTTATGTCATCGATAGCACAACTCTTCAGTTCGCACTTTTGATTCATTCATTATTTAAGACATCGACAACATCGATCCCTCTCTTAACTTAGAGCAAGAAAACAAAACCTTTTCTAGACAAGTGTTATTTCGACACGAACTTTCAGTCTTCTCTTTAGAACCTTCGTAAGTTAAACATCGTACTCGTCGTACTGTTCAAGTACACGATGCCCGGTGTCTGTCGCTTCTAAGGTAATCCGTTTTGTTCTATATAAATTATTCTTTTAAGCTAATTCACATTAATTTAACTAATTAATTTCTTATTCCTCCGGCCAAACATCGTTCTACATATCTGTCCAAGTATATAACGCACGAGTAGCCGACCATCTTCGCAACTCAAAGGTAACTCTGTATTGTTCGAAACAGAGGTTATTTTATATTAAACATAATTAATTCACATTTAATTTACTGCCAAATTTAACGTTCTTTTCAGTTTATTTTTGTGTTAATTGTTTTAATTACTTATTCAACGCTCCTTCTGTATATTACTTTTAAATATATCAACCTCAACTTCTTATGCAAATAATAAATACAAACTTTAAGGACAACGCTCCTTTGTTTTATTTAGTTAGTAAGTTGTAATATATTTAAGCAGTCAGTATCACACACGTCCTGGACCTTTGATGAAACTTCACCAGCTCTACTGATTATTTTATTTTAAATAATTCCCTTTATTATTAGCAACCACGGCCGAACCAGAAACGCTTGTTAGTAATAAATGTCGCGCAAGACGTGAAGCGCGTGTTAGTAATAAGTATACAATATTAAAATTATAGACTTATATTAATTACTTATCATCTTAATACCATTAAACCGGCTCAGATAGTTTCCAAGTACTTAAAATTTGTGTTTACCGTCGCCGGATAATGGAGGGATTACCGCAATAGATCCATAATGATTTTATTTATGACATCGCACTATAACTTGAAACAGATTACATAAGAATAATCCGAGAGCATCATAGCATCATCTCCAGCAATATAATTTTCCTATCTTTGTTTCATATAAAGTTTTTTGTTACTTTTTTTTTTAAATTTCCCTTCATCTGTATACAAGAAAGGAAAATCAATTAGGCAAACATTATTCCCATGTTAAATAGATTAAAAACATAAACGGTAAATATGGCGAAGAATATCTCAAATATGCCACCGTTTAGTTAGTATTTACAGAAAAATGTTATCAAGAATAAGTAAAATCACCAAAGTTACTTTTACATTTAAAAATGTTGAAGACTGTTTAAAAATTAAAATTTTGAATTTTTATTCTACCAATAAAAACCATTATTAGCACATTATAGTATTGTATTTTGTACTGAAAGATCTAAACGACCATTTAATTTCTAAAAATAGGTTAAGTAATGTTTAGTTAAAAAGAAAATAGTCTCAAAACTAGATACCTTCTTCATTTAAACTATATTCTTTAAAATTATCAAGAACAGCATCTTTCTCCATCTCAGTTTCAAAATCGAATGGATTAGATGAACGTAGTGCCATTAGTTCTATATGCTTTTCAGAGTCCATGTGTGCGATAACATCTTCAAGAACGTAAGAGACAACATCGTTACAAACACAACACAGCATATTTCGATAACTGTTATAGAAGATTACTTGCTGTGATTGATAACGAAATGCCAGGGGTGAGAAAATACTGTGGTAAACTTTGACAAGTTGCAACTTTTCAGAATGATTTCTGTTATTAATATGTTCGGCATAATTCACGTGATCTACATTATCCACGTGTATACGACAAAGAAGGCAGTATATTTTTTCGTCTCGATTTTGTAAACACATGTATTCTTTGTCATGATATTGAACAACATACTGAGTAAGATTTGAGTAAACCGTGTCTAAAATTGATGGTTCATACATTTTAATTGTTCTTAAATTCTCTGAAAATATAAGTACATATGTATTAGTGTAGCAAATTAACCATGGTAGTATGTAGTCTAGTATGCGAACATACTAAACTACAGTATATAAAACAAAAGCATGTAATATTATTATTAAAAGTGTTTTAATAAAACTTTTTAGACAAGTCATTAGAAGTTGGATCAGTCAACTAGACTCAACACAGAACGTGGTGATTTGGTAATTGTTCATTACTTCCTCAACGGCTTCTTTTATATGCTAGTTTCAAACTGACAATTGATATCTGCGTATGCACTTTAGAGTAAAAGTGCTGATTGAAATTTAGAGCAAAGAGATTGTCAAGTGTGTTTGACTGGCATAAAACTTGAAAGATGAGCCATAAACAATAATGATGGACATTAATATGGATAGATTGCGAGATAGTTTTACAAATGATTAAGTGTAAGACTGATAGCTGAAAAATTGCAAATCAATCGGAGAACAATTAGGCATTAGGCTAGAACTGGCAATAAGAAAAATTTGTGAGACAAATAAATAGAAGCAGCGTCGGCTTACTGTTATAATTGATCTTTTTTAACAAACACATGTGAAGACTGAATGTGAAGGCAATACTGAAGGCACAATACTGAAATAAAACAATGTTTCTTAAAGGTGTTGAAAGGATTCTTTTCGTAGAAAAAAAAACACGAATTGTGGTCTGAACAAGTGATCATTCATTATGAAAATGTACCAAGGCGAAATTCAGAAATCACACTAAGTGTAGTGCACACTTCACTCAAGCAACCCTCAGTGGAGTTGATCCTCAGTTCTCACTACCTCATGGTATTCAGAAACGTATTCCAGAGAGCGTACAGTTATCGTAAAATGTCATAACTTGATGATTTTACAAGTGCAGATTGATATGTATAAGATCTCCAACTTTATAAATAAGAATAAGAAAAGAGAAATAATAAAACCAGTCTCAAAATGAAGTAAATTTGTTGTTCTACCAACGTACATAATTATTGTACCACACAATTACTATTTAGTGCTACACATTTCCCCAAATCTTGAATTTATTTCTTCATTCCGTCATTAAAAAGCTTCTTGTTTACTGTTGATCCAATTGCGAACGGCAGCCTGAGGTTCAGTGTCTGATGAAAAATGTTGACTTTCGATACTTTCATTGGGAACAGCCAGAAATCTGAGGGTGCCAAATCAAGTCCTGAAATGCGGTTTGGCATTCTCGTGGTCCAAGAAAAAAAATCGTTCTTTCCGGCTTTACTCTATAGTTACGATTCTTTAGTAATCGCAAAGTTTTGCAGTATCTTATTGAATTAAATGTTGGCGGATATTCAATATGAATGACTCATTTGGCGCACCTAAAACTGGTGAGCATCTGATGGAACTCTTTTGAATTTTGGTACAGGTGGAGAACCATGATGACGATATTCCACTGACCGCAGCTTGTTTTCGAAATCATAATGATGAACCAAAGATTTGCTCCTGATGGTGATGTTCATGAGAAAATCGTGCTTGGTACGCATCTCATAAATCAAACTCATGATAAATGGTACTGTAATTCAACGACGTTACACAAGAAGATGAAACTTTGCATTCTAAGTGTGCGCACAGAAAGGACACAGATTACCTGTATACTGATTTTCGGCGTCGGTATTTTAGCGCTTATTTCGCTGGGGTCTGCGCAGACTAAAAACAGGTAGTTCTTCAGCAGCTAGTACCAAGTCAAGATGTCGTGTTCTTCCTCAGATGAGCAATTACTAATCGACAATCCTTTTTTTAAATTAAAAAGGAAAAAACCGATAAGAACAGTTTCTTATTTATGTAGAAATCTTATCACTTGCAGCAATTATCAACTGAATGATGGATATTCAGATCTCGAACTAATAATAATTTGTGTACTAGTTTAAATGATGTCAAACCTGCTTGCCGATAATTAAATGATCATTCTGGTAAAACTGTCGGCGCAGGCCGCAAGTCCGAACAAGTAACAATCTGCATCTTCTCTGTCTAGATACGTCTATGGACACCCATCTTCCCATTACAAAAACTTCATTCAAAACCCGAAAGGCACACGGCTATTCAAAACCGAGCTCGGAACATGTATCCGCGTCATGCACTTAATATCACGAATTTGAAACAGAGAACTAAGTTCATTTGAAAAAATCAATTCCGAGAAGAAAAAGAAGTCTATCAGCATTGTGACATTATTGGTACTGATCGGCGCCCGTTTACCAATAAGCAGGCAACTTGCTTTCTTTCTGTACGCATCTTTAAATGAGATATTCGAAATTGCCGATTGCAGGTTCTATCCTCACTACTCACGCATTGGCGTTGTTGGAGACGTATATCAATCTGCCTTCCTACATGAGAATTTTCATATCGTTTCATTTATATCATCAAATACGTTTAATTTCGTTAAATAATTTAAAAATGTGTTCTAGTAATAAAAATATTAATCCATTAAAGGACAAAAGAGTTATATAAATTACAAAATGAGGTATTACAAAGTAACCTACAGTACAAAATGTTGATTACGATGATATAAGTGAATCAATTATCATTCATATATTCTACAAATTTATAAAAATCGCGTACTTTGTAAACATCCATGGTTTAATTTAAAAAATTGGATACAAATTCCCACATATCAATTGCTCATAAATACCAAAATAGTAAAATAAATTTTACTCACGCTCAATATTCAATGGAAACAGTTCATTTCAAGTCAAGAACGCTCGCGGGCATGAACGTGATAAGGTACACTTGAGTGTGAGTGGAGTGTTCACTCAATTTAAGTGGGCTTTCTGAATTTCGCCTAAGTTACACCACAAGACTTTCAGGTAAAATAAAGAGATTATTAAATTAGATTATCTCTTTATCCACCTCAGTTGTTTCTGTTCCCAAAATTTAAAAAAGGTTTGAAAACACGAGGACACTCTAATGTAATTGATATTCATTAAAATATGAGATAGTTGCTCGACAATATTTCGAAAAATAAGTTGCGGGTCTGCTTACAAAAGTACGAGAAGACTGAAGACCACACAGCCACCAGTATACCATTTCAGATGTTTTTTAAAGTTGCAATTAAATAGTTAAAGCTCATGTTGTTATGAATATTTTTAACCAGCTGCTTCAATGTTATCTTGTCTAAAATAAGTAAAAGCTTTTCAGCAACTTGACATTAAGTTAATGATACAAATTAAGAATTTCTTCCAGACATTTATCTAAAATCAAAATTAAATTTAAAACGTGATTTAGGGTTTATAATTATTTTTTAAATTACAAAATAAAAGGTGAACACAGACTGAATAAAGCAAGATTTTACTTAGATATTTAAAAATTGTTGATCTTTTATGGGAACTATTGAATAACTTGTGTCAAACGATATGGAAATAACCACCACAAATCTTTATTTAAAATAAATTAGCAAGAGAAAAATTAGGTACATTTAACTTTTTGTGATAGAATTTGCATGAAAGTATCTGAAATATTGAATTATCACATATTAACATTCATATTCAATAAATCCGCTAGATCAATTTTGATAGAACATTCAAATATCTTAAATAATAGTATTTTTAAACGAACAATAAATATTAACATAGTGGTAAACAGAGAAAAAAAAAAACAACCTTAGGAACAATATAAAATTAGGATAATTGTAAAGAATTCCCGAAGAAGACAGATTTAGAAATTCTAGAAAAATTAATGTCAAAGACCTAAACAGAAAAAGCACAACTTCAATGTATAACGATTAACTATTTTCAGCTAAACAATGATTGCAATGAAAAGAACATTTATTATACCAAATTACGATTCGACACAAACATCCACAAAACATATCAACAAAACGATATTCGATTATATACTGCGCCATTTTAAAATATTTTATTGCCAATGGCGTAATATATAAACTCACCATTTTAATTAAGTAAATTACACTTTTAATTGTACACAAATTTTATCTTTATTGCATTAAATCGCAATAAGCATTCAACAAATAAGCTACTTCGTAAATTATTGATCAAGAAGCTAATTTTATTAGTTTCTTGTTAAAGATACATGTTGGTAATACAAACATTACAAACATATTTGGTTGAATATTAAAGCCGGGCGCTTTGTTATGACAGTTGACAGTAATACTGTACTTTTTTTTTATTATTGTCTGTTTGATTTCGTGAATAGTTTTTAAAAATAACTACGTCAAAACTTCTGAGTGATTAAGGGGATTTGTTACTTTCTTGGTTAGTTATTTCCGACAATAACAAGATAACGGTGATATACTTCTAACGTTGACAAGTACGCGTGAAATAAGTACATATGCAAATTTACTGTTAAATTATAAAATACTAAGACTTTTTTGTTCTAAAGAGGAGCTGTAGCATTAAATATTTGTCTACAATCAACGATATATATCGAAAGCTGTAAGTGGAGAAATAACCTTTCCAAATTCTTGTTTAAAAAGAATGACTCAGAATAAATTGTTTGTGATGGGACTCCAGCAGTTCAACCAACAATTATAATTCAATATATGACAAGTAAAAAAGGCTGCAGTCTTATTTCAAAACATGTTAGTAGAGCATCTCTGATGTTACATTGGAAGACAGTTTTGTTTATGATGGCAAATTTTAAAGGAATTCTCTACAGAGAACATTAACAGAAGGAATATATATTGCTTTTATAATAATTAATTTGTTGATAATAGATGATTAAGTGAGACTTGGATTTTAGAAAATGGAATTACAAGGTTATGTTGCATGAGTCATAAAAATGAGAAAATTAACGGCTAATGGCAAAAGGTAAATAGTTAAAATACTTAATCAGCGACATGAGCTGATGTTTATTGTAAATTTATTTACAGAACCACAAATGGATTTGTTCAAGCTTCCTTAGCTTTTCGTCAAACCAACAATTTTGGCTATTGTGGAAAAATTGATAAAAATATAATTTTTTAATTATTTGAAGAGGTACCCATAATAATTATGAACAATGCCACATATCACATTGCTCACAAAATAAAAGTATAGATAATTTATGAAAAGATAGAATTACTGGAATTAATTAATTGGTATATGGATTTTAGATTTCACATTTTAATTTAATTTTTTTTTAGAAGTAAAATATTTACTATTAGCTGAAAAATATGGACATATTGTATTAAGATTACATGCATGACACTATTACATCTTTAGTACTATCAAGTATATATGGAGTAAATTTTAAAATAAACACTGGTGATGAGGGATATTTATTGAGACAAAAATGCAATCGATATATAAAAAAATAGAAATAAAAACATGCTCCGTTGATAATAAATATTGAAAATTCTGAGTGTGAATAAGATAGAGTTCGCAGTGAAGATGATATTTATAAGCGATATACTCGTGTTTCTTTTGTTGATTAGTTTTTGGTATGTATTTATGTTACGTTTTATTTCATAAATAAAAGATGTATCGGCAATGCAATAAAATAAGATTTAAAATTTGTCGTTTTTTCTTTATAAAATATGTGCATTTGCAAGGTAATGAAATAAGCCTAATAAAATGTTTATATTATTTCTCTATATGCATACATTTTTATAACATTGTTGGTATATTATTTGTTGATAAATATATTCTAAAAATAAACAATTTAGCGCGAACAAAACAGAAAATAAATATACTATTTTCTGGTATATTTGAAATAAGAAAAGAGTGAAGTCATCAAAGCCCTTTGAGATAAAACAAAAAGAGGGTGACTATATTGACAAAATGATGTGTAATTTAAATTTCGTTTGCATCATTTTTTATTGTACAGTTTAGATTTCCTTTTTTCTATTTAATTTTTTTGCGCTCTTTATTTCACATTGTATGAAGATTATTGATAATCAAGTTTCAGATAATTATGCATTTGCATAAGTTATTGACACAAGTGCCTCAGGCACAAATAATTGTATATAATTTAAGTATTTTGTTATTTTACCTATATCTTTTATTATTCAAGTAATTTAGTAATAAATATATTCAAGCATAAATTATAGACTAAACATATTTTTAGTATTATATTCTATGTAAAAATTTGTATCCGTCTGTATAGAGGTACAGTCAGCGCCCAAGAAATCGGGACAAGTGGTATAACATAAGTTGGTGTATTTTCTATCTTATAAACAGGACGTCTGCTGTTGTTGTGGTTTTCAGTATATGTCAGTATTGAGTGTATGTTCGACATTCTAGGCTGATTGCTACTGGGTGTTTTAGCATTTTCAAATATTTTCCGAATGTAAGGTTGCTGGCCTTACGACTCAACCCCCATACTTGGAAGACCAGTATTGGATATATTTAAAATTGCTAGTATACACTAGCGGGTCTTAAAATAAATATGAGCAAATGTGAATACCTCATTGTGGGCAGCGATGAAAACAACCTACCATTGGACGAAACGAAACAATAAATAGCGTTGACAAAGCTAAATATTTAAGAGTAATTTTCAATAAGCAAGGAAACAGCAAAGACGAGATCCAGGAAAGAATTACAAAAGGTAGGAAAACTACTGGAGCACTCAATTCCGTACTTTGGGAAAAAATCATTAGACGAGACACAAAACTTCGCATTTACATTGTTAAGAGTATTTCGAGCTATGGTTCAGAAGTATGGGATTTTAGTAAAATTAATAGAAGGAAGCTGCTGGTTACAGAAATTGATTTTTTAGAAAAAGCTGTTGAATATCGAGACTTGACAGGATAAGAAATACATAAATAACAAGGAGGATGAACATCGATTGGGATATTATTGATGACATAGTGAAAAAACAATTGACTTAGTTCGAACATACAAAAAGAATGAATGAGACGAGATGGCCAAGGAAAGTGTTAGAGCGGATACCTCCAGAAAAGCGAAAGAGAGAAAACCAAGGAGCAGTTGGAGAGATAACGTTAACGAAGCTATGGATGCAAGAAATTTAGAGGAAGACATGTGTTACAACAGAAGGTAATGGCAACTGGGGACGGAGAGGCGGCGACAGCTTCAGGGACTTCAAAATGGATGGTCTATACGACAATTAGCCATTGATTTTAACGTAGGCAAAAGTACTGTACATAGAATATTACAAAAATGGAGATAGCAGTATACATTAAGTAGATAATTAGGAACAGGCTATAGAAAAATATCTACACTGATGCAGGATGAAATGCTTGTAAATTTTATAAGAAACAATCAATTTGAGTTTGCAAGCAGTGCAATATGAGAAAAGGTTTTACGACAGCATACCTATAATAAGTGCCAACAAATATAATGATTAGAGAACGGATGCAATTTCCATAAAACGCAATCGGCAATTGGAATTGTGTATAACGTCGCTCAGTACATCCCGGCGTAATTCAATGAAGTATTTGTTTGACTTACTTGGCCACCTGGTCTCGCCGCGATAACAATGGACAAGCCAGCTATTGTATTCGGAGAATATAGTGTTTTCAGTGGTGTCGTGTACGTAGATAAAATAAATAAGTTTATCGTATTTCGTAAGAGAAATAGCACGTACATTCCTTTTCTTTTCATTTAAGTAACATCTTCCAATTATTTTCACGTAAGTGTGCATAAAATTTCGTTATTTCATTTCGTTTATTCGGATCTAGAATATTCTTACTTTTTCAGACAATGGAAGAGCGTCGAGAATGGCATCGTGAAACAATGGCGAGTTGGATTGAGGGCCATACTGATTGTATGTACATTGCCAGTGATTCCGAAATTTATTGTGAAGTGTGTGAAACGTTATTGAAAAATTGCAATAAATCAACCGTAAAACGTCACGTAGGATCGTTAAAGCACGAAAAAAAAATTGAACCCGTTGGAATCTGACAATTTTAACGAAGAACTCTGTGAAACTTTTATGGCAGCTAATATTCCATTATTTAAATTGAACAATCCAATTTTGAAGACATTTCTGAAAAAATATACTGGTCGAAATGTTCCTGATGAATCAACTTTACGCAAATATTATGTTTATAGGTGCTATACGAGAACAGTAGAACGCATTAGAAGCCATCTTTTAAATCAATACATATGGATAAGCGCCGACGAAACGGTGGATATGTTAGGACGCTGTGTGGTAAATGTTGTAGCTGGTGTACTACATCCAACTATTCCCTATAACTCATATGTAATAGCAACAAGTGTTATAAATAGAGTTGATGCGGAAACAGTTGCTGAAACCATTAAGGAGAATATGCAAAAAATGCTACATTCGGACGCCACGTACAAAGAAAAAATACTTTTATTTGTCAGTGATAGTGCTGCGTATATGTTCAAAACAGGCAGACTATTGAAGAAAACATATCCTAATATGCTGCATATTACTTGTGTAGCACATGCTCTCCACAGAATCTGTGAATATATCAGAGACACTTTTCCCGAAGTTGATCGACTTGTATCAGCTTTTAAAAAAGTTTTCAGAAAAGCACCATTGAGAGTAGCCCTTTTCAGGGAAAAATTTCCATCTCTGTCACTGCCTCCCACTCCAGTAATAACTAGATGGGGAACATGGCTGGAAGCTACTAGTTATTATGTTGAGAATTTCGATAGTCTAAAACATTTCGTAACACTGCTAAAAGAGGATGCTAGAAGTATTGGCGAGTGCAAGGAGCTCACACAAATTTAAAAAATCAGTTGTACTTTCTTCACGAACACTTTGGAAAATTGCCAAAACTAATCACTTATTTTGAAAATCGAAATCTCAAATTAAATGACGGATTAACCACATTAGATGTGGCTGTTAATAATTTGAAAAGTATTCCAAGTGACTTCGGATGTGGCCTTCGGCAAAAGTTTGAAGGAATTCTTAATAGAAATCCAGATTTAATTACATTGCAGCAATTATGTACGGAGACAATTCCACAAAATCTAACGACTAAATATGAAGAAATAAAAGAATATTTCCAGTATGCACCTATAACCAGTTGCGATGTAGAAAGGACGTTTTCTATTTATAAGGATGTACTTAATTCAAAGAGAACAAAATTGACAGAAGAAAACCTTGAGAAACTATTGCTAGTCAATATTAATACTCCTTTACTCAACTTGAACGACAAAATGAACAAATAAAAATGTTCCAATTATAGAAATAAAATTAAAAACTTAAAAATACAACTTTTCAACAAATACATATGTATTTCGTAATTTTATAGATCACCACCCGTTTGTTTTCCAATTATATAAATAAAATTAAAAACTTTATAAATACAACTTTTCAACAAATAAATATGTATTTCGTAATTTTATAGATCACCACCCGTTCGATTTCCAATTATATAAATAAAATTAAATATTTTAGAAATACAGCCTTTCGCCAGTACTGCACTGGGCTTTGCGTCATGTGGTAAGCGTGTCCGTTCTCTAATAATGATGTTAACAAAATGAAGAGGTAAAGCATGTTTTTTATTCGTCGACATTCAACATCATTTTATTAATTTATACTTTCTGTTGTTACATGCTGTCGCAAAGTTTATTTGCTTCTTTGCCTTAATTTTTTTAATATTTCATCACGCATCATATACGCTATATTACAATAAATATATTATAATACAACTTGATAAAATTTATTGCAGTTTGTTTTAATATTTCCGAAAATTCAGTGAAAAACATTACTAACTCTGCGAGGCAAATAATACCGATTACTGATATAATAAGGCCATTAAGATGAATGCCGGCACCGAACGTTAAACTTGTGCTTATGTAAGATGAATGTAATATGAATCAAAGTAGCGAATACGTTTAACGATTCCTCATACTTTGAGTAACGAATAGAAACGGTTACTTAAACGTATACTGCGCGACATATAAAACCCGTACAACTCTTGTAAGCATAAATTCGAATTTTTTAGTTGCGTAAACGGGACAAATATATTCATATATTCACTTATAGACTTCATAGGTTATACATACATTGCTAATACCTATAACTTAAGTCGAATTTCACAAAAATAAGACATGTCAAATTTGATAAGTCTGGCTTACATTGATAATATATTAATTAGTGTACGGGTTTTATATGTCGGACAGTGTACCGGAAATCGACATCTCTACTGTGTACTCTAAGATTCAATGCGTGACAGATCTGCTATATTATTGTTAGAAATAAATTCTATGTACCATATGATAGGCAGACAGAATATACATATTTAGTTTAAAATAGAATATAAGTAGCATATGTAACAAGTTCTGCCAGTAATATATCAATAACATTCAAGGCCTGTTATGCGGAAGCTTTCGAATCACTTTACTGTGTTAATTAAGTCTACAAAATCAATAGTCTTCCTATTTATTACTAGCACCGTTCCGTATACAAGCAGAAATTTCGCCAGTTCTCACTTACAACGTAACAAGAGCATTAGAGACCTGACCTGAATGCCACTTTTTTATATGAAATGGACTGTAATTACCAATACATGTAGGAGAATATCACATCATATACAAGTAAAAAAATCATGCAAAACAATATAGGAATTGTGATTTAGATATAAGATTCTAAGGAATCTTATAAAAAACGTACCACACTATAGAAACAGTTTAGAGATATAGCAGTTTGGACAGTCATATATAGAATATACAGCCAAAATTGGCATGCGCATGGTCATTAAATTATAACTACACGCAGTTTGCAGTAAAAATTGGTAAACATGTCTAGTTAACCTAACCACGTGCGAACCAATATTATTATCTCATGTTTAAATTCTGAACATCATTGTTTCAAATCTTCTGTATAATAAAAATACTAAGTTTCATTTTTTATTTAAAATTCGTTAAATGGTTAAATAATGAACTTAAAAATGAAGTTTTATTTATTTATCGTCTCCAAAATACATTAGTTTGTTACTTACTTCTTTAATTAGAATGAACTTAATTTTTCTTTAAAAAACATGGTCAATTTTGATAAAACTTTAGATAACAAAATTTAGACGAAAGCCGTATATGTATTTAAAAATGTCTAATGGATTTATATATCGCGCTATAAAGTCGGCGCGTGGTAGAGTCGCAGTGGATCAAGGTCACCGATATTGGCTGAAAAATTAAATTCATAAATACTTTAAGTGTCCCAACTGCTATATCTCTAAACTGTGCTACAGCTCTGTTAATTAAAGATCAGATTTGAGTGAAATAAAATGAAGAAAAAATAGCTTAAAGATACTACAAACTGCCTTGAATTTTGATTTTCATAAAGTGCAGCTTTAATATAATGAAACAGATATGCAAAATACATATCCGTAACTGTAATTAGTAATTACGGATATGTATTTTGCATATCTGTTTCATTATATAACAACTGCGTAATACGTGCAAAACGTATTGATAAATATCCCTTTTTTGTATATTTACCGTCATCTGGCGCGTGTTAATGGACAGCACCAATATAGGTATTTTTCCGCTTTCCTGTAATAGCCTTGCTATTCGAGCGGTAGGTCGCCTTTTCTGGCCTAGTCGCTTTCTTCCGTCAGATGTCACTGATTAAATTGGTGTCGCCTGATAGAACGAAACTGGTTATGGCTTGGAGACGATTTTAGCGTAAATGTAGATACAGATCCGTTGTTTAACAGATCTGTATTAATTTGTATATACATTGCTTCTCTAGTTCAACCGATGAGGCCTAGATGGCTGAAACATATGTATTGAACAGAAGTAAATGCTAAAAATACGAGGTGTTTGTCCATGTTTACAGTTACGGATATGTATTTTGCATATCTGTTTCATTATATAACAACTGCGTAATACGTGCAAAACGTATTGATAAATATCCCTTTTTTGTATGCAGCTTTAATGTAAAACGACAATCAACTTTTTCTTGTATGTCAACATACATTTTTTGAAATTTTCACTCTGATAGATCTTTTCTTTATGCGTCCAATGATATACGATAATTGCACTTTTGTTAAAAATTTACTGTAGAAAATGTAAAAAAATATTTTCCTGCATACTATAGAAACAGTCTAGTATCACAGTATAAACCTTATCAGTAGATTCAGTATTGAAAATAATTTAAATAAAATGGTAATTCGCGCGTGTTTATTTCCTTCATTAAATGCACGTTACAACTGAGATAGATAGTAATTGAGGAATGTGAACTGGACGGCTTATTCAAAATGTCATACAGTCAGATATTCGTTACGCTTACTGTAGTACATGTTTAAGAGAGAAAGAGAACATGCTGGACATGCGCGTATTACGGTTTTATCTCTAAAGATCAAAGACACCTATGAGAAATGAAACTACTGGTTAAGGTTTATACTGTGCTAGTAAGGAAAGCCACAAAAAAAGTTTTCAGAGTGTGCCAAGTTACGTCTTAGATTGATTAAGTGATCTACCCTACATTCCGTACTATTAGTAATAGGTTAAATCGTAACATGTCAATTTGACATGATTATTCACAAATGACACTTCGTCAATTCTTTAATCTCAGAGGTGACTTATATGTCTATCTCAGTCGTTCACAGCCTACCTAGGATACAAATTTTGTGGCTTGCTTGATATGTATGTTATGCAATATATTTTAGCAACTTGTTTTCATTTATGGTAGGTTATGTAATTTGTTGTCATATTGTTATTGTGTAAAATTTTCTGTCAGCTTGTTTTCAATTATTGTTTATGTAATTTGTTGTTGTGTAATTATTTTGTTATATTGTTATGTTAATAATGGATAATCATTTGAAAATTGATATGTTGCAAATATTTTTCGAGGCCCTCCATATTCGCAACGTAACTATTTACTACGAACGATTATAACTTAACCAGTGGCGGCTCTTTAATGAGAGCAAGTGAGCAATTGCACCCCCTGAAATTATGAAACAAAACAAACCAAGCGGCGACTAACTGAAAGTGTTTATTTATTATGTATATTATGTATTCATAGTTATTGACGAGGAACGTGGCACGCTAACAACGTACATACACTGAACGTCGTCACAGATATACTGAGCAAAACCCTACCGTTGCTCTTTTAAGGCATTAACATTACATTGATGGTGGGGAGAACTGTATTTTGCCGTACTTCAATGTCGTATAATACATAACGTTGGAGCAAATAAACCGGACTGCTCTCGAGCGTTATTGCGATGAACTCCGTGTCTTTTTTAGAAAACAACGCGTTTAACGTATAATGAAAAAATCGCAGTAAAGAATCTTATAAACGGCCGATGCCTCAATTATGTTTAGAAAATAAACAATCTGTTAAAGGTAAAGACGTTATAAGAAAATTCAAAATGAATATTTATCAGAAAAATGACTGGATTTGTGGGTGTGAAATTAAAAATACTTTGTTTTGTTTTCCGTGTCTTTTGTTTGGTGGTGAACCGTCTTGGTCAAAGAACGGAATAAGAGACTTAATTCATCTTAGTGCTAAAATTAGTAAACATGAAAATTCCGAAGGGCATTTGAAAAATATATTTAGTCTAAGAATGTTAGGAAAAAATAACATTCAGAATGTTTTAGATTCATCATATAGAAAAGCAATTCAACAACACAATGAAAAGATAACAAAAAATAGGCATGTGTTAAATTTAATAATAAATTGCATTAGATTTTGTGGCGCGTTTGAACTGGCACTTCGGGGTCATGATGAACAGCAAACGTCGAATAACAAGGGCATTTTTCGGGAATTGATAAATTTTACGGCAGAATTGGATAAATCGCTCAGAGATCACATCGAAGCAGCACCGGTTTTTAAGGGATTATCAAAAACAATACAGAATGAGCTGCTTGATGTAATGTTGAACGTGTATCATGAACAAGTTGCCAGTGAAATTAAAGCAACCGACTTCATATCTGTGATAGCTGATGAAACCACAGATGTTTCCAATCAGTTTCAGTTGGTGGTTATTTTAAGATATATTGTGAACGCAAGACCGGTCGAAAGATTTTGGAAATTTCTTCTGCCTAGTGGACATGATACTAATTCTTTATCTGCCTCCATCCTTAGCGAAATTAGTTTGCTTGTTGATGACCCAGAAAAACTGATTGCACAGAGCTATGATGGGGCAGCAGTCATGAGTGGAGCTATTAACGGCGTGCAAAGACATGTCCAACACCAGTATCCAAGGGCTAATTTTGTACATTGTTATGCACATCAGACAAATCTAATTATATCACATGCTACATCGAGCAGTAGTAATTGCAGAATTTTTTGCCAATCTGACGGGATTCTGTACATTTTTCTCCACTTCACCACAACGAGCTGCAAGATTGGAAGAATTCCTTCAGAGAAAAAGCTTACCTCGTTCTTAAAAAATAAGATGGAACAATTCTAGGACAGTGAATACAATATATGAGCACCGAGAAGAAATAATTGAAGCTCTAGAACAAATCGAGGGAGAAGCTAGTTTACAAACAACCATTCATCAAGCTAGTGCCAATTTGCGAATTTTAGAGGAAAATTTTATCTATTGGTTAACTTTCTTTCATAAACTTATGCCACATGGTGACATATTGTTTAATCAATTACAAAATGTCAATACAGATGCATTAAAAATCAAGAATAATTTAGATAATTTTAAACGTGCTATTGGAAAAATTCGAACCGAAATAGCTGACACAGATAATCAGTTGGTTAAACAAAATGACCCAGAACTGACTCCTCGACCATCAAAGCGGCGAAGAGTAACTGATGGTAGCCAAAGAAAGAGGGAAACTATTGAAGTGTGCGATATTATTTTGCTAGAAATAAAAACTAGATTTCGGTATACAGGGCACTTAATATTAGCAAACTTAATTTCTTTTAAACAGTTTTCCTCTTTTCAAAAAAAAATTCCGGAAGATTGCCTTAAAGAAGCAGTAAAATTTTATCCATGCCTCAATGAAAGCAGACTACGAACTGAATTAAGCGTTCTATATTCTAGAGAAGAATTTAGGCAAAATATAGAAGTCGGTGCTGTAGGTTTGCTAGGTCTTCTGCTGGATGGATTAAGCGACACCTTTAATGAAGTTGTTACGCTTTTAAAAATTGTCATTACAATCCCAATGACAACGTCCGAAGCGGAACGCCAGTTTTCACGGCTGAAGAGAATAAAAACTTTCCTGAGAAATACATTGAAAGAAGAGAGATTAAATGCCCTTACTATGTTTATCTTGTGAAAAAGAATGTATAAATGATTTCCCAAACTTTAATGAAAAAGTGATAGAACTGTTTTGCAATTCAAAGACACATAAAATGGACTTCGTTTATCGTCAGATGTAATTAAACTGTGTAGTGTAATATTTACTATTCCCTCAAAACAAACTCTACAATGAACAGTACCTGTCTGGAACAGTACGTAGGTGAAATTTATAAGGATTGGGTAAGCGTTTTTGTATTACACTTTTTTAATTTTGAAATTATGCACTCCCTATGTGAACCACCCCGAGCCGCCACTGAACTTAACACATTAAATTTAAAACTGAAGAACATTCTTTCCTATCTAGCATTTATAGAATACTGATTTACAAGATTCCAAGAATCATATTAATTGCATTGTCCTTACTAGTATTAGCATAATTAGATAAACACCCTTTAAGATTTCCCATTTAAAAAAGTCATAGAATCACATTACTAAATTGGTCCTGGTATTAGCAGATATGGGGTATAATTACATAGATAAACACCCTCTAATCTGAACGAGCACATTCGTAATGGAATTCAGGAAGGGGTAAGGAACCTTTTCTACCTGTCATATTTCAACATATGACCATAACGGAATTCGTGTGCTTCCAAATAGATCTCGGTAAATGTGTGTGTAATCAATTTATTTGGCCCTTTTTTATTCATGGTACCCTTAATCAGGAGAAGTACCACCAAGTACTAATTACCTCTCGGAGAATTAAGTAGAGGATGGTGCTACTCCTCATAATGCAAGGATAAATGTTGATTGGTTGAATGCCAAAATTGGTCGAAAGTTGACAGCAATATATGAATACATATATGGTCCCAATAGGTGGCTTGTACTTTCACCTGATCTTACGCCATTCGATTTTTGGAGCTATGTCGAAGATCATGTCTATTTAACACTCTTCGAAAATGTTCATGTTTTAAGGCGGAGAATTATTGATATTTGTCACAATGTACCACCAGATATCATCTTAAATGCAGCATATGGGGAGCAAAAAGTTGTCAGCTGGGTATTCATCAACGTGGGAGAACATTATGCATATATATTTTGTGTTTTATTATACTGTTCAACTTTAGTAATAAAAATTTTATTTTTGCTAAAAAAGTGATATCACTGCATAAAGATATTTACAATATTAAGTACGGTATGCGCCAAAATAAACAACACTGAAATTACTGAAGTATATTATTTATTACTTGTACATTATTATGTCTATAAAATACATGTTCAAAATGTGCGCCATGGCGTTGTAGGCACTGCTCATAACGGTTACGCAGATTGTCAAACATATTCGAGAACACAGGTTGCTGCATATTCCGGAAAAAGGAGACGATCTTCTCACGCAAATGATTAACAGTTCTGGGTGGGTCTGTACCGCTGAAGACTTGCTCCTTTAACATACCCCATACGTAGGCATCCGGTGGTGTAAGATCGGGGGAACGTGATGGGTAGTTGAAATTAGAATTGCGGGAAATGATGCGTCCTTCAAAAGTTTCCTGCAGCAATGCTATCGATTGTCGAGCAGTGTGACTGGTCGCCCCGTCCTGTTGAAACCACTGCTCTTCCATCCGAAGGTCCCTGGCACGACAAAACCCTCTGAGATCTTGGACAAATGGCGTTACCACAATGTTTCTATAACGTTCCTGGGTAACAGTAGGAGGTGTGCCATCATCATCCTCAATGAAATACGGACCAATCACACCGTGTGCTGACACTGCACCCCATATCGTCACACGGGCACTATGTAGCGGTTTTTGGATAATCACGTCTGGCTTACCGAAACCAAGGAAGCGAGTTGTTTGTTTATTGATGTAACCCTCCAAGTGAATATGACTTTCGTCTGAGAACCACACATTATTCAAGAAATCTGGATCCTCGTACAACATAGCCAAAAATTGTCCACAATACGCAACCCTGGCATTCATATCTTGGTTTGACAATCGTTGTCCAACTTGAATTCGGTACGGAAATCCACCTACATCGTTGAACAAACGCCGAATCGACGTACTGCTGATATTCAACTTAAATGCCGTTCGCCGAAGACTTCGGTTCGGTGATTGCAAAACCTGATTGAGGACACGTCCATGGTTCCCATTCGTTCTCACACTTACTGGCCTACCAGACCTTCCCTTCCGTTGGCACAACACACTGCCAGAACGACGAAATTTCTCAACAATAGAGAGCATAACTTTGTTGGTAGGTGCCTCTTTATGAAATTGATCGCGATATGTTTCCGTCACTAACTTCAAACTCGGTCCACCTTGTTTGCCTTTTCCGTACGATCGAAAATAATGCTCGACGATAAACACTTTTTCCTCAGTCGTGAGACCCATTCTCAACTATAACATCACATAACAACGTTCTTTGCACTACTAAAAACACATAACGCTGCTAGTATCATACGTCAAAAAGCAGACATGCGCATAACAATGGCACGCATTTCAGTGTTGTTTATTTTGGCGCATACCGTATAAATATCTACACTTAACGGTAGATGGACTGGGAACTAAGTAAAAGGCTCTACTGTATGTATTAAGCTGTTTCTAGGTGATTATATAATTTTTAACAAACGTGCATTTATTGCATATCATTGGACAAGCAAAGAAAAGATCCAACAGACTGAATTTAAAAAAATATATGTTGACATTAAAATAAGAAAGTTGACTGTCTACGGACTTAAGTAGGATACCTATTTTCACACATTCAATGTAATATTTATTTAACACAACACGTCCTTCTTAGTTACTACATCTTTCGACATGCTAGTTCATGTATCTAGGTTAGCATGCTATTAAGTAAACAGGTATGTAAACCAGGTCACATTAATTAGGTTAATAGAAGTAGAGATGATATACCGATAGGTCCAACTCGCAACGGGCCATAGGCAACAATATACGTATGGAACGTAATGCGATGTGGCAACGTGTGTACGATGCCTATATTGAGTGACTTTCTTAAACTTAAATTTATTTTGCAGAATTATTGATTTTTTTACTTTTATCTTTTAGAAAACGTTATTGTTTTTTTTATTACTTAAAATTACTTTATATGAAAAATAGTATACCATAAAAGTGTAAAAAAAGACAGTATACATTGAAACGAATATTCATTCAATTGTATTGTCATGAAATTGAATTTGTCAATCGTTGTTCAATTTGTTAGAATGAATAGATATTTATATTTATCGGAAAATACTAATACTTAAAGCAAACAAATAAGGTGTAGTGTTTTGTTATAGGAATGTATAATATCCATTTCTTCCTGCATATTGATTATGCAGCTGATGCTTTCGTAATATGCTCATATTTGTATTATTTCAACTTATACTTCGGTCGATACATACCGACTTCCTTCAAACCAGGAGGAAGCTACAGTTGTAATTAAACTATACTTCCTTTTTTTTATTACCTACGGATATTCACAATTCCAAAATACGTTACAATGTTGCTTATTTTAGATTGTAATTAGCTGAATGCTGTCGCAAAACTGATCTCTGCATTTTTAAAAATGCCAGAATAAAATTAACCCCTGCCCTTATTATAATTTTACAAAGGAACAGACACGTACTTCAATTTCTACGAAAAACTAAGCCTACAGTTCATGTATAATACAGTGATAATGAAGACTGGAGCGTTTGTCGACCTACGAAGTTGTACTTTACTTGTTTATTGTTAATAAAAGGCTGATGGAAATATTACGTGAGATTTTGGTATCTGTATTATAATAACATCACGATAATAGTAGAAATACAAATATGAGCATATTACGAAAGCATCAGCTGCATAATCAATATGCAGGAAGAAATGGATATTATACATTCCTATAACAAAACACTACACCTTATTTGTTTGCTTTAAGTAATAGTATTTTCTGATAAATATAAATATCTATTCATTCTAATAAATTTAACAACGATTGACAAATTCAATTTCATGACAATACAATTGAATGAATATTCGTTTCAATGTATACTGTCTTTGTTTACACTTTTATGGTATACTATTTTTCATATAAAGTAATTTTAAGTAATAAAAAAACAATAACGTTTTCTAAAAGATAAAAGTAAAAAAATCAATAATTCTGCAAAATAAATTTAAATTTTAAGAAAGTCACTCAATATAGGCATCGTACACACGTTGCCACATCGCATTACGTTCCATACGTATATTGTTGCCTATGGCCCGTTGCGAGTTGGACCTATCGGTATAAACTAAGGTTGAGAAGTCTTGTCAGTCAGTCTGGTGTAACAGATTGTAATGTTGTTATACAAGTGACTATTGTAACTTGTATTGATATTGTTATTTATTTGATTTAAACATTATATTGTTCTCTAATGAGTCCGCTTCGGAGACGAAGCTACGACCAGGACCAGGGGACAATACATGTCATTTGACAGTAAAGCTCCCGTTTAGGAAAATCAGGACGGTTTGTAGTATTTTAGAAGCATTTTTTCTTATTTTTATTTCACCTAAATCCGATCATAATTAACAGAGTTATACTGAGATGCGCTTTTTATAAGAAACCCTGTATAAATCTTATCACTTAACATAATTCATGTCTTAAATATATCAATAACATCTTACCAACCTGGCGATATTACTGCACATGTTGAGTTATTTGCTTTTTCTCTAAACTGGCGTTTATTAGTTGACGATTTTGTAGCTGCCGGCAAATTACTTGTTCCACTTAGAATTGTCGAGTATACGTAATATTTTACACAATTTGATTCTTGTGAAAAATAATTGTTAGTATCCAGACTTTCAAATTCATTTACTACTCTTGTATTAGTTTCTTGCGCAAGTGGTTTTTGAATATTCTTAGTTTTGACAATTTCCGCTGCGGGACTAGAAGTACAATCATCTGGTGGCATAGCAGAGAAAATGTAATAGTTTACACAATTAGTTTCTTGGGAAAATTGGTAATTTTCAGTCTCTTTTACTATATTTCCTTCTGGGGTTTTGATCACTAAAAACAAAATATTTTGAAGCATTTCATTTCATTATTCATTCATTTTAAAGCGAAAAAACTAACTAACTGTTATTCAAAATACCTTAAAAGCTATTAATATAAACTATGATTATTTCGACTATGTTTAGGAATTTAAATTACAAAAGCTAGATGCCGCAAGATATGCACAGCTTTTGGAGATGTGCTAAAAGAACGGTCTGCATAGAAATGGGTTAAACAATTTTCTTTTGGAGATGAATTACTTTAAAATACACCCATGACAGTTTGATAATTTATTGATCTAAATAATACGTTTACGAACTCAATATAATAATGAAACAAATATATAGATTGCATATACATATATACCGGGTGTTTCTAAATGAATATCGGGGTTTTGACGCTTTGTTGTATTTATTACGTAAAACTAAGAATCATAATTAATACATGAAATGAAAGAGCAACTCAAACAGTTATATGTACAAGCTTACAAGTGTTCAATGTGAGCACCTTTCATCACATGGCACACATCAAGTCGATAGGTTGTGTATTTTAAATGCACCTCGTATATCATATATTAATGTAGTATTAAAAGTTTAGATGAATATTTCTAAGCATTAATAGGCAAACAAGTAACTTTATGTCAATAAATTTTATGTTAATTAGATTATTAAACGTTTAGAATGTAAGTAAATTAGTAAAACAAAGCCATGCTTAAATAATATGAACGCATCGACAGGTATACGAATGAAAGCAAAGGACAAGACGACGCCATATGAACAAACACAAGGAGAAAAGAAAGAGAAAATGTAAAGGATACGTAAATGGCTTTCTCCGAAATTTTCTCAAGATCGAACGGGTATCGGAGCTATTCCAGGAAGGACGAGATTAAAACTTTAATATTCCAAAATAAAATTTACAAATATCAAAAAACAGGCAAAATACGAGGGTGGATCAATAAATACCCGTGTTAGGAAAGACGCAAGTTTTTCACAAATTTTTTATTTATTTTTCAACGTAATCACCTTTTAGTACAATACACTTTTCCCAACGTTTCTGCCATTTCTTTAACCCCTCCAAAAAATGCCATTTGTCAAGCTCTGCAAAATACGCTTCTGTCTCGACGATAACCTGCTCGTTTGAGCTGAATCTTTTTCCCCCGAGCCACGTTTTCATGTTGGGGAACAGAAAGAAGTCGCGGGGAGCTAAGTCAGGCGAGTACGGTGGGTGCGGCAGCAATTCGTAGTGCAGTTCATGCAACTTTGCCGCGACAATTCTGGATGAATGTGCTGGTGCATTATCGTGGTGAAACAGCACTTTTTTCTTAGCCAAATGGGGCCGTGTCTCCTTCAATTTTATATCGAATCGGTCCAGTAATTCACTGTAGTACTGCCCCGTGACCGTTCTTCCTTTCTGCAAAAAGTCCATGAGGATTATTCCGTTGGAATCCCAAAAAATCGTGGCCATGACCTTTCCGGCCGATGGGACCGTCTTTGCCTTCTTCGGAGCAGATTCACCCCGAAAAATCCATTGTTTGGACTGTCGCTTGGACTCTGGCGTATAATAATGGATCCAGGTTTCATCAACGGTGACGACTCGACGCAAAAACTCCTGCGAATTTCTCTTAAAGAGGTCCAAACACTGCTTCGACATTGACAACCGTATCCGCTTGTTGTTCACCGTAAGCAATCGCGGCACCCATCGGGCCGACACCTTTCTCACCGATAACTTATCATGTAAAATATTAATTGCCGTTCCGTACGACACGCCTACGGCCTCTGCTACTTCGCGCACTTTCGTTCGGCGATCAGCGAGAATCATGTCGTGGACCTTTTCAACGATTTCCTCGGTAACCACGTCTGCCGGGCGGCCTGGGCGCTCCTCATCAAAAACAGATGTACGACCACGTTTAAATTCGTTGAACCAATATCTTACGGTTGTCATAGATGGTGAAGGGTCCCCATAGACAGCATCCAACTTCGCTTTTATTTCTTCGCATGTTTTTCCATCCAAAAATAAAAAGCGAATTACGGATCGATATTGCTCTTTTTCCATTTTATCGAGAAACACGAAACACGTGTGATACAACTGGCTGCCAAATAAAAACTAACCTATGAATCAGTCTGAAATTTATTATGGTGTTGTCTGACAGATGGTAGTACACGACGGTAATGCCAACTTCCCTCAGCAGCGCCACCTGTCTTCAAACACGGGTACTTACTGATCTTCCCTCGTATACATATAGACAGGAAGACGACGCATGAGATGAAAAAGTTAAAACTACACGCGATAATTAAAAATACAAAGCGGTGGAAAAATTAAATAAGTATGAAAATTAGAGAAAACAGAAATAAATTATTTGGAGTAGGAACCGATTTCGTTGAAGAAAGAAACGCCGCATATAAAAGCAGGAAAGCACCGAAAATAGGAGATTTATGGTTTTCATTTCGACATTCACTGACGGTCACTTATTCATTTCAAAATTGTAATGTAGATGTAGTCAATAATCTCAAAAATTTCAAGGCTGTTGGCATTCTATTTAAGTTAAGAATAAATCAAAGTTTAATTTAATTTTTCATTAGTAATATTGTTGTCAGTATTATTCTCATCATTATTATTATAAAGTTTAATAATATACCAGGAGGAGTTCAAAATTCTTGTATGTACGATTGAACTCTGAGTAAGTAAAACTTTATACACGATAAAAATTGGAGTATATAAAGTTAATAAAATTAGAAAAGTGAACGTGGATCGTTATTTTAAATATTAAATTAGTCAGAAATACACGAGTGAAGTGTATTTTAGGCCAGATATCCGTGTTTGATAAAGAGAAAGTAGTTTTCCCTGCATATTCTCGAAATATCTGTGCCATTTGAGATTTTAAAAATTCAAAACGTTCAGCAATAGGCGTGAAAATAAGAAAATACTTATACAGTGTGAGGATAAGCGTCCTATTTCTGTAGGGACTCGTTTTCCATTTAAATAGGCGCTGAATAGGACACTCGCTTTGTAAAAAGTTATCAGTAAAGACCAGAGATCCACATTTTTGTCAGAGATAGACTTTGAGTACCAATCTCAGCATTTGGAGGGCAAATACCCCCTTTTGCGAGTGAAATCTTCAAGAGTGTTTGTTTGCGAGATTTATTAGGAATCAGAATTCCCAAAAGAAAATTTGTATATTAAAATTGCATTGATAGGTTAAGATATAGGTTAGGAATGAGATATTTTAGGTTACAACAAAAATGCTATGTGAAAATACAAGCAAACAATAAATTCCTTTTAAACTATTACATCTTGTTGTATTATTTTTTGCATTTACTTTGGACGCTAGACCTAGTTGTGTAGAACCAAAAAGATAGCCCTGAGATACCCAAATAATATACAGAGTCTCAACAAAATTTATGCTTGTGTAACTGCCCACACGAATCATCCATTATAATTTAAATTTGAAAGCGAAGTTCACAGCAATATGTATAATGACATATATGCATATATAGCAAGCACCAATTAAGTTGGCGCGAGGAGGGGGTGCGCAGAAGCCGTTTTTAAAAACGTCCACCCCCACTACTCAAGTAATTGTCAGGATACATTTGTCATTGACGTTTGACGGAACATAATGTCTTTGCTAGGGGATCATAATGTGATACACGCTCAGAGGTTAGAATTATCCGACATTTGATGTAAAACCAAATACAAATGTCCCCACTACTTCTAATCCTGCGCGAACTTACCCCTCCTCGCGCCAACTTAATTGGCGTTTGCTATACATTCATTTTCAAACGAAATGATATTACGCTTCCCACTAAAAAAAAATGTGTTTTTTTTTAAATGTTTTGTTTTTTTAATCTGTTTAATTATGGCTTTTTTTTAAGAGGTTAGAATTATCTGACATTCCCATCCGAATGATTAATCAAAATAATTTAATTAGACGTCGAAAAATAATATGCGGCAAGAAAATAAAAGTCATATTTTTTATTAGGTATTTATTAACAGAAATATACTTTAATTTCATTGGTTGACTTCGCAGATATTTCTTGGTGAAACATTCTTGTAATAACTTGATTATTAGAAAATAAAACACTTGGCTTAGTTACAAGACAAATACATTATTGGGCTAGGTACGTAGATGACATTCTGTGTATTTGGAAGGGAACCGATAGACAATTAACAGAATTCCTAACACTACTTAATACATTAAACCCCAAAATATAGTTTACTATAGAAAAAGAACACAATAACACATTGAATTTCCTAGATATTACAATACACAAAAAAGACAATAAGTTATTATATAAAATACAGTGAAATCTCCCTTGACCGGACACCTACCGGACTATTCCAATCTGTCCGCTCAAGAGAGGTGTCCTGTTAAGGGAATAGTTGGTGAATTTTTTGGGAATATTAAAATAAGTAAGCTCATAATGAACCAATGTGATTTGATTAAATATATAAAACATAAATGTAACCTCTGTAAACCAGCACAAAATTTAAAGTAATTGAATTGTACATATGTACATAATTCCTTGTTACTTATATGTAATGCAACATTGTAAAATAATTCAACAGGGTTGCCTGGCGAGTAGTTTTCTTAATGTTTTGGTCGTGATCGTGTAATTCTAGTGTGGTGAGTAACTCTAGTACGGCTGCATCTCCTCGATCTTGACTAAATTTTTTTAATTGTTTTACCATATCTATGGCTTGTTGATAAGTCGTTAGTTTCATGTTGCTCACTTCTTCCACATCTTCATCCGATCCATCCAGTTCCACAATATCCGACGACTGATTTGTGACAGAGGGCATGTCATTCGTATCTTCTGTTACTAGATTTTCGTCGAAGCTCAAAAAGGCCTCTACGTTGCATTCTTCAATCCCTAATGCTGGTGGTACTTTCCACAATTCAGCTAATAGTGATAGATGAACATTATCATCTGCCGTAAATTCATCATTTGTAGACATGGTTTTTTGATTTCCAACAATAAGCCCAGCCTTTTGAAAACAGTTTTGAATCGTTTGTTTGATACTTTGTCCCAAGCGTTCTTTATAAAGTAAACAGCATCTAAAATGTTAATTGATTTGCAAAGTTCATGAGCTGAATTTTAACACTCAATTTTTGCTAAAATAGTCTTAACGACAATGGTCCTATAGTGCATTTTAAAATTTTTTATTATACCCTTGTCAAGGGGTTGACATACAGATGTGCAATTAGGTGGAAAAAACACCAATTTAATGTTATGCAGTTCTATGTCCCTTGGATGCGAACAGGCATTATCAACAAATAGCAAAATGTGTCTCTTTTGTCTTTGCATTTTGCTGTCTAGTTCCTTCAACCATTCCGTCATTATAGTACCAGTCATCCATGCCTTGCTGTTGGCCTTCCAAGTAACAGGCAATTCAGTTACTTTTATATTTTTGAAAGCTCTAGGTTTAGCCGCATGATCTATAACCAACAACTTTTCTTTGTCACCAAGCATGTTAACACAGTGCATGATGGTGACTCTTTCTTTTGAACATTTACCGCCAACGCATTTTTCCTGTTTTAAATGTAAAGTCTTGTCAGGAAGAGCACGAAAAAACAGCCCGGTTTCGTCGGCATTGAATACATCCCTCGGTGAATAATTTTTCAAAATTGACGGTAATTTATTTAAAAATGTTGCTACATCTTCCACCTTAACACTAGCTGCCTCACCAGAAATAGCTTTGAAGCTTATATTATGGCGCTTTCGAAACTTATCTAACCATCCATAAGATGCGTTAAATCCAGTATAGTCTATACTCTCAGCAATTTCTTTCGCTTTACTCTGCACTATGGGCCCTTTAAATTTGAGAACATTAAAATAAAACTTACCTTAGTATGCCAAATTTTTACCTGACAGAGGAATTCCTTTACTTCTTGCTTTGATAAACCACTCGTAGCACATTCTGTCTACATCTGCACCTCCTTTGTTAATAAAGCATCGTTTCTTATTAACATTAACATTGGAGTGCCACACTTTCAATAGATCGTCTCTATTTTTTATGATATTAGCCGTCTGTGTTTTACCAATACCAAAACGTTTAGCTAACTCACGAACACTAAGTTTCTCACTTTTGTATACTTCCACTATTTCAATCTTTTCCTTGAGTGTTAAATAATTTCGTTTAGATGCCATTTTTATTTCTACGTATGTGCAGAAACACACGGCTGTATGAATTCGGAGTCTCGGGGAAATCCCTATCTACTAACTAGCGTGCGTGCGAATGCCGTTGCGCATACCGATTTAGCAGCCCGTTTCATATATGTATGTACTTTGATGTGCCCTGTCCGCACAAGAGAGATTTTTTAAAGGAAACGGACTGAATTTTTCTGTCCGTGTCCGTCCAAGAGAGTGTCCGTTCAAAAGAATGTGATTTACTTGTAAATTCCATAAGACAAATCGGGGCTATCACAATGTGTCCGTATAAAGGAGATGTCCGCTTAAGGGACGTGTCCGTTAGGGGAGATTTCACTGTATATAGAAAACCAACATTTTCGGATAATATAGTACACGCTAACGCAAATCAATCACAAAAAATTAAAATGTCAACTTTCCATAGCTATATACATAGAGCAATAAGTATACCACTAAATAAGGAAGCCTTTAATAATGAAATGAACACAATTAAAATAATAGCAAAAAATAATGGTTACAACCCAGATATCATCGATAAGTTGATAAAACATAAAGAAAGGAAAATACTTCAAAAATTGTTATACCCAGAAATAAAAGAATTAAAGAAACCTAGTTGGCATGTAATCACCTATATCCCTCCCATAACACAGAAAATAAACAAATTACTAAAGAAACTCAACATTAACATAGTGTGGATAAATAAAGTAAATTTAGGTACATTGTTGAATAATACTAAAGATAAAATAGATAACTTAGATAAATCAGGAGTATATTCCATAAAATGCCAGAATTGTGAAGCTATTTATATCGGACAGAGTGGCAGATGTATTAATAAACGGTTAACAGAACATATTAGAGATATAAAATATAGTGTTAAACACACAGGGTTCGCAGAACATTGTATAGACCAGTACCACTTACCCGATATAAAGAGCTGTAACCTCATTCATAATGTAGTAAAAAGTAAAAAGTTAAATATATTAGAGATTTTTGAAATTAAAAAAGCCCAAAAACAAAATCGAGTTATCACAAACACACAATTAGAATTCATAAATACCCCCTATATCGATGCAATTTTAAATATCAATTACCCTCATTCTCCCACCCATAATGAACACAGGTATATAAGTTAACCTTAAGTAGAGTAAGTTTAGTTTTAGATAGCTCTTTGATAATGACCTAATAGCCGAAACAATTGTTAGTATATCTAATTAAAGAAGTCGTGAAACTAAGCCAAGTGTTTTATTTTCTAATAATTAATCAAGATATACTTTAATATTTTGTTGCATTGCCATTACCTTCTATCACCAAATTAATCCTTCTAGGCATAGATCTAATTAGAGCCTCACAATATTGTGCAGTTAAATTTTGCAAACACTCGTTTATGCCATTAACCAATTCCTGTCCAGTATAAATTTACAGAGGAAGCAATTTGATGTTATAATTAATTAAACAATTTACATATGAAATGAGATGTAAATGTACAAACAGATAGTTAAGAATATCGCAAAACACAAATCCATTAGCTTGCATACGTATAAAGAACATTTAATTTATAAATGGTTTATTCCTTTATTACTAACAGTACAATAGATTAAACAAATTAATCTTCTTCGGAACTGAAGAAAAAAGAGCAATGGTCCGGCAAGACAGAGGTTGTGGGTTCGATTCCTACGTAAGGGCGAATTTTTTTCTATGAAAAAATCGAATAAAATAGCGTCGTACAGTGTAGAAAGCAAATTTACAATTACATTACTTCGCGAAAATGCAATAAATTTGTACAACTGCCGTACTACGGGCAAGATATATTCATCTGTTTCCTTTGATGTAACTCAAGGCATCCCCATAAAAGTTTCGAATTCACGCCTTTAACAGCTTAGTGGTAGAGCAATGGCCCGGCAAGCCACAGGTCGTGGGTTCGATTACTACTTAAGGGCGAATTTTTTTTTTTCTATGAAAAATTCGAATAAAATAGCGTCGTAAAGTGTAGAAAGCATATTTACGATGTACTTTTATGTTTATAATAATAGTAATTGTAAACATTAAAAACTACTTCTCGCATTTGAAGCGTGTATCACTTTATGATCCCCTGGCAAAGACATTATGTTCCGTCACTATATATTCTAACAATTACTTGAGTAACTGGGAGTGCACGTTTTTAAAAACGGCTACTGCGCATCCCCTCCGCTCGCCATCTTATTTGGCGCCTACTATACTTAATAAGTCACTAGTTGAACCGGATAAAATACTTCTACCGCCATTACCACATGAAATTAGGTTTGATGAAAAATTTCGTGAAAGCAATGTATAAAGATGACCGTGAATTCCAATACCTTAAACAAAAATTTCTCAAAATCTCACATGCAAAACTTAAAGAGGGAATTTTTGTAGGACCCCAAACTAAACTTCTACAATAAGATAGAAAATTTGAAGAAACCTTAAGTGACTTGGAGCGTGTTGCTTGGAATATTTTTTAAAATGTGACCCACAATTTTCTAGGACACAGAAAATATGATAACTATATACATAGATAGCACTTGTTAATGAACTTCTTAGAAGTTACCATAAATTGGGCTGCAACATGATTCTTAAAATACATTTTTTGCATTCGCATCTGATTTTCTTTCCCCCAAATCTCGGCGATGTAAGTGATGAAAAGTTTCATCAAGACATTTTTGTTATTGAAAAATGTTATCAGGTCAAGCGGAACAGTGAAATGCTTGCTGATTATTGTTGGACATTGATATCAGAAAGTGCCGAAGAACAGTATAAAAGAAAAGTAAAAAAAAAAATATTTTAAACAGGACGATACAGCTCCATATAACCTACATACCTAATTCATATTATTTCATTTACTTTTCAATATTCTTTTTTTCAAAACATGGCATGCCAGAATAAATTTGTTGTTACTACTCTATTATTAGAGCTATAAAAGAAACGAAAATTGTACATAGTTTCTTAAGACAAATTTAAAAAAATAATGAAAATTTGTTGACCAGTGCAATTATTCTATGATTTATGATTTGAATTATTTGCAAAGTATAGCAAGCGCCAATTAAAATGGCGCGAGGAGGGGGTGCGCAGAAGCCGTTTTTAAAAACGTCCACCCCCACTACTCAAGTAATTGTCAGAATACATTTGTCATTGACGTTTGACGGAACATAATGTCTTTGCTAGGGGATCATAAAGTGATACACGCTCAAAGGTTAGAATTATCTGACATTAGATGTAAAACCAAATACAAATCTCCCCACTACTTTTAATCCTGCGCGAACTTACCCCTCCTCGCGCCAACTTAATTGGCGTTTGCTATACACAAGAAATAACAATAAAATAACGACGTTACCTTTATTAACAGAACGATCGTCGTAGAAGATATCGGCTTCATATCTTGATAATTTGTTGGCATCTTTCACTGTAAGTTTTCTATGTCTCATGGACAACAAATGCTGTTCAATATCATCGTACTGGCTAAAATTTAAGTCACCACATAATAAACATGTATGCGAACCATACTTAGGCCTAAAATAAATTTGTTCCTTTTGAAATACAGGCGGCAATTGGGAAAATATTTTGTGAAAATGTTTAGTCATTTCGAGATTAGCTGGACTTTTGGACTTTAACAAATGATGAACTTCCGCTAAATGTTTCGTAATATTCGTCAATTCTTTTCGGCAAATTAAACAATAGATGGTACCATTTCGATTTTGCAAATAGAGTAATCTTTGTTTGCCTTCCATTAGTGTGTACTGTGTTAGATTTAAATAAACTGTATCCAGTACGGTTTGATCGTAGGATTTAATTGGTAATTCTAAAATAAGAAAATAAAATATATAAGCGAACTGTCTGAAAACTATAATTATTGTTTGAAATAAAATTAAGCTTTTTGAATACTAAGGAAAGTGATTCTGGTAGAATTTCTGTTTATTTCAAATTTGCCCAGCACGTATGGTTTTTGAATGAAATACCAAAAACTTTTTAAAGAAATAATGCAGGTAAATTTTTTGTGAGACTGCCATCCGGGTAGAAGGCTCTTTCATTCAAGATATTGTTGAAACCGGCATCTTTCATTAGTTCCCTGATTTGAGAACAGCTATTCCCTCTTTTACTTTAACTTTAGCTTATTCTGCCAAACTTGTTTTTTAAATAAAGAAAATCTTCCCCATCTTTGCTCATTGTCTTCACTAAGTTTTTCAATAACCCCAATTTGATGTGAAAAGGTAGCAGCAGAAATCAGAAGATCAGGAAAGGTTACTTCTTCTTGGCAACTGCTTCTTTATATATTTTTTCTGTTCCTTCTATCCCAATGACACTTCATGTACCTCAATTGCAAACTCTAGGCCAAAAAAATTAGATCCGAACGAATTTGCCATTGAAATATCTGGTACTTTATTTTATCCAGTAGTGGTTTCATGCTTTCGTTAGACTTCATGTTGTTAGCATGAGCAATGGGAATAGAAGTAAATATGTACGGATTGGACAGAATTAGACGAAAAATATACGATTTTTAAAGAAGAAATAAAGTTTCTACCCTTACGAATTTATACAAATTGTTATCGGAAACTGAAGGAATACAGTGTGGCGTTGGTACATTGTCGCAGATTCTAAAGTCTCCAAGAATACACCTACTTAGGGACGAATATTTAACGAAACTAAAGACATTCCGAGAAGAAACCCGTTTTATTTGCTATTTAGACGAGACTTGGTACGATAGCCATGACATTGTTAAGAAAGGTTGGAACGATGAGTCTGAAATGTGTAAAATTGGCTGCGTTCAGCAGATGGAACTATTCCAAAAAATGCTGACGAACAGCGGTTATTTTCATGATTTATTTCAACATGTTTAGGAATCGGCCGCCATCTTTTGTAGCGTTAAAATATTTCGCTCCGTTTCAGCACAAGTTGCTCAAAATAAAAATGGCGCATGTAACAAAGCAAATCAACGATTTAACCAACAACACTGAGACTGATCAAGGTCCACAAATCTACTTTTAAACAAATATCATTCAATACGAAATTCATTTTTTAATTTTAGCTAATATAACCTACATTCAAAACAAAAAATAGGTTATGTAGCTCTCCACTAGTTTTATTTTTGGTGACATCCAGATCGTTCACCCAATCCCAAAATGTTCACGGAACTGTTTATTTGTATTATAGTTCTGGTGAACGCAGCCATTTATATTCCTGTTCCAGAGGTAAACGCATCATTATTGCACATGCGGGATCTGAAAGTGATTGGATTGGTGAACCACTACTTTCATTAGCATGAAGATATGACTGTGGACCTGTTTGTAAATTGGTTTACCAATAAACTGCTGCCTTCTTTACCTCTAGCAAGTGTAATGGCCAACGCCAGCTTTATAAAACACCAAATTAATCTAGTAAAAAGTTAGATTTAATTGAATCGGCCGATACTTGCTGGAAATCCATTATATGTAAATGGGATTTAAGTAAAACACTTATACTAATTTCCAGTATATATTACACTTTATTATATATTAATAAATAGATGACATGTTTCGCTACGATGTAGCTTCTTCGGATCTTATATTACTACTTAGTACTACTAGTAGTAATATAAGATCCGAAGAAGCTACATCGTAGCGAAACATGTCATCTATTTATTAATATATAATAAAGTGTAATATATACTGGAAATTAGTATAAGTGTTTTACTTAAAAAGTTAGAAATTTCGACATTTCTGGAAGAAAATGAATTGTATTCTGAAGAAAGCGACACAAAGAAACAACTTCTGGAAATTTTACATTACAAAAACTACATACAATTTTACGACTACCTTCCTATTATTCTGTTCTCAATCCTATTGAATTAACTTGGAGTCAGTTAAAGAAATTTGTACGACGAAATAACAGTAGCCCAATATTTAGTGAAACAACTATTCGGAAAATTCATGAGGGAAAAACTGGAAAAAATTTATTACATTATGCTATGGATTTTTCTCAAAAATAATATTGAAAATTATTTAAAATAAATGTACATTGTTTTTGGATATCGGTGTATATCCGATATATTTAGATAAAATGTGCGTAAGCAAAAACTTGTTTTTTCCGAGGCCGAGGTCGACTTGATGTGAAAGTTGAGGTATTGAGGGGGAGACGAAGGTTTGCCCTAAGACAAGAACGTTGTATTTCTTTGAAAATATATATATTGTAAACCTAATCAGTAGGCGATTAAAGGTCTGTATATTACTTCAAAATATATGTATTTAAAAAACTCTACATGTTTCGGCAGTACGCCTTTATCAAGAGAATACAAAATATAAATGACAGGATATAAATGTCAAGTAATTAAGTTGCTATGGTTTAAATTATTCAAAGATACATTCTAGTAATAATAATAAATCATGCCTTAGTATTCCAAAAAATAGATAGCAAGGTGTGAACATATGTGTTGTTCGCTGCTAGCAATTTGTGTCTCTTTCTGGGTATGAACTTGTATGTTGGTTGCTGCTGTCAGCTTGCGTCTCTCTATGGGTGTGTGGTTTTGTGTGAGAGCGTAAGTGTAGGGTTTTGTATGTCGGTGCGCTCGTGCGTGTGTTTAGTGACCGGTCGCGTGAATTTAGAGAGGTCGGATAACCAGCCGTTACGTAGGGCCGCCAACCCTTTATAAAACACCAAATAAATCAGCGATGAGCAACCCCGTACAGGGTGCGCTTCGCTGGTCTGCGCCTTGCCTCGTTGGGGCGGGGGTCAGGCCGTCGAAGTACTGCACGGAATTGTAAAGAAGTTGCCGGGAAAGGGTTGGCGGCCCTACGCAACGGCTGGTTATCCGACCTCTCTAAATTCACGCGACCGGTCACTAAACACACGCACGAGCGCACCGACTACGACGATTCTAAGACTACGACGATTCTGATAACTTCGAAGACTTTTAGTAAATTCATTTTATTTGTAAGTAATATTTGATTTAATATTTTTGTATAAATATATAATACATGGATGGCCATTGTGTAATTTCGTTTTAATACGGTCCTGGTTGGGCATCTATTCCTTTTGTGTACGATATAGCAACCAGCGTTGCCACCCTTATTACTATAGTAATAGATCTATTACTTTGAGAAGCATTAGATTACCCTATTACCTCGATAGCCAGATTTATTACTATTTATATTTTTTATTAATTAATATAAAGTATTTGTTTAATAAAGATGGTTGGAAAAGAAAATTAACATAGATAATTTATGGGACAGGCATGTTTTCATATTTTCATTGATGTATTTGATTATCTACGAATTAGACATCGGGCCATTTAAAAGTTGAATAGCCAATAGAGTTTCAAGAAATATTAACTGTGGGGGTAAGGCATGGTTATTTTTTAATGTGCAGCAAGCTGAAAGATGCGATATTATAAGCGATTTGAAAAATATATATGCCGAATATATAATTGATATTATTAATAATCCATAATTATAATGTTTAAATAAATTTGTATTTTTGTAATAAGTATATTCTTTTACCACAAATATAACTTAACTTTATTGCCAATTTATTGCTATTACTTTAATAACGAGCCATCGAAAAAATTGATAATTGAAGTAGACTGTGAAATTGGGTTGGTACTTTAGCCACTTCCATATAATGACATTTATTATTTGACATTGAAACTATAAGTTTGTGTCAAATTTTTCAAAACTCTTATTAAGAAAATTAAATTTATTTAAAAAATGGTATTCAACATAGAACAAAAAGCAAAAATTATCGAATGTTACTTCCGTACAGGTGCGAAAGTAAATGGCGAGTGGCAGTATTCAATTACGGAATGCATGGCTGATTTTAGTGAAGAACATCCTGAATTAGTGTTTGACTACAATGATTTTTACAATGTTTTGACAAATTGTGTAAAGTTGTTCAGAGAGACTGGTAGCGTCGGCCGAAAAACTGGAAGTGGACGGCCATCTAAACGTACAGCTGATAATATTGAAGCCCTTCGGCATATTATTGATGAAAATCCAAAAACATCCATTTCAGTAGTGACCCAACAAACAAATTTATCTTATGGTACGTGCCAATTCATTCTTAAAAAGTCTTACATTGTCATCCATACAAGCTGCAATGTTTTCATGAATCCACTGGATAAAGATCCAGTGGATTATTTAAGACGAGTGGAATTTTGTCAATGGTTCCAAAATATTCTACACAATCAGGATATCCTTAACACAGTTTTTTTCACGGATGAGGCCTGGTTTTGGCTTTCTGGATATGTTAATTCACAGAATATGAGGTATTGATCCTCCGAAAATCCTCATTTTTTGGTTGACAAAATATTGCATCCCCAAAAAGTTGGTGTTTGGGTTGGAATATGTCGAAGAAGATTGGTGGGTCCCATTTTTTTTTTGAAGGTACACTTACTGCTGTACGATATCGCAATGAGATAATCGGCTCATTCATAAATCAACTGGATGATGAGGAATTACAAAATGGGTATTTCCAACAAGATGGTGCAACAGCACATACGATCAGAGAAACACTTCAATATCTCAGAGAATTTTTTGATAACAGAATAATAAGCAGGAACACTGAAATCCCATATCCAACTAGGTCTTGCGATTTAAACATATGTGATTTTTTCGTATGGCCATACATCAAAAGTTCGATTTATTCAACGCCAATTCATAATCTGGAACAACTGAGAATTCGCATAACAGAAAAGTGTGAAGAGATCAACAACTCACCGCAAATGCTGCATAGAGTTGGTTTGTGTTTAGATGTAAATGGACAACATTTTCAACAACTTCTGTAGCTATAGGTAAATTTTGATTATGATTTCGATATTAAATAAATGATTTGTTTTCTTTTTTGTTGTAGTATCATTTCAATGCCATAACCTTTTTTTACAATGAAACTGTCAAGCATCAAGTAATGTGTCATTATGTGGAAGTGGCTAAAGTACCAACCCAATTTCACAGTCTACTCCAATTATGAATTTTTTCGATGGCTCGTTACTAAGATCTATTACTTTAAATCATCAATTCTATTACCGCACATAAAATTGAGATGGCAACACTGATAGCAACAGTAATGTCATAATTAACTTTACGGTTTTAATCCTGTAGTCGAGTCACTATATTGTAGAAAAGACTATCCTTACAAAGCGAGCAAAAACGACGTACCTTGATTACTAAAACAGCAAACAAAAACTGCAATATTAAAAACGACATACCTTGATTAATACAACAGCTATCATCTACAGAGTCAACTATGGATTTCGCTAAATTTGTACCACTTCCATTTAGTAATCTTCTATGAATCTTGGATGCTAAGTGTGCGCCAATATCAGCAAAATTATAACTTACACTACACTTTACACACGTTAGCCTCTTTTTCTTAGGTTTAAAATAAATCTGTTCCAATTGAAGTGAAGGCGGCAATTTTAGAAACACCTCGTGAAAATGCTTAATCATTCCTAAAATGTTTAAATCTTCGGATCTGGACACATGGCTAATCTGCACAACATGTTCCGTAATATTCGTTAATGTTCCTCGACACATTAAGCAATAAACTGTACCATTGCGATTTTGTAAATATAGAAGACTTTCATTGTTTTTTGTCACAGTGTATTGTGTTAAATTCAAATAGATTGTATCCAGTACGGTTTGGTCGTAGGTATTATTTAGAGGTTCTAAAATAAGAAAATATTTTATCCTAGTGCTGATAACTTGAAAAAGTCTTAACATATGTGTATATACTACCGTCTATAAATTTGATCGCAAACAGCGCATTTTGTTAAGAAAAGAAATTAAAACCATTAGCTAAAATTTCACTTATTATCGGCCACTAAATAGACCGATAATAACGAGGGATAATTTTCTTGCCTGTGATACGTAGTAAATAACGCGATGGTCAGAAAAATTTAAAGGTAATGGTATCGGTGAATTGCACGCGAGCTAATTTTTGTCAGAAAACGATTGCGCGCTAACTACGAGGATAGATTGATATACCGGGTGTCTTTGAACAAAAAAGACAACGGATGAAAAATGAAAAGATGTAATTACAATAATGTCCGGTTGAAAAGTACGAACCAAGGTTCCATAAGAAACGTGTTAATTTTTTTCGCATATAACGAACCCGCTTATAACAAACTTTCGGATATAACGGACCTTATTTTCCATTTTGTATGTAAAAAGTTTTCGGTTATAACGAACTTATAATTAGAAAACAAGGGACTTCCCCGAGTATCTCGCCAAAAATGCAGTAGTCGATTCTAGCAGTTTGTGCAAGCAGTCGACGTCGAGTCATCAATCTGTGCTTACGCTGATTCTCAAACGTGATTTTAAGACCATGAGTGACGCAGTTGCGAAGAAAAAACGTAAATCTTTTACGTTGAAAAGTAAACATGATATTGTGAAACGATTGCAACGAGGTGTCAAACAAAGCGAAATTTGTACTGAAATGGGACTAAGTAAATCAACGGCAATAAAAAACTAAATTCAGGATAATGCATGTATTAAACAAAAACTTCATTGTAGGTTGCTACAATTTGGAAGCGAAGGCAAACCATATTGAAGAATTTCGAACAACTACGAAACTCAAATGTGAAAAAAATCAAAAACCTACTAAGCACGAAGTTGATCAAGGACTTTTGTAATGGTTTTCTCAGCAAAGAAGTAAAAATGTAACTATCAGCGGTGCCGTGTTGCAATCTAAAGCTGAAGATCTTGGGAGTAAATTGTTGGAAGATCCTGAATTAAAATTTAGTAGAAGTTGGATCGAAAGGTTTAAACGAAGACACAACATCAGCAGCGGAAAAATTGTTGGAGAGGCAGCCTCAGTTAATATGGATGTTGTGAATGACTGGTTGGAAAATAAGTGGCCAATAATTAGAGAAAACTTTGGAGATGAGGACATTTTTAACGGCGATGAAACGGGGTTGTTTTATAAGCTCACACCAGACAAGACATTAAGATTCAAAGGGGAGACCTGTACAGGTGGAAAGTTATCTAAAGAAAGAATTACCGTCTTGGTTGTAGCAAATTTATTGGGGTGAGAAAAGAAAATTATTGGTGATCGGAAAGGCCAAAAACCCCCGATGTTTCAAAAATGTGGTACGATTACCAGTCAATTATAAATGTAACAGAAGAGCTTGGATGACCTCCGAAATTTTTACAAACGAACTACGAGAATGGGATGATGAATTACGTCGTAAGAAACGAAAAATCTTATTACTAGTGGACAATTGCCCGGCTCATCCGGATGTAAAAAATTAGGAGGTCATTAAGTTGGTGTTTATGCCTGCGAATACAAGTTCGAAATTGCAGCCCATGCACCAGGGTGTTATCCATAGCTTAAAAAGCAATTACCGACGATTCCTACTCTCGAAAACTATAAATTCTATTGATAATGATCAAACTAACTTCACTGTGAGTCTCTTGGATGCAATTAACTTCATCCATATGGCATGGCAAAAAGTGTCAAAGCAGACAATCGCTAATTGTTTTCGACACGGCGGATTTATCAGGCGTGAGGATGAATTTGACTCAGATGACAATCTACCATTAGTCGAAAGGCTCACAAAAAATCAAGAAGAAAGTGTTAACGATGTTCAAGATGAACTCACTCTTGGTGAATATGATTTTAATGAATACGTTCACATTGATGACAACCTTATAAATGTGGAATTTTTGGATGATGATGCCATTGTAGCTTCTGTGTCTTCTGCAGCTAATCAGACTGACGATGAGAACGAAGAGGAAGAAACCAAAAATAACGAAGTACATATTCTTAATAAGCTAAGCGAAGTGGAAGTGCACATCAGAGAGATTAATCTTGCCAAAAAAAAACAAACTAAAATAAATACGTTTTTTTAGTACATAATTAATATTTTCAAGTTGTTTCAGACATGTAATGTTTGTAATGTATTTTGTTATATGAAAAAAGAATAAAAATTGACTCACTCAAAATAGTGGTGTTTTTTCAAAATCATCACTTATAATGAACTTCGCTTATAACGAACCTTTTTTGCCGGTCCCTTGGAGTTCGCTATAACCGGACATTACTGTATATAGAACATAAATCAAAAAAAATTGTGATTCACTTACGATGCGAACGCCAAAATTAAAAACCTCCTGAAAATTGTATTATGTGCCGCCTATGGATTCAAAATGTCTATAAATAATATCTCTAATAAACACACACACACATATGCTGTAACAGCTGTGGATGATATAGAAACTCTACAAGATAACATTGCTTAAAACGTATTGTATGCTAAGAGTACAATAACCTTAATATTTACGTACGAAAATGTCAGCTGCGAATAGTTTATAAACGTTTATTTTATATACAAGGGAATTCTTAAAAAAATAATCCAAAATTATTTTATCGTAATAAAAATAGAAATAAAATATGTGTTCTCCGACGCCTTTCAAGTCCGCAACCTTCGTAATTAATTCGAACACGACATGCATTATACACGTGTAAGATGCAGCTCGACGATTTGGAAAACGCTTCCTTTACATACAAGTTCGACTAGCATTTCCACCAGCTTCACCGTAACTGTAAATCATATCGAACGTACACATGTAACGATCGAAACTAACTGAATAGCTAACAGAATTGCTTCGTTAGTTACCGTTACCCCTCCTATTTCTGTAAGCATTCGCGAAAAATATTTTGGATTCATATCTTAATACATAAAACAAAGTCGAGTTAGTTACACCATTTATAACTCAAGAACGGCTGGATCGATTTTAATGATCTCTGATTTGTTGGATTCGTCTCCGCCCCGAATAGCAGAATAACTATTAAAATATCGGAGAAATTCACGGAAAAAAAATTATACAGAAAATTAATTTTTAAATAAATTAGGTTAGGAACTCCGCCATCTTCCGCAATTGACAGCTTACGGCACGCACGCTTAAGTCCATTGCAAATCAGTGACGCAAAAGTGTACATTTTCTTTGTCTCAAGTTGTTTGTGATTTGTTTTGAAAAAAGCATATAAAGGTTGCCGGCCAATTTGTTTTGTGCGAGTGTTATTAATAAACCTTATTGTGCGAGTATTATTATTAAAGATGCTGCGACCCAGAAGATCTAATCTTTCCCAACAAAGCCGTAATGCAATTAGGCTTTGGATCATTGCGAATCAATCCACTGAAGAATGAGAAGAGCGCCGCGTTAGTATGGCCCGGCTTCGTGCTTCTCAAACACAAGAGCAAAGAGAGGCAGCCCGTGAAACGGCTCGGTTGGCAATGAGAAATCGCATGGATCAACAACGAGATAATCTTTACGCGCAAGAAGAAATGTTTCAAGTGTTGATTTGAATCGAGTAGCGTTTCTATACGATTGCACAATTGATTACAGCTCGCAACCTTTCGTTCGCATTGGTCCAATGGACGTTGTTAGCGAGCATTGTGGACCATTGAAGTTTGCTGGAGAAACGCCTAGATTGTGCTGCCTTAATGGTAAAGTGAAATTGCGATTATTGACTCCGCCACTTGAGCCATTGCACTCATTGCTCTGTGGCGAAACACCAGAATCACGACATATTCTAGCGATCACTCAAAAATACAACGACTGTTTTCAAATGACTTCATTTGGGGCAGACATTATGGAAGAATACGGATTTAACCCGACATTCAAGGTAATTTATGTTGAAGGGAGTAGATGTTCATTTTCTTTAAAAGATAAGATTTAAGTTAAAAAATTTGCTCAAATATAGGTTAAATAATAGATGGAAAAGTTTTGTTAGGTCTATGTATCTGTCTCTAAAATAAATAAGGCATGCTAACATTTTAAAAAATTTGTGATTATAAATCAGTAATACTAACTTCGATTTCGACTTGCCAGATTCACCATCGAATTGGATCAATCCAACCTCCTGAAGATGTACAGCATAAGTTCTTGCAAATATTCTTCATGGGCAATATGGAGCAATTTAAACCTTCAAACTACTGAACAACCGACCTACATTGCAAAACACTCCGCAATGGCCAAAGTTTTAGTAGCATCTAAAATCATCATCTGGGACGAATGCACAATGGCGCACAAACGCGCATTGGAAGCACTTGACCGAACATTGAAAGATCTGCGCAATGACTCGAGATGTTTTGGAGGCGCAATGATTTTACTGTCTGGCGATTTCCGCCAAACACTGCCAGTCATTCCAAGATCGACTACTGCCGATGAAATAAACGCTTGCCTTAAATCATCGAATCTGTGGCGCTACGTGAAGAAACTTCAGCTGGCAGCAAACATGAGAGTTGCATTGCTGAACGATCCACCTGCTGAAGAATACTCCAAGTAATTGCTGGCTATCGGTAATGGCCGTATTCCTATCGACGAATCGAGCCGATTGATTTCATATCCTCCGAATTTTTGCAATTTCGTCTCATCGAAAGACGAGCTCATCAACAAAGTATTCCCGAACATCATTGCTAACCACAAAAACAGCAAATGGTTGAGTGAGCGTGCAATTTTGACGGCTAGGAACAAAGATGTGGATAACTTAAACTTAGTAATTCGGAATCAAATCGTTGGTACTCTGCATTCATTTAAATCTATTGACTGTGAAACAAACGAAGACGAAGCCACCAACTATCCAACTGAATTTTTAAACTCCTTGGATGTGCCTTGCTTACCATCGCACAATTTACAACTGAAGGTTGGCTCGGTAGTCATCATGCTTCGAAACCAAAACCAAAACTATGCAATGGAACGCCTTTGGTGATTAGAAAACTGATGATCAATGTGATTCAAGCGATACTCAAAGGAAAATTCGAAGGTGAGGAAGTTCTCATTTCGAGGATTCCGATAATCCTAACCGATATGCCCTTTGAGTTTAAACGAATTCAATTTCCGATTCGTCGCATTCGCCATGACGATTAACAAATCACAAGGCCAATTCTTGAGTATTTGTGGTCTAAATCTAGAAAATGCATGTTTTTCTCACGTGGTATACTCACGTGACGGCTTTATCCGCTTTATTTGCTCTTGCGCATGATAAAACGGAAAAAGTCGTATCACAAGATCCCTTCACTGAAGAGAATCAACCCGAGTGCAACCCATGCAGCAAAATGCATAGCTTCAATAAAGCAAATACCTTGCTGACACGCCATTGAAATACTTGGTTTTTGTACTGTTATTGAATTTTTATTTTCTTTATATATATTACTATTATAAGGATAAAATAAAACAAATTTTAATGAATTTCACTTTTTAATTTACACCGTAACGATCGTTTCGCTCCAACATGAGCTTCATCAGACATATAACTAACTTATGTACAAATTTTAACACAAATGTACCGTAACAAACACATGTTTTGTTTTGAATAGTTGAAGGAATGGGTACTTTTTATTACTAAAATATCTATGCACAAAACTTTCACTTCGGTTTATACAATACTGTTCTTAAGTAATAAAACTGGGGGTTTACATTATGTTACAGGGAGGTAAAGAAGTTCTATGGAAAAATACAATATATGACTGTCTGAATATCAAATAAATAAAATGATATTATATATACAGTAATGTCCGGTTATAGCGAACTCCAAGGGACCGGCAAAAAAGGTTCGTTATAAGCGAAGTTTATTATAAGTGATGATTTTGAAAAAACACCACTATTTTGAGTGAGTCAATTTTTATTCTTTTTTCATATAACAAAATACATTACAAACATTACATGTCTGAAACAACTTGAAAATATTAATTATGTACTAAAAAAACGTATTTATTTTAGTTTGTTTTTTTTTGGCAAGATTAATCTCTCTGATGTGGTCTTCCATTTCGCTTAGCTTATTAAGAATATGTTGCGGAGTATTCCGCGTTTGAAGAAAATGACGAACGACTTCAATATTTTGGATTGCATTTGAAGTGGTTGGAACTAGTGGTACTTCGTTATTTTTGGTTTCTTCCTCTTCGTTCTCATCTTCTTCGTTCTCATCGTCAGTCTGATTAGCTGCAGAAGACACAGAAGCTACAATAGCATCATCATCCAAAAATTCCACATTTACAAGGTTGTCATCTACGTGAACGTATTCATTAAAATCATATTCACCAAGAGTGAGTTCATCTTGAACATCGTTAACACTTTCTTCTTGATTTTTTGTGAGCCATTCGACTAATGGTAGATTGTCATCTGAGTCAAATTCATCCTCACGCCTGATAAATCTGCCGTGTCGAAAACAATTAGCGATTGTCTGCTTTGACACTTTTTGCCATGCCATATGGATGAAGTTAATTGCATCCAAGAGACTCACAGTGAAGTTAGTTTGATCATTATCAATAGAATTTATAGTTTTCGAGAGTAGGAATCGTCGGTAATTGCTTTTTAAGCTATGGATAACACCCTGGTCCATGGGCTGCAATTTCGAACTTGTATTCGCAGGCATAAACACCAACTTAATGCACTCCAAATTTTTTACATCCGGATGAGCCGGGCAATTGTCCACTAGTAATAAGATTTTTCGTTTCTTACGACGTAATTCATCATCCCATTCTCGTAGTTTGTTTGTAAAAATTTCGGAGGTCATCCAAGCTCTTCTGTTACATTTATAATTGACTGGTAATCGTACCACATTTTTGAAACATCGGGGGTTTTTGGCCTTTCCGATCACCAATAATTTTCTTTTCTCTGTCCCCAATAAATTTGCTACAACCAAGACGGTAATTCTTTCTTTAGATAACTTTCCACCTGTACAGGTCTCCCCTTTGAATCTTAATGTCTTGTCTGGTGTGAGCTTATAAAACAACCCCGTTTCATCGCCGTTAAAAATGTCCTCATCTCCAAAGTTTTCTCTAATTATTGGCCACTTATTTTCCAACCAGTCATTCACAACATTCATATTAACTGAGGCTGCCTCTCCAACAATTTTTCCGCTGCTGATGTTGCGTCTTCGTTTAAACCTTTCGATCCAACTTCTACTAAATTTTAATTCAGGATCTTCCAACAATTTACTCCCAAGATCTTCAGCTTTAGATTGCAACACGGCACCGCTGATAGTTACATTTTTACTTCTTTGCTGAGAAAACCATTTCAAAAGTCCTTGATCAACTTCGTGCTTAGTAGGTTTTTTGATTTTTTTCACATTTGAGTTTCGTACTTGTTCGAAACTCTTCAATATGGTTTGCCTTCGCTTCCAAATTGTAGCAACCTACAATGAAGTTTTTGTTTAATACATGCATTACCCTGAATTTAGTTTTTTATTACCGTTGATTTACTTAGTCCCATTTCAGTACAAATTTCGCTTTGTTTGACACCTCGTTGCAATCGTTTCACAATATCATGTTTACTTTTCAACGTAAAAGATTTACGTTTTTTCTTCGCAACTGCGTCACTCATGGTCTTAAAATCACGTTTGAGAATCAGCGTAAGCACAGATTGATGACTCGACGTCGACTGCTTGCACAAACTGCTAGAATCGACTACTGCATTTTTGGCGAGATACTCGGGGAAGTCCCTTGTTTTCTAATTATAGTTGGTTATAACCGAAAACTTTTTACATACAAAATGGAAAATAAGGTCCGTTATATCCGAAAGTTTGTTATAAGCGGGTTCGTTATATGCGAAAAAAATTAACACGTTTCTTATGGAACCTTGGTTCGTACTTTTCAAACTGGTTCGTTATAACCGAAAGTTTGCTATAACGGGGTTCGTAATAACCGGACATTACTGTATATACACACAACGCAAAAGTCTAGGGATATTTTTGTAAAATCTCAAAACTAACGAAAGAAATTGTCGAGGTCATATAATATTACTTCGCCTGTAACTGTTAGTGTAGGTACTCACTTTTTGGTTAAAAAAAAATGAAAAAAAGATAGCAATACATGATTTTCACAAGGGACGAAAAAATCGACATTTTCTTGTTTTGTTAAATTTAGATGTTAGTCATTTCGTCTTGTGTTTGCTTAGTAGGTGTGTTAAAATTATTGTGTTTTTAGCATGGAACGGCAACATTTGGACGAGATGAATAGAGCGGTGGGCCTCCTTCAAGCTGGTGTGCAACAAACCCAACTAGCCGAACAGTTGGGAGTCTCTCAAAGCGTCGTAAGTCGTTTATGGCGACGGTTTAGAGACACTGGGAGTCCAGCCGAGCAACATCCAGGCCGTGGTCGCTCTACAACCGCCGCTCAAGATCGTTATTTAATTTTAACTGCCAGAAGACAACCGACAATCACAGCACCCGAATTGGTTAATGAATTACAGCGTGCACATAATGTGACAATTGGCAGTGACAATTGGCGGTAAGAAATCGTCTCCATGAAGCCAATCTTTGTAGTCGGCGACCATTGCGATGTCCACCTCTATCTAGAGGCAATCGCGCTGCACGACTAACATGGTGTCAAGATTTTCTGGATTGGGGTGACAATGAGTGGGCTACAATTTTATTCAGCGATGAGTCTAGATTTGGATTTCGTCCAGATTCTCGTCGAACGAGAGTATGGAGACAGCCTGGAAATGTGGAACGCTTGAGACATGTGCAGGAAGTGTACTCATACTGAGGTGGCACATTAATGGTATGGGGCGGAATTATTATTGACGGAAGAACTGAGCTCATTTTCCCACGCGGCTTCCTCACCAGTCAGCAGTATTTGGATACTATTCTCCAACCTGTCGTTCGTCCATTTGCTGCTGCTGTTGGAGATAACTTTCACTTAATGCATGATAATGCTCGACCACATGCTGCCCGTATTGTAGTAAACTGGTTGGATAACGAGGGTATTGATGTATTGCCATGGCCAGCACAGTCACCGGACTTGAATCCCATCGAGCACGTATGGGACATGCTGCAACGACGAATTACTCCACATATGGGCAACATCCATAATGAGTTTCAATTCCGAGAGCTTCTGATAGTACAATGGACACAAATACCTCAAGCAGACATTAACAATGTAATTTTGAGCATGAATGCTAGATGTCGCGCTGTGATAAACCAACATGGTGGCCATACTTTATTTTAAGCTTATTTTTCGTGTTTTTGGCATTTTTTGGGACCTTTGAAAAAACAGTGTTTTAAAAAAAAAAATTTGTGCCAGTTTTATGTTCTTTTTTTCAAAAAGTCTGTGTTTTTGACAAATTAAACAACAATATAAACTATAAATTTTGTATTATTTTTTTCAAGTTCATTACAGGTACAAACACGTCTTGTTATAAAAATATCCCTAGACTTTTGCGTTGTGTGTACATATATATATATATATATATATATATATATATATATATATATATATAACAGACATATAACTGTCTGATGAAGCTCAGGTTGGAGCGAAACGATCGTTACGGTGTAAATTAAAAAGTGAAATTCATTAAAATTTGTTTCATTTTATCCTGATAATAGTTATAATGGAATTTCATCAATTAAAGGCTGAAACAATCATATATTATATATATTATCCTAATAAACTATTGAAATTAATAAATTTTTGTATTCATTTTATTACGTTAATAAAATCCTAAATTAAGTTTGGCTAAAAGTTAACACGACATTTATTGACTGTTAGGCGGTACGAAGTTCGCCGGGTCAGCTAGTTTTAGATAATTACATCTTTCCATATTTCATACGTTGTCCTTTCTTTCAAGGACGCGGAGTATAAGGTCTCATGTAAAGATTCATTTTCCTGTGTACCGTTACACTTATCATTAGAGAGGTTCATTCGAGTAACATCCCACCGACGGGTCGTCTTAGCGCGTATATGTATTTTGCCAGTCACCTTCCGAACACCGTTTATGCACTCTGGTGGTTTACAGTGATAAATAGTATTTTTATAAACTCACATACTCCAGTGTATGTCTGATATAGCTTTGGTAGAATAATTTGATAAAATAACTAGAATAACACAGGTTTACAGTGATTTTGATGTTTGAAAGCTGTTTGCTAATTTGTATATGTTTGGGGGCCCTTATTCCAAAAAACGCCATATTTTTGCTCTATCACGTAAATTTTTTTTATAGCGCTCTATATCTTAAAAATGTTATTTTATTAACATACATACCTATGACAAGAATATGTTTGTTCCATGTTAGGCATGATTTTTAAATGAATTGATTTTTATGAAATTAAATGTGATTTGGCAACACTGGTTAATATTATATTTCTCAGCAAAGCAACAGAGTCGGCGCAGAAGCGTCAATACAACGTTGAAACCTGCTTATGTGCAGTTTGGTTGTGTTAGTCGTCGTGCTACTGTGTCCGCCCGCTTGTCGTCTTCGTTGTTGCGTATTTTAAGTATTCTAGAACGTATAAATATGGAAAGAAGACATTGTGTGAACAATCCGAATATCTTTTGTTATATCTGTGGTAGTTATGTCGTAGTAAAGCAGAGGCAAACTATAACTTCGTTTGTGAAAAATGTATACCACGCTTATTTTGGTGTAAAAATTGGCGACCAAGACAAGTCCTGGGCTCCTCATACTGTTTGTTCCGTTTGCGTTGAAGCATTAAGAAACTGACAAAGAGGTAGGAAGAAATGTTTAAGCTTTGGTGTTCCTATGGTATGGCGAGAGCCTAGAAATCACAGTGATGATTGTTATTTTTGTTCGTGTAATGTTCAAGGATTCAACAGAAAAAATAAGAAACAAATTGTGTATCCCAATCTTGACTCTGATATTCGACCAGTTCCTCATGGACCAGATGTACCGATACCTACCGCCCCAAAAGCACTAGAAAACGTCAGAATCAGAGGAATCTAATTGCGACTCAGATGACTCAGATTTCACACCAGATTTCAGAGAGCCCGAAGTGTTTAACCAGAGCGAACTAAATGATTTAATTAGAGATTTGCACCTTCCAAAGGATGCATCCGAATTGTTAGCCTCCCAACTTCGTGAGAAACATTTACTGGCACCTGGCGTCACATCAAGCTTTTACCGGGATCGACAAAAAGAGTTATGTCAATATTTTACTCAAGCTAGTGTATTGCAACAATATTCCTGACTTAATTTCAAAATTAGGAAATGTGCCGTATGTAAAAGAAGAATGGCGCCTGTTTATTGACTCAAGTAAGCGTAGTTTAAAAGGCGTTTTATTGCACAATGGTAACGAGCTGGCCTCGGTTCCCGTTGCCCATTCGGTACATTTAATGGAAACGTATGAAAATTTTGAACTTCTTTTAAAGGAAATAAACTACCAAGAACATCAGTGGATGCTTTGTGGCGACCTTAAAGTGCTGTGCATGCTACTAGGACAACAAGGAGGTTATACAAAATTTCCATGCTTTATTTGTGAGTGGGATAGTCGAGCAAGGGATAGACATTGGACTCAAATAGAATGGCCCTCTAGAACAAGCCTTACACCTGGTAGCAAAAATGTATAAGAGATAGCTTAGTTGACCCCAAAAAAGTTTTACTGCCTCCTCTCGATATCAAACTTGGCTTGATGAAGCAGTTTGTTAAAGCCCTAGACAAAAATGGACAGTGTTTTAAATATTTGTGCCAGACATTTCCAGCCTTATCCGATGCCAAGTTAAAAGAAGGTATTTTTGTTGGGCCGCAGATAAGAACATTATGCAAAGACAAGGATTTTCAAAACACAATGACCAATGTCGAGAAAAACGCCTGGGTTTCATTTAAAGAAGTAATTGATAAGTTTCTTGGGAACTCTAAGGACGAAAACTACGAAAATATTGTTCAAAATATGTTACAACACTTTCATCGTCTAGGTTGTAATATGAGTTTGAAAGTGCATTTCCTGTTTTCACACTTGAACTATTTTCCTGAAAATCTTGGAGCAGTTAGCGAAGAGCAGGGAGAGAGGTTTCACCAAGACATTAAGGAAATGGAACGGCGATACCAAGACAGATGGAGCATAACGATGATGGCGGACTACTGCTGGATGTTAAAACGGGATATGCCCTTAAAAACATACAACCGGACAACGCAGCTTTCTGGCAAAAAGACAAAGATTTCACTTAAAAAAGACTGAGTAAAGTATTTTTTTCCACTTTTTTAACTTGTATTCCACCTTTTTACTCAATAAACAAATAATTTTTTTTAGAAATATCGTTTTTTTTCATTTAATATTTGCAAAAAAACCTGACGTGATACAAATAAATGCATAGAATTTTTGAAATCAGGCTACCAAAATTATATAAAATCAGTTTTCAAAATAAAAACATCTGTCAAAAAGTTTAATTTTGTAGACCTGTGTAATTAATGTGTAATTAAAACTTAGTTGTCGAAATACGTATTTAGGATACTATTATTAATGTGTTAAGGGGTTTTATACCTTTTTTGAGTTTTAAAAATAAGATTTATTTCTAGTTTATCCTCATTTCCAGAAATAAAGATTTTCTAAAATGATAAGAATTTTTTCAAGTTTCAATTTAAATTCAGAAAAAAAAAACAACGAATTTAGTGTTGTAATTTCAAACGTTCCTTAAATTTTGGATTGTTATTGCATAACATTAACAAGTATTCGTAAATTCTTTTTAAATCTTCTGCTTCACATGAATGACATGAAAAATTTAGAATTGTATATCGAAATTTCTACTTTATGATTTAAATTTCTTACAAAGCTGATGTGGCGACAAATAAATAAAGAAAATAACGTACCTTTATTATAAACTTCACGAACTGCATTTCTTCGTAAAATTTTCTTCCTTTTTTTTAGAATTTTTGTATGTCCTTTCTTTACCAAATGTTCTACAACATCCTCACAGCTATAGCAATTTGTGCCACATAATAGACACGTAATCATATGTGTTTTAGGTTTAAAATAAATTTGTTGTTTTTGGTATAAAGTTGGTAATTGCAGAAATATTTCATGGAAACATTTTAGCCTTCCAGATATGACTAAATCTTTGCATCTGCTCAAATGGCTAGTTTGCGCAATATGTTCTGCAATATCCGTAAATTTTTTTTCACACAACAAACAATAGATGGCACCATCACGATTTTGTAAATAAAATAATTCTTGATCGTTTTCTTTTAGTCTGTATTGCGATAAATTCAAATAGACTGTATCTAGTATGATTTGATCATAAGATTTATTTAGGAATTCTAAAATTAAAAGAATATATATATGGAGTTTAATAACTGTCTGAAAATTATAATTATTTTTCGAAATGAAATGATTTGCTATGAAGTTGTACTTAAAAGTCTTAAAATCAATAGGTAGACGAATCTTAAATGTATGCATGCATATTTATTTAAAATGCGTGTTATTATTATTATTATTCATTATACCGGGTATCCCTGAAATAAAAAGAACGTATGAAAAATGGAAAGATTAAATTATATAGAATATATGCCCAAAATTTCCTCTCATAAGCGAGAAAAAAATTGACAAAATATTTAAAAATATTTTAATAAAAATAAAAGGCGATACCTTAAAGTTCAACGCCAATAGCAAAAAATAATTTTGTTATTGTTCATCTCGCTTTAAGTTTCGTTCAGATATCCATTGTTACGTAGTTCGATAAAATTTTTCAATTAAAGACATAGTGTTACCAAATAGGACGCTAAATGCCCGTAAAGCACACATCTTACATGTTATTTGAATATACCATCTTTAAAAATTCACAAGGAAGTATAAATTTAACAGTTGACTTTTGTACCAGGTTATATCATAACAAAACTTAGACACAATGTTATTTTCTGGTGTCTTTATAAACATAAACAGTTTATTTTTAAATTCAAAAGCGAATTTTTTATTTACAGTGAAATCTCCCCTAACGGACACCTCCCTTAAGCGGACATCTCCTTTATGCGGACACATTGTGATAGCCCCGAATTTGTCTTATGGAATTTACAAGTAAATCACATTCTTTTGAACGGACACGGACAGAAGAATTCAGTCAGTGTCCTTTAAAAAATCTCTCTTGTGCGGACAGCGCACATCAAAGTACATATATGAAACGGGCTGCTCAATCGATATGCGCAACGGCATTCGCACGCACGCTAGTTAGTAGAGAGGGATTTCCCCGAGACTCCGAATTTATACAGTCGTGTGTTTCTGCATATACCTAACAATAAAAATGGCATCTAAACGAAATTATTTAACACTCAAGGAAAATATTGAAATAGTGGAAGTATACAAAAGTGAGAAACTTAGTGTTCGTGAGTTAGCTAAACGTTTTGGTATTGGTAAAACACAGACGGCTAATATCATAAAAAATAGGGACGATCTATTGAAAGTGTGGCACTCCAATGTTAATGTTAATAAGAAACGATGCTTTATTAACAAAGGAGGTGCAGATGTAGACAGAATGTGCTACGAGTGGTTTATCAAAGCAAGAAGTAAAGAAATTCCTCTGTCAGGTAAAAATTTTGGATACTAAGGTAAGTTTTATTTTAATGTTCTCAAATTTAAAGGGCTCATAGTGCAAAGTAAAGCGAAAGAAATTGCTGAGAGTATAGACTATACTGGATTTAACGCATCTTATGGATGGTTAGATAAGTTTTGAAAGCGCCATAATATAAGCTTCAAAGCCATTTCTGGTGAGGCAGCTAGTGTTAAGGAGGAAGATGTAGCAACATTTTTAAATAAATTACCGTCAATTTTGAAAAATTATTCACCGAGGGATGTATTCAATGCCGACGAAACCGGGCTGTTTTTTCGTGCTCTTCCTGACAAGACTTTACATTTAAAACAGGAAAAATGCGTTGGCGGTAAATGTTCATAAGAAAGAGTCACCATCATGCACTGTGTTAACATGCTTGGTAACAAAGAAAAGTTGTTGGTTATAGGTCATGCGGCTAAACTTAAAGAGCTAAAAAAAAAGCTAAAGAGCTTTCAAAAATATAAAAGTAACTGAATTGCCTGTTACTTGGAAGGACAACAGCAAGGCATGGATGACTGGTACTATAATGACGGAATGGTTGAAGGAACTAGACAGCAAAATGCAAAGACAAAAGAGACACATTTTGCTATTTGTTGATCATGCCTGTTCGCATCCAAGGGACATAGAACTGCATAACATTAAAGTGGTGGTTTTTCCACCTAATTGCACATCTGTATGTCAACCCCTTGACCAGGGTATAATAAAACATTTTAAAATGCTCTATAGGACCATTGTCGTTAAGACTATTTTAGCAAAAATTGAGTGTTCAAATTCAGCTCATGAACTTTGCAAATCAATTAACATTTTAGATGCTATTTACTTTACAAAGAACGCTTGGGACAAAGTATCAAAACAAACGATTCAAAACTATTTTCAAAAGGCTGGGCTTATTATTAGAAATCAAAAAACCATGTCCACAGAAGATGCATTTACGGCAGATGATAATGTTCCTCTATCACTATTAGCTGAATTGTGGAAAGTACCGCCAGCATTAGGGATTGAAGAATGCAACGTAGAGGCCTTTTTGAGATTCGACGAAAATCTAGTAACAGAAGATACGAATGACATGCCCTCTGTCACAAATCAGTCGTCGGATATTGTGGAACTGGATGGATCGGATGAAGATGTGGAAGAAGTGAGCAACATGAAACTAACGACTTATCAACAAGCCATAGATATGGTAAAACAATTAAAAAAATTTAGTCAAGATCGAGGAGATGCAGCCGTACTAGAGTTACTCACCACACTAGAATTACACTATCACGACCAAAACATTAAGAAAACTACTCGCCAGGCAACCCTGTTGAATTATTTTACAATGTTGCATTAGATATAAGTAACAAGGAATTATGTACATATTGTCGTGAATTTTTCTAACCAGAGGGAGAAAAAGATGGATGAATTAAATATTAAACAAGAGTTGAATAATATGGGGAGTTAAATGTATTCATGAATTTTATTTATATTTATTATGTTTGTAATTATATATATTTTTGACTGGCCCTGTATGTATTATATTAGAGGGGGGGTGTGGCCAGAATATGTACTATTGAAATGATGTAGGAGATTTTCGCGGTAAATTTAGTTAGAGATATCAGGACTAGCAAAGTAACTGGTTGTAGAGTATAAGAAATTCATTTTTATTCTCTGTTTTTAAGTAAAGTCGGGTTTTTATTTTTAGTTTATGCATTTATTCCTGTGCATGTAATGTTATTTCGATTTTTACGAGAGTTGGTGATCTCGTTGTTGAATTAATTCAAGTATGGTATCTCTCACGTAGTTTTTGTGTTATCAGTGCTTAGATCGATGTAAGTTCTATAAAAACATTTAATTTATATAATTGATACTACGATTATTTTGCTTATGTTTATAATTTTGTGTATAATTTGCGATAATTTTGATATTTAAAGTAGTATATGAATACTAGAGAAAGTTGTCATGTTTTTTAGTTAGTGGAGTTTTTTCTTCAAGATAATATTCTAGAACGTTTTAAATTCAGGTTGGATTTTATTTTATTAGTTGTGGGTTGATTTTGTCGTGTTTTATTTGCGCATGACTGTAAGACTGTTACGCGGTTTCGATAACTTTGTAGTTGTTGACATTTGAGTTGTAGGGGTTAAAGTAGAGGTCAAACTTGACAAATTTCTCAATTATTTATTAATTTTATGTTTGTTCGAGAGTCACAGGGGGTTTTTCTCTTTGTGCGAGTCATATTCATAAAAAGTCTTTCCTCCTAAGCTACTGTTAATTTGCTTTAGCTCCCTGTACATTCGGTAAAGGAATTTTTTTTTCTTTTTTTTATTTTATTAAATATTGTAAACTAGCTAGATGTGTCTTTTATTAATGATTATTGTTTTATTTCAAATATAACCTGGCCCATATCTGCGAAGATCGACCCGAGAGAAGTGAGCTCAAGGAATCTACAAGACTGAACAGCTGGAAGCATAAGTTGTAGTGTGAACAAAAAAGATTAATAAGTAATCAAAAGCAAATTCCACTGCAATATGTACAATTCAATTACTTTAAATTTTGTGCTTGTTTACAGAGGTTACATTTATGTTTTATATATTTAATAAAATCACATTGGTTCATTATGAGCTTAGTTATTTTAATATTCCCAAAAAATTCACCAACTATTCCCTTAACAGGACACCTCTCTTGAGCGGACAGATTGGAATAGTCCGGTAGGTGTCCGGTAAAGCGAGATTTCACTGTATTTATTTTATTTTTCCCAACAAAAAAAATCTCGTAATACACATGGAATGATATCAATTCTAAACGTCCACAAATTATATTTAGTATGATTTTTAAAATGGGTTTGTAAATTAATATAGTACACATCTTATTTTTGAATTATTCACTTATCATACAGGATGTTATAGTTTCTATAACACCGACAACTGTGTAACTTCCATAACAACATGAGTCATGACGTAGAAGTCCAAAATTCAACAACAGAAATCTTTCATTTAGATCCGGATGGTTTTTACGATGACTTCTGTAAATTGAACGTAAGCTCCTTTAACTCTTTAAAAAACGATTTGTTAGTTTTCAAACCATTTTCGGGTATTGGTAGCATGAATGTTGGTAAATTTTATTTTAACGGAAAATTATTAGAAAGATTTCCTAAATTGAAAAAATTTATGAAGTTTCGCATCACTATAATTACGATTTAAATTATTCACAATTTATATTTTTTACGATATGATTGATCGTTGCGGAGCTATTTCGTGTCAAAATTGTATTGCTAAATTTAAAAAAATTATTCTTAACTATTACAATGTTTCCATTTGGTATATGCACCATCATATTTTGGAGCATGTACTATTGCGGCATTTAAAAATCGGGCACTTAATTTGTTTGGTTTGAATATGGGTTTTTAAGAGTAGATAGGTATCTATTTGCTTTTGTTTACAGATCCGTCAGTGTCAATTCAGGTTTGTCAAAATATAAGGTTAACATGCCACATTTGAATATTCAAACTAAAACTCAAATAATTACGTTACTAGAAGAAGGATTGTCAGTTAGAAGATTAGCGAATAGATTTTGCATGGGGAAGAGAATCATTTCAGATACCAAAATGAAAAGGCAGCGTCGGGGAGTTATTAATAGAAAACGAGGCTACGGTGGTATCCGTGTGTCAACACCCGAACAGGATGAAAATCTTATTAATTTTATAAGAAACGATGTGTTTGAAACAATAGTAAATGCAGTGATCGCAACACATTTCCCCGGGTGTGTCCACACAGCTAGAAAACGGCTGAGACAAATTTTAGACTTGAGAAATCGGGTGTCTGTGAAAAAAACATGTCTTAATGCGCAGAATAAAGAAGTAAGGATTGGTTTTGCGTTGGAATTTATGCCACATGATTTCAATTTTTGGGAAAATGGATGAAAAAGTTGTTTAGTCATCTCATAATGGCTGAATCCGCGTTTATACACCACCTAATTCACAATTTGACGAAAAGTATGCTCAAAAATCACAAACGAGCGGAAGATTCTCAGTAAACGTCTGAGTCTGGATTTGCGCACATGGGCCAGGTGTTTGTTGGATTATAAGGGAAAGATTTAATAGTAACAATTATAGTAGAATATAGCAGAAATTATATAAGTATCCTGAAAGAAATTTCATCTTTCAACACGACAATTGTCCAGTCCACAGGGCAAGAATCGTTTCTCAGCGGTTTAGAAAAAATAATATAGTGTTTGCCGTGGTTCTCTAGAAGTACAGATATGAACGCCATCGAGAACATGTAGGGTTTCATTGTTAAGACGATAAGCAGGAATAATTTTAGGCCAGCAAATGTCCAAGAATTATCTAACAAGGTCGAGGATATTTGGAATTATCTGTCACCAGAATTTATACATAATGTCATAACATCTATTCCTAGACGTTTACAAGAGGTGTTAAACAGAAATGGTGCTGAAATAAAGTATTCAAAATTAAAACCAAATAATTGGAGTTTTCTGATTAATAAATTCTTGTCTTTCATTTATTCACTCAGTAACATAATTTTATAACAAAATGTATAACATAATTTTGCGTGAAAGTTTACAGATAAATGTCAGTATGCTGTCATCTACACAACAACTCAATTATAAAAAAAAAACGAATTACAATGCTTAATTATAGTGAAAATAAATATCTAATCGTCCGGATTTTAAATGCCGCGATAGTACATTGTATATGGTGTTTGCTTCCGGTGTCGATCCCGGGCAAAACTTGTATCTTGGATTTAGCATCCGACATTGAACTTCAATAAAGGTACATATTTATTATTTATACACATTTTGAATTCATAGGCGGAACATGATACAATTTACAGGGGGTTTTTAATTTTGGTATTCGCGTCGTAATTGACTCGGATTCATATTGTATATAACTACATGTCTCTATTCTTTATCCGTTGTCTTTTTATTTCAAGGACACCTGTATAATTATTTTTTATTAAATTTAATAGATAACAGTTGTCAGAGTATGTGTTAGTATACCAATATCATTGACTAATTGTAATAATAATAATTAGCTTAGTGCCATGATTTATTATTACGGCCAGGCCCGTGGAGCGAATATATTGGGCTGTCGGCATTCACTTTAAACGAGAAGGAAAACCACTAAATACTACTCGGACAGCAAGCTTCGGATTTGATCCCGAGATATCCGGCATGATAATTGCCGGCGCTATTGGCCGGTATAAAAGGTAGATATTAGAATCCGCTACCAGGTTGCCAGTAGATCCTGAAGAAACGTGACACTATAAACGGTGAAATTTTGGTTGTTAGAATGACGGGACGCGGAAAAATACTGAAAATGACTCAATATCATAAAGTCGTACTTGTTAAATAAACAAAGTATGTATCTTACAATGAATTGATCTCCTATACTATCTGTTCGATATTTGGTGTGCCTCAGGGTTCGAACTTAGGCCACCGTTCTTTAACCCTTTTATGAACGACCTTCTTATGTCTCTGTCATGTAATGCTTTAGCTTACGCTGACAATCTACAAGTATATGTATCTGTTAGTGAACAGCAAGATGTCAGGAAACTACTCATGAGTAGGGCTGGGCGAAGTATCGATACATCGTCCAATACCCGATACCATAACTGGTATCGATTCCCCGATACCTCATATAACGAAGGTATCGATTCCAAAGCATCGATACCTATCAATACTTTACCAATTCCAGTACTCGCTAAGTATTGATGTATCGGGTAGCTTACCTTTGTGCATTTTTTTAAATGTACATAAAAGATGCAATAACTTCTTAAGTAAAGAATTTTTAATTATATATAGTAGCATTATATACCACGTGTTCACACTTAAACCCGCACCATTGGTAACTCCGTTATTATTCGAGCTAGGAAGTCGTCCAAATTAGCAAACTAGTAGGATTTTTCCTGGCGGTTACGACGATGAAAACAAAAAAACTATTGAGGGTCGCGTTTTTCAGATATTTGACAAAATGTAATTTTTAAAATGGAACACCCTATTTATTTTTATGCGGTTGAATAAAGAATTTAGTTCTGAATAAAAATGTTTCAATACATTATCTCCAAAAATTGAAAATAAAAAAGTTATCACGTGATTTCTTAATCATTGCATTTTGTTTAAAAAAATTTATGAAAGACGTAGCATGTTTCACATGTTTGTCCAATTGAAGTCATCTTCAGATATTAAATAAAATAATATCATAAACATCCTTAAAATTAGCTTACTTTATCACTAAAACGTAAATTTTCAAATGAGATACCGTGCATTTTAGGGATTTAGGATTTGTTTTTAGGGATGCCTAACGAAATTTGTAATTAAATAATATGTAGGTACCGATTATTGTAGACTATTCTCTTGTTGAATTTTGGTAACGATGTTTGTAAACTTCATTTTTCACTCGGCCCCATAAAAAAAATCTAGCGGAGTTAGATCTGGTGAGCGTGGGGGCCACAGAACTGGTCCATGAGCTCCAATCCAACGGGGTCCAAACAGTCTCTCCAGTAATGCGTTAACGATATGGTGATTATGAGCCGGTGCACCGTCTTGTTGGAAGTATATCCGCGGCCTATCCATCAAGTTCACGTTGTCGACGAAATCTTCCAATACATGAGACATAATGTCCTCATATCTCTCTCTCGTCAATGAGCCGCGGTAAAAAAAAGGACCCACAATTTTAGATCCAATCATACCACACCAAACATTAAGGCTGAACCGATGTTGTGGATTAGTGGGATAAGTCAAAAAAGGATTTTCCCGACTCCAAAAATGATAGTTTTTTCGATTAAACATTCCCTTATTAGAGAAGTTACTCTCATCCGACCATAAAACATATCGAGGAAAATTTGGATCTTCTTCACATTTATGTAGGAACCATTCACAAAATTCCATTCTTCTTATATCATCATTAAGATGCAAAGTTTGTACTGGCCGATATTTGTATGGCTCAAAATTATATTTTTTCAAAATTTTATGAATCGTTCCCAATGAAAGGTCTATTTCTGTTGCCAATTCTCTAATTGAAATTCGCCGAAATTGTCTGTATAATTCCAAGAAATATCTTCTTTGAGGAATCGCGCGTTCGGGAAACATTGCACTATAATGTTCGCGAGCTCTAATAGTGTTTTTTCTCTGAAATATGTAAGCTTCCATAATATCACATTTTTCCTCATGTGTGAAAACCATTTTTATTAGAAGAAAACACGAAGAAAAAAGCAAAATAACAATGCGAATTTTAAAATTTTATTGAATATTTTTTTTTTTTTATTGGTGCCTACTTGATCTAAATTGTAACAACTATTGTAATGTAGGCTAATTTCATTTTCTCTTTTCCTTTTTTTCTAAGTGGTGTTTTAAATTATACTGTGTCCCATTTTAAAATGGGTACTTTTCTGATTATCTCGGGAATATGCCCCTTTAAAGAAATCACGTGATAACCTTTTATTTTCAATTTTTTTGAGATAATGTATTGAAACATTTTTGTTCACAACTAAATTCTTTATTCAACCGCATAAAAATATACAGGATGTTCCATTTTAAAAATTACATTTTGTCAAATATCTGAAAAACGCGACGTTCAATTGTTTTTTTGTTTTTATCGTCGTAACCGCCAGGAAAAATCCTACTAGTTTGCTAATTTGGACGACTTCGTAGCTCCAATAATAACGGAGTTACCAATGGTGCGGGTTTAAGTGTGAACACCCTATATATTATATAGTATATATTTCAAAGGATGTTGTTGAATTTTATATTATGCGTGGCAAATATCCATATTATAACATAAACATAATAACTATAATTATTACAAAAAAAATATCACAATATTGCAAATTTCATACCGTAGATATGGTAGAATTGATAAATTAATTTTATATCTCTTGAAACCGATATCAAACAAACGATACCTAGAAAACGGGTTATGAATACTGATTCCTAGGTATCGAATCAAGGTATCGATTTCAAGGTATCGATTCCCAGGTATCGATTCCAAAGCATCGATACCTATCGATACTTTACCGATTCCAGTACTCAGAATCGATACCGTACGCAGACCCGATACATCGCTAAGTATCGATACCTCGATTGGTATCGGTACCCGATGCCGAAAACGTCGGTATCGCCCAGCCCTACTCATGAGAATATGTTACCACGACTATTAATAAGTGCTATGTCACGTCCTTTACGCGTAATGTTCGACTATTTCAATCTTCTTACCACATAAGTGGTCAGTTATTGCATAAGACGGAATCATTGGATGACCATTGAGTAACATTTGACTCAATGTCTACTTTTAATCGCCATATTGAGAAAATGTGTACGTTGGCTTCGAAAAGCGTGTTTTTTATCATATGCACCCACTTCTCGATGCTTAAAAAACGCTGACTTTATTAAATGATACTTCTTATATAGCGTCAATAAACTAGAATACGTTTCTGTGTTTTATCCATACTGTGCAAAACGCAATGGTTGTAAACAGCTTTTAAATTAATAAATTTAACATTTAAATAATTAATCTTTCAGTAAAATTTGTGAATGTTTTAATTTAATGATTTCTAAACTTTTCAGCAAATTTAATTTATTGCCTTTATTTTCTAAATGTAGAATTTGAAAGTCTCTAATGAAAGTGTGGTTTTCTTCTAATAGATGATTAGCAAAAGTGGAATTTTGTTTTTTATATCTAAACAAAGAACAATATTCAGCAATGCGTTTTTCAAACGATCTTCCTGTTTGGCCAACATATATCTTACCGCATCCACATATCATCTTATAGACCCCAGATTTCTTATTTTTATGTTTTATCTTTATTGTTTTTAATATGTGTTGGTAAATTATTATTAGTTGTGAAAACCGTGTTTATATCAAGTTTCTTTAAATACATTGAAATATATTTATTGGGTGTCCCAGTGTACGTTTGTAATCTAAATTTTGAATTTGCTTTTCCTTTATTACAGGATATACCATAGAGAAAGCTTTTTTGAAAAGCTTTTTATCAGCATATTTTCAATTAGAGTATTTGTGTAGCCGTTATTAATTGCTATTTGTTTGACTAAATTTAGTTGTTTTTCATAATTTTCTTTGGATAGTGGATAATATTAATCTATGTAAAAAACTACGGAAACCTGGTAATTTGTGTTGTATGGGATGTTGACGAATTATGTATAGTTCCTTTATGGTAAATGTCAAACCCTAATTTATTGTTGTTTTTTTAATAGTTAGATCCAAAAAATTAGTGTTATTGTTTACTTATTGTTCCATGGTCAATTCAATATTTTATGAATAGAATTGCGAATTCCAGTAGCAAGTTTAATTGTCTTTGTGTTCCGGTGAAACAAAGTACAATATCGTCTACATACCTATGCCAAAAGAAAATATGCTGTCTTAGGGGATTATTAAAAATGATGGTTTCTAAGTGATTCATGAAAACTTCTGATAGTAATGGACTTAAGGGGTTACTCATTATTAATTAGTCCTTCACTACAAATGTGTATTGAATTATTAAATTGGAAGTAGTTTTGTTTCAGAACTATATTTAACAAATCTAAGATTTCAGCTTTAATTACCGGGTTAGAGCTTTTAGCTACAAGTAAATTTTCAATTAAATTAACGGTTTCGGCTGGAGGGACACTCGAAAATAAGTTTTTAACGTCAAAACATACCAATTTTGCGTTATGAGGTATAGAAATATTTTTGACTTTATTAATTAATTCGTATCTATTTATAAAATTTATTTTAATTATGCGTGTCTTATATCCGTCGATATCAAACGGTCTCTCTCAAAATATAAGGACATTTTTTCATCACGGCGAAAGCAGTTCAACGAGACAAATCTGGTAACATACCTAATGCTGCGAACTTTTCAGCAAACTTATCCAAATTGTGCTACGTAAATAAGGCAAATTATATATGATATTTATAATTAAATAAATAAACTAACATTACTCCTGCCCGATATATACTTGCGTTAAACCCTAATGAGTAATATAATATGTATACATAACGTGTGTTCATTTGAAAAGTCAAATCTAGGTTACTTTGAAATTTATAGAATAAGACGCATATATATTAGTACAAAGAATTCAAATAAATTTTACCTCAAAGTAGCCCTTGGAAATTATGATTATGTCTTAGCTTGTTACTAATTTTAATAGGAATTTTGTTGGTTATGAGATGAGATATTTGATTGAAATGACAAATGTCAAAATAATAAAACGAACATTTTTAAGTGAAATATGTTTATTTCCAACAAACAAGCAAAATTTTATAAAAATTGTTCCACCACCATGTTCGAAACATTTCTCACATCTTCTTCTAATGGAGGAAAAAGTGTTTTGTAGTATCGCATTGTCAATTCCATTAATTCTTTCAGCAATTCTGATTTGAAGGCCTGCAAGATCAGGTATCTGTACTTGATAAATTGAGTTCTTTAAGAATGGCCATAAAAAGAAATCACATGGGGTAATGTCACAAGATCTTGGTGGAAATTCATGTTCAGTGTTTAAACTTATCAACCGATTTTGAAAAAATTGCTGCAGAATATTAATTGTTTCACCTGCTGTGTGTGCTCTAGCTCCGTCTTGTTGAAAGTAACCCTGTGTTATTTCTTCGTCGTCAAGCTGTTCGATAAATGGCATAATAATTTCTTGTCGATACCTTTCTCCTGTTAAGGTTCCATTAAAAAAAATAGGGCCAATAATTCTCCTTCGACTAATCGCACACCATACACCAATTTTCTGCGGATGAAGTGCGGTTTCAACAAAAAAATTATGTGGTTTCTCATTAGTCCACATCCTCATATTTTGTGAGTTCACATATCCATTCAGATAAAACCATGACTCATCAGAAAAAAAGGTTTTGTCAAGAAGGTCATTATCAAAATTATTTAAGAACCACTGACTAAACGTTATTCTTCTAGGATAGTCGATTTCCTTGATTTCTTGATAACAGGTCATGTGATATGGAAATAAATGTAAGTCCTTTTTCAAAATTGTATGACATGTGCCAATTGACACACCCACTTGTTGTGATAATGCTCGTACGGAAGTTCTTGGTGCATTATTTATAATTTCTCTTACATTATTAACTAGCTCTTCTGTACGCTTTTTCGCCCGACCTGCGCCTTCTTTCTGTTTAACACTCCCTGTTTCTCTGAAAACCATAACGGAATGTGTCACTGTGTGCCGAAAACTGTCATAATCAAAGATGACGTTAGGGAACTCATTTCTAAATTCTTCTAAACAATCTTGAAGAGAATACTGCCATTGTCCGTCAATCTTACGTCCGTTTCGAAAATAAGATTCTAGCATGAATGATTTGTGTTGTATAGTAAAAACCATGTTAAATCAATTTTAAATTACAAAGCAATTTTTGTCAACTATGCATCTGTCTAATTGACAACTAATGCAAATTTAAATTATTAATAATCATACGTTTTTAAAGGAATGGCCTACTAGAGGCAAAGCTTATTTGAACGCTTTTTATGTGTTTGTTGTTCCGTAAACGTAAATCCAAATGACATTTGATAATGTCAATAACATTTGTTATTTATTTGTATGTATGAAACTGTCAAAATATACGACTTCGTAGGTTAAGTAGTAAATTTTAATTTACGACATACTTCAAAATGTTCTCAGTAAATCACATGCTACTAGATTAACTTTTCAAATGAACACCCGTTATATGAGTACTGTCCTGGCGTGCAGACAAAGGTGGTCCACTCTAGTTGTAAATGTGAAATAAATATTATTGTTATATAAATGTGAATATAAATAAATATTGTTATTGTTATTAGGTATTTTTAGTGTATTTTATTATTAATATAGTCTGTTTTCAGTTGCCCTTAGTTTTATTTAAACGAATCCAAGAACGTTATATCCCAATATGGTGAGGTTTTATCCATTCAAGTATGTTTCAAATTATTTTGTAAAATTTTTAGTATTTTTCAAGATTAAATTATTTAATTTATACAAAATTCTAATATGGTATAATCTATAGTATTTTCTCTATATGAGTTGTAAAATAAATGCCTTTGTGAAGACTACAGTATCCAAATTTACGTAGCAAAGTTGATCAATAATTAATATAAATATAGATTTGATTTAGTTTAAATTTGAACATAATTAAGAGAAATTCATGTGCTCGTTAATACTTAAGGGCAAAATGGATTATTTACCGCATGATAAACTGGTGGAAAACTGGTTGGTAATAAGTATTTTACATGAAGAAATGTAAGTGCAGAAGTAAAAATAAAAGTGACAGAATCAAAAGAATGTAACACAAACAACAACAATTAGTCGATATCAAGGCATGCAATAATGTAGATGACGAAAGAATACAATTAAGTTTGAGAAGTTTTACTTAAAAGAAATAAAATTACTAGCGTTAAGAACGGCAGAGCTGAATAAAGATCGTTTAACAAAAGTTTATGTTAGAATAATAAAAAGCCGTCTGCAGGAAGCAAAAAAAAAAACACCAGGTATCGTTATTGGCAAGCCACAGTTACGACTATATAATAAGTAAGGTATATTAGGAGGAAGAAATATCGGAATTAGAGTTTAGAATATTGGAAAAATGCTTTTTGGTCCGACAAATCAAAGTTCCACGTTTCTGATCATATATAAAGAAAAACGAAAGTGAAAGAGAAACGAATCTATACAGGATATCTCTATGTTCTTTCAAAGACATCTTGTATAGAACAAAATCTTGGACACTATGGTGACAATCAAAGTGAATCTATACAGGATATCTTTGAAAAAACAGATAACGAATAAAAATTGGAAACATGTAATTATATAGAAAATGAATCCAAGAAATTGTGAGTTAATTACGACACGAACCCCAAAATTAAAAACCCCTTGAAAATTGGAAATCTATAAAAAATACCTGTATTGAATTTACACGCAAACATACACTGCAATGTTTATGTTTATAAAAATTCTAGATGATAACATAGTTTAAACAGCTGTCGATGCTATAAAAACTCTACAACATAGCAGCTTTGTATACTTACAGCTCAATAATCTGAATAGGATTACATACGAATATATCAGTTGTGAATCATTTATAACCTTTTTCCATGTTTAAATGTAAAAACTGTAAATCATATCGAACAGTTCATGCGTTGGTAAGGCATAATCGATATGTACACATGCGACGATCGAAATTGAATTGAGTTGAGTTGAAATTGATTTGAGTCATAGGCAAAATTGTTTCGCTAGTTATAGTCGGAACAAAATGCAGTGGCGGGACAAATTTTCTATAAAGGTCTTTGTCATTTTTCTTCTTGCGTTTGCGAAGAGAAAATATTTTGGATTCATATTCTATATAATTACATCGTTCCAAAGTTTTTTTTTCAAGGACGCCCGGTATAAGTGTGGAGCTGTTTTGGGTTTAAAAACAGACCTTTTAAAAGAAATTGAAATAAAGTGAAAGAATAATCATAGAATTTTAAAAGAATCAGTGGTAGTACCCTCTGGGCTAAAGTTTTAATAGATGTACGAGGGAAGTTCTTTGTGTACGTGGCTATAATAGAAACGAGTTATAAAAAAAAAACATATTTTTCAAGGTAAGAACCAGTAACACTAACACATTTATTCCAACGTTTCTTTAATAACACACTATGCCTTCGAAAAAAGGGATTTTAGCCTTATGCACCCTGCAGTTGTCGTGCAAAAACAGAGTTTTCTGAGCAAAATTGTCTTTTTTTGCGTATAGCAATGTTCAAGTTCTTAATTGTGTCTTTGTATATATTTTCCATTATTGTAGTCCCTTTTGTCATATGCGTCCCAGAAAACTGAGACCACGACTTTTCCTGCAGAAAAATGCGTTTCTGCCTTCTTGGGCGGTGGAGAGCCCTTATGAACCCATTGCATGGACTCCTGTGTAATGGGTTCCAGTGGTGTACCAAAGTTTCATCCCCAGTTACAATTCTATTTAAGAAGTGTTCATCTTGAGATAAAATAGTCAAATTCTCTTCACAAATTTGTCGTCTGCACAATTTTTGTTTGGGCCTAAGCAGCCTGGAATCCATCGTGCCGACAGTTTGCTAATTCCCAAATCCTTGTGTAGAATTTTAAAAACAGTCGTTTCTGATATTCCTTTTTCTCTAGTAATAACTGAAACTTTTACTCGGCGGTCAATCAACACCAAATCTTCAACTTTATTGATGATTTCTTCAGTGCATGCTTTCAGAGGTCTTCCACAGTTGGGTCATCATAAATTGATTCTCTGCCCCATTTGAACTGCTTAGAGCAAAATTTGACTTTGAAATAGGATGAGCTATTATCTCCATACAGTGCCACCATTATCTTGTGAATATTCTTCGGGCTACCACCTTTTTTCGGTAAAAATTTCAGTATTCAAGTATGAATTTACTAATATTCTCTTCTTTAAATGAATGTAAAAGTAATAAATATTAAGCGAATCGAACCAAATTTGGAAATAACACTATAAAATGTCAGACAACTTGACGTAAGGAAATTGTCACGATAGCATGTCGTTTTCATAGTTAGGTAGATAACTTAAAAAACTTCCCTCTCTTTGTATGAATAAATAAAGGATAGATCGAATAAGAAAGAAGTGACGCAATAGTTAATTTATGAGTAAGAAGAAACCTAATTTGATTTTTACCTGTTTGTATCGTTTCACAATAATTAAATACCTTGCAAAGCTTGTAACGTATTAAACATCACTAGCATTGGTTCTAGTATACATAGTCCACATAATGTACATATAAAATACATACCATACTAAGTCTGTCAGACCTGAATTCTATACTCTAGCATTAAGAAAATCAGAAATAAAAATTTTCACATCCATCCATTTCAACTTTTGTGGTAAAAAGCATGCATCTAAATTAGATGCATTCTTTTGCTTTTATATTAGTTCACCTACCTTATTTTTGTAAAAATGTTGTATACTTTTGATAATCTATTTTACATTCATTCACTTACTAACTACATGAATGATGGTGAAAACTAATAAAAATACTAAGAGGATTAATTACAATATAAGTTAAAATTATTAAAGTAACTCACCACTCTCCGAAGATAATTGTGCTGCAGACGAGTTATCGTTATCGGCAGAAGTAATTTCTTCCTCGCTTAAGCTGCTCAATAAATTTTCTTCATCAGTCAGTTCGTCTACTTCCTCTGCTATCTCACCATTTTCAGTAAGAACTGCAGTGATAATATATCTTATTAGATATAATGAACTGACACTTTTGCTGTTTGGTCACTATCGGATGATTGCAAAACGTGCCCGATTTGAAAACAAAACATTAGCGGGTTATAAAAAAAACCAAAAAAAAAACTGTCAGCCAATATTAATTTATTTATTTAATGAATAATATATCTGCTTGCTTTCATTTTGTCTAACAATCCCAATTATTTACAAGGTGATCCTGATTATGCCGATGGCCAAACCCGCGCGAGTGTGTACATGTCACTCGGCTATACCACCAAGACGATCGCAACCCGATTCCTGACGGTCTCGATCAAACAAAGCCACACGCAATTGTGCTGTGTGGACGTGGATTGTCAGTGCTATCATGCGCAGTGAACACACCTGCTTATTTTTGTTTATCGTCGTTCTTTCTCTATTGCGCTTTTCTTTCCGATAAATATACTTTCATTGCTATCGCCATTTGATGGTGAAATGAATTGGACGGAAGAAAAAACTTTAAATTTAATGAATCGAAATAACGCAATGTTACAACGAGATGTTCGCCGGCCGGAATGATAGGCCTAAATGTTGGTGTCTTTTTTTGTTAATTTTAGGGCTATCGTGTTCAGTAAAGTTTCAAAATCGATCGTCGTCATGCGGAAGAAGTTTCTGATGCCTCCATTGCACCTATACTCTAGACTTAAGTTATTCACATAGTCTAAAGTTAAATCTTTTATTAAATCACTTCCACTGTAGTTGTTCTGACTTTTAAGGTTTGGACGAACCCAAAACCTTTTCTTGCGTTTTACAACAGTTCCATCAATTATAACTAGAGAACGGACATTCTTACCACATGACTAAGTTCTCGGAATACAATAGCCGTTGTCCATTGTTAACGCTGGCGAAATCAGGTGGCCGAGAAAATCAAACACAAATACTTCATTGTATTACGCCGGGATGTACTCAGCGATGTTTATAAACATTTCCAATTGCCGATTGCGTTTAATGGAATATATCCTCCGAATGCAATAGGTGTGTTGTCCATTGTAATCGCTGTCGACCAGATGGCCAAATGGTCTAGCAAATACTTCATTGAATTACGCCGAGTCATGTGGTAAGAATGTCCGTTCTCTAATTATAACTGCTGCAGCAACTGTTAACAAAAGGTCCTCCTCAATATTCATCATGTGAGGCCGGATTATATGCAGTTTGCATAAATTTGCATATTTGCATAATATATGCCTTTTGTATATTATTTGCATATTTTAGTAGTAATACAGCATTTTTGCATATTTTAAGTATCCGAGTTTTATTTATTTACTAAATCAAATTTATTATAGGCATTACTAAAAATATGTCCGTCATGCCGTCATGAAAACATTGCCGCAATGTTTGCCATCAATTTCCAAAAAATCGGAACAAGAACAATTTAATGGAGATTTGTGTCTGCAGATATTCCACTACATAAATTAAACAATTTAAATGTCAAGTTATTTTTGCAAAAGTACATCAGCAAATTATCTTTATATATGCGTAGATGAAACTACTGATAGTGTGGGCCAATACATAGTTCATTTAATGATTGGTATCCTTAACGTATCGGTTCCAGAAAAATCTTACTTAATTTCATCCAAACAGTTGGAAAAGGCAAATAATTTGACAATAACAAGGTTTATACAGGAAAAACTGGCAACTTTCTTCTTACCGGAATCGATTCCAACAGAGAAAATTCTATTGTTTTTGACGGGTGCTGCATCATACATGGTGAAGGCAGCTTTCAACTTGAAAATCTTTCACCCAAATTTAATTCACACAACTTGCTTGGCGCACGCACTAAATCGTGTTGCAGAAGAAGTCAGAAACCATTTTCCCTTAGCAAATACTTTAATTAGTAGTGTTAAGAAAGTATTGTTAAAGGCCCCATTACGAGTTCAGTTTTACAAACAACATCTACCCGGTGTTCCGCTTTCTCCTCAACAAGTACTCACACGATGAGGAACGCGGTTAGAGGCTGCTATTTTTCATGCAACTCATTATGAAGGAATGAAGACAATTATTATGGTGCTTGATAGGGATGCACAATCTGTGATAGACGCCCAAAAGGTGTATTCGAGTAAAGAAATACCTCAACAGTTGGCGTTTATTAAAGCCAATTACAGTTTTATTTCCACTTCTATACTGCAGTTGGAAAAAAAATTTATGTCGAGATTATGTCGAAAATTTTAATCGAGAGCGTTGAAATAATAAACAAATTTGAAAAGTCATGTTTTGATGTTAAAGGAGGAGTGGGACAGTCCGTGTATGAAAAATTTTTAAGTGTAATAGGAAAAAATGAGGGTTTTAAAAAGCTTAAGGACATTGCTAAAATCTTGTGTGCCACGCTATGACAAATGCCTACAAAATGGGGGTTTGTAAATTGTTTTGCAATAAATAATATATTGTAGAATATAGTTAGTGCGCCCGACACATTCTTTGGCTCCAACAAAATCCCAGGCCAGTATTCCATTTTCTAACATTCCTCGTATTTTTTTACCTGCATATTTTTCATAAGGAAGTGCATATTTAGGCTAAAACATCTGCATATTTATGCGCATATTTTCAGTGTTTTTTTTTGCATATGATCCGGCCTTTATTCATCATTAATTAAATCACAGGATTCACGTATGTTGCACTGTGCGTACTTATGTATCTGCAGTGAGAACGTGCATCGATTTAAAGGAGGTCAAACGGCTTTGCTGGTCGGCATAATCAGGACGCACCTTTAGAGGCGCTATTTTTTAATGAGTCGTTTAGTTTCTGTCGAAAACCATGGCGGGAAATTTCCTGTATTCACAAAACACTTCGAAACATAATCTTCAATACAATTGTATAATACGAGGTAAATCCAGAAAGTAAGTTACGTTTGTATCTATTGCCGCGGCAGCGCTGCGATCACAATTCCGTGCATGCGCGACAGTTGCTCTGAGTCACGGAGAAGGAGATGACGCGATTTTGAGATCGCTATTTGTTGTGAACGCTTTGTAGTGATTGTTTAGAATGGCGGTGTTGATTGAAAATCCGGCCGCTTGTGAAATTAGATCTGTAATTCGTTTTCTAAATGCAAAGAACATTAAACCAGTCGACATTAATCATCAAATCTGCGAGGTTTATGGAAAAAAGGTAATGAGTGATTAAGAAAAACCGTACGTTAACAATTTCTGCTCTTTCTATGGACTTTCCGCAAATTTCAAGATTACTTACTCATGAACTTTGTGCTCGTTGGGTACCAAACAAACAGAGCAACACAAAAAACAACGTTCAATGCACTTGACTTTTTGACAAGTTACGACAATGACGGTGATGACTTTTTGAGGCAGATAGTGACCGGGGATGAGATTTGAATTGCTTATGACACCCCTGAAACTAAACGACAATCGATAGAATGGAGGCACACTTCCTCGCCAGCAAGGACGAAAGCCAAGCAACTCTTGATACCTCGGAAGAATGAGCTTGACAGGTGAAAGGTTGACAACACAGGCGGCAACCTTTTATGAAGAAGGCTTGCCATCCTATGACAAATGCCTACAAAATGGTGGGAATTATGCAGAAAAATAGCTTAAGGTCTGAAGATTGTTTTGTAATAAATAGTTTTCCTGTATCTCTACTTGACTTCTTTTCATTACCAAACGGAACTTACTTTTTGGACTTATCTCGTATATTGTAGAATATAGTCAGTGCGATCGAAACATTATTTGGCTCCAATAAAATCCCAGGTCAATCAAAGCTAAATAAGTAATCGTTAATGAGTTCATAAGGAGCCTTTCTAAAATTGTACCTCCATCCATTTTCTTTACTCATAAAAGGTACAGCAGATTTTAATGGGACCTTCGCAAACGACGCAAGGACAAATGGGAGGAAATGCACTTGGATTATGGCTAAGTTTGAAGGAAGATTTTTCAATGAAGTGAATTATCAAGGAGATCACACACGTGGTAATGTTGATTTATATGAAATTATGTTACTTACCCAAAGGTTTAGAAGACGGCTTATTAAGGGTCCAAACTTGATTTCCATGTCCTATTGAGAAAATGTGAGAATTCAAGATTTCAAAATCATAATTCAATTCTTTTTGACAAGGAGCGCAAGTTAACTTTGCTCCGATTTCAAAATACTTTTGCTCCAACTGATCGGATTCCGGAAAATTTAACCACAGCTCGTGGTACCTTTTTAATTGATCCATTTTTTTCGAATCATTGGAGGAATCTATATGCGGTGTAGAATTTATGTGAAACAGGACACTACTGATTATATCGATATTGCAGATTATACAGCGTTTGTAATTGCCCATGTTCTGTATGAATGGATATTTTACGTTGTCTATTCGTATGCTGTAGTGAATTAATTCTTCTCCATATAATTCGTTTATGGTCTGTTTAGAGTAAATAATTGATCCTACAAGAACAAATTAATGGTTAATAACGGTGTGATTTCAAAGCTGGTAAAATAATTTTTACCTAATTTTATTCCAGGATTTCCTTTTGTCTTATCTGGAGTGTTCAAGGTAGCTTTACTATTTGTATCTTCATTTTCTATAGTAGTGTTTGGTTCTAAATCAATTAATAAATCTGAAAAAAATATTAAGTATAATGTTCGATTACGAATTTTTAATCAAAAATATTATAAATTCATCTTCATCCGGCTTAATTATTGCTTTATATTTTTATAAAATTTGGTGCGAACTTCAGACATTTAAAGTACACTCACCGGCACAAAATTCGATCCATGTACTAATTTGGTTATTCTCTTTTAGTTTTTAAATTTTAGTTATTTTTTTTTGCAGGTTTAAATGGTAAAGCAAATAATCATAATGTTATAATGTTTAAATCAATTAAAAAAAAAAAAAATATATATATATATATATATATATATATATATATATATATATGTATTACTGGAATAACACAAATAATGTAAAAAATAGAATAGTGATTAAATCGACAATATACAGGCTGATTCATTTTCGGCCCTCACCATGGGGATCTCTCTTATTATTTGAGATAGAGTATAGGTTTAAATTTGGCAAAGTTGTTAAATTTTGTGTTTGTGATAAATCCGTAAAGAAAATAGACCTGCGACAAATGACCTACGTTATTTAAAAAAAAAAACGCGAAAACCCCATTTTCTTCTTTTACCTGTAGCACCGACATTTGGCCTTGTAGAGAAAAAATAAAAACACATTCTTGTGGCCATTTCTAAACCTCTATCCAGTGGTGTACTCTAAATTTTTATACGACGTTTCGTTTCTTTCTGGCCATCATCAACTATCTAATTTCTTATAGGCGCCATATTGGATTTAGACATCTTCAGAAAGAGTATTTTTTCTGATTTCAACCATGTACCACATGCTGACTAAAGTTTTTGACATTAGGTTTTATTTGAAAGAATAAATAATCTTGTATTTTTATAGATAAATAATAATCCATCAATTTCTACACGCGAAGTAGCGTCAGAATTAAATTTGTGCCAGTCCAGAGTTTGGAGAACTTTACATAAAAGTAGGTTTAAACCATACAGGATCCATGTTAGTCACTCTTTATTGCCTTGAGATAATTTGAGAAGGCTAGAATATTGTAATTGGTTAATGGGAAGGATAGAAAATGACGAAAATTTTTTAAGCAAAATCATCTGGTCAGATGAAACAAAATTTACAAATTCTGGAATGTTCAACAGAAATACGGAGCACTATTGGGCAGGACAAAATCCCCGACAAAACAGGGCTAGAAGACCACAACATCGTTTTGGAATAAACGTTTGGATGGGTATTTTGGCAAATCGTCTCTTAGGACCAGTTATGTATGAAGAACATTTAAATGGAGAAAGATATTTAAACATTTTACGTACATACGTATCTGACTATCTTGACGACAATATCCAATTAAATCAATTACAATATTTATGGTGGCAACAAGATGGCGCACCAACACACAATGCAGCTGTTGTTAGAAATTTCTTAAATCAAGAGTTTGCAAACCGTTGGATTGGAAATAGGGAAGTTGTTGAATGGCCTGCGAGATCACCTGATTTAAGTCCGCTAGATTTTTTTTATGGGGATATGTTAAAAATAATATTTATAAAGTAGATGCGCCACAAAACATTGAAGAATTACGAGACAGACTTCAGAATGCCTTCGATGCAGTTCCTAGAAGAACTATGCAAAGGGCAGTACAAAATGCCAGAAGGCGTGCTCAATTGTGCATTACCGAAGATGGCCAGATAATTGAACATTTACTGTAATTGTTTATTGTTTACTTTTCTATGTATTTTTATTTATGTTTTTGTTATCTTGTACTCGCTACTGTTGAATTTCGTTTCGAAGAATAAAAAATACTTATCATATCTCGTTTCTCTTCGTTAGTGTACGACATTTTTGTATTATTAATGAACAATAAATGAAATGTTTGACAGATTGAAATTCCAAAGGCTACCTTATTTAATCTTATAATTTATTCTTTCAAATAAAACCTAATGTCAAAAACTATAGTCAGCATGTGGTACATGGTTGAAATCAGAAAAAAAAACTCTTTCTGAAGATGTCTAAATCCAATATGGCGCCTATAAGAAATTAGATAGTTGATGATGGCCAGAAAGAAACGAAACGTCGTATAAAAATTTAGAATACACCACTGGATAGAGGTTTAGAAATGGCCACAAGGATGTTTTTATTTTTTCTCTACAAGGCCAAATGTCGGTGCCACAGGTAAAAGAAGAAAATGGGGTTTTCGCGTTTTTTTTTTTAATATCGAAGGCCATTTGTCACAGGTCTATTTTCTTTACGGATTTATAACAAACACAAAATTTAACAACTTTGCCAAATTTAAACCTATACTCTATCTCCAATAATAAGCGAGATCCCCATGGTGAGGGCCGAAAATGAATCAGCCTGTATATCGGGTCACAATAAGAATGCACAATTTAATTTGTGAATAAAGCGCATAAGTTGCTACGACGCTGAATGTCGAGACCATAGAAATGAGAGGAACTCAAGTTTCGGGCGACTAGGATTGCCTCACCTACCCGCCCCTGCCAACATCTAGCGGCCCACCCGGCTTTGGAGACTGCCTCAGCCCAAGGGTGGGGAGACCCAAAGGTACTTCAGTAGACGAATTAAGGTGGTAAAGGGCGCCACCGAATTTAGAACCACTAGACGTCGCAAAATTCGGAAATGGTGATCAACAAAAGTAGGGAAGACGCGCAGCGGGTAGGGAATGCAACCCGGTCATCCGAAACGTAGAGTAGAGAGAGAAAGAAAAAAGCGGATCTCAGTCAGATGTAATTATTCTTTATTTCATGACACAAACAAAACAAAAAAAACAATAAAAAAAAAATTAAATATTGCTAGTTACAAAAAAAAAATTAAACAAATTAAGTAGGTAACAGACCGTTTGTGCACAGAAGTTCATAACCCCAGCAAAATACGTATTTCGTCGGTTCACAGATATTTTAGAAACAAATGAAAAAAAAGAATGGAAAGTCTGATATTTGGAACAGACCCGGTACATATAGAGAGGTGATGTTACAGGCAAATATTTATTTGTAACAAATTTGTGCAAATTTCGCAAAGTTACGGTCTGAGAATAATTAATTGAAGTTAATGGTAAGATATAGTTAAAATAAAAAAAAAACTTATTAATCAATGCTTAAAATTAAAATGACGGAATATGCTATACTAAAATTACTGTACAAATTTTCAAATCTAGAAAACACGTTTAATATTCTTGTCTTCGAGAGGAACAGATGTGTAAATCAAATAATCTCTGTCGAAATAAATTTAACAAACAAAAAAGATACGTATTGCAATTTTAAATGAGAGATACTAATAAGAAAGGTAACTGAATTAATTAAATAAAAATTGAAAAATTATGTCAGTAACGTCGCAATAACTATAGATCGTTCCAACCTCCGTATTCAGTATGGGATATAATAGGTTTGTTCCAACACACGTTCTGACCGATCCGTGATTGTACAGAGCAAGCGCAGTAAAAAATCGCCGTTCCAACACGTTTACTGACTAATCACTGATCAACAGCAATCTGTTCCAACACAACATTATCCAGTTTGAGGACCGTCAGAATACAGTCCGAACGATTTGCGGATTATTTGCAAACCGAAATTTATGGATAGGTAGCGCTTGCGCAGTAAATATATTTATATAGGGATATTTGTGTAACTTAAGTTTTACTATTTATTACTTTCAGTTTTGTTTGTTCTAACATACGTTCGTATACATTCTTAATTTTAGTGTCTACAACTTTTTCAATGACTTTAATTTTAATGTACCCACATATTTTTTATATTTAGTATACAAATCAATTAAAATTTTCGTCTCATTGCTATTCCACCTGTACTCTACATTTTCCTTGTTTTGGCTAGCTTCCTGGTCTTGAAATAACAAATATTCTTCAAGATCTAAAAACAAAATACTGTGATTGTTGGATTACCTTAGAATGATATTACGAATATTACCGCTAATGTGTCCTTTCTCCATTTCACTAAGTAATTTTTATTTTAATTGGTAGTTAATTTTCGTTTATTTCTACAAATAACCGTTCTTCTTATTCTTTTAAGATATGTTAATCACTTAACAAGTGCCACCTAGCCACAAATATTACAACCAAAGCATTAAAATAGCGTTCCAACATACTTTAATTGCAATTTCGTCAGATGTTGGTTTCTGATTGCACATGCGCATTGAAACAGTCAGAGAGTGATCCCGGACTCGTCAGTGATTTTTATGTTGGAACAGACCTAATAGCAACTTTTATCTCTTACTATCCTTAGTTGCTGTCATTAACGCTATCTTCACTTCCGGTTGCTATGTTGCAACTTATTGACATATGCTGTCGGCATCGACAACAGTATCTATCTGTGTATTAATATCAACTGTCAACCGTCATCGTCCTATTTTTAAAATATTTCGTTAAATTCTTAATTTGTTTATATAGTTGTACAAATTGTTCTTTTCAGAACACTTCTATCTTTTTCAAGCGAGCACAGGGTAATATGGGTATTTTTATTGATTTTTATAAACGTTATGACATAATATAAATGCAATTACAGTTTACACTGCATTAATGGAGCCTGTAGGAAGAAAACCGCGCAAAGGAGACAAATTTAGCCGTAAGGAGAAGTGTATGATTGCAAATGTTTTCAATTATTTCAATAAATCAATGAATGTGAGTGCGGCCGTTGAAGAAGCAAGTATAGCTTTGGGTATCTCAGACCGTGCAATATATCATGTAAAACAGGAGCAACGAACTGGTTTATTATCAAGTCCAAAAAAACCTAAAAAAAGGAAAGGCATACAACTAAATGATTGACTACATACATATGATGAGAACACGCAAGCAGCTATTCGACGTAAAGTGCATGGTGGATAGTGGATAATTTGCAAGACGACATCGAAGAATTATTATTCACGTAACACATTCGTCATCATCTGAAGATCAAAGTGATTCCTCGACTGACTAAAAAATTAACATGAGACATAGATATGGTGTGTAATTGCTATTCCTTTCTTAAATATTATTGTATTATATACGTATTTGTATGATTCCAGTTCTTTTTGTTACAAAAGTGGAAACTATTATTTGTTAAAGGATCATCATCGTTTTTAATTTAATAAATTGCATAACACCCCAATATCGAAGTAAATATTCACTGTACGTTGCATAGATATCGTTCATATGTATATTTGTTTAGAAATGTTGTAGTATTGTTAATAAATATTGAAATACAGCTATTTTCCTTGTAGTATTCTTTCCTATAATTTTACGTGCAGCGAATTCGCTATGCACTCTAGGTTAAAATTTAGTTACTTTAATAAAATAATAAGCAAAATGTCATATGAATCTCAATAATTTTGCACCTTCAACGTCAAAAAACGTAAATAAAGGTTATGATTTGATCGCGTGAAATGTCAAATAATTAACCGGAAATGGTAATGTACAGCTGATTGGATGATTTGGCAACCATGAAACAAATTCCCATAAGACGTATACTGAATACGGAGGTTGGACCGATCTATAGTTAAATAATTAGACAAAGAAAAGTTGAGTCAAAAACAAAGAAACTCAACAAAGAAAACTAATTGCAAACATTTATAATAATATAATATATAACTTTATTTAGCAACTGCTATGTACATGCACAATAAACTTTGAAAATATAAACTATGAAAGTTAGAACAATAACAGAAGACTTAAACTAAAAGTTTTCCCTAACAAATGCAATTACAAGGATCTTAAATCTATTCAAACTACCACTGGATTTCATGTGCGTAGGTAAACTATTAAACAGTTTCAGTCCGTTCACAAACACATTCTTGGTTGTTTGCACCATATTATAGTTTTCAATATAATAATCGTTGGTATTTCTGGTGCCGTAGTTGTGAATTTGATCGACCGTTGTCAATTTTCCACTTAAGTAAGGAGACATCATTCCAATTTTAATTTTATAGATGAAAACGATTGTCTTATATACTAGGTATTGTTTTACACTTAATAAACTTAAAGTTTCTAGAATTAGATTAATTGGGGTATATCTGTTACATTTTAATACTATTCGCAAAGCCTTATTCTGTAGTTTTTGGAGTTGCTGCATCTCATTCCCATTTATACTAAATAAAATTAGTTTAAATTAATAAAATAATATTTAAAATCTTAGCTGTGTCCGTTTTTCTTCCTGCAAGCGGGATATTCGTAAGCGTTGTCGGTTTCCTGCGTTGAACGACGTTTGCTTCGGTAGAGAGAACACTGGACAAAAAAAATAAAGAACGAATAAGAAAAGTATAATTAATAAATGAATTACAAAATTACGTACCAGGTTAATGTTTGATGGTTACAACGCAATAAATGTATCGAGAGAAGGAGTTAATCGGCTAAATCGTTATCCAGAAATCCCCTGCCGGGTAATTGTAGTACAATTAAAAATTGTAACGACTAAATAAAACCTCGCCCTAAGAGAGGGCTGCCAAATAAAACCCAGAATACTGCTTAAACAATCAGGCCCTACAATAAGTCGTTGCAAAACAAATGACGAATGACCACTATCGACCTTATCTCTATCGATAGCGATAGCAGACTCTTTCCTGTAGAAATTTTTCCCACTCGAGAATCGAGAGGGGAGGAAGACCACGAAGAAAAACTAATACGTAATTATTGTTTGTGCACAAGTGCGGTTCAAAAGAAACATAACGGAATAAAAGAAAAGAAAACGCTAATTCGCAACCAAAACGAGGACGTAGATACGAGCATGTAATAAAGTTACTTGAAAATTTGAAACATTTTTATTTGCAACTTATCAGTATCCATTGCACTTACACGTGGAAAACAATATCGGACAAATGTCCGCCCAAACTTCTCTTACTTTTTTTACAAAATTATTTCACATTTCTGGATCGATTTCCATAATAACGTGCTCGATTTGTTTCTTTAACTCATGGATTGTCCTCGGATTATTCATGTAAACACGTGACAGGTATCCCCAGAGAAAAAAAATCACACGGTGTCATGTCGCATGATCTTGGCGGCCAATTCTGATCTCCCTGTCGTGAAATGACACGCTCCGGAAATCTCTCCTGCAATAACGCACGAGTCTCGCGCGCAGTATAGCAGGTGGCGCCATCTTGTTGGAGCCACTTACTTTGGATGTCTATGCCGTCCAATTCGGGCCAAAGAAACTCACGTAACATGTTCCGATAATGTTCGCCATTCACCGTAACTGCATTACCTGCAGCATTTTGAAAAAAGTAGGGCCCAATCACACCACCTGCATAAAAGCCACACCATTCAGTTGCACGTTGTGTGCGAGGATTCTCGTCGCCCCATATCCGACAGTTATGCCTGTTGCCAAAGCCGTCCAGGTGAAAACGCGCCTCATCAGTAAAGATAATCTTTTGTGCGAAATCCTCATCCCGATTTAGATTTTCCAACACTCAATCAGCGAAGTTACGCCGTTGTAAATGATCGTCTGGCAATAGCTGTTGCGTCAGTTGGACCCTGTATGGGTGAAGATGAAGGTTCGCTGTCAGAATTCGTTGCATGGTGCTCTTCGAAATATTCAATTGCTGTGATCGACGGCGAAGCGAAGTTCGGGGATTTCGGGCAACACTTTCACTTACTGCAGCAATATTTTCAGCAGATCGGCCGGTACGATTTCTTCTTGGTGCCTTTACATCACTAACTGAACTACCTTGTTGAAATTTTTGAATTACTCGATGAATCTGATACGTTTCGTAGGCCGTATATTGCACGCAATCTTCGAAGTGTTTCTAAGGAGCTTTCACCGTTCCCGAAGTAAGTTGTGACAATGACAACGCGTTGTTCGACAGTAAGACGATTCATTTTCACTAACCGCAATATGTCTAGTTGACAGCTAACAAAAAACACGAGTTGCCAACCGACCGGTACGAAAATGGCGCCCTTTTTAAATTGTGCATTCTTATTGGGGCACCCGATAGTTATTTATCATGCAAGGAAAAAAGTATTAGATTTTAGCTCGAGGTTTCGTTGTCATTTATATATATATATATATATAAATATATATATATATATATTTATATATATATTTATATATATATTATATATATATATATATATATATATATATATATATATATTTATATATATATATTTATATTTATATATATATTTATATTTATATATATATTTATATTTATATATATATTTATATTTATATATATATTTATATATATATATATATATATATATATTATATATACTTGTAAGTAGAGTGGACCAATTCGGAACGAAAGCAGAGGCGTGACTAACGTATTGGTTCCCGCATGCGAAACATTATTAATATCTAGAGATATACTATCACGAACGGTGCTGTTATTGTGTTAGATACAAAAAAAATGTTAAGACGGTTTTCCTAGATTATGAAACGTTCTCGATGATACGTATAAAAAATAAAATCTAAAATGTATGTAATTAGATGATTAAAAAAAAAACTTACAGTCTTATGCGTTTTCCGTGACTTGAAAATCTGGAGAAACGCGATGAAATATTGTTAACATAAGGTGCGTCTCCAAAGTTATTTCTCGAAAACGCGTCCGCCGTGAGGAAAATATGTGCTTGTATAAAGAAAACGATCGCTCAACATCTAGTGATGTGATGTTTGCATAATTAAAATAATCTTTGAAACAACTTAACACATCTGTAGACGAACCTTCACAAATTTGTCTAAGTCTGGCAAAATCTAAATCTTTATCTAAAACACTTTCAAACTTACTTAAAATACACTCATTTCTTGCGTCTTCTATCGAACATAGCAGTGCGTGTGTATCTTTCACAACTAGCACTGATTCCTGTAACGATAGCGAAGAATTTTGTACACCACTTTTGACTAACGTGTACCCGCGCAGTATTCTTCTATTTGTCTGCTAGCTAATAAAAGTGAGGATGGCGATTGATTTGGTTCCATTTTACGCACCATAACATTAAGTACAAATCTTTTTTTGCTATCAGTTGTTTCATCCACACTCAACCACACTTTTTTATTTTTCAGATCAGCCTTAATTTTATTTTCTAAATGTACACGAACAGATTTTAAATAACGTCGTAAGTAGGTGCAGCTCGGTAATTCTACATTGCCATATTTTTCAAGAAATTAAATAAACGAATCATTGCGTAACAAAATAAACGGCAAATTACACACAACCATCATAGTACACAAATCAAATAAGAACACTTCGTATTTTGTATCGGCACCAGTGTCTCTATCTTTATGTCTTGCGCTATGCACGTGGCGTTGCAAATTTGATTTTGTTAAATGGTTTATATATATATATATATATATATATATATATATATATATATATATATATATATGTATATATATATATATATTGCACACTAAACATTTTACATTTACCCCATTGTAAGATAAACTAGGATGGTTCTCAATCAACCTATTGACTAACTTTGATGATAGCGGTTTTTTTACTGTACGCTCCTTCAACATTATTAAATACACAGAATACACTTTCCTGCTGCTATTATACGTGTACACACGATGACCGTGAACAACATACTAAGTAATCGTATGTGCGATGGGGCACGCGGGAACCAATACGTTAGTCACGCCTCTGCTTTCGCTCCGAATTGGTCCACTCTACTTGTAAGTATTATCGACCGTACTATAATAATGAATAATTAATTAATCGGGTAAGCAATCTGTCAACTAAAAAACTCATTTATTTCAACCTCTATATTTCGTAGCCATTAACTACTTCTTCAGGAGACTCTATAAGATTAACAAAAACCTACAATATATTAATGAATATGCTAATACTAAAATACTTACAAAATCATAATTAAAAAATAGCAGTGAACGTAACTAAACATATTAAAATAGATTTACATTAAAATGACTATCTCTTGGTTTCACGTCAACCTTTTAAAAACATATATATGTATATACGTTAAAATTATTATTATAATCGATAAACCTTGAAATTACCCTACGGGTGTTAAGGTATACACTTAATTTTCACTCTGAAACTTAATTCTATTTTTTATTGTAAATGAATTTTTCCCATTCCTTCTTATTTTTTGCCGCAACTTCTGCTTCTCTCCATATCATTCCACGTTTTTGCAGGTTTTCCGCTACTGTTTTGTCCCATGTATTCTTTGGTCTACCTCTCTTCCTTTTCTGTATTGTCTTAGCTTTCCATACTCTCTTTGTCTGTCTTGTTTCTTCCATACGAACGACGTGTCCGAACCATTTCAATTTTTGTCTCTCTATAGTTTCGAGGATCGGTTTTGTATTCAGATCTTGCCTTATCACTTCATTTCCTATTCTGTCTCTGCGTGTTACTCCTTTGACTGCTCTTAAATACCTCATCTCCATCGCTTGTATTTTGGATTTTGTTTTGTTATTTAGTATCCAGCTTTCACACCCATATGTTAGTATTGGTCTATATACGGTTTTAAACACAGTCATTTTTGTCTTCGTTGAAATTTCTCTATTTCTGATGAAAGTGTTGTTGAGTGTATAGTACAACTTTGTCGTGCTTTCAATTCTGCCATTAATCTCTGTGTCTTCTTTCCCTTCTCTATGAATGTTTACTCCTAAGTATTTAAATGTTTCAACTTGTTCTATGTCCTTTCCTCCTACTTTAATTGTTAACTGTTTATGGTTTTTCCCTATCGCCATCACTTTAGTTTTGTCTGCGTTAATTTTCATGTTTCTCTTTTTCAGTGCTGTTTCCCAAATTACCAAGTTTGTTTGCAGGTCCTTTTCGGTATTTGCGTATACCACCAAGTCATCAGCAAACGCGTTCTCCGCTACCTCCACCAGCCCCATATTTCTATATCCTATTTGTATCTTTTTTGTGTTGTTTTTAATATCTTTCAGTACGTCATCAAGTATTATATTAAATAGTATAGGACTAAGTACTCCTCCTTGCCGCAATCCTTCCCTTGTTTCAAACTCTTCTGATTGCCTATTACACGCTCTCATCACGTTTCTTGTACACTTGTATATGCTTGCTATTGCTTTCCTCAGTTTGCTATTTATTCCTCTTTTTTCTAGGCTCCTCCACACCAAGTTTCGAGGTATACAATCGAAAGCCTTTTCTATGTCTATAAAACCTATGTATATCGTGCTGTTTGCACTCTTTTCCGTCATCTGCTTCAATGTGAATATATTGTCCTGTACACTTCTACCTTTTCTAAATCCACTCTGTGATTCTTCGAGTTGCGCCTCGATTATTGTTTTTAATCTCTCTTCCAAGATTCTTTCATAAACTTTTAGCATGACACACAATAGTGTAATTCCTCTATAATTCTTACACTGTTTGTTGTCTCCTTTTTTATATATCGGTAACAAAACTCCCATTTCCCAATCCTCTGGTATTTTCTGTTCGTCCCATATTTTATTAAATAGTATTTCTAATACTTCTATTCCATTTTCTCCCAAATTCTTTACCATCTCTGTTGTTATTCCGTCAATTCCTGCTGTCTTGCCTCCCGTTAAAATTATATTATTTTTTAACGTATTGCTAGCAGGTAGATTGTACCTGCCAACAGTAATACCCTGCAATGACCTAACAATATACTTTATATGGGCTATTCACGATACGAAAACGTGCACGTCATTTATTGAACTTTCGGCATGACAAATCTGTTCCAAATAAAATACCTATAAACACCTGATAAAATAACATTAATATCGCCGTATAAGTTTGTAGAACTGAGAAGGAAGCGTCCATTGTTGACAAATTTGTTCTGTCACTTGACAAATGTATTCTGTCATTTGACAAATGTGTTCTGTGATTTATTTTCTTTATTTGTACATTTTTATTAGTTTTCACTGTTTTTATCTCGTCTTTATTACAAACAGGTATTCGCTAACTAAAGTGGAATTATTCGCTTACGCAATAATGCCGAAATTATTCTCTAGCCAGAGTAAATCGTTAATTGCAGCTGCAATCGCGTATTTTACGGAAGAACGTGATAATGGCGGGCCGTTGTTACCATTAACAGCAATGCGCGAGGTGATTTATATTTGTCATTCATACAATACTATAACTGTAATGAATTACATTATTTATAGCGTGTATGCAGCATTAGGTGTAAGCCTTACAACTGTTAGCAGAATATCTACCGATGTTGAAAAGGGTAATACACTGGTCAGCCCTAAACGGAAGCATAACAGGAAGAAAGTAGTTGTTCATATTAACAACTGTACTGAGTGTGCTATCAGGAATACTGTGTACAACATGTACAGAAACAGTAAGTTTTCCAAAATATACATACATTAGCATAATATAATTATTGTGTAATTACAGAACTAAAATCTTTGAAAGCAGTACTTTGTGAAACAGAAATTTTTATGGGTGGCTGCACAACACTGTGGAAAGTGGTACAGAACATAGGATTTCATTACAAAAAATAATATTCTAAAAGGGCATTGGTGGAGTTACAGTTGTGTGCAGAAAAAAGTAGGACAAGTGTTTAGTTGTGTGAACCTATACCACTATTGACACATTTCCAAAAAAAAGTCGTACACTCATATGTCACCTGAATTATAGCATTATATGCCAATATATGAGTAAAACTCCTTTTATATGTTGAAGTAAAGAGACGAATTTCAATAAAATGAATTAACTTTTATAAAATTAACAGTCATAACATTATAAAGAATCTACAAATAAACCATATAATATATATAAACTAATATTTCGTCATGGCACCATCTGCATTTAATATATTGGTCAATCGCAAGGGAATAGACGAATACAGTTTCTTATAAGATTTTCGTTTTCTGTTATTTCTTGCCATGCTTCAATTATTGCATTCCACAGCTCTTCTCTGTTATTTGGTCTAAAATGACGCTCATACATTTTTTTAACAATAATACCCCAGATATTCTCAATTATGTTTACATCCGGGCATTTGGAGGGCCAAATCAAAGTTTCGATGTTATTAGTTTGTAACCACTGAGTTATTATTATCAATTATCTTGCTGGAGAATAAAATTATTATTTGGGTGATGTTCACGAAATAATGGTATTATATTCTCCAAAATCTTTAGATATGCCAAAGCATTGAATCTACCATCAATTCTCCAACAGATAGCTAGTCCATTAGCAGTTATAGCAGCCCATACATTAACAGAGAAACGTTGCGACTGACCTGCATTAGATACGTATGATTCTTCATATCTAGTTTTCTCGGTCTATACACTTTAATGTGTCCATTGTAAGTCGATTGAAACGTCTTTTCGTCAGTAAAAATTACTTTATTCCAGAATTCAATATCTTTGTACAAATAATTTAGTGCAAAGATTATTCTGCCCTGTTTATGGCGTTCCGACAAAATACTTTTTTTGGCTGCAATACAATTTTTAATGTCTGACATTTGAATTCTTCTGCAGGCTGTTGACCGAGAACCCGGGAAATTTGTTGCTGCAACAGCATCTAATGCACAAGAAAACGGACGTTCTCTTAAGAAATCCACTAAAGCGGTATCATGATGTTCTAAAGAAATCCTTCTTCTACCGCTTCCTTGTTTTCTGTTAATTGTTTGTTCTTGCTCCCAACGGTTTTTGACATTTTGTACGGTGCTTTTATTAACTCCGAAAGTAAACGCTACTTCTCTAATTGTTCGTCCTTTTTGAAGCTCGGAAATGATTTGAATTTTTTGTTGATTACACAATTGTCTTGGCATTATAATAAAACTCTCACTTTGACAACTCAATTTGACACTTAAGTGACAATTCAAATTTAAGTATGGGTGAACCAGATTTACATAGAAAAAATAGCTTGTCCGAGTTTTTCTGCACACAACTGTACCACACATCGTATTAAAACGTATGAAGTTTTTATCAAACTATATACGACTGAAGAAATCTGGTATTTATCAATTTGTATTTGTTGATGAAACTTGAAATTTCCAAGACGGCACAGTGACACGTTTGTTTACTATTATATTGATGAAATGTATTCCATATTGTATTATTTGTTTATAAATAAATTGCAACTGTTTCTATTTAATAAAATCGTTGAAAAAGCAGTTCTCTTTATTAAACATCCACTTCATTTGTATATATTTGATTATGAATTATTACTTCAACATAACCTAAATATCTTCCATGTCATGTCAATTATTTGGTACATATAACCTATATTAGAGAATGATTATTCATTACATAACAAAGATGCACATCTTGCTACACTGTGCAAACGTCCTCAATGACGTGCACGTCTTTGTATCGTGAAAGGTCTATAACTATGCTAATTAAGTCCTAATTTTAAACCTAAGTATAGCAATATAGCAAGCGCCAAGTAAGAGGCGAGCGGCGGGGATGCGCCGTAGTCGTTTTTAAAAATGCGCACGCTCACTTACCCACTTGCAACTTTATATAAAACCAAATACAAAGTTTCCCACTATTTCTAATGCAGCGCGGACTTACTCCCACCGCTCGCTTATCTTATTTGGCGCTTACTATAAAAAGTTTAGATTAAATTCTGTTCTTATTGATGGAATGTTTATTCAAGATTTATGAATAGCTAAACAGATTAAAAACTGGTCATTCGCTCAACAATTAGATAATAAAGCGAGGTAGTAACAGTCTAATGAATAAAGTAATAAACTTGCAAATATAATCGATGCCGCTTGTTAGAATATAGAGAAAGTCTTACAATTTAGATGTGAAAATTAAAGTTTTTTAGTATGCAAATGTGTCAATTTGTAAGTGAAGATTATTTAATTATAAACAAGTAAACTATACATATTATTAAAGACGGCAGACTGTGTGCCCGGTGCATGGTGACATGAATCATGTCACCATGTGTACTAAATATTATTGTTAATACCACTTTTTCTTTAGAATAAATGTTTCGTTCATTGTTAGAAATACAAAATAATGTTTTTTTTTTATTTTGATTTAGAACTGTAAAATATATGTTCAAATTCTGTTATCTCTTTGATAAATGCATGTATGGAAATATTTAGGAAACTACTAAATATATGTTTTTCTGCTCCGATATGTAAACAAAGCGAGAGGAATGAATGAGCCATAAATTTTTTCCTGAAAGAGGAATACTTTCTTTGTATTATTGGCAATAACAGATGCACCTGCAAAACATATTTATATTATAGTATCCAAAATAATATTTAGTACACATGCTGACATGATTCATGTCACCATGCACCGGGCACACAGTCTGCCGTCTTTACATATTATAATTAAGAAAAAGAAACAAAAATAAATAGAAATTATGAAAATTATTGTTCTTGCGCCTAAAAGAAATAATAAAAATCTATTATTTAAAACTTATTTTAAAAATGTTGTCCTCGTATACAGTTTGTGTGACATTGACCGAATAGACGAGGCACCTGTTCATTCCTATGAATTAATAAACAAAGATTTATTTACGGAAGAATGATTCATTGACAAATAATGAACGTGCGATATTAGCGATGCTAGTATGGTTCATTGGACTATAGGTACATCTGGCTATTTCGTGCGGTACCAAAACGGTTTTATTAAATAATTTAAAATTAAAAATAAAATTATACAGCGGACTTTTTAAATATTCTTTTTTAAATCAAATATTAAATAACATGTTTAATCTAAAATTAAATTCACTGACACATATTCAGAATAACAATTTGTATAAATTGAAAAAATATGTAAATAGTACCTTGCCGAAGCTCAGTCTTTAATTTGTTCACTTTTTCTGGCGATTTAATTGAAGTATTTTTAACATTTTCATTAGGAGATTTTGCTTGGTTACCTAAAACATACGATTGGTTAAGTTACAATTCATAATTTTATTAAATAATTGATCTCACCCGTTGTAGCTAGGTTAACAACTGAATCATCAGTAGCTAGTATTCCATCTAAGTTATTTGTATCTGAAATTTAAAATTTACAGTATGTGTCGTTTTATAGGAAAACTAATTTAAAATGAAATGTGATTTTAGATTTGTTCTATTAAAACCGACATAAAAAAAGTTTAAATTTGGAAACACTAAAAAAATCTATTTGTAATGTGTTTTTACAATAAAAATAGATTCCACTGTTAATATTATTTACTATAACATACAGTGGCGGCTCTTTAATGAGAGCAAGTGAGCAATTGCACCCCCTGGAATTATGAAACAAAACAAACCAAGCGGCGACTAACTGTGAAAGTATTTATTTATTATATATATTATGTATTCATAGTTATTGACGAGGAACGTGGCACGTTAACAACGTACATATACCGATCGTCGTCACAGATATACTGAGCAAAGCCCAACTGTTGCTCTGTTAAGGCATTAACATTACATTGATGGTGTGTAGAACTGTATTTTGCCGTACTTCAATGTCGTATAATACATAGCGTTGGAACAACTGAACCAGACTGCTCTCGGGCGTTGTTACAATGAATACGGTATCTTTTTTACGGAACAAAGCGTTTTCGCGGTTAACGTATAATGAAAAAATCGCAGTAAAAAATCTTAAACGGCCGATGCCTCAATTATGTTTAGAAAATAAACAATCTGTTAAAGGTAAAGACGTTATAAGAAAATTCAAAATGAATATTTATCAGAAAAATGACTGGATTTGTGGGTGTGAAATTAAAAATACTTTGTTTTGTTTTCCGTGTCTTTTGTTTGGTGAACCGTCTTGGTCAAAGAACGGAATAAGAGAATAAGAGAATTAATCTTAGTGCTAAAATTATTAAACATGAAAATTCCGAAGGGCATTTGAAAAATATATTTAGTCTAAGAAGGAAAAAATAACATTCAGAATGTTTTAGATTCATCATATAGAAAAGCAATTCAACAACACAATGAAAAGGTAACAAAAAATAGGCATGTGTTAAATTTAATAATAAATTGCATTAGATTTTGTGGCGCGTTTGAACTGGCACTTCGGGGTCATGATGAACAGCAAACGTCGAATAATAAGAGCATTTTTCGGGAATTGATAAATTTTACGGCAGAATTGGATAAATCGCTCAGAGATCACATCGAAGCAGCACCGGTTTTTAAGGGATTATCAAAAACGATACAGAATGAGCTGCTTGATGCAATGTTGAACGTGTATCACGAACAAGTTGCCAGTGAAATTAAAGCAACCGACTTCATATCTGTGATAGCTGATGAAACCACAGATGTGTCCAATCAGTTTCAGTTGGTGGTTGTTTTAAGATATATTGTGAACGCGAGACCGGTCGAAAGATTTTGGAAATTTCTTCTGCCTAGTGGACATGATGCTAATTCTTTATCTGCCGCCATCCTTAACGAAATTAGTTTGCTTGTTGATGACCCAGAAAAACTGATTGCACAGGGCTATGATGGGGCAGCAGTCATGAGTGGTGCTATTAACGGCGTGCAAAGACATGTCCAAGACCAGTATCCAAGGGCTAATTTTGTACATTGTTATGCACATCAGACAAATCTAATTATGTCACATGCTACATCGAGCAGTAGTAATTGCAGAATTTTTTTGCCAATCTGACGGGATTATGTACATTTTTCTCCACTTCACCACAACGAGCTGCAATATTGGAAGAATTCCTTCAGAGAAAAAGCTTACCTCGTTCTTAAAAAATAAGATGGAACTTCAATTCTAGGACAGTGAATACAATATATGAGCACTGAGAAGAAATAATTGAAGCTCTAGAACAAATCGAGGGTGAAGCTAGTTTACAAACTACCATTCATCAAGCTAGTGCCAATTTGCGAATTTTAGAGGAGGAAAATTTTATCTATTGGTTAACTTTCTTTCATAAAATTATGCCACATGTGGACATATTGTTTAATCAATTACAAAATGTCAATACAGATACATTAAAAATCAAGAATAATTTAGATAATTTTGAACGTGCTATTGGAAAAATTCGAACCGAAATCGCTGACACAGATAATCAGTTGGATAAACAAAATAACCCAGAACTGACTCCTCGACCATCAAAGCGGCGAAGAGTAACTGATGGTAGCCAAAGAAGGAGGGAAACTATTGAAGTGTGCGATATTATTTTGCTAGAAATAAAAACTAGATTTCGGTATACAGGACACTTAATATTAGCAAACCTAATTTCTTTTAAATAGTTCTCCTCTTTTCAAAAAAAATTTCCGGAAGATTGCCTTAAAGAAGCAGTAAAATTTTATCCATGCCTCAATGAAAGCAGACTACGAACTGAATTAAGCGTTCTATATTCTAGAGAAGAATTTAGGCAAAATATAGAAGTCGGTGCTGTAGGTCTGCTAGGTCTTCTGCTGGATGGATTAAGCGACACTTTTAATGAAGTTGTTACGCTTTTAAAAATTGTCATTACAATCCTAATGACAATGTCCGAAGCGGAACGCCAGTTTTCACGGTTGAAGAGAATAAAAACTTTCCTGAGAAATACAATGAAAGAAGAGAGATTAAATGCCCTTACTATGTTATCTTGTGAAAAAGAATGTATAAATGATTTCCCAAACTTTAATGAAAAAGTGATAGAACTGTTCTGCAAGTCAAAGACACGTAAAATGGATTTCGTTTATCGTCAGATGTAATTAAACTGTGTAGTGTAATATTTACTATTCCCTCAAAACAAACTCTACAATGAACAGTACCTGTCTGGAACAGTACGTCGGTGAAATTTATAAGGATTGGGTAAGCGTTTTTGTATTACACTTTTTAATTTTGAAATTATGCACTCCCTATGTGAACCACCCCGAGCCGCCACTGATAACATATATAAAATATGCAATAATTCCAATACCTTGTTTCTTTGTTGGACTTTTATCATAGTAGGTTGACATTACATTTTGCACATGTTCCCATGAATCAAGGTGTGACTTCAGTTCTTTAATATCATAGGCCAGTCCTTTATTGCAAAGCATGCAAGTAAGATTATCGTTTACGTTAAAGAGCACCTGTCTGCATTGATCCGTGGAAGGCAGATCGAGCCACAGATTGTGGAATTTTTTCAAAAGATCACGTCTGTGTTCAGAAATTAATGATTCTTCGTGTTGACTGGAATTAGCATGAAGCAGAACGGCGGTGGGAATATCTATGTTGCATATAAAACAGTGTTTGTAGATTCCACGTTTTATAATCGTCGGATATTTTATAGGTCCTATAGACACCGTAAAATGCATCAATCCGTCTGGATACAGTTCGTCAAAAACTGTTTTATCATATGGGGCAATTTTAATTTTTCCTATAAATAAATTGTGGGATTAGTTAATATAATATAAACAAAGATAAATCAATCAAATTCAATACATCTTTAAGTACTTATGGTATTCATTAATATTTCCTTTCCTACAGGTTGATGTAAAAATTTCTAAATAAATGACGAAATAAATACTGATTATTAGGGATCGGTAGTCAGGGATACATCCCAGGACGCGGAACTTAAATGAATTTTAGCGGGCCAATTTATTGTTTAGTTTTATTAGTTACTCGAGTTCTATTGGGTAAACAGAGGGTGGGGCAGAAAGAGCTCCCCAATTTGGAAGGCGTCTAGACGTCTATGGTGGTGGTAGCGAAGTGAGTAATATATCATTCGACGTGCGTATTCATGCCATGTTCAGTGTAAACTATGGCTTGGTCGGGACGGCACCGTGCTTTTGTCGTTGAAGAGTTTATTCGAAATGGTGGTTCGCCTAGTGGCGTGCCTCTCGCATTCACTTCGAGCTCGGTCGCCATGACCCGATACCCGATAGAAAGACAATTGGCAAGTGGGTGTCAAACTTTCGGCAAACAAGATCGCCGTTATATGGAAAATCTCCTGGTCGACCTCGGACAGCAACAGGACCGCTGTGAGAGCGTCAATTCAGTAAGCTCCGAGGCGCTCTGCACGTAAACATGCGACTAATTTGGGTTTATCAAAACGAAGTGATCGAAGAATTCTGCACCGGGACCTCCATATGCACCCCTATAAAATTTCTACTGTACACGAGCTACGTAAAAGAGACTGTGAAACCCGTACCACTTTGTGTCGCGAACTTCGCAACATTTCCCGCACGGATGTTTTGATCTTTTGTATGAAGCACAAACAAAACTGCAGGTACTGGCCTAAAAATAACCCTCGGGAACTCCACGAGCGTCCCCTAGCCCTAAGATTTCAGTCTGGTGTGCCATGAATTTAGTGTGTGGGGCCGTACTTTTTTGAAGAAAACGGTGCTACGGTTAGAGAACTTTGTACGGCCTACAGTGGATGGATGCTCTTGTTGATGAACATGGACAAGAACACGTGTGGTTCCAACAAGATGGAGCAACAGCCCACACATCTTGTTGTTCAATGGCAATTCTGAGAGAAATGTTTCCTGAGCATGTTGTTTCTTTACGTGGTGACATCGGTTGGACCCTGCACTCGCCGGATATAACCCCATGTGATTTTTTTATGTGGGGCTACCTTAAGGAAAAAGGTGTATCAACATCGTACCCAAACTCTAGAAGCTCTTCGTGAGGCGCTAATTCAGGAAATTGCTGCCATTCCGCCTGAAATGACCAGAAGAGTGATGGAAAATTATCGGGAGAGGCTTACTCAGTATATTAACAATGGAGGAAACCACTCGAGTGATGTAATTTTCAAAACCCATTGATTTAAAATGGCATTATGCATGCTTATTGACGAATAATTTTTTTTTTACATCTTGATTAGTTTTTATTAACTTCCCAAATTGGGGAGGTCTTTCTGTCCCATCCTGTATGTGATGGACAGCGACACGGCAATGCCCACACATCTACTTGACTCAAGAGAATTGAAACAACTAATGCAGAATTTATATCACGTAAAGTAACTTCGTGTTTGGAATAGCTATGGCGAATGGTTAGCTCTTACAGTAGTATGATTCACACCACATGTTTCGCACATCCTCTTCATTCAGCGGAAGTCAGAAAAGGCCACCCGAATACAGATAAATTGGTATCTTTTGTCAAGAAAATTTTTGTGTGGCAAGAATTTCGTTAAAAACTGTCACATGTGCTATTACCACCAGAATCGGTTATAATGCGCTGGGGCACTTGGATAGATGCAGTATCCTATTACCACATGCATTTTTACGACATTAAAAGTATAATACAGCTATTGGATTCGATTGTAAAATTATATTTTACACACTCAACAAGTATTTATGGATCCAACTATTCAGGTAGATTTAGCCAATATTCATGGACACTATTTCAGAATACCTGTAACTATCCCCCATCTAGAGGTTATTCCGACCATTTCAATAATAATATTGTATGAACATTATATATAATCTTCGTCAATTTCTTTCCCAATTACCTGGAATTACCTGCTGATAATGTAAAAAGACAATTTGAAGAAATTCTAAATAACGATCCAAGATTTCATATTGTACGACGAACTGTTGACTTGTTTAATGGTAAAGTATATTTTTCCGAGCCGGGGATAAACATCAAGTATAAATACAGTAATACAAAAATCATATTTGTATATCTATACATGGACATATACAGGGTTAGTTAAAAGTATGGAGACGGCGATTTATTGTCGTTAATATTCATTTTAGGAAATTATGTTCAATATAAAAGTTTGTTAGGATATTTTGATCTACATTTGAGAATATTTGAATTTTTTTTTCTTCAATTGTTTTTTAGTTACGCCTGTCCGCGCAGCTTTTTTAAATGGGAACTGGTAAATTTTGCTCTACCATTCGATAGAGAATTTTTTTCTCTTTACAGTAATATTTTTGTATTTTTAAAATTCATTTTAATAACTGTTTTACAAGAAAAATTAAACAAATTAATAACAAAGTAAATTAAAGTAAGTGTTCAAATTGTCGTCCATTAGTAATTTGAAAATGACCCAATCGATTTACAAAACCCCGAACAGAGTTCTATAAAAAATCTCGGGGAATTTCTTGTATCGTTCTGGTAATTCGGATTTGTAAATCTTCGACGTTATCGGGCTTATCTTTGTAAACTTTGTTTTTTACGTATCTCCAAAGAAAAAAATCTAAAGGACTTAAATCTGGCGAACGGGCTGGCCATTCAATGGTTCCTCGTCTTCCAATCCATCTGTGGGGAAAAACGTTGTCCAGATATTGACGAACATTTACACCATAATGTGGTGGGGCGCCATCTTGCTGGAACCAGATACTGTCATTGGGAAGGTGTTCATTGTTTTCATGAGGATAGAGCGTAGCACAAGCGGGTATTATTTCATTTTGCAATAACTGCAAATACAGAGCCGAAGTTAAATTGCCATTGATGAAAAAGGGACCGATAATATGACCGCCTAGAATGCCAACCCAAACATTTACCTTTTGGGGGTACTGCGTATGGTGCTCCAAAAACCAAGAGGGATTTTCCGATGACCAGCATCTGCAGTTATGTCTGTTTACTTCACCGGTAAGGCAAAAAGTAGCTTCGTCAGAGAAAAGAATATTGTTGACAAAATTTTCATTATTATTGCAAATATTTAACATTTCTTCAGAAAATTGTAATCTCCTATCAAAATCATCTTCCGTTAACTCGTGTACAAGGTGTACCTTATAAGGTTTATACTTTTCACTTTTTAAAAATGACACGATCGATGACTGTTAAATATTGAAATTTGCCACTAATTGATTGGTTGATAAATGGGGATATTCAGATACAGCCAATAAAATATCCAGTTTGTTATCATCACTTTTTGCTGTTCTAGGTCTACCACTCCTTGGTAAATCTTTAACGCTACCCGTTTGTTCAAAGCGTCTTAAAGTTTTACTAACAACGGATTTAGAAATTGGATTTCTATTTGGATGCGTATCATTAAATAAATTACAAACGTCTTGTAAACTTCTGCGTCTATCTCCATAACCCAACATCATAAGTATTTCAATTCGTTCATGTTGTACGTAAACTCGCCATTGTTAATATTAACAGCAACAAATTGCACAAATGAATTATTTCTGTCAAAGATTTGACGTACACAATAACCACTGATAAAATTATGTCGCTCACGTTTGTTTATCGCTACGCTTCTGTCTATCTGCGATGTACCGAACATCTGTCAAACACATGAACCGGCCTTTTCTTATAAAAAAAGTTATTAAAATGAATTTAAAAAAAACAAAAATATTATTGTAAAGAGAAAAAAATCTCGTATCGAATGGTAGAGTAAAATTTACTAGTTCCCATTTAAAAAAAACTGCGCGGATAGGCGTAACTAAAAAACAATTGAAGAAAAAAAAAATTCAAATATTCTCAAATGTAGATCAAAATATCCTAACAAACTTTTATATTGAACATAATTCCCTAAAATGAATATTAAGGACAATAAATCGCCGTCTCCATACTTTTAACTAACCCTGTATAACGCATATATTACGCATTGGTTATTTATACGTACGGATCCGTGTTTCAAACTCGTCTTAGTTGTCATCAGTGCATGGGGAGACGCATGCTAATGACTTCATTGCAAAGTATAACACAATCTTGTCTCAAGACATCTGACGACCAAGAGAGGTATACTGGCCACGCTTTCCTTGAATAGCTAAGCTACTAAAGAAACTATACGTTTAACTGTGTAGTCCATTACTCGATGGCCTCGATTGCTTAAAAAGAAGACGTTGGTATGCTTCCCCATGTGCACTGACGAGAACTATGACGACTAATACATCGAAATGTGTAATATATGCTTTGTATATGTCCATGTATACAAATACTGACGTTTTTATCATATTTATATTACTCTATGATATAAGTGTATTGAGATGAAAGTGTTAAAACCAAATATAGCGAATGTCTTGCCTCCGTTTATTCACAGGAAATTATTTGAAATAGTTACGTTGCTGATAATATTTCTGTATGCTACTGATCATTTTGTAGCAAGCACACTGTTTCTTATAATTATGTACATAAGCGTCTTACCTAGAACACTGCTTTGTGCAGGTGAACTTGGTTCTGAGAAGGAAGTTTTGTTGTAAGTTGTAGCTGCCTGTGTTGCTGTTGTTTCTGAAAATAAATATAAAATATAGACAAAATGTAAACTCTATATCTTCAATAAAATGCACTAAATGAAATACCCCTTGCGATATTGTATTTGAACATTTTCTTAAGCACTTTGTAGTGATGGATTCCATTACAGTTTTGAATCTTAGAAATTTAGTACTAGGACTGATTACCGAACGTGTTTTATAAAATTTAAGACAAATGATAATAAAACAATAAAAGTCGTAATAGGTACCATTAAAATGTCGATAAATTTAGACAAATAATAATTATTCTATGACGTATAATTGTTGCCGATGGAGTATAATTTGAGTGGCTTTTGGGCTATTTTCATTGATCGTGGAATATCTCTCGATTTCCACAGAGTTTAACCCTTAGCTGGCACACAGGGCGGTTCACGACCCCAGCACTTTTAAATCGTAAATAGGTTCTATTAAATCATTTGAAAATCGGACTACTGGCGCCATCTGTGTATAGTACATAAGTTCTATTTTATTGCGGAGCGGTAGTTCCATCACTAAGGCATCAGTGTTGTTTTGACAGTCGAGCTAAAACGACCGGTGCCGCCAACGACCGCACTGTGCCAGCTACGATTATTAGAGTGAATTTTTCGTGATTTTTTTTCCACCGTGTCATCATTGGATGAGAATGTTGGAAAATCCAGTTCAAATGACCATAACGGGAACAATAAGAAAGAATAAACGTGAAGTTCCGCCCGAAACAAAATTCTGCCATGTAATAAATTTGACTCTTCTTTCTTTCACGTCAAAAAACATACAATTGTTCTTCTCGTGAGTTCATATATGTACACAACAGAAATGACTAATAATAAATCCAATATTGTTTTACATTATAACAGCACAAAAGGAGGCACGGATACCTTCGATCAACTTTGCCATGCATATACAGTTACGCGAAGAACTAATCGCTGGCCAATGCGTATATTCTATGGAATAGTAGATCAGGCAATTGTAAACGCGAGGATTCTGTTCAGGTGCAAGCTGGAGAATAACAATGAAGAACAGAAATGCATGGCTATTGAATGCCTGGAGAAGATTTATATACACCTCATCACGCCGTATTTGAACAAGCGCTATGAAATCTCCACTCTCCGCACAGATTTGAAGCTAGACACTGCTGGGATTCTAGGAAAAGATAGGTCTTCTGATCAGCCATTATTAGAGGTAGTGCGATTCCTTACAAGAATGAGATGTGCCTTTGATCCTCGACAGACGGATAAGAAGTCCGTGTATGAATGGTCAGTATGCCAGTTATGCGACTGGAGTGAAGTGTGCCAGCTAAGGGTTAAACTCGCACTGAAGATTTATTAGATGTTTTTTTTCACCAAAGGAGAAGCCAACGCTGCTGTCAGATTGAATGTTATGGTACTAGTCTCATTACTTCATTTCCGCAACTCGTATTTCTTTAATGTTTTATGCTTATTAGCAGCGGTATTATATGATTAATGAAATAATTGCAGAATAAAAGTAAATTAAATATCAGAAACTCTATTATAATTAGCCGGCGATCGAACAGCGTCAATAAAAGATATAACAATGATATGCATACTAGGCTGGGTCAAAAAAAAAATTTTCTTCATTTCTTGAGAGGCTCAGTGATAAAAGGTGCTAAATGGTATAGCTAATCTGCATAGAAAATTTTATTACATTATTTAAAGTTTTACTGCCTCCGGATAGCGATAGAAATTTCAGAAAAAGTAGATTTTTGACATCACTTTAATAATACTTTTTAAGTTACATATCTATACAAGTTTTATGCAAAATAATTCTAAGTATTGGTATATAGAGGTAATCCCGATATACAGGCTGATTCATTTTCGGCCCTCACCATGCGGATCTCTCTTATTATTGGAGGTTTAATTATAGGTTTAAATTTGGCAAAGTTGTTAAATTTTGTGTTTGTTATAAATCCGTAAATAAAATAGACCTGTGACAAATGACCTTCGTTATTTAAAAATAAACGCGAAAACCCCATTTTCTTCTTTTACCTGTAGCACCGACATTTGGCCTTGTAGAGAAAAAATAAAAACACATCCTTGTGGCCATTTCTAAACCTCTATCCAGTGGTGTAGCGAGTACAAGATATCTACAATTATAAACAGAACGACAACAGCCTCATCGTACCATTTTTCTAGATCTCGACAGAAATTTGGTCGAGAATGGATCGTTTACTAAACCGCGTAATGGTCAAGACAACAGGAATTTAAATGAAAATTGACAAGATATTTTACAAATGGTAAATTAAAAGCGTGTTTTCAAATTTCATGTTAATCTTGTATTTTTATAGATAAATCATAATCCATCAATTTCTACACGCGAAGTAGCGTCAGAATTAAATTTGTGCCAGTCCAGAGTTTGGAGAACTTTACATAAAAGTAGGTTTAAACCATACAGGATCCATGTTAGTCACTCTTTACTGCCTGGAGATAATTTGAGAAGGCTAGAATATTGTAATTGGGTAATGGGAAGGATAGAAAATGACGAAAATTTTTTAAGCAAAATCATCTGGTCAGATGAAACAAAATTTCCAAATTCTGGAATGTTCAACAGAAATACGGAGCACTATTGGGCAGTACAAAATCCCCGACAAAACAGGGCTAGAAGACCACAACATCGTTTTGGAATAAACGTTTGGATGGGTATTTTGGCAAATCGTCTCTTAGGACCAGTTATGTATGAAGAACATTTAAATGGAGAAAGATATTTAAACATTTTACGTACATACGTATCTGACGATCTTGACGACAATATCCCATCAATCAATCAATTACAATATTTATGGTGGCAACAAGATGGCGCACCAGCACACAATGCACCTGTTGTTAGAAATTTCTTAAATCAAGAGTTTGCAAACCGTTGGATTGGAAATAGGGGAGTTGTTGAATGGCCTGCGAGATCACCTGATTTAAGTCCGCTAGATTTTTTTTTATGGGGATATGTTAAAAATAATATTTATAAAGTAGATGCGCCACAAAACATTGAAGAATTACGAGACAGACTTCAGAATGCCTTCGATGCAGTTCCTAGAAGAACTATACAAAGGGCAGTACAAAATGCCAGAAGACGTGCCCAATTGTGCATTACCGAAGATGGCCAGATAATTGAACATTTACTGTAATTGTTTATTGTTTACTTTTCTATGTATTTTTATTAATGTTTTTGTTATCTTGTACTCGCTACTGTTGAATTTCGTTTCAAAGAATAAAAAATACTTATCATATCTCGTTTCTCTTCGTTAGTGTATGACATTTTTGTATTATTAATGATCAATAAATGAAATGTTTGACAGATTGAAATTCCATGGCTACCTAATTTAATCTTATAATATATTCTTTCAAATAAAACCTAATGTCAAAAACTTTAGTCAGCATGTGGTATATGGTTGAAATCAGAAAAAAAACTCTTTCTGAAGATGTCTAAATCCAATATGGCGCCTATAAGAAATTAGATAGTTGATGATGGCCAGAAAGAAACGAAACGTCGTATAAAAATTTAGTCGTATAAACTGGATAGAGGTTTAGAAATGGCCACAAGGATGTGTTTTTATTTTTTCTCTACAAGGCCAAATGTCGGTGCTACAGGTAAAAGAAGAAAATAGGGTTTTCGCGTTTTTTTTTTAAATAACGAAGGTCATTTGTCACAGGTCTATTTTCTTTACGGATTTATAACAAACACAAAATTTAACAACTTTGCCAAATTTAAACCTATACTCTATCTCCAATAATAAGAGAGATCCGCATGGTGAGGGCCGAAAATGAATCAGCCTGTATATCGGGATTACCTCTATATACCGATACTTAGAATTATTTTGCATAAAACTTGTATAGATATGTAACTTAAAAAGTATTATTAAAGTGATGTCAAAAATCTACTTTTTCTGAAATTTCTATCGCTATCCGGAGGCAGTAAAACTTTAAATAATGTAATAAAATTTTATATGCAGATTAGCTATACCATTTAGCACCTTTTTATCACTGAGCCTCTCAAGAAATTAAGAAAAAAATTTTTTTGACCCAGCCTAATGCATACCCGCTATAAAATTAATCGGAATAACTATATTAGAACGAAATTAGTGGGTTCGTACGTTTGTTGAACATTGATATATGAAGTGTCAATCTTCCTAAGCAATCTGAAAAAATTTCAGGAAATTTTGTTCACAAGAAAGCAACATACAAGGTATTTCAGTGATAGTTCCTCGGTTAAAGAATGAATAAAGAACAAAGAATCAACATTAAGTTGTGCTACAAATGGTAAAACTGCTACTAACGGAAGTACTCCAAAAGCCTGAAATCATTTATGGAAATAACCTACGGATATGAATGAAGATAACTTTCATGTCGTTCAATTGAAACGACGACAGAAGAAAATGCCTAAAAAGTGCGTGATTTCAAAAAAATATCGAAATTTTCAGTGATATTGATGGAAATGTAAAAACTGTTTTTATCAGATATGGCCACGTTACATTTGAATTTATTTCTACTGTGTACTTCACTTAGGCCCGGTATTTCCACCTCCGAATAAAGTTTGCAATAAGAGTATTCGTAGAATATCTTTGTTATTCTGTATTTCCAATGGTTATTCGAGAGATAAGAGTAGTTATTCGACAAATAACTTATTAGTAAGGTGAACTTGCGATTATGGGCTTATTCGTCAAATAAAGTGCCGAATCAATTCCGATTGTTTGCGAACATCAACGAAATGCTTTTGAACTGACATTAAAATTTAGGTTAGAATACAAATGTGTCATATTGGTTGTGTGGGTTATTTTTTAACAAATTAATTAAAAATGGTAAACGGAGGTAATATTATTACCTCTCTCAAATCTTCCTCAAAGTCGTCCAACTGTATTTCAGTCAGGCTTCCACCGCCTGTCTTGAATATTTCAAGTTTTTTGTTTGTTTCCTTTTTTTTCAACTGCCTTTTTATGATATCGTATTTTAGGCGCAGTGCCTTTGCTTCACGATATCCGTGCCCACACGAATTAAATTCGGTAGCAATTAAGCTCCAAGCCTCGTTTTTTTTTTCCATGTGATCGCGTCCGTACATTTGTTTTCGATAATAATTTTATATTTTAAGGCGAGTTTTACTAATAATCGAGTTGCAGTGTGGGTAAAATTTATCGATCTTAATCGCTTATTAGTAATAATAAGATTTGGAGATAGTAATAAGTTATTACTATCCCCCATCTTATTATTATAAATTATTATTATCATATACTGCACAAACACACAACTCGAAACTAAACAAAGAAATGGGTTATTTTCCGTTTCTCTTTTATTAGGTAAACTTACGTAAGTTCCTCCTACTTTAATTTCAAACATTAAACTTCCCTACTTTGATTTTAAATAGCAGTGTCGCCAATGTAATAAAGTACGTAGATGTGTCGAATACCTATTCGACGAGTAAAGTAGGCTTGGAAAGACGCATTTCGGATGTTCGGCAAATAAAAGTTCCTAATAAGTTTATTCGACTCATAACTATTTGGGAGTTTATAGGGAGGTGGAAATACCGGGCCTTATTGAAGTCTAGTCTTAAAATTTATGCACAGATTACTTACTATTTGCGGTGCTGGAAGTTGAGCTAACGGATGAAGTACATCCTTCGGCTTCTACTGAAGTACTTCTAGACGAAACTAAAGTAATAAAGATATAAATCCAAGTAAGTAAGTAAGTATTTTTTATTAGCAAAGCTATTGTACAATCATAACGTTTCATTACATTTTACTTAATTAACTATTTTACACTGCTACAACCTAGAAATTACATGGATCACTCAAATTTTTTTAACATATTTCTAACAGATTTCTCTTAAAGTTTTTAAAGTAATTATAATGCATTAAACAATATGAAACCAATGAGATATTTTTCTTTCCTAATATTTAACTCAAATTCAACAGTCCACACATATTCCAACATTAAGTTCAATGTTTCCTTGAATTTAATACACCCCATTAGATAAACCAATATACCACCAGTTCTACGGTTATTTGTATTACACCCAATGGTATTGTATCCAGCGATATTCAATTCAAAATCCTCAACAGTATCGTCTACATGTGCTTCCACCAGACATAGAATTTGTGGTTGCCAATTCTTGATTAAATCTGTTATTAGATCTTTATTGTGTAAAAACCCTTGGCAATTTAAACAGACAACAGATTTGTAATACTTCCTATCATCTTTTATTAATTGCTATTCATATTTCACCTTTGTTCTAATTTTATCAATTATTCTTTTGAGACATGGACAATTTTTATCATAAGCTGTATGATTGGAATCCAAATCAATTTTTAATTTTTGAGTCGTTCTTACGCAGTTTATACATTTCACTGTAAGATTATTACAGCTTGCGCTTACATGATTACCACCACATTTGCTGCACGCTACTTCATTTCTGCAATCTTTGGCAAAATGGTTAAATACCGCGCATTTAAAACATCTGATTAAATCATCATATTCGTATAAAGAGCATTTTCTCCATCCTATGTTTATTTTTCTTTTCTTTTCGTAATCTTTCTTAGCTTTTGGTTTATATTTTCTTATAATTTTTATTTTATCATCTGTATCATCAACAAACTCTCTTAATGCATTCTGCTTGAGTATACTATCTAGAATTTCGTTATCTTCCTGATCTATTATTTCACTCTCTATTCCTACTACAATTATTTTTGGATTCTTAAACTTTGGCTCAATAACCTCGTATTTATTACCCAATTCTTTTCTTACTATATCTTTTATTTTTTCTTTCGATTCGTTATTGCTAAAATTTATAACAATTCCTCCACTACTGGTACTTGTTACCGTTTCGACTCCGACCGCCAATTCACCTGGATTTATTTTAGTTTTTACATCTTTTTTAGTTATTTCGCTTTTTTGTTTGTCATTCTTAGGTTTCACAACAAGTACTTCAGAGTTCTTTTTTGTTATGTCACTATACAGTCTATTAGTATTGATATTTTCTCCTTTGGTTAAAGATTCTAGCATTAAGTTCATTTTGCTAATAACATTGTTTTGATCATTAATCATCTCCATACAGGAATCAAATTTATTTGTTAATTCTTTTATTTGTAAACGCATACTACTATTTCGACATCGAACACACACAAGCTTAATGCTTTCTACTTGAAATATTGTTTGCAGTTTTTCGTCTGTGATTGTATTTATTCCCAAACATTTAATATGAAATTCATCTTCACATTCAAAACAGATTATAGTTTTTTCGTTTCTTTTAAAATCGTTTCTGCATGCCCTACATTTTTTACTCATTTTTCTTGCATTTATAAATAACGCACTCTAGCATTAATCGTAACCAAAACAAACGCGTGTTTTTGCGACCCACTTTTTATTCCGCTTTGTCGGCAATATCACTCATATGTACGAATATTATTATTATATATATGTAATTTTATCTGCCATTTACTCACGTCATTTCCACAAGAGTCACATATTGTTTCTCACCAAGTTTTGGTGAATAATCAGATGCAAAACCTGGTACAGTAGGAATATTTTTAGTCCCCAAAAACTAGTTTAATAACAGCGCAACACTTCATGCGTGTACACACGTTTAACGATGAAAATCAACTGCTATAAACTTATAAGTACAAAATTAATTACCTGATCCAGACGATTGGTTGTTCATGTGCGTCCGCGACTCAACTGAAATACTCCTAGAAGTACCTTAAATGAGTAGAATTTTCGTATAAAAATGGATGTTAACTTAAAAAATATTAATTTACCAGTTTTTCTCATCATGTACATTTTGTGGCTTGGAGACTCCACGTGATTGAGAAGGATTTGCGAATTATAGGACATGAAGTCGCTACACGCCGTACATGTGATTTTGTTTTCGCGTCTTCTAAAATGGACCTGCTCTATTTGGACATTGACAGGCTGTACTGACCAGATCCTATGGTATTTTTGAATGCTTCTCATATTGTTTTCGGTAAGACTCATAATGTGTTGCCCTGAGTCTATGTGGGCAGAAATAGATCGACTAATGTACGTACTGCAGACAAGGCAGTAAACTTTATTTTCGATGTTTTGCAATATGGGATATCGTACATTGTCAATAACCATGTACCATTCTAATAAGTCTTTATAAATTGTTTTCTTAATAAGATTGTCGTATTTTACTAGGTTGCACTGTACGTTATCTAAAAAGGAAAGTTGTATCTTTAATAATAGCAAGAACACTTCAAACATGTTGATTATTTGAGAACTATTTAAGATATATGCATTGAAAATGATGAGTTAGTTAAAAAAATTCACGATCTACAAGGTGATACGCCCCGAATTGGCGTATTAGACAATTTGAATAATACCGAAATACAATACCTATATCATAATCGTAATTTTCCAATTACAAAGGTGGAGAGAAATGATTTCGGCCTGACCAAGAAAACAGTTTTATTTGCAAATTATTTATTTTTTTAGATACATAGTTTCCGTTCAACTCTACATACTCAGTTTTACGGTACTTAAGTCACAACTAAATATCAATTCTACCTTCTGGGAGGGATGTGGGGCTTATATTCCCGCTCAAATATGTAAACTCTACCAATGCGAAGAGAATCGCCTTTATATGTAATACAAAAAAAAAAATAGGAAACGTTTTGTCTAAGCTAAAAACGCATGTTTTTGACTTGAGTAGTACATGGAGAATATTGAGTGGTGGGAGTTGCGCATAGTGGCACTGCGTAGGGGAAAGTATGCAATTCCAATTGTAGCAGTGATGTGGAACTTTGAACATCGTACATTTGCCTTGGGACGCTTTTACACAAACAATGAATCAGTCACACAAACGATGAATCAGTCACTCAAACTCAACGAGACTTTCGTTTACATTTTAACGTTGCGCGGCATGGTGCGATCCCTGATCACAACACAGTATTACGTTGGATACACAACGTGAATACGACGGGATCATTGTTGTAAAAGTAACCCCTAGGAGCGGCAAGGTCAGTTACTACCTCGGAGAATGTCGAACGAGTACGGATTGTAACGGTGCAAAGCCCTAGCCGTTCGATAAGGAAGTGGGCAGCAGCTCTTAGACTTCGCCCATCCACTGTGAAATGATAATAACCCCCGATATGTGATTATACAACATCCAGTAAGAGGCAAATTTCGCTGTCCGAAAAGTGTTTACCTTGTACACGTTTTGATATCTCCATTATTGCAATTTGTTGTGATGTGATTACTGTGGCGTATGTTTTCCACCAAATAATTTCGTTAAAGTTCCCGAATTTCGTAATGATCTGTTAAAAAATTCCTTCTAATGACTACTATAATTAAAAGGAACATTTCACAATGAATCGTTATTCCGGTTTCTCTGAATACGAGCAAGTATATTATAGTAATTAGCGGGCTTGACGAAAGATGGCTGCTCTTATACTGAACACTAAACTTAAAATTCAGATAACGTCTCGTGATTTATGTTTTGATATTATTTAATAATTTGGTAATTCCCGGAGTATTGAAAATTTTTTCTTTGTTATCATAAATGGGTTTATTTTACAATACACTATCGTTTTTCATTTTTATAATACAATAGGAGTGTCAGATAATATAATTAGATAAGATGTATACTTGTATACTTCAATAAATATTATAAAAAGCAAAAGAAAAACGCAATAACTCGAGAAACCTCATTCATGCGTTCAATGTATATCGAATTTAATTAAATAATAATTAATATTAATATTAATTAGTTAATTGACGAAGGAGATACATATATGCAGCTAAACATATTCTAGAAAATTACTGTACTACTAAGCATTTTAATATTGAAAATAAAATAATTAAATCAATTAAACAGAAAGCGACTAGTAACAATATTATATTTACAAAAGCTGATAAAGGAAATACAGTTATAGCAATTCCGGAATCAAACTAATACATAAAGTTCATGAATTCCTCGATAATAATTCATTCATAAAACTTAAATCTGATCCTACTAACAAATTTCAAAAACAGATTAAACAAACTATAGAAAAATCAGGTTCCCTTTTTAATAACACTCAAAAACGTATATTAACCACTATGAATCCCCTACCTCCCAAATTATACGGTTTATCTAAACTACATAAAGACAATACGCCTATACGACCAGTAGTATCGTACGTAAAAGCACCTTGTAGAAATGTGTCTAAACACTTAATAGATTTAATTCTTACACACACTAAATTCAAATCTAAGTTCTCCGTTAAAAATTCCCAGGAATTAATTAACAACATTTCAAACTTGCAATTACCAAACAAATGTAAACTCATTTCTTTTTATGTCTCGAATTTGTTCACTAGTATCCCACCCCAGGAGGTAATAGATTTAATTACTTTACAACTAGAACGTAGAAACACGAACATTGTCACAAAGACCGAAATTTTACAGCTCATAGAAACGTGCCTGGAACAAAATTATTTTCAATTTAAAAAGAAATTTTATAAACAAACAGAGGGTCTAGCAATGGGAAACCCACTTATTAGCGGAAATTTTCTTGAATAATTTAGAAACTATAATTAGTACACATCCCTTGTTTGGTAATTGTGTATATTGGTTTAGGTATGTTGATGACATATTAATTTGCTTTAACGGTTCAGATAGACAATTAAAAACTTTACATAATTATATCAACACTATTCACCCCAAAATAAATTTTACTATAGAAACAGAAATAAATAAAAGCATTAATTTTCTAGATTTAACCATATCACACAAAACTAATAAACACGAGTTCGCTATATACCATAAACCAACACATACAGATACCACAATACACGCTAATTCTTTTCATCCTATAACACAAATTATCAGTATACCAATCAATGGTATATAGATTAATTCATGTACCTATGAGGAAAAGTAATTTCGACCTTGAACTAAATAAAATATACACAATAGCATTAAACAATGGTTACTCTATAAATATTGTCAATAACATCCTAAATAGCCAACAAAAATCTAAAACCCTTTCCTTAGTTTATCCAAAATTAAAATACAAGATAATTAATTCCCATAATTCAATCACTTACTTAGAAAAAATTTCGGAAAAAATTGGTACTTTCATTAAAAAACTTAATAACGAACATATATCATTTAAAACAGACAATACTATACAGAACATTATTAAAAACAACAAAGATAAAATAAACAAAGAATCAAACTCTGGTGTATATAAGTTAACATGCGAAGATTGTAATAAGGTATACATAGGACAAACGGGGAGGACATTCAAAATTAGGATGAAAGAACACGAGAGAAGCCTTAAAGAAAAGAAAACAGATTCAACTTTCGCAAGTCATTGTATAGATATCAATCATAGATTTAATATAGATTTCAAAATTTTACACATTCAAGAAAAAAGTCAAAAACTTAACCTGTTAGAAAATTTAGAAATTAATAGATACAATAGTTTAGGATTAGCTTTAAATGACCAACTAGATTTAAACAACTCCCCTCTATTAAATTTAAGATTGTAAACATTTTTCCACCACCATTTCCCCAATAATTTTCACAAAAATATTCAAACTTGTATTGTACATATTCAGTATTTCATCCACCTGATGAAGCCATTGTATGGCGAAACAATATTGTAGTGGTATTTACAATAAAAGAATTTTTGAAACTAGAAGTTTAATTACTTATTTCTTAGCGTTAATATTAATTAATAGCTTAATTTATGTAACAGAAATTGAATGTGGAAGCTGTTAGATACTTTGTAATAGTTAATCACATTGATCCAGAAAAAAGTGTTCCTTTACTTTATATCACTTTATTATAACAGATAACGTTATTGCAGTTTCGACATTAAAACGAGTCATCCTCAAACGAAATTAACAATACGTATGAGAACCATAGGAAGTTATACAGGTATATACAGGTGTCCTTGAAAGGGGCAACGTAATAAAAAGATGTAATTATATAGAATATAAAAGCAAAATATTTTCCCAAAATTCCTTCTCAAAAGCGAGAAAAAAAATGAAAGTATTTAAAAAAATATTTGTCACGCCACTGTACGACCGACTATATATATACATACTTAAAAATTCTTTACTTAAAAAGTTATTACATCCTTTATGTACATTTAAGAAATGCACAAAGGTAAGCTACCCGATACATCGCTACCCGATACATCGCTAACCTGATACATCGATAATTAGCGAGTACTGGAATCGGTAAAGTATCGATAGGTATCGATGCTTTGGAATCGATACTATGGAATCGATACCTTAGAATCGATACCTTCGTTATCTGAAGTATCGGGGAATCGATACCAGTTAAAGTATCGGGTATTGGACGATGTATCGATACTTCGCCCAGCCCTACTGTTTAATTATGGTATTTTTTCGAAGAGGTTATAATTATCTGACAACAGCATTGCCGCCTATGGCATCTTGCAATTTGATGTAAAACCAAATACAAATCTCCCCACTACTTCTAATCCTGCGCGAACTTACCCCTCCTCGCGCCAATTTAATTGGCGTTTGCTATAATTTTGATTAAAATGGAGAAATTTCTAAACCAACGTATTTATGCAGTGAATGAGATGGTTCCGTTTTCCAAGCTCAAAGAAGTTTTCGGCGTGAATTTAATGTTGAAAGACATGGGAGAATTCCATCGCGGAAGACAATTTTAAGGTGAGTGAATGATCTTAATCTGACACCACAAAACATTGAAAGAGTTCGTGTCACCGTTAACATAAGTCCGACGGAATCTGCGAAAAAACAAGCTCTGGTTCGTACGATTCTTAAAAACTATTTACGTTTTCACCCCTATAAAATTCAAATTGTAGTCTCTAAAGGAAGGCGATAGAACATTTCGCATGGCATTTTGCAGATAATTCTTAGAAATCTTGAATGAAGATCAAGATGTGTTGCGTTGTTTGCCAATGACGAATGAAGTTCACTTTCATTAAGCGGTTTCATAAATAAACAGAATTGTCGGACTGGTCATCGGAAAATCCTCAACAGTTACATCAAAAACCTTCATCACATCAATTTTTGGAATCGTTGGACCATACTTATTCGAAGAAAATAATCAATCAATCACTGTTAACTCCCATCGTTATATACACATGCTACAGAATTGTTTGGTAGTAGAACTACGAAGATTGGGGCAAGACAACGTATGGTTCCAGCAGGATGGCGCGACAGTCCATACAGCAAGACAAACTCTTTACTTAGTTTAAGGGAAATGTTTCCTAATAAAGTTATATAAAAAATGACAACATAAATTGCCCATCAAGATCGGATTTAACGGCTACCGATTTCTTTTTATGAGGCTTTTTAAAGGATAGAGTATATAAAAACCGACTACAAACTATTTAGGCATTGAAAGACAACATTTTTTAAGAATGTCAGGGAATTAATGCTAAAGTCCTGCCAGAAGCCAATGGGGGGTACTTAAAAGATATTATTTTCAAAATGTAAAATTGCACATATTAAAGTTGTTATATATCGCAAGTTTAATTTCGTCATTTTTCAACAATTTTACAGCTATATGAAAACGTGTCATAAGAGCTGCCGAACCCTGTAGAAACAGCTGATTTTGTACGTAAATATATTGAGGTTATTGACCGTAGCACACAACGTTATAGTTTTTATAATATCGACAGCTGGTACCTATGCAAACATACGCTGTGGCATATGTGTGTGTGTTACTTCAATAGAGGTATTATTTATACATATTCTGAATATTTTGAATTCATAGGCGGAGCATGATAAAATTTTTAAGGGGTTTTTAATTTTGGGGTTCGCGTAATTGACAATATTTTGGATTTATATTCTATATAATTACACTTTTCCATTTTTCATACGTTGTCTATTTCTTTCAAGGACAAGCTGTATAAGCTACAATTAAAATTAATCATAGCCTTCAGATATAATTAAGAGGTGATTAAGTGGCTATGGAGAATTTTCGAAGTAATAACTACCGGCGTGTGTAAAATATTAACAAAAATGCATTAAAATTTTGTGGATTAATAAGAGTATCGAAAAGATTAGTTATAATAGGTCTAGCTAGTCATTATGAATAACGTCCTTCGAGTTTTTAGTACTCTTATAAATTTCTATGGATTTCAAGATACCCATTTTGAAACCTTTTTGGTATTTTCTGCGTAGAATTAATGAGTTATTCAAATCAGGAAAAGGAAAAAGATGTCCTGCTTCTAAAATATGGTTCGCGAAAGTAGAATCCGGTTTATTATTTTTAAATGAACTTGTTCGGGCAAAACAGATTTAATTTTGTATTTTTAGTTTTATTTAGATGTAGGTATATTTATGTTTATATATTTAATCCTAGTTTTAAATTGTAAATATTATATATTGTATATAGAAAAGGTCTTGGAGTTCAGAGATATTTAATATTGTTAATTACTTTAGGACTGGTCTTATTATTACATTATTACAGTATTACATTTCTTCATTGTCTTATTTTCTACAGTCATAAAAACTATTTATTTTATTACAGGCGCAACCTTCTGGTCAATCCATTCATTATGTAAATAATGTATTTGAATAAGCATAATTATAATAGAATAAGTTTTATTGTACATATTTCCTGTTATACTCGTATATTATTATAATAGGTTTGAATAATTTGGTTCGAGGCGATTCTTCGAAGTATATTGTTATCTCTGTGCATTGTATATTTATTACTTTAAGAGGTATTTTATTTTCTATAATTAAGTCCGGCGTATATTTTTTATTTTAATACATTTATGACGTCGGAAACTACAACATATACTTTTCTTGGAAAGGCAAAAATGGTTATATGGAAATTTCCGTATACTCTTTTTCATTGTTTTCTCCCTCTCTTTGACTGGCGGGGAGAAAACTCTCTTGTCGAAAAATAAGGGAATGAAGAAATAGTTCCAAACAAGATCTCTTAGAGCTCACTACAGTTACAAGTACGATCTCTTCGAGTTAAAGCTTGGGTCTCAGTGATCTAACAAACAGCTCCTACGAAGATCTCAGTGATCTAAGTAGGAGCAAATATTATTTATAAGCCAGTTTTTCTCGGTCCTTAGTATTAAGACCAGATACTGCATTTATTAACGGGACTCCAAGATTAAACTTGTAAATATATTAGTGTAATACAAAAAAATATTGTATTATTTCAACACATACTTCGGTCTACACATGCCGACTTCCTTCAAACCAGGAGGAAGAAACAGAACTTACGTTCATTTAAAAGTTTTAATGTTCTTTATATATACTTTCAATAGAACGACCAGTTTGGCCTCCGGATTTTGTATATTTTTTAATTTTATCTTTTTATTGAAAACTAAATGTGATAATTTTGTTTGAGATTTGAAACTGATATTAAAATTATGTTTTGACCAAATGTTATCTACATTATTGCTAACGGGTCCAAAGTATATTAAAGATATAAACTGAGATTTATTCACTAAATGGATCTTAGGAAATACATTATGTAGGAAGCTTTTTGTTTTTTTACGTTTTATTAGTTTAGTGATTGAATTTACTCGAAAGTGTTATTAATTGCGATTGCTTTGATAGCGTTTAATTCTTTATTAAAAAAATGGAATAGAAGAGGCTCTATCTATCTACGAGGGGAATTTTTGAATAATCTAATTTAAAAATGAGACGGAAATATTTTGTTACGAAAATTAGTTCGCCTTTGAACTAAATTCTCAAACATTACCAAAATTTTTTCCTCTTTTTAAGCGGCAAATATGGAGAAAGTCTGGTCAAAGGAATTGAAGACTATTATTAGAGACCGGACACATAGGGCTGAAAAGAAGTCATTACGACGGACGATATAAATAGTCTACAACATCTGTAAGAACATCACGCAGTTATTGAATAGCACTATTCATTCGGTTAACCGCACACAAAAAATAGATGTGCAAACGCGATGATACGAGGGGTATCATCGCGTTATATGCAGCTAATTTATGAGAAATAGCACTTGAAGATGATTGTGCAAAAGTAGTGTCTGAGAAGAATGATTTTCGGTTGATATTTAAACTACTGGAATTATTTAATTCTCTTTTTAGGAAGAAATCTAAGGAATTAATTTGATTGTCTTTTTCGGTTACTAAGGTAAATGTAATGTAATTCAGAAAATTGTTAAGTTGTTTAGTTTGTAGTACCTTTGAAGATCGTCAACATATCTATACCAAAAATGAATGTGTTTTTTAGTTATGTTGTAGTTCATTTTTTATGTTCCAAATGTAACATAAAAGGAGATCCCATAGCCAAGCCGATATTTCAAATATACAATTTATTGTTAAATTAACAGTAATTGTAACTTAGGCACAGACGGAAGGCAAGCTTACATTCTGCCTTTAGTGAATATTACTTCTTGATTATATCTTAAGGCTAGGATTAATTTTTATTGTAGCTTATGTATACTTGTATAATTGTTCCTAAATTTCTCAAACGTATTGTTAATTTCGTGTTTTTATTGTCGAAACTGCAGTCACGTTTTTTGGGTAATTATTATTATATGTTCTCCAGTACTTCTGAAAAACAGAAAATAGCTACTTTGCATAAAAATACGCGATAATTAACGATAACCAAAATATGTATTCCATTGCTACAACGTGTTTCAAAAAGAATTACATCTAGTTGTCCATAAATTTCGCCTAGGAATTATGATATTCTACATTCTTGATATGCGAATATAGATTAAATGGTATAAACATTATCTGCCTGTCACTGTTAAAATTTATTACCGAGAGATATGGTGATGAAATCAATAACAAATACAATTAGATTAATTTGTTTAATAAGATAACTTTAAAGATGGGATAATAATCAAACAACCAAGGTAAATAACAAATTTGTAGAAATTTTAATTACTATAATTGATAACAAATGTTCACCATTCTGTTGAATGCATAGTGCAATACGAAGTTTCAAGTTGTCAAAAATATTTCCCAATATATTTGGTGTTATTTCATTACATTTAATTGTAATTGTATTCATCAAATCATTTAAGTTATTAATTCTTGTCTTATATATTTAATTTTTTAGCAATCCAAGAATATAAAAATCTAACGGAGTAAGAGTTAAGTAACACCTCTGCTTATAATTCGATGAGGGAACTATTGTTCTAAAAGCGCTAATTTTCACGAGTTGTATGTGCAGTGGCCCCATCTTGCTGGAAGTAACCCCCAGTGAATTCGTCTCGTTGCACTTGAGTTAAAAATTGTGTTAATAAAAGTTCTCGGTATCGTTAGCTATTAATGTTATTGTGAAAAAAATATTGGTCCTACTATTCTACGATTGTTTATTTCTGCTTCAGATTTTTTAGTAATACGTATATATATATATATACAGGGTGAGTCGCGAGGAATCGACCAAACTCAAGGAGTGTATTCTACTGGTGAAAGCAATGTAAAAAAACTCAAATGTTGTTATCCGATTTTTATTTGTTTTCGAGTTATAGCGTAATTAAAAATGTAGATTTAGTATACCATGTTTATGTATGTATTCGTAAAAACAGTGAAACCGCGGTAGCAATTCATTATAGGGAAGTCTTCCTAGCTGAAGCGCTACCTGTTAGTGGTTTTCCGAACTAGCGGTAGTGACATTGAAAGCAGTCGAGAAATAGTGTAGAGTGGTTTGTATGCCTAATGCGTCTAATGTCACTACCTCTAGTTCATCGTTGATATAGTGAGGGCGCTGCCATCATAAAAAATGTTCCTTATACCTTGGAGTAAATTATAACATTGTGTTCGGGTATTGCGACATTGACTTGACGTTTGTACGACTATAGTGTAACAAACTTAAATGCCACACACTTATTCTAATTTAGAATATGCTAATATGGTGTTTGTTTATGGATTTTGTGATGGGAATGCTACAGCTGCTGCTAATGACTATCATCAACGGTTTCCAAATCACAGGCATCCTAATAAAACTGTATTTATTAGTGTATTCAACACATTGTGCGCGACCGGAAAGCTTGTCAGTGTAAACATAATATCTGAACGAGGCAGTCGACAACAATTACAAGAAGTAGAAGATATTCTGGATGTAGTAGAAGAAGACGCAACTACCAGCTCACGGAGAATTAGTATTCAATTGGGCATTCCACAAACAAGGGTGATAAAAACACTCCACGAGCATGGCTTACGTCCGTACCATGTATAAAGAGTACAGCACCTACAACGAGATGATAATCGTAGACGTATGGAATTTTGTCAATGGATAAATGATAATCCTCGCTTTGTATCGCGTATACTGTTTACGGATGAAGCGACATTCACCCGTGACGGTATTAATAATTGTCATAACCAGCATGTATGGTCAGACGAAAATCCACACGCAACAGTCGAAAGTAACTTTCAACATAAATTTTCGGTAAACGTGTGGTGTGGTGTGGTATGATCGATGGTTTTTTAATTGGTCCTTACATTTTTTAGAATCGCCTCACGGGAGACACCTATTTACATTTTTTAGAAAATGAACTGCACGGACTGCTAGAGGATGTTCCCATAAACATCAGAATCCAAATCTTCTACCAGCACGATGGAGCGCCTGCATATTACGCTCGTGCAGTCAGGCATCATTTGGCTGAAAGGTTTCAAGGGAGTTGGATTGGACGTGGTAGTCACATTGGTTGGCCTCCTAGGTCTCCAGACCTCACGCCACTCGATTATTGTTTATGGGGCTGGTTCAAAAATGAAGTGTATCAAGTAAAAGTGGACACTCGTGATGCACTAATTCAACGGATTATGAATGCCGATGACAATATCAAACATCAACCTGACGCAATCAGGAACGCAACCAGCGCCCTTGGTAGACGATGTAAAAAATGTTTTAAAATGAATGGCGGTATTTTTGAAAATGTATTATAAAGAACGATAATACCAATAAAATACAAAAACTTCAATGTATGAAATCTTGTTTATTTTTAATTACGCTATAACTCGAAAACAAATAAAAATCGGATAGCAACATTTTAGTTTTTTTACATTACTTTCACCTGTAGAATACACTCCTACAGTTTCGTCGATTCCTCACGACTCACCCTGTATATATACAGGGTTAGTTAAAAGTATGGAGACGGCGATTTATTGTCGTTAATATTAATTTTAGGGAATTATTTTCAAAATAAAAGTTTGTTAAGATATTTTGATCTACATTTGAGAATATTTGAATTTTTTTTCTTCAATTGTTTTTTTTAGATACGTCTGTCCGCGCATTTTTTTTTTAAATGGGAACTGGTAAATTTTGTTCTACCATTCGATAGAGAATTCTTTTCTCATTATAATAATAATTTTGTATTTTTAAAATTCATTATAATAACTTTTTTACAAGAAAAATTAAACAAATTAATAACAAAGTAAATTAAAGTAAGTGTTCAAATTGTCGTCCATTAGTAATTTGACAATGACCCAATCGATTTACAAAACCCCGAACAGAGTTCTGTAAAAAATCTCTTGGAATTTCTTGTATCGTTCTGGTAATTCGGATTTGTAAATCTTCGACGTTATCGGGCTTATCTTTGTAAACTTTGTTTTTTACGTATCCCCAAAGAAAAAAATCTAAAGGACTTAAATCTGGCGAACGGGCTGGCCATTCAATGGTTCATCGTCTTCCAATCCATCTGTGGGGAAAAACGTTGTCCAGATAATGACGAACATTTACACCATAATGTGGTGGGGCGCCATCTTGCTGGAACCAGATACTGTCATTGGGCAGGTGTTCATTGTTTTCATGAGGATAGCGCGCAGCACAAGCAGGTATTATTTCATTTTGCAATAACTGCAAATACAGAGCCGAAGTTAAATTGCCATTGATGAAAAAGGGACCGATAATATGACCGCCTAGAATGCCAACCCAAACATTAACCTTTTGGGGGTACTGCGTATGGTGCTCCAAAAACAAAGAGCGATTTTCCGATGACCAGTACCTGCAGTTATGTCTCTTTACTTCACCGGTAAGGCAAAAAGTAGCTTCGTCAGAGAAAAGAATATTGTTGACAAAATTTTCATTATTATTGCAAATATTTAACATTTCTTCAGAAAATTGTAATCTCCTATCAAAATCATCTTCCGTTAACTCGTGTACAAGCTGTACCTTATAAGGTTTACACTTTTCACTTTTTAAAAATGACACGATCGATGACTGTGAAATATTGAAATTGGCCGCTAATTGATTGGTTGATAAATGGGGATATTCAGATACAGCCAATAAAATATCCAGTTTGTTATCATCGCTTTTTGCTGTTCTAGGTCTACCACTCCTTGGCAAATCTTGAACGCTACCCGTTTGTTCAAAGCATCTTAAAGTTTTACCAACAACGGATTTAGAAATTGGATTTCTATTTGGATGCCATTAAATAAATTACAAACGTATTGTAAACTTCTGCGTCTATCTCCATAACCCAACATCATAAGTATTTCAATTCGTTCATCTTCACTTAAACTCGCCATTGTTAATATTAACAGCAACAAATTGCACAAATGAATTATTTCTGTCAAAGATTTGACGTACACAATAACCACTGATAAAATTATGTCGCTCAAGTTTGTTTATCGCTACGCTTCTGTCTATCTGCGATGTACCGAACATCTGTTAAACACATGAACCGGCCTCTTCTTATAAAAAAGTTATTAAAATGAATTTAAAAAAAACAAAAATATTATTGTAAAGAGAAAAAAATTCTGTATCGAATGGTAGAGTAAAACTTACTAGTTCCCATTTAAAAAAAACTGCGCGGACAGGCGTAACTAAAAAACAATTGAAGAAAAAAAAAATTCAAATATTCTCAAATGTAGATCAAAATATCCTAACAAACTTTTATATTGAACATAATTCCCTAAAATGAATATTAACGACAATAAATCGCCGTCTCCATACTTTTAACTAACCCTGTATAACGCATATATTACGCATTGGTTATTTATACGTACGGATCCGTGTTTCGAACTCGTCTTAGTTGTCATCAGTGCATGGGGAGACGCATGCTAATGACTTCGTTGCAAAGTATAACACAATCTTGTCTCAAGACATCTGACGACCAAGAGAGGTATACTGGCCACGCTTTCCTTGAATAGCTAAGCTAGTAAAGAAAGTATACGTTTAACTGTGTAGTCCATTACTCGATGGCCTCGATTGCTTAAAAAAAAGACGTTGGTATGCTTCCCCATGTGCACTGACGAGAACTATGACGACTAATACATCGAAATGCGTAATATATGCTTTGTATATGTCCATGTATACATAAACTGACGTTTTTTATCATTTTTATATTACTCTATGATATAAGTGTATTGAGATGAAAGTGTTAAAACCAAATATAGCGAATGTCTTGCCTCCGTTTATTCACAGGAAATTATTTGAAATAGTTGCGTTACTGATAATATTTCTGTATGCTACTGATCATTTTACAGCAAGCACAGTTTCTTATAATTATGTACATAAGCGTCTTACCTAGAACACTGCTTTGTGCAGGTGAACTTGGTTCTGAGAAGGAAGTTTTGTTGTAAATTGTAGCTGCCTGTGTTGCTGTTGTTTCTGAAAATAAATATAAAATATAGACAAAATGTAAACTCTATATCTTCAATAAAATGCACTAAATGAAATACCCCTTGCGATATTGTATTTGAACATTTTCTTGAGCACTTTGTAGTGATGGATTCCATTACAGTTTCGAATCTTAGAAATTTAGTACTAGGACTGATTACCGAACGTGTTTTATAAAATTTAAGACAAATGATAATAAAACAATAAAAGTCGTAATAGGTACCATTAAAATGTCGATAAATTTAGACAAATAATAATTATTCTATGACGTATAATTGTTGCCGATGGAGTATAATTTGAGTGGTTTTTGGGATATTTTCATTGATCGTGGGATATCTCTCGATTTCCAAGGAGTTTAACCCTTAGCTGGCACACAGGGCGGTTCACGACCCCAGCACTTTTAATCGTAAATAAGTTCTAATAAATCATTTGAAAATCGGACTACTGGCGCCATCTGTGTATAGTACATAAGTTCTATTTTCTTGCGGAGCAGGTAGTTCCATCACTAAGGGATCAGTGTTGTTTTGACAGTCGAGCTAAAACAACCGGTGCCGCCAACGACCCCACTGTGCCAGCTACGATTATTAGAGTGAATTTTTCGTGATTCTTTTTTCCACCGTGTCATCATTGTATGAGAATGTTGGAAAAAAGTAGCTTCGTCAGAGAAAAGAATATTGTTGACAAAATTTTCATTATTATTGTAAATATTTAACATTTCTTCAGAAAATTGTAATCTCCTATCAAAATCATCTTCCGTTAACTCGTGTACAAGGTGTCCCTTATAAGGTTTATACTTTTCACTTTTTAAAAATGACACGATCGATGACTGTGAAATATTGAAATTGGCCGCTAATTGATTGGTTGATAAATGGGGATATTCAGATACAGCCAATAAAATATCCAGTTTGTTATCATCGCTTTTTGCTGTTCTAGGTCTACCACTCCTTGGCAAATCTTTAACGCTACCCGTTTGTTCAAAGCGTCTTGTTTTACCAACAACGGATTTAGAAATTGGATTTCTATTTGGATGCGTATCATTAAATAAATTACAAACGTCTTGTAAACTTCTGCGTTTTCTTATAAAAAAAGTTATTAAAATGAATTTAAAAAAAACAAAAGTATTATTGTAAAGAGAAAAAAATTCTCTATCGAATGGTAGAGTAAAATTTACTAGTTCCCATTTAAAAAAAACTGCGCGGACAGGCGTAACTAAAAAACAATTGAAGAAAAAAAAAATTCAAATATTCTCAAATGTAGTTCAAAATATCCTATAGTCCTTTTACGATAACAGACGAGGCACGTCATAACCGGAAACTTCAGAATTACCTACCTATACAATACTAAACCCAAAAAGAACTGTCTTTCACTATCGTATATCTAGAGATTTCTTCTTTGCAAACGTTCCTATCCTGCGTAACGTTGCCAACTTCTATTTTCGCTACTGTCATTCGTATCTGTCACTTGTGCGCCATTTGTTGTTCTGTATTTTTCGTGTCCCTTTTATTTAGTTTTGTGGTATTATTTGCAATTTCATTAGTTCGCAGTTTGTTCTTTAGTTTTCGTGTCCCTTTTATCCAGTTTCGTCGTATTATTCGTATTGTATTAAAACAACGGTTCCTTTAATAACCAATAAAACATGCCTAATGGTGGCATAAAGAAATTGGCTTTGAACGAGAAGATGTAAGGCCTTTAGTTATTAATATAGGCGCAGAAGAAAGCTCAACCGATGACAGCGATTTTGAATAAAAATTATGTTTGTCATTTATATCATGTTATATTAAATTTGCTTTTCTTTATTATAATGTCAATTTATTGTGTATACTGATAATAATATTTATTGAAATAAACGTATTTCTATTTTATTTCGATAGCTTAATTGCTGTTAATAACATGTCTCAATTATGCTAATTGTCAGTTATAATTTACCACGTACATAAAACTATAGTTAGAATGAGAGGCGTTAGGTTTATCTAATTGTTTTAAAAGTATGTAAATTATCGTTATTTCCTAAGTATGAACAAGACCTACGTAACTGTCAACGCGGATTACATGTCAACTTATTTTTAATACATAACCTCTGTGATAGATGTAAACAAAAGATTTGGCAAGAGTGCGTGACGCAAACATGACGTATGTTGATGACGTGCCTCGTCTGTTATCGTAAAAGGACTATAACAAACTTTTATATTGAACATAATTCCCTAAAATGAATATTAACGACAATAAATCGCCGTCTCCGTACTTTTAACTAACCCTGTATATATACCGTGTGCACAACGTCGTGCGATCGATGGATATATAAGTAATGACTGGCTAACTGCAAGTATATTCGCCTTGCTTGAACACAATGAGCGACTGATAGGAATATTCAATGTGTTCGAGAGAGATTATTTGATTCGTACTTAGATCGTATGTAGAATGTGTTGGATAAAGAAATGGAACGCCCGTACAGTTAGACAGTAGAAGAGATTGAATATACTCTCTCAACCCTAACCACATGAACTCGCTATTCGTCTTCGTCTTACTACATTGTGGTAGATCAATCACTCCCCGGCTTTCATACGGTATATATATATATATATATATATATATATATTTTAATCGCCTACTGATTAGGTTTACTATATATATATATATATATATATATATATATATATATAAACTTCACTCCGTCTTCTTTGCATAGGCATAAATAAAAAATTTATAAACAGCCAAAAAAAAGTATTATAAGAAAACCAAAATACAAATTCTTCTGGAAGTCCATAGCAATAGCTTCCTTTTTTTAATTTTTTTGATAATCTAGACGAGCGGTTTACGCTTATAAAATGCATCTGCCCGTAAGAGATGCAGTTTGTCTTCCCTGTCCAAACGAGCAACATCTTTTGTAAGGGATCCATTTCCAGAATGGACGTTTGTGTTTTATATTCATCGCATGTATCACCTCTGGGGTATCTAAAGCTAATATTAAATTTGGTAACAAAAATAGTTCGGTTTCATTAAAAACTTGTTTATTAGGGTAGTCCTCAATAAACATTCTGTGCATCTTCTTGACATTCAATTCTTTTGGTAAATAGAGTCTTTCTGACTCACGAAGACTGTAATGAGCTGTCCTTTTTTTAAAGGATGTTCGTACACTGCATTTTTTGTATCCTTTTTAAGTTTATGATGATGGTTAAAATGTCGACCACGTTTGTCTGGTTCTGCGTGTCCAACAGTGACTAAGTAACACTGAATATTCTGAAGACGTTTTGCAGATAGCCGTGTAAAGCAAGCATTGCGTTGTAGCATATTGGTACCTCAACTGAGCCAGTATTCCGTTCAACTGGAACTCTGTAGCTTTATGAAAATGAATGATACTGAACGTCTTCGTCATTCGCTTGTCTGCTTCGATGTCTTTTTACATAACCATGTTTAATTAAACCCCCTAAATATAGGTTCTGTTCATCCTGTGTTTTAAGGTTATTAAAGTGTTTTATGATTGCTGGCCTTTCTTCAGCTACGGTGTTTTGAAAGCACTTAAACCTACTACGCTCACAACTGCCACTAGTTTCATGAGTTTGTAATTTTAGTTTCTTGGAAACATCACTTATTCGTCCACGTCTGCCACGTTTTTTTCGAGACATACTGCTGCTTGTTGCGGCCCTCATCCATTTTAGAATTTAGCACTGCCTACAACGCGCATCTACAAAAGTACTTTTCATAATATCAACGAGATGCAACTGTATGAGAATCGATCTTGCAACTAACAAACAATGCATAGTTTTGCAAAACTTTGACGTGGACATTCATCTTTCTTTCCCTGCATAGTAGATCTCTATAGTGCTATAACTTGTTACCCTCACTCTTTTTATTCTGTATGTGGAATTCATTGAAAAGTAACGGCCTTCAATTATATTTTTACGTAGTTATCCCAAAATGGTGATACTTGGACATTCATCTTTCTTCCCCTGTACCCTTCATATGTAAACGACGCTTCAAAATTCTATGAACGGAACTAGAAGATATATTTATTTGAACTGATAAACGACGAACTGATGCATGCGGATTTTCTCCAACAAGGTTTTCCACGTGTTCAACAATATTTTGCTGTGTACGTGGTCTACCAGAACTTTTAACACAGATCGTGTAGCCCGAAACTTCTCCACAAGACGAATGTAATGATGTAAAGAGGTATTATCCACAACTCTATTAGGTAACTGCTAGTGAAACTGTCTTACATTCCGCGTAGGAATATTGCCATTCTCCGTTAAGAAATTGTGTACTTCGGAAATATGCTTCAACAATAAAAATATTTTCTTGCAATGTGTACATTATTTAGTAGTATTGTTTATTAAGTAAACAAATTATTTGAGAAAAAATTATATTGCTAGTCACAAAATGACAGATAAATAGTTATAAATAAAAGGCAAGTGGTTTATAATCATTTGCACGTACTACTTAGTCAGTACCTATTGAGATGAAGTTCTTTTTGAAACACGTATAAAGAAAACAAAAGTTGAATTTATGTATGTATATGTTAAGTAGGCCAATCGTTAAAAAAAAAACACTTTATTTTAACTGTCATAAATAAAGACGGCAGACTATGTGCCCGAACAGTAGCGTGATGTGGAGGGATCGAGTAGAGGCGTACGACGATCAATTCAGTTGCCGTTGAGACGTTGTAAGCGATACATTGTTAACACAATCGTGTTGAAAATGTCGGGAGTGCGTAGAAACAATGCATCAACTCGGTTGCATGCTAACGTAGTAAAGAAATTTTTACATTGGTTTCCCGATTTAATATATGACGGTACCGTAGTGAAATGTTTAGTTTGTGAAACAACTTTATTAACTTGGAAAGCAAGGCAGTGCCAAAGACATATAAATAGTGACAAACATAAATCGAATAATAGTGGACGCAGATCATATAATAAATTTGTGTGTGATTTAACAATGATGTTAATTGCGACCAATATACCAATGCAGAAAGTGGAACACCCAATGTTTCGTCAGTTTTGGAAGAAATACAATCCTACGTGGAAATTACCAGCAAGAAGTACGCTACGGAATTATGTACCGTCAGTGCGTGAGAGAATTGTAAATTGTACGAAAAATACGGTAAAAAAAAAATTCCTGTGGTTAACAATAGACGAAACTACAGATATTAAAAAACAGTCCATCCTAGCCATTCTAGTACGGACGCTGACTCTGCAAGGACCTTCTCCTCCTTTTTTACTAACCTGTAAACGAATGCAAGGGTGTACTGCCAGAGCGATATATGATGTATTAATAGAAACACTACACAAATTTGAGATTTTACCGAAGCAAGTGTTAATGTTAGTTACCGATGCTGCCAAGGTTATGTGTTCCACGGCAAACTTACTCAAAACGATTCAACCAAACCTGCTGCATGTCACATGTTTGCTTCACGCTTTCCACCTTGTAACAAACAGTATACGTACAACTTATCCTGATGTGGATCAACTGATAGGACAAACGAAAGCGGTTTTTCTTAAATCTCCGAAACGGATTCGGCTATTTCATTCGCTGTGTCCTGATATACCCGAGCCGCCGCAACCAATTCTTATACGATGGGGTACTTGGTTAGAAGCAGCATTTTATTATTATAAACATTTTGAAAAAATTAAATCAGTGATTTTACAACTAGATGCCAAAGAAGCAGCTGCAATACGGCTCAGCCAGGTTCAATTTAACAATCCTCAAGTTGCAGCAAATTTAAAAATTATTTACGACCGTTACGTTCCAATACTGGACGCAATAAAAAATTTACAGAACACTGCGCTATCCTTATCGGACTCATTAGCAATTATGGACCACGTAAAACTAGTGCTGCATATCCTTGAAGATGAAAAAAGTGATTGTGTCCGTGAAAAATTTAACAGTGTATTAGATAAAATGTAGATTTTACAAAATTAGGGCAACTTTTTACCAATACTGAAGATCCGTTGTACAGATACAAAGAGCGCTTTAACCATGCAAATATAACATCTCTCAACGTCGAAAATCCTTCTCTGTATATAAACATATATATACGTCGCTACGTACGAACCTTTCCGAGACTAATACAGAAACATATATTATGGTGCAGTTTTTTCATCGCGCACATCCGCATTTTTTTGCAACAATGTAAACATGTTGGGTAAGTTATTTATGTTTTTTCTTAACGTTTTGTATAGGGATTCAATATATTCATTTTTAAGTAAGCGCACTGTTATTCTGCTAAACTCTCCACGCAACGCCACTGTTGGGGCACATAGTCTGCCGTCTTTATCATAAATTTAATAGATACCATATGTTTTGGTAAGATAGCTTACCATTCTCACAGAGACTCAATAATTGCTAGGTCTCTTGCGAAAAGATATGTTAGAGAAATTTAATAAATTTGTTATCCAGTTAAAATGAATGAGGCTACTGCAGAAAAAGATAATATTAAACTTATTTAATAAAAAAAACAATATAGTTGTATCAATTTGAATTTATATGCAATAATTTAATAAACATTAAATGATGTCAAAGCTATAGATGCAATATTACATTCGAAATTTTAGAAAAGAGCCACGTGGCCAGTAAACACTATAAATAAAAAAATAAACATAAAATATGCATAATAGATTTTGTATTAACAAGAGAGGTCAAAGACAAAAAGTGTTGGAAATTAAACTAATTATAATAATAGCATTATAATATGTAATTATATATGATTAAATATACTTACCAATTTTATCCTTAAAACATTTGCCATTTTTCAGGTGATTTAACAAGTTTGTATAAAGGATCTTTCTTGTACACCTGTCACATTCAACTTTCAAAGCATCCACAAGAGCAAATTCCTTTTGTAAAAGTTGGTGTTCTGATTCCATTTTTGCGAAATTACTGTGAAAGATCTTAACAATTTCATATTGTGTATTTAAGTTTTGCAAATGTCTTTGCCCAAATATATGTTGTAAAACATTATTAGTTCCGGATATATCACACTCACAAACAAGGCATACAAAACAATCATCAAAAACATAAATTGTGTACAAATATACTTGTTTACCATTAGTTGCAATTTTCTTAAAAAATAGTTCTTCTTTGATGCTATAATCATAATGTATAGCTTTATATAGATTATATTCTTTAAGACGTAAAATGTTATATCCACTTCTATCACCTAAACCATATATAAAAAAACATGTTAATTTTTTCAAATTTTTAAAAATCACTTACCTAATGGCATAATTAATTGGTCACATGCATGATTCTGTAGGTTATCTAATAAACTCCATCCATGACATATTTTTATTTTTTTCTTACATTTATTACATCTATATTCATTTTTTATATTTTTGAGCTTTAATAGTACATTGTCCTCTGAAGTTTTAAGTGTAGTCGATAAACTTCTTATACCAAGATATAAATACATTAATTCATAGTCATTCATTTCATTTTTGGCATTATTTATATTGCTAAGTAATTTATTGATATCCAGAATCTTATTATGCAAGTCCTGACTTGTTTTCTTGTGTAAAAATTGTAGAGTAGAGGTTATTTCAGTAATTGGTATATTTCTTATTAAATATGAAATATCAGGAGGTTCGTTAATTAATTGTGAATCCATGATCTCTATTACAAATACAACACACTTAAACTATTTCAAATTTCACACACATTTTGGAAGATACAGTATGAAAAAACCGTCTAGCTAAAAACAATTCAACAACACCGAATACATTCTATAAAATAAAAATAAAATTTACCTGAATTTCCTTCAAACAGGGTAGCCAATCGTCAAAAATTAATTTTGATAAAAACGAATACATCTGCAGTTTTCTGTATTTATTAATAACGGGTGTTCAGAAACATTCGAAGTCAAGTGGGCTCTGAACAAAAAATCGTATGTCTGATATACGATTATATCTGATTTGTAATAATTATTAAATGTCAACTGTTGTCTGTCAAAATTGTCAGAATCTAATATCGAAGATACTAATTTGATAACCTATAATAGTATATTAAAAAACAAGTTTCATAAGGCACCATTTTGCCGCACGAGATCAGTTTAGAAAACGAGCCGCGATAGCGGCGAGTTTTCTAAAGAGTGAGTGCGGCAAAAGGCCTTATGAAACGAGTTTTTTATACTATTTTTTCTATTTGGCATTTTTTACATTAATAAATTGGAATTATTTAATTTGAAAGTTCAGAGTTTAATTTTTATATAAAGCATGCCGTTAGTCACATTGATACTTGACATTGTCAAATTGAAATCTTGCTATCCGCGAAGTATATTATATTACGTATTATTTATTAATTTTCGTTAACAATCCTTGATATTTTATTTAAAAATATAAACAAGAGTGACATAGAAACTAATATATCTTGTTGTCAATTGTATACAATACACGTTGTTTGTGTAGAGTACGAACATATATCATTTCTGTCAAATGTACTTAAATTCTTAAAATCAAATGACAGTAAGGATATTTATTTTTGTGTTCGAACAACGCCAACATTGAAAAATGAAAAAAAGCGTATCGAAATGGAGCTCATTTCGATACTGTTTTGGGTTTCATAATGAGTTCATTTCGAACGCAAAATAGAAAAAATTGTATTAAGTAAATGTATCAATCTATCTCAGCCATGACTTCATATTTTCAATGACTACTTTGACTTCGAATGTTTCTGAACACCAAAGTATGTACTCCGTATTCGTATTATGCTGGTTGTGAACCGCCAAAGTGTAAACCACTAAAAATAGCTATATTTATAATTTTTTCTACCATTTTAACTTATTTTTATAATAAATTTATGCACTTTGTCTCAATAAAGCGCAATTATTATTATTTTTACTCGGTCACAACCGAAATATAGAAAAAAATCTACTATTCAATAGTAATGTTAGAGAATATATTCGAGATTCGTTAATAAATACCTATTGCATCTGGATGTGTATTTCTAAAAAAGACGTTTTATCCCTCATTGTTGTTAATATATGAAAATTTTATTTTATTATTATCGACATGATTTTGTATAGCCAAACAAGAGTCTGCAAAATCTTTAAAAAATAGATTACTTGTGAAGTTTTCCTGGCATCTATTATTTTTGTATCCTAATATTTTATTTGTGAAGGAGTCGTATTTGCAACTTCTCAAGTAATATTCAAGTCACAAAATCATTAAATTTTGAACCACAAAATAGTTGTGAACTGTCAAAGTTGCTAATTTACTATTTTTTCTATAATTTTAATTATGAATTTAAATAAAATTCTTTAATTTTGAAAATTGTACTTAAAATTTTGTACATATTTATTTCATTATTTTATATTATTTTTATTACTTAAAACTGAAAGATGTGATACTATGTGAGCCACAAAGACTGAAACAGTTGGCATCACTTTTATAATGTGTTTTTCATTTTAAAGATTCCTTTAACTTTTAAGAAGTTCGGTTAGAATGACATTAATTTGTCGTTTGAAACGTTATAAATGTCACAGTGTAGTAGTTGTCAGATCGCCACCAACTTTAACACTAAAATCAATGCCACCAACTATTTCAGGCTTTTTGGCTTGCATCGTATAGGAGCGGAGTATTGCAAATTAATGTTGACATATGATAGGAGTGGACTCCTGGGCCCCTATTCTAATTGCAAATTTCGACTCGAATCCGCCATCTTAGGTCGAAATTATTGTGGTAAAAGAGTCACGTGATACGTCCATGACGTCATAACATTTCGACTCGTCGAAATTGTTTTCGACTAGAAAAAAGATGTTGAAATCTTAATTTCGACTCGAAATTCTTCAAAGTGAAGTTAGCAAAAACGTTTAAACTGGTATGTAACAAAATTCACTTTTGTTTTGTGTTATAGCACGTGTAACTGAGTTTATTTCCGGCATAGAATAATTTTTCCTAGTAAAGATAATATCCCAATTTATTATGGTATTGGTAAATATTTAAAAATAGAGCATTTTCAAGAATTTATGTTGTATTACATTGATAGAAGAAAATTTCTTTGTTTCACAATTTTATTAATTCTGTTGATCTAATTTTATTATTCTTTTTTGATTTCACCAATAAATTTCCCATGAGGATTTTTTACATTTTCAATCATATCACTTTGACTTAGGTAATATTATATCTTTGGTAATTAAAACAAAAAACATTTTACTAATAAAATATATTTATAAATTTGTTATTTTTTTAAGTACATTTATAAAATCTTTAAAAAGAATATTTGTTGTTTTCATTTCCTTTACCATCTCATCCATTTTATTGGAAATATTTTCCATGGCAGCAGTTTGTCTTTCAGCATTGGACACGAAATCTGCTGCGAGTTTCTGATTGTCACGAACTGAATTTTTTCTTTTACGTCCTCTAGCTGCAAAAATAAAAAAGTCACATTTCTGGTGCACCTAATTATATATACATACATGGTGTTGAGAAATTCTCATTCGTATCATCAGTTGGTAATGTCTGAAATTTAAAAGTTATTTTAAGTGTGCTGAATTATAGACAGTGTATATAAGTGCTTACCTCATTTAGATTTAAATAATTATGGTCGAAATATATGTATGGGTTGCATAGTTGAAGCACATGGCACAGGTTCCGGACTTTGCAATAATTTACTCCCTATTGCATTGGCAATTGGGCCTGAAGACGAAGCACTGCTGCAGGTAGATGGTCTTGGTTCGGCACTATCAAATACACTACCATCTATGTCATCTAAGCCATGAATGGCCTCCTCTGACAGAAAGCTTATAACTCTCAGTTCAAATTCTGTTAATTTGATAGTTGTCTCTGGACCACCACCTGTTTGTGACTTGTTTTTTTTAATATTACCAGCTTTCTTCTTTACTTTATTTTTCAAGTCAACCCATACCTGAAATTTTAGTTTAGTTTTCATGCAGAGAATATTACTTTTTATACAAACACGTTGCCATTTCTCCACACTTTTGGTAGGGCCACTACAATTGTTCAACTGTGTAGCCAAAACTTCCCATAAATTGCTTCTTAACTTCTTTCCCTCAACCCCCATTAATTTTCCTTTACCAAAATTAATATGGTCCTCCATGAACGACAGCAGTACTTCCTTTTGTTCATTTGTTATTTTTGATTCCATTTTTACTTCACCGTAGATCTAATAACAGTAATAGTATTTTATACAAAATCTTCTTTTTTTTAATAATATTACCTTAATTATTTGGAAATCAGAGAAACACCCTTCTAAATTACGAAGTATTTACTTGAATGTAACCTGGAAACTTTTATATTCACTAACTTATGATTAAATACCGGCTATAATAATATTTTAGAAAGTTATATCCTCAACAGCAATCAATTTCAGAGTCCAAAACGATAAACATAAACTATAATATAACCAAATATAACTTTAAACCCTTTTAAACACAAGCTGCAATGATCAAACGTCAAACACGAAATGAGGAAATCGATTGGCCGGCAATACACTCCAAATCACGAAAGATGATCCCTGCGTCATTGATCTATAATTCTATCAACGACGATCTCCACATCCGAATAACAAACAGTACCTACTTGTATGACAAGGATAGCTTGAACGAAAGTATGTGTTTTCTAGCAAAGACATACGGCTCAAGCAATTTATTTGAGTAAGACAAAGACGGGATTATTACCTACTCCGTGATAAATACATACATTTCCGCTTATTAGTTCTGTCGTTAGTCGTTGACATTTGGCAACATACATTCGTTGATATTTGATGGAATTGTTATTTATTTTCGTTTTATAAATACATCAATCAACAAACCAGAATTCGGTGTGATTCGATACATGCGTGTTCGATTGCAACTTTCCCCTCCTGTTTAAATAAAACATGATTATAAATCCCCTGTAATCCCCTTGCCCCTCCGAATCCTTAATAAATGATGTTTTGTATGTTTACAATCATAAAAACTTAACCTCTTAACGTAAATACAAGGCTGTCAAGATACAATTTTCCGACCTGCTGTTAATGAATATAAAAATGAAAAAGGTAATTATCCAACATGAAAGTGGCAATAAATATCAAGTTTTTTTATCGCCTTACGAAATAGAAGAAGCTGAAACGGGTAAGTTAACTTTTAAACATTTGTCAATAACAATTTATTTTTTTATGTCGATTTTTCAGATTCCAACTTTTATAATGAACTAACAAAGTATCATAAATTATACGAACAAAATATAATACATAGGATTGAAGATCACAATGATGAAGTTGCAGGGAATAAAGATCAGCAAACTACAATGTTTTCTGAAGACCTGAATGAAAATTATCATGTTGAAAAAGAAATGGATGAACGGCAAGATAATAGAAATAGCTTTGATGAATTTTGGACCGAACAAGAAACTTTATTTCTCATTAGTTTGTATGCAGAATACCAAGACGAATTGAAGCATGCAAAAAAGAAGAAATATGTGTGGCAGCTAGTATCTGAACGAACTGTCAGTATCACTAGATGAGCTAGAAGATGATAAATCATCAAATGATTTTAAAGCCATTTCCTGAAATATTTCAATTAAAATATTATTATAAAATATATATAGTCTCCATTTTATTTATATACATATGTCAATCGGCACTATTATAGAATCAAAGCTCTGAATACGATGTTCTTTTGCGACGTCGAATTAGTTACAAATGATTACTAAACACGGATTATGTTTACGTTAATCATAATCAAAATAAGTGCACAAACAAAAGCAGCTATATTCTTTGAAATTTATTTTTTCAAAACTATAAAGGCAGCAATCACGACAACTTCTTTTAAATTCGTTGCAATATTTTGAACGAGAGAAAAACCATGGTGGTGTTAATACCTATTACATGAGCACATAATATATTTAGATTTTAATAAACCTTTTGTTTAGCGAGTGGCAGATGCATTGTGCTTGGGATTAGTTACAGTAAAACGCATTAAAGCTGTGTAGCAGCAGTTTAAATCGTGTACTTCACAATATTGGATTTAAATATAAAAAGGATAATAATCATAGAGCATTAGTGGAATGGTCCAACATTGCAGAGATAAGATTGACATTTCTTAGGAATTACGTAAAGAATTTGAGTTCTGTTCAGAGAGAAGTGGTATTGCTTGATGAAACCCGGCAAGATAATAATTTGCAGAGTGAGGGCAAGTGATATGTTGTATTACATTGTGGTTCAAAATTATGTTTTATGTCAAATGCTTCTTTATTGTTTTCAAGCAAATCACAAATAGAAGATTATCGTGGTGAAATGAATGGAGAAATGTTTAAGAAATTTCGTCATTTTGAAGAATGGAGAAAACAGCAAAGTATCACTGGAATTAACGAGGAAGTTATGCTGGCGTATTTCCATATTTATAGAAGGAAAATAGCACCTTCTTCATTGTGGATGAAGTATTCCATGTTAAGAAGTACTTTGAAAGTGTATATGAATAGTGACATATCAAAATACGGAAAACTGATTTCCTATTTGAAGAGTGAGGCAAGAACCCACAAGTCCAAAAAGGCGAAAATCTTGGAGAGGCTACATATAGAGAAGTTTCTGAATGAGGCTCCTAACAATAAATATTTGATGATGAAGGTATTATTTATTTTCTTATATTTAATTCAAAGTATTTATTCATTATTCGTTCGTGTATTCTATGCAGGTTGCCTTAATAATGGGTGTATCAGGTGCGTGTCGTTGTGATGAAATAACTAAGCTGAAAGTTGACGATATAGAAGATAAAGGAGGATACTTGTATGTTTCGATAGCTGACACAAAGACAAACGTATCCAGAAGTTTCACTGTTATGGCAGAAGGATTTACAACAGATATTCTTGACCTCTACAGAAAATATGTCTGTATGAGACCAAAAGGTATTCCACATGGCAGATTCTTCCTAAATTACAAGAAAGAAAAATCCACTATCCAGCCAGTTGGAATTAACACCATTTCTAAGATACCTCAGAAAGTTGCATCTTTCCTGAACCTACCAGAAGCTCAATTATATACAGGACATAGTCTGAGATGTTCGTCAGCATCTCTTCTGGCAAACGCAGGAGCTGATATTACAACAGTTAAACGACATGGTGGGTGGAAATCGTCCACTGTGGCAGAAGGTTATATACAAGATTCAGTATCCAACAAGATTGATATAGCCATAAAGATTCAAGGTTCAGACAGTCTAACGTCCTCGACTTCTGGTCATTAAATTTCTCTTCAGGATACTTACTTACAGTTTTTACTTAATCTATATTATAACCCAAGATTTAAGCCAACGTACGTGCTGCACGTCGTTTTTAGTTCACGCCAAATATATCAAATTTTCTTGTGTTGGCAGTAAAAGTATCAAGTATTAGTATACAGCTGATTAGTTGTTTATGTAATGTTAGTTTATACTTTTAGTAACTGATTTTTTATGCAACAAATACAATGATATTAATACAAATAATCATACAAAATGTTACACATGCAATTGCCAGACTGTGGCCACAATTTTTATCTAAATATGTCTAGAAAGGTAGAAAAATTACGGAAACAGAATTTAACAAGTAGCTAGATTTCCTAATGTACTAAGTAGAATTGATTGCACTCACATGCGAAAACAATCTCCTAGTGGTAATAATGCTGAGCTGTACCGAAACAGAAAGGATATTTATCATGGAATATTCAGGTAATAGGACATTCTCAATTAAGAATTTGTGACATCGTAGCCAGATGGCCAGGATCTACACATGACCAAACAATTTTCGATGGATTGGCAATAAAAAGAAGCTAAGAAAATGAACATTTCAATAAACCAGTTATACTTTGTGATAGTTGTTACAATATTATAAAATATTTATTAAATATTTTTTATATTTCCTTTTTTTTGTATATATACTCATGATAATTTTATTATTAAACAAATAATAAGGCAATTTTGTTAAATGATTATATATGTATATTAACTTATTAAACAATTATAATTCCCAGTTACATTGACAATTTAATATATTAAGTTTTTTTATTAATTGGCTCCTTTTTCTTACTGCGTATTCTTTTTCGTTGCAATTTTAATATTTGGAGTTAAAAATACAATGCATATAAAAAAAAAAGTATGTCCAATTAAATACATTTGAATGTGTTTTCATCTTTTTGTAGCAAGTTTTTGCAAGGTACACTAGTGAAATGTGTTTCAACTGCCTTATTTGATTTGGTGTTCATCAGCTCTAATCTTTTGGTGGTTTTAATATACACAAAACAAATTCATACAATTTGATGAAAACAATAAATAAAATAACTATTGTTTGTATATATTATATAAATCTATAACTTATTGCAAGTAAAATTTTTTGAAAGTTCAATTACTAAACTTTTACTTTCTTGCTCCATTTCATGTTCCATTTTTAAAATTTCTTTCTGCAATCGTACAAGTTCTATTTTACTATGTTTTGTTTATAATGCATACTGCAATTTCAAATATTTATACTAACCCTTGTGCAAAACTCAACTTATCTATTATGGCAGTGTTAAGTTATACTGCAATATATTCCAAAATTTATTTAAAATAAGGCACTGTAGAACGTTTAACTAATATCTAGGGTTATTCTATGATATAATTGGGAAGATAATGTTTATAAAACTGTCATAACAGTGAATATGTAATTACAGTTATACAAAGTAGATACTCTGGTCTATTGTATAATTTCAATTCCAGTAATAATGCTGTTAAAACTAACTTGAAACTGTCTGGTTTTGCCATTCATTAAAATGATTAAAGAATTACATAATCTTATATGTTGACTTAAATGTTGTAAATTCTTGATAGTTCATTTTATTTTTCAAGTGGTGTTATAGTTTAATTTGATTTGCTGTTTACGCAGCTTTGTTCAAATTATAGTAATTTTAATATAACTTAAGATGTAATTCGATTATATTTGTTCATATAACCTACAAATTAGACCGACTGTGTCAAATATATTTGGCCCGGAAACGAAGTTAAGTTCCATATTCATTTTTCAATTTACAGTATTTAATATGACGCCGAAGTACTGATTTGAATCATACAATGATTATTGATGACGCAGGGATCATCTTTCGTGATTTGGAGTGTACAAACCGGTTATTGGACGTTACTTTTTATCCAGACTACCAACTACCATCTAACTGCATTGCCATCGTTTCCCCTATATATCACTAGTATCGAAATTATTAAAATAACCACATTTCGACTCTCTCTGACGTCATACAATTTCGACCGATTTTGGTCGAAATGAATTAGAATAAGGGCCCTGAGCCACCTTATTTAAAATTATGAATGATGAAATAGTAGGGGTATAGGTAGAGGTGAAACACAAGTCTCTAGGGCCCAACTCTTCCCAAATTATACGTTTTATCATATACAAATAATTAGTAATGAAAATGAATAATAATCGCATTAATAATTTCCATATCTATTTGTAGCTGTTACTTCTTTATTTTATTTTTTCTATTATATATTCTATTAGCTATTTTTTTATGTGTTGCTTCTTATTATGATGATTAAATTTGTAAATATTGTTAAAAGAGACATTACATTTATTGCATTTATATTTGAAGTTTTGGCCCACTTTGGAAGGCCATGAAAGCAATAGGTTAGGTATTGTCGTTGAGATGAAATCTTTTTACATGTCTCAAATTATACAAATTAGAAAATTATTTATAACACACATACAAATGTTGCTACTATTCATACTATTATTATTATTCATTACGTTTCATATTATTATAATTATAAGTATTATAACATTATAAAACGTCGGAGACGTATGGGCATATATGCAGGATAATTTGGGAAAAGTTGGACCCTAAAGCCTAAAGGCTTGTAGTGGAACATCCTTACCACGGGGTATGCACTAGATGCCCGGGAAGTGTGATATTTGTTTAATATTTCCCCTGGTCGAGTAGATGGCGGAAAATGTTACGTTCAAATATTCGCGGGACTAAATCGTAATATGCCTTTGAAGTAGACCAATCACATCCAAGAGTCTAGTTTGTTTTTGTTTGTGTATTTTATTGTTGTGATTTTTTTATGTGATTCTGTTATTATTTCGGTTAGTGTTGAAAGGAACGTTTAAAATTGTTTGATTTTTATTTGTTTAGATATCTATTTTAAATTTAAACCTTATTAGGTACGATGTGTATTAAATAATTACCTAAATACTTTATAAGCTGTTTTGTAGCGATGGGGCTTTATTGTGCGATTTCTGGTTGTACAGGTAGTCGAGCAAACAAGCATAAATTTCCCAACGCGAGAAAATACACTGAACTTTTATCAGAAGTGGTTAAAAATATGTGGAAGACCTGAGTTATTAAAAAGACCCGCCAAAAAAATCTTCAATAATTGTAGTTTGTTGTAAACATTTTGTAGAGCTTTGTTTTGGAAGAAATAATGTTCTACTCAAAACAGCTTTTTCAACACTACATTTCCTGGGAACATTTATAATACTAAACAATATATGTATATGTTTCATTTTGTCATTTGTTGGAGGACCTATGGTAGATATTTCAATGATGGAAGAAACAGAACAGTTAGTTGAATATAACATCCAGACTGATTCTTCTGATTTAATAATTCCATCTACATCAACACTATATGCTGATGAAGATGGCTTCGTCATCACTTGGTTCCAATTATTGTGAGACTCCCAGGAAAGTTATGTGTATGTGTAAAATAATTTTAAAATAAGAATAAAATCTAAATTGAATTGCAATAAATTTTAATAAAGTACGTTACAGCCTGAAATATCTGCTGTTAATTGTAAGATATTAATTAGCATATGCATATGCCAATATATTTTCAATTTTTAAAATGCTTTTTATTTATCACCATGTTTGTGTATAACGATTTTAATATTAAACAGAAATTTTATATATACATACACACGCGTGTGTGTGTGTGCATAAAAACTGCTAGTAATCTATAAATTTCAGGTTTGTTTTCAGGAGTCCTTTTTCCCCTGTCCGAATAGATGGCGCATTACAAGTACATAAAATGTTTCTATTTAGTGTCGCTTCTTTACTATCTCTTATCTATGATCCTTACTATTCCTTACCTAGTTTATGTAATACAAATTTGCATTTTGAATCCCTAATGCGATTAAATTGTGCCAAGAAATTGTACTACTTGCTAGTGACAGAGCTACTAAATAGTGAAGATGAGATAAATGATTTTCTTACAACATATCAAAATTAATTTGTATATTCGTTAGCTTTCCTTCCAACCCACAAATGAAACATAAACTCCTTCCTTCTTCCATATTTGCTGTCTGTATTACGACGACCGAATAGAGGTGAAAGATGTTTAGGCATTTACGAAATGTTCTCACGTGCTCACAATTTGCGTTCGAAAATTGCTACAGGTTAAAAAGTGAACTGTTTGAAAATTGCGTGCATGCACCCGGTTTCTATTTTTAGGATCGAAGTTGATCGTCGGTTCGTACATTCGCTAGATAAACATCATATAAACATAACCTCTTACACCACTATTCGATCGTCGTAATACAGACAGAAAATGTGGAAATATCGTAAAGCAACATTTGTAACATAGTTTAGTAACATAATTTTTAATTGAAACTCTTCTTTTTTTGCGTGAAAATCGATAATATGTTGTAAGACAATCACAATCTCATCTTATCTTCACTATTTAGTATCTGTCACTTATAGGCATAGCAAGTCCAGTTTCTTGGTACATTTTAGTGATGTGTAAAACTGCTATTTTTCATTAGCAGTTGTAGAAGTTTCTCCTATATAGCAACATACGTACATACTATATACTTTAAATAAAGCATTTTTCATTAAATACGGCTATTTTTTAATATCTTATTGTCTTACATAATAACTAATAAACGTTACAACATTTTCTGTCTTTTTCAATAGTGATTGTTATTTGGTTTTGCTATAATCAATACAAATGCAATTAAATTCTGGTATTTGAAAAATGATTATATGTATTACCTTAATATTTATAGTCAGACCTTAAGGCGGCGTCTATGCTTAAGTATGTGATTGTGACGCATTTGCGATTTATAAACCAACCTTAAGCACCAGCTGATGCTTAAGGCGGCGATTATCTAATAATTTCTCAAGGTTGTGTTGGCGCTACCTTAAGTAGTTGTTTGACAGTTCGAGCATAGAAATATAACCTCTTAATATTTTGAACTTGAACATTTTTTGAGCGATATGGATGTGTACCAAGAATTAGAATTAAATGAATTTTTGGAATATATAGATGTTCTAGAAGAAGAAATGCATGTAGAACGTGTCCGAAAAAGATACATACGAGATGCCGAAAATCCAATGGAATTTTTTAACGGGAACGAATTTCGTCCCGCTTACTCCGGTAATACAAGCAGGTATTTATAATAAACACCAAATATTTATGGCTAATAATTCACAACATTTTATGTAAATAGGAAATGAACACGAAGAAAGATATAACAGAGCACACAGAACAACACGAAATATTGTAGAAAGATTGTTTGGTACCTGGAAAAGACGATTTCCTTGCCTTCAACTAGGTCTTAAAACTAAATTGGAAACATCAATTGCAATTATATGTGCAACTGCAGTATTATATAATATTGGTTTAAGAGATAATGAAGATTTTGAAGAAAATGTTGATGAAGTACCAGCTGTTAGGAATGCCAACGATGGAGAAAGAGGGTTAGATTTTCGGAGACACTTCATTCAACAACATTTTGGACACTAGTAGGTATTAAATATTTCTGTATGTTGTTATCAAAATATTCTAATGTATATATTATTTAATAAACATGGGTTTTTCTCCCATTGTGTTTAGACAATTCCAAAGAATATGTATTTACTGAACACACGGAGTTTCCTTTTAATCTTAAAGTAGATTTTTATTAATGGTTACCTTCTCCCATTTAAGTGAATATAGAAATATGTTAAAAAAAAGTATACATGTCAAAGTAGATATGTTTTATTTCGTTTAAAAAAGTTTAAATTACAAAGGTATTTTTAATAATATAAAATATTATTAAAAATCTGGTCTGAAGAACAGAGAACAGTTCAAATTAAACAAGTGATTACACATAATTAATTTATATAGGAAATGTACATTAAAGTAACGCCTTTTCAATTAATATCTGAAAATCCACAAACAACATATACTAATGTAATGTATACAGCAGGAAAGCACCTCTTTAGTTGTTTAATACATAGCAAAAAGCACCTTAAAACTAAGCTTTCAAATTTACAACTGAAAAACAAATTTACATTGCAAAAGTACCTCTGTCCAATTCCAAACGCAAATAAAACACCTATGACTTTTAATATATCCCATAAACATGCAGAAATATAGTATATGAAAATGAATTCAAATTTTCAAAACATAAAAGTATTTAAAGAAATTTAGTTTTATTATTAAAATATTTGAGTTAATAATGTTCATCAGTGTTCAAATTAACAAATTAATTTAATTCTTTAAAGTATTATGATTTGAAAATATATAGACAAATGCAACAGTAAAGCTTGCCGATAAAAAAATACACAAAAAAACTAAAACTTTCCAATCACCTTTTAAATTAGCAATATAAATCAAGAGCAGCTCATAGCCTTTGCACAGAACAACTATAAATTAACTACAATACACACAATAATAAAAGCACTTCTCACCATATAATACCTATGTCTATATATACCTACACCAACTAAAGTCTATCGATCTTCAGAGAGCTAGCTCATAACTCGTAAGCTTTACACAGAGAATATATAAATTAACATAAATATACACAATAATAAAAACACTTCTTACCATTTAATACCTATGTGTATATATACCTTACATGTTATATAGTCAAGTCTATTGATCTTCAGAGAACTGTAAAAACAATGAATTACAAAAGATGAAAGTAATGTAATAAAATTGCTAACCATACTCACCTTTCTTTTAAATTGCTGAAGTTTGAGCTTTGCCAATTCAGCTTCATCAGCAGCTCTCTGTCGATCTAGCTCAGCTCTCTGTCGATCTATCTCAGCCCTTTGTCGATCTAGCTCAGCTGTCTCCACTGCTAATTTAATCCTCCTCTTTTCTCCCTCAATCCTGGATACCTCTAGTTCAGCAACCCTTGAATAATATTTAGCCCTCCCCAGGTCCTCTTCGATAACCATTTTCCTAAGTTGATGAAGTTCCTGCTGATGGCTAATGGAGTTATTAAGTTTCTGAACCCTACCATCTTTTTCCTTTAGTGCTTTTACGGCAATATGAACATGTTATGGTCTTTGATGAGCTGTGCCAGAAGCATTTTTTGCTTCGTGGTAAATGTTGCCGATTTATTCATCTGCAAATTTATGGATAATTTTTTTATTGTTCATGATATTTTGTATTTCTATTTCATCAATTCAACAAAATCTATTTATTTTATATTTACCTTTAATAAGTATTTATTAAATTTAACAAATTACACTATAAACTGTGAAATCTTTGGTTTTCAATAAAAAACGTGCGAACCAAATGCAACTTAAAAAGATCCACAAAGAGCAATTTCGCGCCAAAATGTCATTCCGATAACAAAATTCCCTAACCTTCCGTACTTGGAGCGAATCTACCCGAGAATTTCCGAAGTATTGTTTATAAAATAGAACGCGTACTTGACACAAACTGAAGTAAGGCGTGCTTATGTTAGTACGCAACTTAAGTAAGTATTAGCACGGACTATAAACCATCCATTTTTTATTACTAATACGTGAAAGAAGTTTCTGAATCGATAGTTTAAAATAGTTCTAATCTGCTGCATAAAAAATATTGCTAGCTTAATATTACTTTCCGTTAGAGCTGCTACGTCAGAAATATTTACATCGGAAAACTGCTACAAAAAGTAGCAGTTTCTTTTCATATTCGTTAGCTGCTACAAACTGCTAACGATAGTTAGCAGTTTCAAAATAGCAGTTTGCTTCGTAGCAACCCATCACTAGTACATTTTAATCGCGTTGGGAACTCAAAATCCAAATTAGCTGACAGCTGTAATAAAGGCGTTTTTATTTATAGATTAGAAACTATTATAGGTTAGAAACTATTCAACGGCGTTCGGAAATTGGTGAACCAAAAAATAAAACCGGTGCAATTTTTGCAAATGCATTTTATCTACCGAATGTATGACGATCAACTTCGATTACAAAAAAAAAGCCGGCTGCATGCATGAGTAATTTTCGAACAGTTCACTTTTTAATAGTGGTGTGAAAAACGGTTACTCATTTGGAACGTTCCACACTGTTCCGTTCCAAAAAAATAACGTTCCAGAAGAACGTTATTTTGTAACGACGTTATTTTAGTAAGTCAGGAGTACGTAACATATGATGGTTGTATGTTATTTTGTTTACGTTACTTTACGTATGAAAGGAGAAGCGAGAGAAGCGCTCTATATACGCCGGTGTTTCTACCTTTGTTTCGTGTTTATAAATTCATAAATATACTAAAATTTATTGTCGAATTAAAGATCCAATAACGCATGTGTACAATTTTTATTTTATTGTTGAATGACACAATTCACAGACATTGTTTGTTTTCAGAATGAAATATTAGGTAGTGGTACGTTGATCCAGTCGATGTATTCACTTCTATTTCTATTGAAAAAGAAACTATAACAGATCTATTCTTTTTCTTTATGAATACATAAATATAAACATCCAAATCAATGCCGTAAAGTAACACAAACATTACGTATCACAGAAGTTACTTATGTCAGTATAAAAGTTAACTTTTATAGAAGCGCACGCATTTTCTGTAAACGAAATAATCAGTTATCTTTTACTATATTATTTAGCCTTATAAATCAATTTTTTCACTTCAATTTTTGATATTAACCATGAAAAGGAGCAAAATTCACATAAAGACGTCAGCTATCTGGAACTACTTTACCGAAGTTCCACATTCGGATAAAATAGCAGTTTGTAATTTATGTAAACAAGAACTTTGTTATAAGTCAACATCAAGTAATTTGAAAAAACACATATCTAGAATTCAATTTCAATGATAACAGGAATAGTGAAAACGCGAACACAGTAGAACCAGTGAGTAAAGCCGTCGCATCCACATCCTCCCAACAACAAATTGTAGCTACAAGTGAAGACGTATTGCTAAGCGAGTCTTTATGTTCGGCGCAACAAGCTAGACAAGCTGTGAAACAAACAACAGTAGAAACTTTCTTACGAAGAAAAATTGTAGTTAGTGCAAGAAAAAAAATTGACGATACTTTGATTCTTCTATTTACTATGGATTTTCAACCTTTTCCTATAGTCGAGGACATTGGATTTAGAAAATTTGTGGAGGCGTTAAACCCTTCCTAACAACTACCTTCAAGGAAAACCATAACAAAGTCGATGTTATCCGCAGCTTATGAAGAAGCTTACAATAATACTAAGCATTCAATAGCAAATACAAAGTCCCTTACATTAACTATGGATTCCTGAACTTCTCGGAACACTGAGAACTTTTTTGCGGTTACCGGTCACTATATAACGGAAGATTTTCAACTGAAATCTGTTCTACTAGATTGCATACATTTTACGGAATCTCATACAAGTGAAAATCTGTCTAACGCGATAAATAAAATAATTACAGAATGGCATTTGGAGAAGAAAGTTCTATTGGCCGTGACAGATAATGCAGCTAATATAGTAAAGGCCGTAAAGGATAATATGAAATTGAAACATCTTGGCTGTTTTGCCCACACTATAAATTTAATAGTAAAAGACGCACTTGCTTTTCCACTGTTACATAATTTGTTCGAGAAGGTAAAACATATTATTGGTCATTTTAAACGTAGTACTTCTTCAATGTCAAAACTATTGGAACAGCAAAGATTGACAGGCAAAGAGACAAAAAAATTAATTCAGTGTGTTTCAACTAGGTGGAACTCAACGTTCTATATGTTGGATAGATTCATAGATCTAGAAGAATCTCTGCGGACCACAATCGCGTTGCTTAGTAAGGATCTTCCTGTGATACTTGTTGAAGAGTGGGAATTTATGAAAGAAATGGTAAAAATTATAAAACCTCTAAAAACCGCAACGAAATTTATATGTGGCGAAAGTTATGTAACAGCTTCAACAATTATTGTAATAACTGACGGCTTAATTCATGTTTATTCAGATTTATTTGCAAAAGAATAATTAAGGTTATTTTAAAAGGAATTGAAAGAAGATTGCATGGCCTGGAAAATAGTAATACGCTAATTCTATGTACACTTTTGGATCCCAGGTATAAAACCCTTGGGTTTTCCAGAGAAGAAACACTTGAAAAGGCAAAAAAGCACGCAACTTCATTACTTAGTGAAATTATTCGCCGTAAAAAGTATTTCTAAGAATAAGGATGCACTAGAAATAAAAAAATCAGAACATTGATAATGTTCAAGAAGAAAATAATATTTGGGCAAATTTCGACAAAAAAAGGATACTACGGTTCCTGTTGGCACAACATATTCTAAGGTGTTAATAGAAATTCAACGTTATTTAGAGGAACCAACAGTTCCAAGAACAGATGATCCCATGTTATGGTGGAAACGAAATTATTACAATTTTCCAAATTTGGGAGAGCTAATTAAAGAAAAATTTGTAACCGTCGCAACATCGGTACCCTGTGAGAGACTATTTTCGAAATCAGGACATATTTTGTCCGAAAGATGAAACAAACGCAGCCCAAACCATGTGAAATATTTACTTTTTCTTAATACCAATAGTAGTGAGTGAAATATTTATTTTGTGTATTATCTGTAAGTATTTAATAAGTTGTTAGTTTTTTGTAAATATATATTTTAATTTATTCAATTATTTTATTTATTATGTAATATGTATTGTATATACGATATAACTAACACAAATGCGTTTATCGCGACTACGTTTCTCGTTTCTGAGTAAAATGCAATAACATACATATAACGTTTCCATAGATTCTACGTTTCATGTTTCCCAAAGTACAAGAAAGAACATACGTTCTTTCGTTCTCGCAATCTACCGCTAACGCGTTTTTAAACCGTTCCAATGTAACAAGTTATTTTGTAAGCACGTAACGTTCCGAGACGTTCCAAGACAGTACCGTTCCAAAATAACGTTACAGAAATAACGACCCACCACTACTTTTTAACCGGTAACAATTTTCGAACGCAAATGGTGAGTACGGTATATACCGAAGAAATTTTTTAAATACCTATGGATTTCAACTTGGAACAATTATGTATATAGGTAATAATGATTTTGATTTCTGTCAAAGAGATATACAGTTAAGCTCAGATAAATCTAGTATAACCTAACTTATCAAAATTTTCTAATATTGCTTAGTGTGTATTAAACTTTTTTTGAAAGACAAGTCAAATGTCAAGTAATTTTTTAATACAATTTGGAAAACACAAATAAACTAATACTTAATTGATCCGCCAATCGCATCACTGCGATTACTGCCCTTAACCTTCTAGGTACAGAATCAACGAGACTTCTTAAAAAATTAGGTTTTTCAACAATGTTTTTCCAGGTATTTTCAGTAGATTCCCATAATTGTTCCCTATTAGTAAATCTTATACGAGATCTATGAATTTGCTTTGTCATTTTTAAATTTTCACATCTATATCAGTCGATATTCTTTTAAGACCAGTTCCTCGTTTGCGACATCTACTGCCTTCATTTTCCCATCTTTTATTAACATGTAGTACTGTAGATTTATTCAAATGAAATTCTTTTGCGACTTGTTTAATGGTGCAACTTTTCAAATTTACAAAATTTGGACTTTGTCTGCCGGAGTCGGTTTTCTTGCGATTTTGGATATCAAAAAGTGACAAATGTCATTTTGACGTAACAAGAATGAATTACAACAAAACAAAAATTCAAAAATGGTTTATTCTATGTGAGCTTAACTGTACTTACAGAAATAAATTAATACAACAAATTTAAAAACTGTAATATTTAATTTTATTTCTTTTGCTTCATGTGCATGATTTAAAACGTAAGGTTCACAAATGTTGCCAAATGTGTTTCTTTCAAATTCTTTCTGAAAACACAGGAAGCATGATACACCATATTAGTATTAGGATCATAGATAAGACTTTTAACTCCAAATTTGACCAAGAACGTCGTCACGTGTACTTATTAGTACGCCAATTTATAAACACCTTATATATCATTAATACTTAATAAAAATCAATTTTAATAAAATGTCCTCATATTTATATTGATAATAGAGACTTGGTATATTGTTTTTCCTAAAGCTTTTTTTACAATTATGCTTACCTTTGCAAAAAATTTCACTTTAGAACTCTCAAACGCACACTATATCCTATTACCTTCAGTACCTACATTAAAAACAATAGACTCATTTTAAACCAAGCTTTATTTACATAAAAAAAGGAAAATATACATTTAATGTTTCCTTTTAGTTTTCTTCTTCTCAATTTTTTTATTCCGGCGGATTCTTCTTTGATGCATCCAAACTGGATATGTACCATGTTGATCTTTCATTGTTTTTGGATTGAATACTCTCTTTTTATCTGCTTCTACATCCATTGTCATATTTATGCTTTCTACTCTGGGTTTTACGCCCTTTTTAGAAACAACAGTTGCGACATTTGTAATAGAAGTCATATCTACATCTTTATTAGTTTCGTCTGTACCCAGTGTTTTTTTGAGTCTTTCCAATTCTTTTTGGCCATAACGTACTCTTTTTACAGCACGGCATTTTCTTTTCCATTTACTTCTAATACTCTTTGCCATTTTTCAATTGTTATACCACGAGGTATATATATTCAAAGAAAGAACTTAGGTTAAGTGTATTTTTTTCAATGTCAAATATCAAAATTACGTCAAGTATATGCACTTAAATGAAATTAGGTACACAGGTAGGGAAACTGTGTTGCAACCACTAAAATTAAGTTTCTATAAAAACTTCTAATTTTAATGTACAATGTATAATAATATAGCCAAAATGATTTTTTTTACTCTAAATAATTTCTTTAGATTACAAGAAATTTTACAGATTCCTTTTTTTCAATAGCGAAAGGTTAGTGGTCTTATGTCAGTATTCTATAGGGATTAAAATGTACTATTTTAGGGTCAAGTCAATATTTTCCTCTGTATAATATCCGTTCCTAAAAGCTTATTTGGGGTTCTTTTATGGTAGAAATTTTATTGATTTCATTCATTCATGACATTTAATAGTGATTAGTGGGTTACAAAGTTATGAAGTGGACGAAAGAAACAAGACTTACTAATGTATTAAAAATGAAATAGATAAGAAGGTTATATTCCGTGAATATTTGAGCATAAGTAAGTGATTAAAATTCCACTATAACATTATTATTAAAGGGGCGTACGTTCATAATTGATCCCCTATTTTTTTCTTGAATTCTTACTAAAAATTTAATGATTTTACTATTTGTTTCTTTTTAGTTTTTTACCATGTCACAGGCTGGAACTCCATCTTCTGATCCTTGGGTAATTTTATCCAAGGAAAGATTACGTTATGAAGAACTTTTCAAAGCACTAAAGCCAGTAAATGGTATTGTAACGGGAGAACAAGCAAAGGGATTTCTACTACAGTCTCAACTACCACCATTAGTACTAGGGCAAATATGGTAAATGATTAATTATTATATTTGTTTGTATTGTGACAATAATCTTAATTTTAAGATGAACAAAAAATATAAAACATTCATATTGGATTAATTTTATTTGAAAGAGTGCTCACTGTTCAATACAAGTATTCAATATTGATTGTTTCCTTTTACGGTCCTGTTATTAGGTGCTGGATGAAGATGGTATATTATGAGTGATAGCTAAAGATGGCAGACTATGTGCCCACACTGTCAAATTTAATAATACACGGTTAAATTTTTTAAAAATAAATATATCGGATCCCTATACAAAACGTTAAGAAAAAACATAAATAACTTACCCAACATGTTTACATTGTTGCAAAAAAATGCGGATGTGCGCGATGAAAAAACTGCACCATAATATATGTTTCTGTATTAGTCTCGGAAAGGTTCGTACGTAGCGACCTATATATATGTTTATATACAGAGAAGGATTGTTCGACATTGAGAGATGTTATATTTGCATAGTTAAAGTGCTCTTTGTATCTGTACAATGGATCTTCAGTATTGGTAAAAAGTTGCCCTAATTTTGTAAAATCTACATTTTTATCTAATACACAGTTAAATTATATTATTAAATATTATTAAATTTGACAGTGTGGGCACATAGTCTGCCGTCTTTAGTGATAGCACAAAAGATCAGTAACGTTAATTTTTTTTTCATTTGAATTTTACTCATAAAATCTTTATTTCTATTTTGTGGCTAATTTAATTATTGTAGATAGTGTAAACTATGGTAAAAGTGAGTGGCACTTGGATTTTAGTTTTGAATAGAAATAGTTTCTGTTTATTAATTTAGTTATCTAAATTATGACAGTGTAGAAATTTACAACTTTAAATAAGTTAATTTATGTCGATTCTTGTAATTTAGGAAATAATGGGATCTATAAATGCCACAAATACCTATACAATAAGAATATTTCATCTCGGATCTTTCAATGAGATTACTTAGCCTCTGTAGTTAATCTATCACTAGTAAAAGCTGGAGGTCGAATTCTACCAAATATTATGACATGATAAAAATTTATTGATGTATGTAAAAATCAAGCAACTGGTGATACATGAGAATGTCAGCCATCCTTTGCAAAAAAAACTTTAGTTGCTTGTTATTTGTTTCATTATTATTGCATTATTGATGTATATTATTCAAGCTACGTGTTGTAATTTAGTGTTTCTAATGGTTGCTAGTGTTGATTTTTGCTTAGACTTTTTAGAATATCGTATTTAACTAAATTTACATCGAATTATGTCACTAATCAGTCAAGATATTGCTAAGGTTATAGCTAGGGCTGGCGAATTTGCGCCAACAAATAAATGGTAAGAAATAAATTATAAAACGTGGACAAACACATACCATATTAAGAGTCTTCCGTGAAATTACAAAGTGGATAACATCTGTTAAATATTTAATTCTTTAGATATGTTTTCATAATTCTTTCAGTCAAGCTATTGCGATGTGCTTAATAAATGTTTTTTAATACCGAAAACGACCATTCTACTTCTAATGATGTTATATTTGTATATTTAAAATAATCTTTGAAACAACCTAATGGATCGTTAGACGCACCTTCACAAATTTGTTTTAATATGAGAAAATCGGAATCTTTGTCTAAAAGATCAAATTTTTCATACTACTTTTTTTCGCCTTCTACAGCGTATAGCTGTGCGTGAACATCATCCACAATTTCAAGAAAATCCTCTAGCGATATGACAGCATTTCTGCTATAAAGTTTTAACTGTCCGATATTGGTCGTTTTCGCGACGTATGTAACTACGACTTTTAAAAGCAAACGTAGAACTACGAAATAGTATTTACGAACAGAATACATGTACAATATGGCTATTAATTTACAGTACTGAAACATAGGCCTTCTAGTTGTTAAACGTCTAACAATCGATACTGTTATTTGACAGAAACATTGACGTTTGGTTTTGGTTAGATGTAGTGATATGTTCGCAAGTCTGTAAATAATGTCTGTAAAAAAGTCTTTTTAGTTGAGCACTCATATGGTGTTGGTAGAGAAAATGGCCCAAGCATTGAATTCGTCCGCGATCAATTTTCGGAGCATTTCAATAAACAGGCACCAAGTAATGCTATTGTACTGAACATTATAACCAAATTTAGAAGAACTGGGTGTATGTTACACCAAGGAAAAGAACCCTTAATATCCTATCGCATTGATTCTTGTTTTGACTCAGGGTCAAAATGATGGACCCAGGTCTCATCTGCGGTGACAAGTCGATTGATAATTAAACCTGGCTCGTCTCCACAAAGCGCCAAAAATTGTTCACACGTCTCCATCCGCACACGCATTTGGAATGGCGAAAGCATTCGCGGAACCCATCTGGCACTAACTTTTCTAATTCCAAGGTATTCGTGTAGAATTATGAAAACCGTGCTTTCTGAAACTCCTAATGAAGCTGCTAATTGTCGCTTCTCTAATCTTGAATCCTCCAGTACCAAACACTTGGTTTTTTCAATAACATCGGAGCTGATCACGTCAACAGGCTGAACTGAACGGGAATCATCATCCAATGGTTCTCGGCCATGTTTAAACAATTTTGACCATTCGCAAATAGTCGACTTTGAAGGACAATCTTCCCCGTATACAGCCAACATTTCTTCACGAATAATTTTTGGAGATTTTCCTTGTTTTGTCAAGAATTTTATAACTGCTCGATATTCAAGTTTGTGCATTTTGATACGTGACAATACAAACTGACAGATATTAGAACTAATACTGCTGCAATTGTTTTGTAAATTTTCAAAGTCGTTACCAAGGCATGTATGATAATAAAACACTATAATGAAAAATTATATTAAAATTGAAAAATGTCTAGTCCGGGAATATAATGCGCTAACTAAACCAGGTCATGTATTTACAAACATCTCTTACGACAATACGGCCTCGATGAGTTATGATCTTTCACCACATTATGTTTATCTTATAACTAGGTAACTAGGCTAAGGGGACACTCTCTAGTATATAACGAGACACTCAGAGGTCTCGACAGACAGAGTCACAGTCTGAGTCAGAGTGTTAGAGTCCATGCTAGACTAGTGCCTCATAAGTATAATGTAGTGTATTTTATTGTTAACGTTGTTATTATCTTTATTAAATTATATGTTGTTATTTAATCGTTGTCCCGCCTATTATTTATTATACTGGTAAACCTTCGGTGTAAAACAACGATGTGACCTCCGGGACCAGGTGACATCACATGGCGATCCTGCCAGCCACTTAAGACTGTGTATAAATTAAGTGGAAAGTGGAACGAATCATCGAAAATATGGTAAGCCAATAAACAAAATGGGAACTACGCGACAGAAGGAAAAGTCATCCTCAGCCAGGAGCAAGCCGAAGCCGCTCCGGAAGCTCCCTACCACTTCAAGAGAAGAGACGCAGGTATTTTTTTTTTAGAAATCTAAGTAAAGACAATTACAGTGCGTAAAAGTGACTGAACAATGCATAGACTCTTTATACATAAAATGTGTATATTTCAATAGTTAAAATGTTTCTTTGTATTATAAAGAATAATATTAGTTTGTTGCGTATGCATAATATGTGTAATAATTTCTGCTTACGCCAACAAAATGTAGAGTATGTAAACAGCGTAGCACCGTTCTTTTTTTCTAAGGCCAAGTTTACTTAAAATTAATATAATGTAATTGTAAAACATTACATTATGGCCGAAAAGTTCAATTCAAAAACCTGTCGCAAGTTTGTTATCCATCGCACACGAGAATATAGAAGTTTCTACATATTGTTTTACCGCCTACCTAAAATGGAAAAAAAAACGTTATATTTTTGATACTAGCGAGCATAAATTCACTTACGTTCAATGCATACATATATACAATAAAATGCATACGTTTTATTTTTTTAAATAGGCGTCACACAAGAAGTGTTGTATTTCAAAATTGTTTATCCAAGCATGTGTATAAACAACAATATGTGTATTTAAACTAGTCGAACCAATAAACATCGAAATGAAACACTTACAAAATTAGTTTAGAAATCGGCAAGGCCAAGTTCGTCTAAAATGCACGACATTTATTTCTAAACGATTACACTCCGTGACATTGAACAAAAAGTATGTCTAACGCATTCATAAAGTTTTGCAAACTAAATAGAATTCGGATTAATATACGAGGAGCATGATTTTATTATTATATACAAAGAGTTCCAAAAATTTGTTGCAAACGCCTTATCACTAATAGAAGTTGATTCCAATGATGTAAAGGTTAGTAACGGAACGACCGGTAGCATCCTTATCACGTCAAGGGCTCAATCGACGACAGAGACCTATCGATCGCACCATTACAAAACCGACAACAGCTACAGTTTCCGCCAACTCCAGGACTGATCATCTTAGGGTTATGGAACTGTTGAAAAGAAAACCAGCCGAATCAAAAGAATTTCAAGTGATGGAAAAGGCAAAACTTCAGTTCGCTCCAGAGTCGTAATGAAGCAAGCATGCACTTCAAGGAAATGGTCCTATACGACGAAGACGCTCTCACAATTTTTATAAAAGAGAATGCAGTTATAACAAAAATGTGTATTGTTAACTGGTCTCTAGAATTTCTGCATTGAAGAAAAGGGCATATAGTATAAGGGAAATTACCGCAGAACGTGCACCCTTACTATGGTCAAGAATTGCTTCGCAGAACAGGACATACACGAAATATGTGTTGTTAAGGATAATTCACGAATCAGTGATTTCCTAAAATAATTTTGCCATAGAGCAAAAGAGAGAGAGTTGGATTATGTTAAAATAAATATGATAAAGGGGAGCGCAAATAATTGAAGACAAACAATCAAGCACAAAGAATTGAAAACAAACAGTCAACCATGAAGAATTGAAAACAAAGAATCGAATGCGAAAAAAGAAAGACAAGAATTGCAAACTACGAAATAAGTCAACTATTCTATATATACTACCACATGTTATGGAGATCTAATTTAAGCAAACAAACAGAGAACAAACTTGAGACAGTGTACAACGGCCCTTTTACCATTTACAATTTAAAATTTACAATTTACAATTTATCTTTTACCATTTGTAATAATTTTAATTTATAATTATAATAGGTTTCAATTCCTTTATAATAATAATACTTTTAGTGTAACTTATCTACACACACATCGTTATATAGTATAGTATAAACTTGTATAAGAAATATTGTATAATATTTATGTAAGGAAACGTAATTATATATATATTTAAGACGAACAAGAAAAGCCAAAACGGCTTAGAAGCCCTTTTCTTTTCTTTTTCGCCGGGTGGAAGATGCGATAACTAAACCAGGTCATGTATTTACAAACATCTCTTACGACAATACGGCCTCGATGAGTTATGATCTTTCACCACATTATGTTTATCTTATAACTAGGTAACTAAGCTAAGGGGACACTCTCTAGTATATAACGAGACACTCAGAGGTCTCGACAGACAGTCACAGTCTGAGTCAGAGTGTTAGAGTCCCTGCTAGACTAGTGCCTCATAAGTATAATGTAGTGTATTTTATTGTTAAACGTTGTTATTATCTTTATTAAATTATATGTTGTTATTTAATCGTTGTCCCGCCTATTATTTATTATACTGGTAAACCTTCGGTGTAAAACAACGATGTGACCTCCGGGACCAGGTGACATCACAATAAAAACGACCCCTCGTATCTGATTGTTTTTTTTTTCGTGAAAATTAAAAACAATTTTCTTATAATATATAAATATTTTATTGAATTACAACGGGCGTTCTAATAACAACTTCATTTTTAAAAATCTAAATGCCAAGCGGTCGTACTTGATAAATGTCATGTTGAAGCATTGTCATTTACAAAATGATATACTATTGTCTGGAGGAAACAGGAGAAAACTAGCCTTCATGTAATATGCACGTGTGAGGAACTGAAGGAACTCAGACAGAAATATTTCGGGAGAGATGTATTGGATCCTTCGAGTGTACTCAAACTTCCCCCGAGGAGGATAGTGACTTTTATCGAGGACACAAGACTAACAGAGTGGAATTGAGAGATCTATTGGGGATAGTACAAAGAGCAGTGTGCTCAAGTGCCTGGACGTGGTGGCGTCCACCCCAAAACAGAGAAGAAGAAGAAGACTATTGTCTGGATAAACGTTTATTAATTATTAAAATGTATGATCACAATAAAGACGATTACATGTTGGTACTGTCAAGTATATTGACTTTGACAGTACCAATATGTAATCGTCTTCATCTCTTAAAGACATGTGCGTCGTTTTCCTGATCGTTTACAAGAAAACATAGTCCCAGTTAGGGAAAGTGTGTTCCAGGACTCAAACACCTCCATACAGCTTCATTCTTAACAATTAGCCGTGCCACCAATAACCCTTTATTGAATTTTGCATAAAGAACTTCCCGTCAAGACCTACATTCTTTGAATTTTGCATAAAGATCTTCACCTCAAGACCTACAAGATTAATGGACACAAGAATTGAAGGCGATTGACCATGCTGCGCGTGGATAGTTTGTTGAGTGGGTGTTGGAAATGAAACAAGGTGGAATTGATTTTCATCAAAAAAATAATCTCCGATGAAGGTCATTTCCACATGGATGGCTACGTTAATAAGCAAAATTGCCCGATTCGTGGAGAATAACAACATGCCATTCATTCACGTCTATGCATCCCCGGAAAGTGGAAGTTTGGTGTGGATTTTGGGCCATATTTTTTTCAAAATGACGCTGGTGAGACAGTCACGATTAATGGTGTTCGTTATCGTGGCATCATTTTTGGCATCATTTGGAAAATGTTAATGAGGAGGATGTTTACTTTCAGGAAGACGGTGCAACCTGTCATACAGCGAGAGAGCTATGCAATTATTGCAAAGCAATTTTCCGGGTCGAATAATTTTTTGGTTTGGAGATCAGAATTGACCGGCAAGATTGTGTGACTTGACCCCATTGAACTGATTTCTTTTGAGGTATTTGATGAATTAGGTCTATAAGAACAATTCCGAAACAATTCCAGACCTAAGGAATGAACTCCAACGCGACATCACTGAAATAGAGCCGACCTTATGCCGAAATGTGTTGAAAAACTGAGCACTTGTCAGCGCAGTTGTGAAGGCAATTTGTCAGATATTCTCTTTCACATATAATGGCAAACTTTGTGCTTTAAAAATCAATTTACTAAATAATGTGTTTATTTTTCAAATAAAAAATGTCGTATTGACCATTTTCCTCTAATAACTTTTGCTATCCTTGCGGTAGTAGCATGATTCAATTTGCCTACAAAAAATTTATTCAAATAGTTTTTGATATTCTCAACTTCATTGTTTAAAAATTTTGTAAACACCGACGCAAGTAATAAGTAATTCGATGGTGCAAGATTTGACAAATATGGTGGCTATGGTAAGCTAATCATAGAAGTCGATGCGACGGCGCAAATCTCTTTAAGAGCACGTGAAACCCATATATCAAGCTTTGAAGCGAAACAAAGTTGTTTTATTTAATTTATTAGCGATTTCTCGTGTTGTGATTCGACAGTTTACGTTAATCAATACCTTGTCTTGTTTTTATTAGCTTCAACTGGTCTTTCAGAATGTGATAAATCGTCGATATTAGGTTTGTTTTTGCAGGCGTTTGAAATCATTTGAAGTATCAGGAGTGTGCGCATTGAAGAAAAAGCGTTCGGACAGAGAAATAAAATCAAAGACTGATAAAACATTTCTCGTTTTTGCAGTTTTTAAATCGTTGTGAAATGATTTTCAATCGGTTGGAATGGTTTGAGTATTTTCGTAAAACCGAATATCAGACGCATGCGCGTTTCATTTTTATGCACGGAAAGTGGAGAAATGTGTAGGCATTGTGATTCTCACTGAATGTTTTCTAAATCTCCATCGCTCTCGTTGTTTGACTGTTTTGTGTAGATATGAAAAGAATGTCAGATTTATTTAGTTTATGCACTAGTGACAATAGTAGTACTGAGTGCGAGTTTACCAGTGAAGAAGAAATACAATTTCAAGATAAAATTAAAATAAGGAATGAAAATTATTTTGAAATAATTATTCCTCAATACACAGATAATGAATTCATAGAACATTTTCGCGTAAGCAGACATGTTGCTCAAGAAGTATGTGGTAGACTTGAAAATTCTGAAATTCTACTATTTGTATGGTAGATGTCACTAGCTGCCACGAATTTGAAATTCGTTTTAGCAACGATAGTTTGGATAGTTTGGGGATAGTTTGGAAACGATTGTAATTGACGCATGCGTATAAAAGTGATTTTAAAATGATTTTCAAACCGTTTCAAAACGGCTGCAAAAACAAACCTATTAGGTTTGTTTTGTCAGGCGTTTGAAATCATTTGAAGTATCAGGAGTGTGCGCATTGAAGAAAAAGCGTTCGGGCAGAGAAATAAAATCAAACGTTGATAAAACATTTATCGTTTTTAAATTGTTGTGAAACGATTTTCAATCGGTTGGAATGGTTTGAGTATTTTTATGAAATCGAATATCAGACGCATGCGCGTTTCATTTTTATGCACGGAAAGTGGAGAAACGTGTAGGCATCGTTGTGATTCTGATTGAATGTTTTTTAAATCTCCATCGCGCTCCTTGTTTAACTGTTTTGTGCATAGCTTTGTAACGAGCCATCGAAAAAATTCATAATTGGAGTAGACTGTGAAATTGGGTTGGTACTTTAGCCACTTCCACATAATGCCATTTATTATTTGACATTGAAACTATAAGTTTATGTCAAATTTTTCAAAACTCTTATTAAGAAAATTAAATTTATTTAAAAAATGGTATTCAACATAGAACAAAAAGCAAAAATTATCGAATGTTACTTCCGTACAGGTGTGAAAGTAAATGGCGAGTGGCAGTATTCAATTACGGAATGCATGGCTGATTTTAGTGAAGAACATCCTGAATTAGTGTTTGACTACAATTATTTTTACAATGTTTTGACAAATTGTGTAAAGATATTCAGAGAGCCTGGTAGCGTCGGTCGAAAAACTGGAAGTGAACGGCCATCTAAACGTACAGCTGATAATATTGAACTCCTTCGGCATATTATTGATGAAAATCCAAAAACATCCATTTCAGTAGTGACCCAACAAACAAATTTATCTTATGGTACGTGCCAATTCATTCTTAAAAAGTCTTACATTGTCATCCATACAAGCTGCAATGTTTTCATGAATCCACTGGATAAAGATCCAGTGGATTATTTAAGACGAGTGGAATTTTGTCAATGGTTTCAAAATAATCTACACAATCAGGATTCTTAACACAGTTTTTTTCACGGATGAGGCCTGGTTTTATTTTTCTGGATATGTTAATTCACAGAATATGAGGTGTTGGTCCTCCGAAAATCCTCATTTTTTTGTTGAAAAAACATTGCATCCCCAAAAAGTTGGTGTTTGGGTTGGAATATGTCGAAGAAGATTGGTGGGTCCCATCTTTTTTTGAAGGTAAACTTACAGCTGCACGATATCGCAATGAGATACTCGGCTCATTCATAAATCAACTGGATGATGAGGAATTACAAAATGGGTATTTCCAACAAGATGGTGCAACAGCACATACGACCAGAGAAACACTTCAATATCTCAGAATTTTTTGATAACAGAATAATAAGCAGGAACACTGAAATCCCATATACAACTAGGTCTTGCGATTTAAACGTATGTGATTTTTTCGTATGGCCATACATCAAAAATTCGATTTATTCAACGCCAATTCATAATCTGGAACAACTGAGAATTCGCATAACAGAAAAGTGTGAAGAGATCAACAACTCACCGCAAATGCTGCATAAAGTTTTTGCTGGATTGCGGAGAAGAGTTGGTTTGTGTTTAGATGTAAACGGACAACATTTTCAACAACTTCTGTAGCTATATGTAAATTTTGATTATTATTTCGATATTAAATAATTTATTTGTTTTCTTTTTTGTTGCAGTATCATTTCAATGCCATAACCTTTTTTTACAATGAAACCAAATGAAACTGTCAAGCATCAAGTAATGTGTCATTATGTGAAAGTGGCTAAAGTACCAACCCAATTTCACAGTCTACTCCAATTATGAATTTTTTCGATGGCTCGTAGTAAAATAAAATCGTAGTGGTTTTATGAAAAGAAAGTCGGATTTATTTAGTTTATCCACTAGTGACAGTAGTAGTACTGAGTGGGAGTTTACCAGTGAAGAAGAAATACTATGATAAAATTAAAATAAGGAATGAATATTATTTTGAAATAATTATTCCTCAATACACGGACAATGAATTCATAGAACATTTTCGCGTAAGCAGACATGTTGCTCAAGAAGTATGTGATTTGAAAATTCTGAAGTTCTACTATTTGTATGGTAGATGTCACTAGCTGCCACGAATTTGAAATTCGTTTTATCAATGAAAAAATTGGGGATAGATTGGAAACGATTGTAAATGACGCATGCGTATAAAAGTGGTCATAAAATGTCTTTCAAACCGTTTCAAATCGCATGCAAAAACAAACCTATTGAAATTGCCGGAACGAAATTTTGCAAGCCAAGTTTTGGCACTAATGTTTTGTTAACACATCTCCACATACGTCACATAATTTATTTCTTGCTCGAACAGCATTCTTACCTTTTCAGTAATAAGAAGGCAAAATATGTATACTGAAAATGCTACTTCTGATTTTCCACATTTGATGGGGCACCACAAAAGAAATTGCACACATTTTTTTAACAAATAAGCCTTGGAATGTCAGCTGTCAAAATACCACTAATCTCTCTGGTGGCAAAAAAACAAATTACTTTCCGAACAACTCAATAGTTATTCAACACAATTTAATTATTTTTTGTTACGAAATTTATTTTACATAATATGGTTTTAATGAAATATTTTCTATTCCAGGGCTCTTGCAGATACAGATGCCGACGGTAAAATGGATATAAATGAATTTTCAATAGCTTGCAAGTTAATCAATTTAAAATTGCGCGGTTTCGAAGTACCAAAAGTTCTTCCTCCAGTATTGCTTGCCTCTTTGAAATCCCAAACTCCACCAGCAATTCCTCCATTGCCCAATGCATCTTTAATAAATCCACCACCTCGCCCAGAACCACCGAAAGTTGCACCGATAATGAGCCAACCGACTAGTCAAACGAATACTCCTTTAATACCTAATCTAACTGGTCAAGTGGCGCCGTTAACTGGCAGTATACCGACTGGAATAGTACCACCGATGCAAAGTGTTCCTATGCAAAATGCATCTCAAGCTGTAGCCCCACTGCAAACGTCTTTACCTCCTATGCAATCTGTACAACCCTTAATCTCGGGTATTCCGCCTTTAAATACACAACCATTGGTTAATATGGCTCCTATTAATACTGTTGCTCCTCAAACGACGGGAACAGTTCCACCGCTGATACCGGGTGTTCAGTCTGCAGTGCCGTCTAATATTGGTGCGCCACTTATTGCATCTACGATTGCACACACTACTCCATTAGTGTCTAACACAACGGTCGTTCCGCAAACTGCACCTATTATACCTGGTATTCCGCCTTCAACCGCTGGAATTCCTAGTGCTGTAGTTCCAGCTCCCCATATGTCTCCAGCAGGATCAACAAGTAGTGTTGGGCCAGGAGCAACCAGTACTCCTAGAGCTAGTATTACTAGTTTAGAGAAAACCGCCTCTACAGATTTAAGGTAAGTGCAAGAACGTTTTAATGTTTGCAGTATAATTGTCAACTGTGACAATTATATCTTATATTCGATCATTATGATAAATATTTTCTACTTTTTATACTTAAATACTGAACATTTTCAAAAATTCGTTTCTCGAATGAAACAGTTGTCTCGCCTTTAAATATGTATTCGAATTGTTTGATATTTGGGAAATTTTGTACTTCAACTAGTTGTAAATTGAAACTTAACTTTTATTATGAGTTTAACGTACATCATGTAATAAATTTCAATTTTGATGCAAATGCAAACCGCAATAATAAACAAAGCTACGAAACTAAATACATATTTATTAGTGCAATCGCAGAGCAAGTTCTATGTATTTAATTTGTGAAAAAGTGATGTATGGATTTTGTTATATTAAATACTTAGTTTTGGGTGAAAATGGTAATTTGCGGTGTATTGCCATCAAATAACTTTAAGGCGGATTGTTTAAATACTTCCAACGTACCTGGCATTAGCCGCGTCCAGACCGAGTAAATAGGCTCGCGAAGCAGTTGCTCGGTTGGTGTGGACGTTTTTCAGTGTTGATTCGCCTACACATTGGCTTGGTCGAGCACTTTCGATACCGAGCCATTCATTGTCGGTAAGTTTACCCGGCTCAAAGGTGCCTTAGTGTGAGCTGTTCGTTTGATTTGGACGGTCATTGTTTTTGGCGCGCGAAGCAATTGAAATGAATACAGAAGAGTCCATCCGATTAATACAATATTATGCATCGTACAGAATGGTGTGGGATCCACAAGATCCTATGTACCATTTGATAGCTTTTTAAATCTTGTAGTATTTTAGTTACTCACTGTTTATGATGCTCATATATTGATCCAACGCTTTCTTTTCTGTTTTAAAAGTAACAATTTTAAACAATATGCAACTATAAAAGTAGCTGCCGCTATAACTGCACGCCTGTCAATTCTGCTTTAAACTGAGACCTAAAATAAAAGCTCGCCCTGTCTTCCGAGGGAGGCGTGCTTAGGTATCTTAAATACGAGGAAGTATTGAAAAATTCTTAGCCTACTATAGAAGCAAACAAAGTTTGAAAGTCAAAATATTTTATTATTCAACATACTCTCCTCCTAAATGAATACACTTAATACAGCAATCCTGCAACGCTTCTAGATCGTTCAAAACGAAATTTTTATCTTACTTTGCAAACCAGGCCTCCACAGCTCCTATCACCTCTTCGTTGGAAGAAAATTTACGACCTTCTAAACTTTTTTTCAGTTGAGGAAAGACATGATAGTCGGACGGAGCCAGATCTGGTGAATAAGGCGGGTGTTCGAGTAATTCGAGCCTTAAATCACGAATTGTTTGCATGGTAACATGCGCTTTGTGTGCAGGGGCATTGTCCTGCAAAAACGAAATACCTTTGGATAACTTTCCGCGTCTTATCTCCATAATTTTTTCTCATAGAGTGGTCAGTAACGTCGAATAATAATTTCCAGTTATTGTTCTACCCTTATCCAGAAAATCAATCGTGATTACTCCATGTCAATCCCCAAAAAACTGAAGCAAGAACTTTTCCAGCAGATTTTTGAGCGCGAAACTTCTTAGGCGTTGGAGAACCAGAGTGTCTCCATTCCATCGATTGTTGCTTTGTTTCTGGGTCGTAGAAATGTACCCAAGTTTGATCCATAGTAACAATACGGCCTAAAAAGTCTGCATCACTTTCAAACCGAACACAAATTGAAAGCGATGCCTTCCACCCTTGCACGCTTCTGGTAAACATTCAGACATTTGAGAATCCATTTTGCAGGAATTTTTGTCATGTCCAAATCGACGTGAACTATATGATGGACGCGTTTATATGAAATATTCCGTGCCTCAGATATTTGTTTTAGCCCATTTAGACGGTCTGACAAAATCATGTCATGAACTGCATCAACATTTTCGGGGACGAACACAGAAACTGACTTTCTCGATCGGTGTTCATCTTCAATGGAAAATTTACCCCTTTTGAAGCTTGCGATTATTTTTCACGGTCGCAGACGAAGAACATTGATCGCCAAGGGTATTAAGCATATCTTCGTAAATCTGCTTACCTCTTAACCCCTTCAAATACAGGTACTTGTTGATGGTTCGATACTCCAATTTTTCGATTTTCACAATTTCGATCGACATTGCGCAACTTTGGTTTGACTTTTTGACGTGATACTTTACACTGACACTTCTAATATGTTATTTTTCGTTGCTATGGTATCGCTATATTTTTTTTTATCCACGGACCCGGTCTAGGCTAACTATATATCAATACCCCCTCATAGCACCCCGAGGTGGCCTCACCAAGCATAATCCGAGGCAGCCTCGCGAACCTATTTGGTCGGTCTGGACGCGGCTATTGACTATTATTCATTTGGTTCCAAGTTGAGAATAATTTTGAGGAACTACATATGCTTCGTGTTCTACTTATCTCAACTTTAGTTTCGCACCGCGTCTTAAGCATTTGTCAATATTGTTTTTTCGAATTATATTTCGCTTCGTGATACCAATACGTGGTTCTCTGTCGCCGAGGTATTTTACAATTTTTATAAATCAGATTCACAGTGCCGTATGTTATTGCTGACGCGACGCACTACTCAACCATTTGGAACATAGGTATTTCTTTATTCTAAAACGACCCACGTAGGTTTTTAAATGCGATCCGTTCGAAACCTAATCGTCGCTAGATCGAAAGGTTTGGTTCTTTCTGCCTGGCTTGATTTGCTATTCCCGATATTTATATTTGTGGATATGTTGCCTGTTTTCAAGGACAACACGTTGACAAAGAGAATCTTTGAGCAGAACAAAAGAAATAGAGGTAGACCTTCCCAAGCTGACGTATGAATAGTTTAAAAATTAGCTCACAATTTGATAGGGGTGGCACATAAGAAAAACATTGGGCTATAACTAGAAGCGGCCTAGAAGCAGTCGACGAGAGAGTCTGAATGGTTATGTTACAGATATGGTTACTTAATACAAACAATTCAACAACACAATCAGACAGTGTGCGCAGAATATGGCAAAAACAGTTCTATTGGTTCGAAAGGTTTGTATTTTTTGAGATACACGTGGTATAGTACTTGTCGATTATCTTAGAAAGGGAAAATTGTCACTGGGTCGTTAAACACCCTCCATACAGTCCAGACCTTTGGCCATGTGATTACCAAATGTTTGCTCCACTAAAAGATGTTCTGGGAGGAGCATGTTTTGACGACGACGATCAAATGGAGCAGTTTGTGTGCAACTGGTTTCTATGAAAATGGGATAAAGACGCTACCTAGCCGCCGGGAAAAACGTGTTCAGATGGAAGGAATATATATTGAAAAATAAGATATTGTTCATTTATTGTAATTATAATTCAATAAAAAGTTATTAACAAAGGTCGGTTCAAATTTGATCCACTCGTATTTGAATCTTACTACAAACTCAGTATTGAACAGTATTGTTGCAAAGCACTTTAGCAGTGACAATTTTAAGTACTGTATTTCGTTTTAATTAACGAACTGCAGTATGCGTTTTGCTTAAAAATAAACACTGTATTAACATAAAAGTATGATTTTATTTTTCATCGTCACTTATTTCAATTGGTTCCTCTGGTTCCTCTTTTACCCTAATTTCTTCGGTTTTTATCTCGTTTTTGTAGCTTGCTAGACAACCTTTGATAGGAGCGAGCATTGAAGGAAGTATTTGTTTTTTATCATCTGGTCTTAACATTTTATAGTCTTCCAATAGGTATAACATCAGCAATTCCTGATCAGCATCTTTAATATTATTTCGTCGGAACGCCGCGATTGGTTGATCATCGTCATTTGAATATCCTGCTCCTGAAGCTCGAGTTGTACCAGCACCAATGTTCAGTAATTCTGAAGTAGCAGGATTCCTAGAACCCAATAATTTGGTTAGTAAATAAAATAAACAAGGCAGTATAATTTTTTATGATTTATCTTTATTTTACTTTAGAATGTCATGACATTTGTTAAACTACAGTCTATTATTTCTATCAAAAGGAAAAAAAGGCTTAATGTAATAATAACTTATTATCAGTGTAATTGTTATAGTAGATAGTATTTGCTGGTTCTGCAATCCTCATTCCATTCGAGGTCACGCAGCCTAGGCAGAGAGAAATTACTCCCTCATCTTGAAGTTCAGAACGTGATATTGTATTTTTTCCAATATAGCAGGATTTTAAATTAAAATAATTAAAAGTTTTATTATAATACAGTCCCCTAACTCGAATATTTTTTTCTATCCCGTGCTTTATCCAGTGGCGGCTCGGGGCGGTTCACATAGGGAGTGCATAATTTCAAAATTAAAAAGTGTAATACAAAAACGCTTACCCAATCCTTATAAATTTCACCGACGTACTGTTCCAGACAGTATATAAACTAAAAACTTGATTTTTTATTTCATTAATTGCTTTTCAGACTTACTACCTAGAGTATTTTTATGACTATTAACATTATTCAAGTATACAATCGTTAAATACTTACTAATTTTATGTGATATGCTATATTATAATGCAGATTTAAAAAAAATATTTAAAATTTGGCGAAACACCGTGTATATTGATTGGAACACCTTTTGAAACAGCCTATATATAGATGGACAAAAAATTTTAAGGCAAGCTGTATATTGAAGAAAGAAATTTTTACAGGCATCCTGTATATTAACGGAAAATATTTTTGAGAGACCCTGTATATTGAATTAATTTTCAATTGGTGCCGGAGCCATCTGCCTGAAATCGGTGGCCGCGTTCTGAATTAAAAAGTGGAGGTAATTTCTCGATTTCTAGGCTGCATAATCTCGAGAGAAATGAGCGTCGCAGAACCGGCGAAGCCTATCTAAAGGGTCTTACAAATTGTGCGCTTTTTTTTTTAATAAATAAAACCTATAATTTGCATTGATTTTCAAAAACTTTTATTGGTAAATGTATCAGCTGTGACATTTATACACGAAAAATAATATCTGAGAAGCGACCACCTCTTGCTGCTTCACATCTGTTCACTCTTTTGTTAAAATTTTCTATTACATTTCGAGATAATTGAGGCTCTATTTCACCAATGACACGAATAATTTAATTCTTTAGTTAAGGAATCGATTGTGGTTTGTTCTTATAGACCTGGCGTTTTACGTAACCCCAAAGAAAATAGTTCAACGGTGTTAGATCACATGACACATGATCTTGGTGGCCAATTAACATTACCATTTCTTGAAATAATTCTTTCCGAAAACTTTTGTCTTAAAGCAATTGTTTCATTAGCAAAATGAGGTGTTACACCGTCCTGTTGAAATTATTTATCCTCTGGGTCAATATCATTCAGTTCAGGCCACAAAAATTCAGTTAACATCTCACGATATCGAATACCATTCACTGTTACAACATCACCAGCAGCATTTTGAAAGAAATATCCAATTACGCCACCTGATCATAATGCACAGCTGCACACAGTGACTCGTTGAGGATGTAAAGGTCTTTTGTGAATCACTCGTGGATTTTCCTCACCCCAAATTCGACAATTTTGTTAACAAAACCACAAATTTTGTGAAAAATCATCTGGTTGTTCTTTAATCCAACTGACGAATGCATAACATTTTGCATGGTCTAATGGCTTTAGTTCCTGTGTTATTTGAACCTTATATGACTTTGTAAATGCTTCCGTAAAATACGCTATGTTGATTCACTGAGTCCAACATGTTCTGAACGTCGACTAATGAACATTTCAGCTGCTTCAGCAACACTTTCACGAATCAAATCAATATGCTCTTTTGAATAACCACAGCGACTGTATATTTTTCTTTTTTGATCTTCCACCGAACCGGTCTCTTGAAATTTTCTAATAATTCGACCAATAGTTCTTTCAGATGGACGATCATGTAAACCATAAAATTCACGTAATTTTCTAAAAACATTTTTCGCAGAACGCTGATTTTCATAAAATAATTCAACAATTTGAACGCGTTGTATCGTGTAAGGTGGCATTTTTATCAATGTCATACATCGCACTTCGTAAATGTCAAAATACCCAGACGAATTCAGTGCGCCGTGTATATTTTGTTTATTTTTGAAATAAGGCGCTCAATTTGAAAGACCCATTACTACTTATTCCACTATAGGAATAATTTTAAAAATGATATTTTTTTGTATATATTATTGCACTTACACTCTAATATAAGAAGTTTGTGAAAAATAAATAAAAGTTTACAATAGCTCTGTTATATTTCGTCAGAATGTTTTGAAAATTATGGAACACGCGAGAACATTCTCTTGAGCAGCGCTCGTAATTTTTTATATTAATGCTTGTAGCGACTTCATTCTCAGCCTCCCATAAAGAGTATACATATTTCCATATGAAATTTTTCATTAATCTGATTTGAACACGTGGGACATACTCATAATGAACATAATTTTACAAATGAAACAGACATGCAATATACATATCTGTAATTGTACACATGGACAATACACCTCGTATTTTCAGCATTTACTTCTGCTTAAGACACGTGTTTCTGCCATCTATAGGCGTCATCAGTCAAGCTAGTGAAGCAATGTATACAAAATAATACAAATCTATTTAAAAAACAGATTTGTATCTGTATATACATTTAAGCTGAAATCGCCTACAAGACATAGCAAATTTCGTCTTATCAGGTGGCACTATATAATAAGTGACATCTGACGGACGAAAGAGACTATGCCGAAAAAGGCAACCTTTCCCTTGACCAGCTAAGCTGGTAGATAAGGGACAAAATACGTATAGGTGTAGTCCATTAACACGAGCCAGATGGCATGTCATATTGCATGTCTGTTTCATTTGTAACAAATGCGTAATACGTGCATAACGTATTGATATACTTAAACCTTTTTGTATATTTACCGCCATCTGGCTCGTGTTAATGGACTACAGCTATACGTATTTTTTCCCTTATGTACCAGCTTAGCTGGTCAAGGGAAAGGTTGCCTTTTTCGGCATAGTCTCTTTCGTCCGTCAGATGTCACTTATTATATAGTGCCACCTGATAAGACGAAATTTGCTATGGCTTGTAGGCGATTTCAGCTTAAATGTATATACAGATACAAATCTGTTTTTTAAATAGATTTGTATTATTTTGTATACATTGTTTCACTAGCTTGACTGATGACGCCTATAGATGGCAGAAACACGTGTCTTAAGCAGAAGTAAATGCTGAAAATACGAGGTGTATTGTCCATGTGTACAGTTACAGATATGTATATTGCATGTCTATTTCATTTGTAACAAATGCGTAATACGTGCATAACGTATTGATATACTTAAACCTTTTTGTAAACATAATTTTAATCAAAATAGGATAATCAATTTCGCATTACCATTTAGGGGACTTTGTTGTATTTTTCCCGGTGAAGATTTTACAATTATGTTGTGAAACAATTTTATGAATTTAAAAAATCCTGACACTTTAAATTTTGTGACAGCCTACCAAATTCATACGAAACGATGAAACGAAATTTTACCTTACTTCTTTATTTCTTCAATAGAACTACTATTGAACGACTTTTGAACGCTCTCAACATGCCAACATGAACATCAAATGATGAGGAAAGTATAAAGAAAAATACGAGGGAAGATCAGTAAGTACCCGTGTTTGAAGACAGGTGGCGCTGCTGAGGGAAGTTGGCATTACCGTCGTATACTACCATCTGTCAGACAACACCATAATAAATTTCAGACTGATTCATAGGTTAGTTTTTATTTGGCAGCCAGTTGTATCACACGTGTTTCGTGTTTCTCGATAAAATGGAAAAAGAGCAATATCGATCCGTAATTCGCTTTTTATTTTTGGATGGAAAAACATACGAAGAAATAAAAGCGAAGTTGGATGCTGTCTATGGGGACCCTTCACCATCTATGACAACCGTAAGATATTGGTTCAACGAATTTAAACGTGGTCGTACATCTGTTTTTGATGAGGAGCGCCCAGGCCGCCCGGCAGACGTGGTTACCGAGGAAATCGTTGAAAAGGTCCACGACATGATTCTCGCTGATCGCCGAACAAAGTGCGCGAAGTAGCAGAGGCCGTAGGCGTGTCGTACGGAACGGCAATTAATATTTTACATGATAAGTTATCGGTGAGAAAGGTGTCGGCCCGATGGGTGCCGCGATTGCTTACGGTGGACAACAAGCGGATACGGTTGTCAATGTCGAAGCAGTGTTTGGACCTCTTTAAGAGAAATTCGCAGGAGTTTTTGCGTCGAGTCGTCACCGTTGATGAAACCTGGATCCATTATTATACGCCAGAGTCCAAGCGACAGTCAAAACAATGGATTTTTCATTTTTCGGGGTGAATCTGCTCCGAAGAAGGCAAAGACGGTCCCATCGGCCGGAAAGGTCATGGCCACGATTTTTTGGGATTCCAACGAAATAATCCTCATGGACTTTTTGCAGAAAGGAAGAATGGTCACGGGGCAGTACTACAGTGAATTATTGGACCGATTCGATATAAAATTGAAGGAGACACGGCCCCATTTGGCTAAGAAAAAAGTGCTGTTTCACCACGATAATGCACCAGCACATTCATCCAGAATTGTCGCGGCAAAGTTGCATGAACTGCACTACGAATTGCTGCCGCACCCACCGTACTCGCCTGACTTGGCTCCCTGCGACTTCTTTCTGTTCCCCAACATGAAAACGTGGCTCGGGGGAAAAAGATTCAGCTCAAACGAGGAGGTTATCGTCGAGACAGAAGCGTATTTTGCAGAGTTTGACAAATCGTATTTTTTGGAGGGGTTAAAGAAATGGCAGAAACGTTGGGAAAAGTGTATTGTACTAAAAGGTGATTACGTTGAAAAATAAATAAAAAATTTGTGAAAAACTTGCGTCTTCTTTCCTAACACGGGTATTTATTGATCCACCCTCGTATATATATTCAAATACATTTACCAAAATATGGTTTTACATTCTATATTTGCATTTCAGCCAGTTGCTATCTTAAGTAGGAAGCAAAAATAAATATTATTAATTCCGTTAAAAGCCGCAGTGGTTTCTGACCTATTTAACCGTGAATATCCCAGTCTAATCTATTCTCATTTCCTACGAGTCTCTTATAACATTTTCAATACGATTTGAAACAAAATTGTTTTTCCAGAACCCTTATTTAATCGATATGAAAAAATTCTTACAAATATCCACGATTATCCCATTAATTGAAAAATCTTAGTATCTTCATGATTTTGAAAGTTCTGTTTCTTTTTACACAAGCCCCATGTGCCAGTTATTGTTATACTAGTTGTAAGTACGAGGGTTGTCCGTAAATTAAGGTCTCCAATTTTTTTTCACATAGTAAACATCATTTTATTGCAAAAACAAGTACAGATTCTGAAAGATTGCACTTTTAACTATTTTTCTACGTAGTCCCCGTCACGATCGATGCACTTTTACAGTCGCTCTAGGAGCTTTCTCATACCCGCGTGGTACCACCCTCCCGTCGACTCGCACAGTAAAAAATCGGCAGCTGCCTTCAGCTCTTCGTTGCTGGAGTTCCCCCCAAGTGTCCTTTCAACTTGGAGAACAAATGGTAGTCACTGAGGGCCAAATCAAAGCTGTATGGAGGATTGTCAAGGATTTCCCACCCGAATATGGCGATGAGATCCGTCGTGGTGCGGACGACGTGAGGGCGGTCGTTGTCATGGTGCAAACGAACTCCCTTTGTCAGCCGACCCCTCCTTTTGTTCTGTATAGTCCGGCGTAGCTTTGTTAGTATTTGTCGGACGAGACAGTGACGAAAGACACTAACAAGTCTTTCGTCACTGCCTCGTCCGAAACTGATGGACGCCCGCGTCCGGCCTGGTCGTGCATGTTTGTACGACTTTCTGCGAACTCCCTACACCACTTCCGCCCATTTTTTACGTTCATGCACTTTTCTCCATACACATCGGTCAACTGGCGATGGATTTCAATAGGGGGTGACCCCTGAAACCACAGAAATCTAATTACAGAACGCAATTCACACTTGTCGGTAGCGTCGATTTTCCCTTCCATCGTTAACAACTGCTAAGCCAAGACTGAGCGTCGCAGCGAGGTGGGGACCAGACAGAATAGCCGTGTGGGAGCAAGGAACACGGCGCTGTTGTCAGATTTAAGCTAGCTCGCTCCGTCGCAACGCGAGCTTGTTGGAGACCTTAATTTACGGACAACTCTCATACTTGGTTAAAAATGATTACTTACGTAAAACTTTCTCTAATAAACTTCAATTTCTTTGACCAGAATTTCTCCACATATGCCGCTTAAAAAGAAAAAAAAGTTAGCAGGCTTGAGAATTTAGTTTAAAGACGAACTAATTTTCGTCATAAAATATTTCTGTCATTTTAAAATTATTCATTTGAAGAAGGAAAACATTTTAGAAGCAATAGAAGCTTCTATTTTAATGTGACAACAATTGAATTAAAATGCATAACCAATAGAAACAGGCGAGAATCAACGTAAATTTTTAGCTTCATAATCCAATGGAAGAATAGTGGACGATGCAATATAATAATAAAAATTCTCTTGGATTTCGTTTGAATTTAGGCATACAGCAGTTTGAAATTGTAATGAGGGTTTGCATATTCCTGACAGTAAGCAAACTCGACACCCATCTTGCAGTTAGCTTTTTTATATTTAAATGTTAATGCAAAATATTTTGTACCCGTTCGGTCGAGATGTTTAAGGCATTACCTATTTCACACACTTCATGCGACTGTCGTAATTTGTAATGGTACGGACTGGAGTGGTTTTGGCATGTTGGGGCGTTTCGAATTATATGAAAATCAACGGGACACCCCGGAAACTTGTTTGTATAGACAGAATTTACAGTTTATAGTTATAAACTGTAAATTTCGAGCCACATCGAACATCGCGTAACCGAGCTCTAGCCCTCCAATGTTTAAAAAAGTCGGTTTATTCCCTTATTTTTCATTTTGGTCCACCCTAATATTAAACGGTCCACCCTAATGGCCAAATTATATATTATGTCGATGGAGGACGTTAATATGAATCCAAAACCTGTTTATTTGTTGAAATCGGACTAAAATTGACGAAGTTATGAATTTTTTAGTTATAAAGGGTCTACTAATAGGAACAAGAGATCTTTCAAAGTAGATTGCCTTCATTTTGTAAATGTGATTGACATTTGTCAGTGTGCATTTTAGTAAAGTTATCCTCATGACGAATTATACGCCACAACAACGTTTGGAAATTGCAAAATTTATTACAAAATTTATTACGCCATTTTTTTGGCCGTCATAATCGGCCTAGTAAACAAGCGATTCGTGAAATTATCAATCGTTTCGAATCAAACTTTACTTTGCGCGACCAAAAGCCACGCGTTCGTGTAAGAATCGTCCGTGGAAATGAAAATATTGCTGCTGTGGAAGACAGTGTAGCCGAAAACTCGAATTTGTGGGTGTTGCGTCGTTCTCTGGCATTGGGGCTTTGCAATGACAACGTGGTGTATTTTACGGAAGAATTTAAGACTACACCCTTACAAAATAGTTCTCACATAAGAATTTAAGCCGGCTGACCATCGCATGCGCCATGTGTTCTCAGATTGGGTATTGGAGCAGCTGGAAAATGATGCCGATTTCGGGAAGAAAATTATGTTTAGTAACGAGCACTGCACTGCAAATGAAAATCGCTTTATTGAAAGAAAAGTTCGGTCTTTCAATCATCTCACAAAATAAACTTTTCAACTGGCTAGCTCGTTCGTGTGGTTTAACTCCTATGGACTTTTTCCTATGGGGTTATGTGAAATCATTGGTTTACTCCAACATACTTCAAACGATTGACGACTTCAAAACAAACATCGAACGGAAAATTCGTTAAATTTAGCTGGATTTATTGAGAAAAGTAATTGAAAATTGGATTTAGCAATTGCGTGCCTGCACACGACGAAGAAGTGGACATTTACATGATGTCCTATTTCGAACATAAATGGCACACTCTAAGCTTATAACATGTACAAAAATTAGTATTATATCCTACACATTAAGTTTTTTATTAAAAAATAAATTTCTCATGCCCCAATTGGTAGACCCTTTATCATACTTGCATATTTCGAAGTTTCGGAAAATACTCATCTCTCTGGATTCGTTTAAATAAAACTAATGGTAGTTTAAAACACACTATATTTCAATATCAGTATTTATTTATATCATAATACTCATTGCCGGTTGCTGGTTGTCTAACGAGTCATCGTTCTCTGAGTCATTGTTCTCCAATTTTCTCCTCTGCAGCTATGAAGACCTTTTCCTTTAACGCGTCTGAGTTTTCCATTAGTCGCTGTTTTAGAACTTCCTCCAAAGCTCTCGAATTTTCAGAATTCTTCTTTTACATTATTTCCAGAGTTTGCTCCATTTGTTCCAGACTTTTCTCGAAAGTTCTGGAATTTTCCAGTAATTTATTTTCCAGATTTTTCTCCAGGATTCTAGAGGTTTCTTTGTTCTATCTGTTCCATTTGGGCTTGCAAGTCTATTAGACGCTATTTAAAGTTTTCACACTGTCTAAATTCTTCTGCTCTATTTGTTTCATTTGAGTTTGTAAATCCATTATTCGTTGTCCCAAAGCTTTTACACTGTCCATATTCTTTTGTTCTATTTGAATTTGTAAATCTTTTAGACGTCGTCCAAAGTTTGCAAATTGTCTATTAGTCGTTGTTCCAAAGTTTTTACACTGTCCAGATTCTTCTGTTCCATTTTTGCTAACAGCGAATCCACGCCAGCGTCCCACTTGGAACTTGATAGAAATAATACTCTGGATCTTCGCCTTCTTAGGTTAATACGAGGGTATATCAGATATAAACTATTAATGCTTTATTGAACAAGGTTAATACAAATGTACTATTTTTCTACATAATCTCCCGCCCGCGCAATACATTTTTCCCAACGGATTGGAAGCTTTTTAATCCCGTTATCGTAAAAACTTTTAGGCCGGTCACACAGCCACTGGAGCACGAATGTCTCTACCGCTTGGTCGCTGTCGAAACGCTGGCCTCCAAGAGCTTCTTTTAGAGGTCCAAACAAATGGTAGTCACAGGGTGACAAGTCTGGACTGTAAGCAGGATGTTCCAAGATTTCCCAGCCGAATTGTCCCACTTTTTGCCTCGTAATGTTTGCCGAATGTGGTTTGGCGTTGTCGTGAAGGAGAATGACATTTTTAACGGATTGCGTCTTTCTTTTTCGTCGTAAAGACAATTTTGCGGCATCCAAAACGTCGCAATAATATTGGGCATTAATTGTGCGGCGATCATGAAGAAAATCAAGCCTCAATTTTGGCTTCGGTAACGCTCGTCCGTGGGCGTCGAACGTGGCTCTGGTTTTCAACTTTCTCCCGGCCTCCAGAAAATTGTTTATGCCATGCAAACACGCGAGGTCGTGAAAGGGTGTTCTCCCCGAACTGTGCGTGCAATCTGCGTAAAATGTCTGTTGGATTCACCCCCTCCTTGGTCAAAAACTTAATAATTATCCGCTGCTCCACGGAAACGTGCACTGCTTGCTCACTCATGGTCACTGCACTACTGAACGGTCTCGACGGAATTTCAGACGTTGCTCTCCCCACCCTAAGTGCTTTGTCTACATAGCCACCTACTTCGCCGATTTAAAAAACTTGTACGAGTCATTAAAAAATCAGTCTCGTTTATATCTGATATACCTTCGTACATCTTGAAGTGTCTGTTGGAGCATTGCCTTATTCTCATCTCTCTCCTCTAATTCTCGTTTCAAGTCAGTCATTTCTAATTCAGCGAGTTTTAGCTTATTTGCCATCGCGATATCTAAATTAAACGTCTTTCCGCACTGTATATTTATTTAAACGAATATTTAATTAGCATTTAATGGTCAACTTAGTCCGTTATTTATTAATTAACTTCGCACCGACACCATTGTAAAATACTCGTCTTTCTGGGTTCGTTAAATAAAACTAACAGTAGTTTAAAACACACAACATCAATAATAAAACACACTAAATAACATTTAATAACTAATAATAGTATTTATTTAAATATCAGCATTTATTTATATCACAATACTGCTGGTTGCTGGTTGTCTAATGAGTCATCGTTCTCTTGATCTCTTTTATAATCCAACACTTGATCTGGAATCTTTCGTCTTCTAATTTGTTCTAGGTCGTACACGGCAAGTTGGGCTCGGCTACGTCCGGCTCGCCGAGTGCACGGATCACACGGATAGACCAAATGTCAAAAGATGAAAACGAGATGGGGTTTCCAATTGATGTGTAGCGTCTGTTTCGCATCATCACGGCTTTCTTATAATGTAATTCCTATTGCAATGAATAGAGGGGCGTTAACTCCATCAATTAAATATGGTCCAACTGCAGGCCTCCTGCTATTCAATCTTACTTCCCTCAACTTTTTCCTTACAGTTAAAGCAGAAACTCTGTTATTTCTGACCACTTCAAGCTGGTTACTGAGTTCTGTGTGTTTCTGAAAGCTTTCTACTTTGACCATCTTCTCGAGTGCGATCCGGTTTCCCTAGATCTTCCAACCATTCGATTGACTGTCGAATGATAAACGCCCAGCAAATTATTTACATAACGCATTGTACGTTCTTCTTCTAACAAAGTTGAAACTCTTACACGTTCATCATTGTTTAACCCATTATTGCCCAAGTTATTTTTTGTCTGATTTTTTTACACAAATGGTTTTTTTAGACTAGTGTTAAGGTGTTTAGTAATAACTAAGTGTAAAATTATGTTTTACAAAAAAAAAATATCATTTTAGGCAAATTCCAAAATTGGAGCACTGGGCATGAATGACATTACCAATTTTTGTAAGAAAAAAAATTATTCAGATACGCATATTTATTTACACTAACCCTTAAATAGATTATCAGAACTTAATATAACTAAATAGAACAAAAAAATTCAAAAAATCACAAAAATATTTTTAAAATTCTTAAAAAAAATAATTACTTGATTCTATTTTTTATGAAAGAGAATAAAGCAGTTTTCGTGTAAGTTTAGATTACACTTCGAACACATTTTGTTTGTATTTTTTTTACAATATGCACACCGATTTTACTTGGGTGCTGAGTCTAGACAGTGCCCAGTATGATCAAATCTTACTTGATCTAAAACTCTTGCTGGCAATGCTTTTGGTGTTGATGGGCGTCCCCCTTTTTGTGGTCGCTGCCTATACTTTTGAAAATATGCTTGAACAACCTGACGTCTAAAAGCTAGATAATCCATTTTTTTTCCATGTCCTCTTCTATATAGCTGCCATCCATTATGAATTGATACATCTAGATAAAAAGCAAACATAGGCCACCACCATTTTTTTGACCTTATACCAACTCGATAATTATCAATATTTTGATCCATTCCATCCACGCCGCCCATAAATTTGTTGTACTGGGAAACTACCAATGGCTGACTTATCTGCATTTTCTTTTTCTCTGACGATATCCATCTTTCTACTATTTTTTCTGGACACGTACTATCGCAACTATTTACTGTGAAAACGATTCGATTGTCATGCCAAGCAGTTACTGTTACATCATTTTTTACATCACTGCAAAACTCATAATACCCTCTATTTTTTTTCTCCATTGACTTAGCATCGGGAATGGTACATTTTTCAATTCGATTGTATTTTATTGTCCCAGTATATCCGATTCCATTTTGTTTTAGTCTGTGCACCAACTTTAGAGACGAAAAAAAAACGGTCCCCATAAATTTTAAAAGGTAAACTTTTTGGTAACTTTGACACTAAACTTAACACCGCCGATCCGCCTACACCAAGAGCAGCCTTATCTTCTTTCTTTCAGAGTTCCTTGATAGGGTTCAAAGCTCATTAGATATCCAAGTGGTTCATTCATGCACCACATCTTGTATCCATAACGTATGGGTTTTCCTTTTAAAAATTGTTTGGCGCCATGGTGACCAAAGTATGGAACCATACTCTCATCGATGCTAAGTTGCTCACGGTTCCCAGCAAAACATAAGAATCTTTTGTTTAACATTTCTATTAGGGGTCTTTCCTTTGCAAATTTGTCATCCTTTGGCAAGTTGTCGTTATTAGCACAATGTAAATATCATTTTATCAACAGGAAGAATTTAAATTTGAAATTTTTTAAAAAATTTTGTATTCCATATATTTTGTACACCTGTACAAAAATACTTAGTTTTTTTATGTAAAAAAACAAAATTAGCAATAAAAAACATTACATTACTCAAAAGAGTCTTGAACCCATTCGTGCCCACGGTTCCAATATTGGAACAGTGAGTTGACAAGTGTTTTTTTTAACCCAATTCAGTTAAAACTAATATTATTATAGCATATAGAATATATTACAACTGAGCTTTATACCGCTTATGCAATTTTTTTAATATTATAATTACCTTTTTGAACTCATGTCGCGCTACCAAAAAACTAAACAAAACAAACACATATTTCAGGCACAATAGATTTGCAACAGGTTAACAAACACGTATACTGCCGACATATGCTCCCACTCCTAGCCAGTAGTCAAAACGCTGTTCTAAAACTTACAGGAATCTGTAAGGAGTAGATGAAATTAAATGTTCCATTTCTGGAACAGTGGGCAATAACGGGTTAAATGATGTGATCGGTTCGTGATTTTGAATTTAAAGTTAATTAACTTAAATTCTATACGCGCAAAAAAATTAGCAAACTCATAATTAAAATTTAAATGATGACTTAAGAAAATTTGGTTAATAAAACTTGACATTAACTTTCGATCTTTTTCACCAGACTGTCAAAATTATTTTGCAGTGAGATAAAGGTACTAACTAGATTATGTTTAGATAAAATCAAATTTTTTTAGGAAATACGAAAATTATAGAAAATATATCAGAAAGATTGCGTTAATTTTGAACATAAGTTTAAGAGAAAACGTTTAAAGAATCCTGACACTAAACTCAGTACCTACATTTTTTCTTTTTTATTAGGCCAGTAATCGTGGAATAAATTTTGTAACCGCCTACCAAATTCATACGAAACGATGAAACGACGTTTTACTTTACTTCCTTGTTTCTTCAACAGTAGCTAATCGACGATTTCTGCATACTCTCAACATGACGTGACAACATTTCAGATGATGGGGAGGAAAGTATAAAGAAAAATAAATATTTTCAAATACATTTACTACAATTTGGTTTTATATTCTTTATTTGCATTTCAGCTAGTTGCTATCTTAAGTGGGAAGCAAGAATAAATATTAATTCCATTAAAAAACGTTAAACGAATATAGATTAAGACCGCATTTGTATTAATAAACAATACCAGAAATCAAGGTTAGCGAAACTCGAAACCAGCAATGAAGAACTTAATTATAAATTTGTGTAGATATTTGAGTACGGTTTATCCTCCCAAGTTGTTTAAGTGATTTGATAAAGGCAAGAATAATTCAAGTTTAACATGTGAACGTTTTTTTTAAATGGTAGTAATTTGATATTTGCAATTTATAAATATTATATTTACCTTTTTGCACTTTCTGGCTTAAAGTGAGTTTTTGCCATTCATTTTTGTGAACAACTTCAGTTATCTGTTCCCAAGCCTTTTTTCGCGCATGGCTATCCCTGTATTCCTCGCTTTCCATATCACACAAACATGCATGTTTTAGAATTTCTTCAACTACTTCGTTGTCTATTTTTACATTAGCTTTTGGCATTTTCTCTTTCGATATTTAGAGGGACCTACCGTTTCAACTCGGTGTAAAAATAAAAGTGATGGAAGAATGATTGATTACGTCAATTATCAACTTGTTGTGTATTACTTACCAACTAAAATTATTACAGATAACGATAAAATTTATCTGCAAACTGATTATTTAATAAATATATTTTAGTAATAAGTTAAGGTAATGTTTTCATTTACTATGCCGAGAAATTGATGTATGTATTATGAAAATGCAGCTATTACGCATTTAAAATGCAACTGCCAAGTTAAAAATTTTGAACGTAATCGTCTACAATTTATTTGTTAGAAAGATATTCGTCATTACTAGGGCAGACCAATTTCCACGAGCGCCGGTATGGCAGTGTAATTCGTAATATATTAGAATATGCGATAGAATAGGGACGCAACATGAGCTTGTTACCGATATAAGTATAGAAGTAGAGACATTTATTCTATCAGAAATAATTAAATATACATATGGTTTTCTGCTATTAAAGTAATATGCATAAACACACGAAAAATAAGAATAGTACATATTATAGCAGCGTTGTATGTACCTATAAATAAAATGGAAAATGTATGAAATCAGTGATTGTGTGCACGACAGAGGATTTAAAAATACACTTACCGTTTTAAGCGTCTTCCAAGGATTGACAAACTGGAGAAACTCGATTGTATATTTTCAACATCAGGTGCGTTTCTAAGGTTATTTCTGAAAAACATGTCCGCCGTGAGGAAAAAAATATGTTTATATTCGGAAAACGAGCGTTCTACATCTAGTGATGTTATATTCGCATAATAAAAATACTTTTTTTAAGCAACTTACGCATCTGTAGACGTGCCCTAAACAAATACGTGTTAAAGTGTCAAAATCTGCATTTCTGCCTAAAACACTTTCAAATTTAATTAGAACACTTTCACTTTTTGCGTCTTCTACAGCGCACAGTTGTTCGTGAACATCCTTAACGATTCGCAGTGATTCCTCTAACGACAGCGACGAATTTTCTAATTTTGTTATTGCTTCTTCTAGTCCCAAGTAATTCTCACGAATACTTTGTAAATCCATTTTAATCTGGGCATCTTGAAATTTTTTCTGGCTTGTATTGATAGGTGCACTTTCTTTCGAATCGAATGATAAAACCACGTCCTTAATTGTTTCAAAATGTTCATGATAGTAAAACCCCGCCCATAACCATATACCCCAACGTGTCAGAATTGACTGTGGTGGCTCAGGGGCAGGCGCGGCTCGTGATGACGTATTTGGGGGTGCAAGTACAATGATGCGAGTGCTTCGTGTATTCTCGTGTACTAACTGTAACGTTTTCTTAGTAAACACCGAAAACACACGAGACACTCGTATCATTGTACTTGCACTCCCAAATACGTCATCACGAGCCGCGCCTGCTCAGGGGTATGGGGACACAATTCGTGAAGTTTCCGAATACGTTTTGGAGATTTCAGGAATACTGCCTTTGTACTCGACATTAAAGCATCTACCTCTGGATAACATCTACGAACCTGTTCTGCCACAAGATGTAGAATATGATATTACTTGTAAACTCCATGCTCTACACCTTGTGGCAGAACAGGTTCGTTGATGTTATCCAGAGGTAGATGCTTTAATATGGAGTACAAAGGCAGTATGTATTCCTGAAATCTCCAAGACGTATTCGGAAATTTCACGAATTGTGTCCCCATACCCTTGAGCCACCACAGCCGATTCTGACACGTTGGGGTACATGGTCACGGGCGGGGTTTTACTATCATGAACATTTTGAAAAAAATTAAGAACGTGGTTTTATCATTCGATCCGAAAGAAAGTGCAGCTATCAATACAAGCCAGAAAAAATTTCAAGATGCCCAGATTGAAATGGATTTACAAAGTATTCGTGAGAATTACTTGGCACTAGAAGAAGCAATAACAAAATTAGAAAATTCGTCGCTGTCGTTAGAGGAATCACTGCAAATCGTTAAAGATGTTCACGTACAACTGTGTGCTGTAGAAGACGCAAAAAATGAAAGTGTTCTAATTAAATTTGAAAGTGTTTATACAGATATGCAGATTTTGACACCTTAACACATATTTATGAGGGCACGTCTACAGATGCGTTAAGTTGCTTAAAAAAGTATTTTGATTATGCGAATATAACATCACTAGATGTAGAACGCTCGTTTTCCAAATATAAACATATTTATTCCTCACGGCGGACATGTTTTTCAGAAATAACCTTAGAAACGCACCTGATGTTGAAAATATACAATCGGGTTTCTCCAGTTTGTCAATCCTTGGAAGATGCTTAAAACGGTAAGTATTTTTTTAAATTCTCCGTCGTGCACACAATCACTGATTTCATACATTTTCCATTTTATTTATAGGTACATACAACGCTGCTATAATATGTACTATTCTTATATTTCGTGTGTTTATGCATATTACTTTAATAGCAGAAAACCAAATGTATATTTAATTATTTCTGATAGAATAAATGTCTACTTCTATACTTATATCGGTAACAAGCTCATGTTGCGTCCCTATTCTATCGCATATTCTAATATATTACGAATTACATTCCCATACCGGCGCTCATGGCGCGCACGGAAATTGGTCTGCTCTAGTCATTACACTCTCGGATTTATCGTAAGTAGGCGTAGATTTTTTATTCTGAATCAAACTATGACGACAGGTCACGATTTATTATCCCAAACACAGAAATAAACAACTGAAACGTTTAAATCATTTATATTTTTAAACGTAATATCGGGTGTTCAGAAAGAATGGACGTGAAAGTTATCCATAGAAATTTTAAGTCATATTTGATGTGGAGTACGATCGAACGATCTTGCTATCACTAATACAATCTGATCAAATACTTCTACCCTAGAAGGCCAAGAAATTTTTCTTCTTTAAACTTATGTTGGCAGTATAAGTTCAAAAATGTGTGTTTCTATTTTGCGTTCGCAATGAACTCATTATGACACCCAAAACAGTATCGAAATGAGCTTCATTTCGATACGCTTTTTTCATTTTTCAATGTTGGCATTGTTCGAACACAAATAAATATCATTGCTGTCATTTAATTTTAAGAATTTAAGTACATTTGACAGATATGATATATGTACGTACTCTACACAAACAACGTATATTGTATACAATTGACAACAAGATATATTAGTTTCTATGTCACTCATGTTTATATTTTTAAATAAAATATCAAGTAATGTTAACGAAAATTAATAAATAATATTTCGAGGTTAGCAACATTTAAATTTGAAAATGTCAAGTATCAATGTGACCAACTGCATACTTTATATAAAAATAAAACTCTGAACTTTCAATTTATTAATGTAAAAAATGCAAAATAGAAAAAATAGTATAAAAAATTCCTTTTGTCATACTGGTTTCTTAGAAAACTCGTCAGCTCGTTTTCTAAACTGAACTCGTGCGACAAAATGGTGTCTTATGAAACTTGTGTTTTAATATACGAGAGCGATCTGAAATGTTTGCGGAATCGAAGTGGATTCATTGGTCGGCAAGGGCAACCTTTTTTGTGGCAACTGTTAAAATTTCAGACGTCTACTGTCAATAGTTGTTGTTTAAGAGTGTGTTTTGTGCAGCAAGTCAGGCGGTTTCGCAAAAATGGATAAAATTGAATTTCGTGCAGTGATAAAACACTTCTGGATGGCTGGGAAGACGGCCACGGAAATTCGAAATATTTTGCTAGAGGTTCATGGCGGATCTACTCCATCATTTTTGACCATCAGCTTCTGGGTGAACGAGTTCAAACGTGGCCGCACAAGCACAAGTGATGAACCACGCAGTGGACGCTTAAAAACCGCTACCAACGATGAAATGGCCGACAAGATTCATGATGTCGTGTTAGCCGATCGCCGATTAGCTGAAAGAGATAGCAGAGACAACAGGCATCTCAGAAGAACGCGTTGGCCATATCCTACACGAAATTTTGGGTATGAAAAAGCTTTCGGCGCGATGGGTACCGCATTTGCTCACACCGGAGCAAAAACGAAATCGGGTGACCGTTTCGGAGGAGTGTCTGGCCAGGATCCAACGCAATCCAATGAATTTCTTCATGCGTTTCGTAACCGTGGATGAGGCATGGATCCACCACTACATACCGGAGACCAAGGAAGAGTCGAAATAGTGGACTTTTCCGGGCGAATCGACTCCGAAGAAAGCAAAGACCGTTCCATCGGCCGGAAAGGTCATGGCGACTATTTTTTGGGATTCCCAAGGTGTGATCCTCATCGACTATCTGCAGAAGGGAAGGACGATAACGGGGCAATATTACAGCGATTTATTGACCCGATTCGATGCAGTATTGAAGGAAAAACGGCCTCGTTTGCGGCGGAAAAAGTGCTTTTTCACCACGACAATGCACCGGGTCATTCATCCCGCATCGTCTTGTCTAATGAATGAGTGAATGTGAATGAGTCGCGCTACGAATTAGTCTCTCATTCTCCATATTTACCGGACCTAGCCCTCAAAGACTTTTTCCTATTCCCAAACCTGAAAAAATCGCTGGGAGGAAAGAGATTTGTCTCAAATGAGGAAGTCATCGGTGCTACACATGGCTATTTTGCAGACCTCGAAACATCCTACTTTTCCGACGGCTTGAAGAGACTGGAGCACCGTTTGAAAAAGTATATTGATCTTCGAGGAGATTACATCGAAAAATAAAAATAAAAACCACACCAATACCGTGTTTTTTTGTCGATTCCGGAAACATTTCTGGTCGCCCTCGTATAGCGCACCAAACACCGACTTTCTGAGGATGTAAAGGAGCTTCCAATATTTCGAGGATTTAATGCAAGCAAGTTATACAATATGGAATGTTTGTCATTATTTGTTTAAAATTATGAATCAATTCTTCTGTCTGTATTTTGGGAACTTTTGGTTGCCTACTACCTTCTTGTTCTACACTCCCCGTTTATTGAAAAACTGGAAAAATTCTACTGCCTGTACTTTTGACTTTGGATCAAAGTCGGATATAGGTTTTATTCGACGTACAAATCTTTCCAAAAGCATTTCCTTATTAGCGCGAATTATGGCAGCTAATTAGCGCTGCTTTGTCTGATACGTTTCGTTTAGTCTAGACCCTCAACGAGTTAATATTGTTTTAAGAAGTAATTAGTGGTGCAAAATATTTTCAATATTGCTTACTGAAAAGCCACATGTTTCTACTACAAATTTTACTATAAACCTTTCGTTATTAAGTTCTCTGTCGCGCACAAAAAGAATCTACTTTTTGTGATCACGCCTGTTTCCGAAGCTCAATGTTCACAAGAATCTTTTTCAAATTTAAAATTCATGTAAGAATTGAATTGATTCGGCTTTCACTTGAAGATCCATAATTTAAAATAGAAATAAAGTTAATGGTTAAAATCTTCACTTTTTTAATACGTAATCGTAAAACGACAATTGTTTTGCCAGCACAATGGCTTCATCAGGTACATAAAGCTAAAGAGCACGTTACCTCGTTTTCAATAGGATTACGTATTAAAAAAAGTGAAGATTTTAACCATTAGTTTTATTTCTATTCATATAAGAGATAAGCTCTTTTTGTCGATATATCTGTAACAAACTTTTGTTACAAATTACAGTAATGAATAATATAATAATAAAACTAATTGAAAACGAATATTTGATACTAGATCCAAGTTAAATCCTGAGGCCCATCGATAATTTATTTATTTATTTCGTATGAGAAGGCAAAACGAAATCTAGATATTAGTGTATTAATCACTTTTATGACAAAAAAAGGGGTCATAAAACTAACTTTTACACTATTATCTAAATTTTTTTAACCAGTCGAGAGTTGCAGGAGTTGCCTTGCTCAGCTCGTGGATGCCACCAGGGAAACTTCTTCTGGCGCAATCATTTACTATGTGAGTCATAGTTTGTTCCACACACCCGTAGTCGCAAAGGCTTGTCTCTGCTAGTTTTCTATCGATAATGAAAATAATTGAAAAGAGGGATTCATGCTAAAGAAACAGTTAAGGAAATTGTAGATATGGAACTTGGCATGTGTGTAAAAATATGGGGATTTTTTCAATAAATAAACGCAACACAAAGTATTAATAAATTTTAATAATTTTAAATTATTTTAATAATAATTTTAATAATAATAATTTTAATAATAATAATTTTTAATAATAATATTTTAATAATTTTAAATTATTTTAATAATAATTTTAATAATAATAATTTTAATAATAATAATTTTTAATAATAATATTTTAATAATTTTAAATTATTTTAATTTATATTAATCATCACTTATTTCAACTATAACGATCGGTTCCTGTTTTATCTTTAATCTTTTCCTATTCCTAGTGGTTTTGTTCTCGTTTTCCAAGCAATTTCGGATAGACTCACGGAATAAAGGGAGGACACGTTTTTTGTCATCGGTTTTTAATTTTTTATAGTCATCTAGTAGATACAATTTCAATAATTCTACGTCAGGATCCTTACGTTTCTGACGAGGCGTATACGGCAATTCATCATCGCTATCTGTGTCGCTTGAATCCTCTGCTGAATCTATCTTGTACTGACTTGTACTGGAGCCCTCATTGTTTAGTATTGAATTGATATTTCTAAAACACGACAGTAATATTGGTCAATAAAATATATTCCCGAGTTTTTACTGAAAAAAAAATGTATTACGAGAAGGGTTTGGAATGTTATTCGACAAAGCGAACACAGCATAGTCGCTTTGCGACGCAATACAATTAAACTAACGATTTTTCAATTTTTAATACCCTCAGCATAATACAATTTGTCCAACTCAACAAAATCATATTCATTCAACGAACCATTTCTTCAGATTGGAGAATCCATCGAAAATGGCGCATGCGGTAGCACTTCGAAGTGCAGATCATGGAGTTTTGTAGCAACAACCTAAGACCTGTATGCAGGCGCATTATCGTACTTTAAGAGCACTTTCTTGGCCAGAGGAAAAACCTTTAAATTAGTCCAGTAGTGAAACGTAATTCTTCCCGGTCCTACCTTGTTCCAGGTAGTTAATGAGCACCACACCTCAGGAATACTAGAAAACTGTCATCATAACTTTTCCTGCAGATGGAATAGTTTTCGTTTTTTTTTTGGAATGCTTTCATCTGTTCCCACACACTATTTGAACTACTGCTTTGTCAAAAACATCGTGTAAAATGTGGTGGACACAGTGTTCATTTAATACGGCGTTATGGATTTTAGTGCCGATTTCGTCTTCTTTAGAACAAAGTACTTTATAACATTTCGAAGTTCAATTTTATCAAATTTTCATAAAATGTCGAAATTTTGTTATTTTACTCCATCGCCACACAAGCAACTAAATGCACGCGTTTGATCGGTCATACTGCACCATCCCAGTGTTAGACTAAGAATACCTTCCCTTCCCCAATTAAAATATGTTTAATTTCATTAAGCCCAGTTTCATAATGGAATTAATGGGAGGATTAACTATAATTCTGAATTAAAATAAATATATCAGTTTCATAATCCGTAATTATCTTTTAATTCTCTGTTTGTACTAATGATACCACAATGAACAGTTAAGATTTAATGGCCTGTTTAAGTTAACCTCTAATTTTGTTGACAACTAATTTTGTGAACAACAAAACTAATTTTATTTGTTTAAAAAACATGCATTTTTAAAAGGGTTTCGATAAAAAATAAACAAAACATAAAAAAATAATTCCTACTACTTCTTGTTTATATTCTTTCATGAGCACAATATCCTGCTAGAATCTATAAAATATATTTGTTGTTGAAAGAGAATAATTTAAAATCCTATCTAAAAATATCTATCTATAAGAATAATACTCGTTTTTCAAAAACTTAAACAATAAATTTAGATACTACTTTATAACAAATTAAAATTTAGGGTACATCTTTATCCTCTTCATTTATTTACAGAGTGTAAAACACTAATAATAAATGTTACACATGTCTAACTTTTCTTAATTTCCTAATATGATCAATTTTTCGTGAAAAAATTTAAATTTGCATCGGAAGGATTTATACAAGATGTCCCGCATCGTTATGTTCAAATTTTAGGAGTGTAAAGTAAACTTAATTTCAAGAAACAAAAACGCAAAACTTGTATATCCATTTGTATTTGTTTCAAAGTTATAGATCTATGAATGTGATTGTCAGATGAAAAAAATGTAATCCTAAAGTCAATACAAACTAATTTTATTTAAAAAAAGTTATGCGATTCAATAGCAGGCCTGTGATTGTTAACTTCGCATAATAAAATGTTATCCTAAAATAAATAAACACGTGTCGTAGTGCATACCGTAATTTCTTGGAGATCTACAAAAAAGAGTACTGGAAATTGATTTATGATAAAGAAGGTTCTTACTTATTTCGTAAGTGCTGAACCATGAATATCATACAATAAACAAATGTTCAGATGACTGTTAACGTTGCATTTTTTAATAAAGGATTACATTACGTTTCAGTTCATACAACAGGTTATTAGTGAGTGGACACGTTTTCTTTATTCAAAATGCTTTACCGATTTTCTTCTCAAGAGTATGCGGACATGCATTTTGTGTATGGCTACTGTAACGGCAGTGCACGTCTAGCAGTTATTGAATACCGACATCGGTTTCCCAATAGGCGCATTCCTCATTACAGAACGTTTCTGGAAGTACACAGACAATTTCGGGAATGCGGACTGCGTGATTATCTCGACCGAGGAGTAAATTTGCTAGCAGACTTAGAGGAAGAAGCAGTAGCTATTGTTACAAGGGATCCAACTCTCAGTGTACATCGAATCGCTAGACAGCTAGGAGTGCCACGAACGACAGTTTGGTGAATTTTAAACCGTGAGGGTTTATATACATATCATTATCGCAGGGGACACGGTTTGCTTGAGGCAGACCGCTATGCTCGTCTAGTTCATTCAATCTGGATATTAAGACAGTCACGGCTTCATTTTAATTTCTGCAGAACTGTCCTCTGGACAGATGAATCTACGTTCACGAGAAGTGGTGTTACAAATCTGAGAAACCTGTACAGGTGGTCATCAGAAAATCACAAAGCTATACGCCCATCTAAATTTGAACATGAATTTTCTATTAACGTTTGGGCGGCCCTAATCGATGACTTGTTGATTGGTCCTGTCGTTCTTCCTGGGAAGTTAAATGCGGACAATTACCTTCAATTTCTTATTGACGAACTGCCAGGTCTTTTAGAGGATGTCCCACTGAATGTTCGACGAGACATGTGGTTTCGCATGGATGGGCCACCACCACATTTCGGAGTTGCTGTCCGAATTGGGTTAACGTCAATTATCCAAGATGGATTGGTCGAGGTGGCCCTGTTGCATGGCCACCCAGATCACCCGATCTTAAAATCCCTTTGACTTTTATTTGTGGGGGTACATGAAAAATTTATTCTACGCGCAAGTTTCGAACACAAGAGAAGAGTTATTGGATTGTATTCACCTGGCTGCCGAGCAAATCCGACAAAACAAGTATGAAATTCGGATAAGTACTTCTTTTGTTGGCTTACGGGCACAAGCCTGCATTCAACAAGGAGGTGGACATTTCGAAAATATTATTAATTGAACTTTTTTAAATAAAATCAGTTTTTATTGACTTTAGGATTACATTTTTTTTCATCATCTGACAATCACATTCATAGATCTGTAACTTTGAAACAAATAAAAATGGATATACAAGTTTTGCGTTTTTGTTACTTGAAATGAAGTCTACTTTACACTCCTAAAATTTGAACATAACGTTACCCGTATCGTTATGTTCATTTCAAGTGTCCCGACATTTGTATTTAAATCCAATGACAATAATTCATCTTCCTTGTTAAAATTGCACGAACGAACTTGTTTCGCAGGATTTATTAAGTTTTATTTATCCTTTATTTACAGGGAAATAATTTACTTTTCAAATATTGTCAGTTAGGTTAATTTTCAAAATAGCTGAAAGAAATATAAACAAGAAAATAACAAGCAGGTAACTTAAATGATATTAAAAAGTTAGGGGAAATGAGTTCGGGGCTGTCAACAAAACTTTAATTTCTTTAACTGCTGCATTAGCTAACAAACTGGTCCCCACCCATTATGAAACTCAAATATTTATAATTCAAATATTTATATTTATAATAAATATAATTATTAGAATTATTTGAACATATCACTTAATGAAAATGAAAGGCAATGAATATCATATGGTAACATCGCAAGTAAAAAGTATTGAACGATAATTTTTACTGTACAGTGATATAATTGGAGCTTGCCAAAACTACTGGAGTTCTTAGTTATTTGGAAAGACTGGCTCAAGTATTACGAAAACAGTACTTACATTGCTTTTTTTAAACTCTTCAATTCTTTTGTCCACTCTCTTTCGACAGCTGCCGCTTAAATAGAAAAATAAAATAAAATTTTGATAGAGAGACTTTCACGGTTTGGTTTTACCACATTTATGTTCTAAAAGTAAACATGCACTTGTGAATAAAAAATGACATATTTAATGAATTGGATATTCTTTAAAATTTATTCAACCTTTCATATATTTATTTTATACTTTCTCCTTTTCCTTTAACCACTGCTTCAAATCTTTTTGAGACGCTTTCAAAAAAATGTTTTGCATGCTTCTAAGATCGATAATATCTTTAATGCAACTTCGGATTCATGAATGAGCCCATTATAAATTATCTCGATCGCTCGTTAGTTAGCGATATTATCTTTCTAAAATTTGATAATATATGGTTCGAAATGTCTTGCAGCATTCAGATATTATAATCGCTGTTCATATGTTCCTTGAACAAAACGATGTCTACTGCTGACATACAGCCCCACACCATTTTGTAAAAGTATGCACCAAGCTGCCTGGATGAACTGCTTCTCCGAATCGCGATTTGTCATGCAGGTTACCAAAATATTGTCGAAAAGTATGGTGAAAAACTATAAAATTAATTTTTCGTATTACAAGAAAGTACGCTGCGTAAATTATTCTTTCGACTGCTTCTCGGATTTCGGGCTGGAATTGCGTCCGTGGCACGGCTTTCTTGTCGACGTTTGGAATGCACTAAATTCCTGCAAAGGATTTCTTCAGGGCTGTTATTAATGTTGTCGTTACTGCAGTAAAACTGAAAGCCTGTTTGGGACAGGGTTATATAGGAGCTGTTCCGGGTCACTGTTATGGTTGAGTTGTTGAAATAGAAAGATTTGCCACGAATTGTGTGGTTGCCAAATACGAGAAATAATTATTGACAAAGAATCGCGAACGTTTACAAGTCAAATTATTCATTTATATATCAAAGCGTTGCAGAATAACATTCAGAAATATACGTTTATGTTTAATTCGTCTAAAAAATCACATGTAAATAGTCTTCAATAGTCCAATTTGTGTATTTTAGTATTTTAGATCCACAGGTTTTTTTTCTGCGCCTCAATAAGACGAAGCTTCCAGTAAACAACGCGACTATGTAAGGAAGCTGTGTTTACACGCTTTCTTACGGTGCTTGCGCAATTCTTGTCTTCTGGTAATTTTTTTAGGAATAGCGACTTGAATTCTATATTTAAATGTTCTATACTTAAAAATACAATTTGGTTTCTTTATGCAATGCTTGTTCAGGTATCTTGGGCATTATAAGACATTGGAAACAACAATAAAAATTACTCATAAATAACACACATTTTCTGATTTCTATACAGTCTGAGTTCTATACAGTTTACCTCGAACTTGAATGGTAACAATAATATTTAAGATACATACGACGCGTGTAAATTAAGTAATGAGACTGGCAACGTACCGTTTGATCTGGCAACACTTGGGACGCGAGAGTTGTAGGAGCGGTGGGTGAACATGTGATCCGGATTCAGTACGAGTTTGAGCTCGTTAAAATCATTTGGTTGTCCGTAGCGATTTTTTTCGTGAAACAGTTTTTTCTAGTCCGTTCTAAAAATGACATCAATTTCGCTATACGGCGTGAGTACGTGCAACAGAAACTCTTGCAAAACTTCAGCAGGGCTACACAGACGATGTTTTGCCTAGGGCCCTGGGTTTTCGGTGGATTAAGGCATTTTCAGAAGGAAGAGAGTCGATTGGAGACGAACTACGCAGGGGAAGGCCTTCATCTTCAAGAGCTGATGAAAATATTGACAGAATTCGGGGGCTTGGGCATTTAGATCGTGTGTTGATAGTCAGAATGATCGGGAGTTGAATTTGACTAACACCACTATCTATCAGATTTTGACCAATAAATTGGGGATGAGAAAAATCTGCGCAAAAATAGTTCAAAAAACCTTTCACAAGACCAAAAGAACATCAGGATGGAAAGATGCCTTGACTGTTTGGAATCGATTAAAAATTATCCATATTTTCTGGAATGTGTCATTACTGGTGACGTCAGAGCCTGGGATACCACATTTTAACCTCTCCATTGCTCAAAAAGCAAGAATAAGCAAGTCATAGAGTTGGTGTCTCCAGGCCAAATGGCCAGTCAACACTTTTACCGAGAGATTATTGAAAAAAATCGAAAAAAGGGCCCAGGCTTGTGAAACCAAACATCAAGAATAGCTGCTTTGTCACACAGCAATTTCAATAAGTGAGTTTTTGGCGAGTAAAAATATTCCTGTGGCTCCTCAGCCTCGCAGAGTCCTTGTGACTTTTTTCTCTTCCCGATATTGAAAAATCACCTTAAGGGACGTCATTTTAGGACACCTGTAAAAATTCCAACGACAGCGAACAGCTGAAGGTGGCTATTCCAGTATCCAAGTTTCAGCACTGCTATGAGGATTGGAAGAACCGTCTTCAGCGCTGGGTGGCTTCTCAAGGAAGTTATTTTGAGTAAGACAATATTGAGTTGTAATTCTATTCGTATAAAAAAATTGAAGAAAAACAGTCTCACTACTTAATTTACACACCTCGTAAATGAAAATAACTGTATCTAAACGAAACCACGTCAAGGCCAATTACTGTCACGAAAATCTCCGAATAGTTACATATTTAACCGACACTTATTAATATTACATAAAAATATTTACCTTTTAGAGATTTTTGTCTTAGAGTTAGATTTTTCCATTCGGCTTTATATGCTTCTTTAGCTATTTCGTCCCATGCTTTTTTTTTCATGAAGCCGTCGTTAAATTCTTCGCATTCTTTATTATAAAGGCACGGATGTTTGCAGATTTCTTTAATTATTGTTTGTTTGTCTATTTTTAATGTTGTCATTTTTACCCTGGATACTAAGAGGAGTTCAGATTTAACTGAGTATAGAAGTAAAGCGATGGAATGACAAAGGAGATAAATGACATCAACTTATTACACGCTAGTTATCTATTGAAACGATTAAATTTATCTGAACATTGATTATTTTTGATACATATTAGTTAGTTATTAAAAATATTTCAATTAGTTTTGAGAATTGTAAAAAGATATCGGTTTGCTGATTATTAAATTAAACCTATTCTACTTTAACAATGGGCATGTAACGGTTGTTCAGAAAAATCCGGTGTTAAGGTGTAGGTTTTGGACAACAAATTTGGAAAGCAACCTACTAGATTAAGAACTAATAAGCTATATATATTTTCAGTTATTACATTCAGCTCTAAATCAGAACACATACATATAAACTTATGTATTTTAATAGAAATAAGAAAAGAGAATATTTCATTGAATACTTGTCAATAAACTTATCTTCTTATTTATATTATTAGATTTTTTCGTTCTTCACACCTTCATACGAATTAATACGTTCTTGAATCCATTCTGATATTTTTGAATTTATTTCTATTTTATCACATTGTTTTAATAATTTATACCCTGGCAGCAAGGACAGTAATAACTTTTGATCATCTTCACCTGCACCTTCGGGCTGGAATGCCTCCTCCTTCTCCTGAATTGTAGGTTTTGCCGGATGGTTTGCACTAAAATTATCATTAACTTTTCTTGTATTTTTGCAATGATTAGTAAATGTAAAATTAAATCAAAAAACAATTTCCGATCCCCATTAAAGAATGGAATCATACAGACAAGTAGCTTGTTTATTATTGGGCATATTTAGGCAATTTGCCTACTTATCTTCTTTCTCTATCTTTTTCTATATATATATATATATATATATATATATATATATATATATTGATGTAGGTCAAGCCTACACCTAAGAATGCCTCAGTTAGCAAAACATAGCATTTTAATGTATATATGTAATCTTTAGAATAATTCTCATATTTGTTTATTTTTATCTTTTCATTTGCATTAGTCATTTCATTTCGTTATCTTGTATTTCCAAAGATATTTCAACTTAATTGATCGATAATAAATGACGCCATTTATTTAGGCGAGACTGTACTAATTTAAAATAATTACAGCGGGAATTATCCCCACTATAAAATTAGCATTATATACAATTGTCAACATCCATATAATATTTATATTAAGCATATGTATATTTAGAGTGATTAAATTGTCATTTTCATTATAATAAATTGTCGAGATTATAAAAATACATACAGTTGGACGAATCAGAAGTGAGGATTGAAAACAAAGGAGAGTTGGCGTCACTAGAAGAAAAATCTCGAAAAAACACCTCGACGTATTTTAAGTGCCTCTGCAAATTAAAAGAAAAAGCATTAATAAATCTAAAATACCTATACATCGAACCTAGTCAAACCTTACCAGTATATCCAGGTCCTGTTTAACGCATTTTGCGAGTCCAGTCGATAACCGGTGTCCAAGAAAACGAAAATTAAATTTCACCAGGAAAGCCAGCCGTTAGAGCGAATACCAAGCGGGGGGACGCCATCCGATTGCCCGTTCATACTTGTATCCTGCATTCACGGATCCACCAGCCAAGTCCAGAATTACTAATTCCTGTCCAGGTCCACATAAGTATTCTTTAAACATCCTACGAATTTTTGAAAATGATAAATTAATTTCACTTCAACAAATAAAACCACCATCAAATTATTTTTTTAATAAATATAACCTATGTTGCATTTTAAGATTAATATATTCTAAGCTAAGTTACGAAGAATACAGTTTCCTATTAAATTATTAATTTTAATAATAGAATTCTTTTATGCATTTAGCTTCACTCATGTCACATTCATTTTGTTGTGTTGTTTAACCTAGATTTTATTGTTGTTATTTTATCACGTGACATGATACATTTTATACATTCATAATTTAATTAATTCATTCACTTACCTGTTTTTTTCTCTATAACGTCATTAAAGTCTTTTATTTTAGTCCTAATCTCACTCGATTTATTTCGTAGTTTTGAATATAGAAATACCATTATTTATTGCATTGGCATCAGCTGATTTTGTAAGTGTTCTATTGCAGTCACCGAACCTACCATTTAAAGGGTATGTTTCTATGCCCAACAATAGAGTCAATTTGTTCTTCGAAGCCGGACACATAACACAAACTTTAGCCCACCCTAATATACTTATAAGAAGTTATATACAAGAACAGCAGTTTAGGTTAAGTATACTTCGTTATTAACAATTATGTATCTTAGCATCATACGCAAGTAACGGATAAGGTTATACAACCCCATCTATGTGTTACATTTGATAGCATAATTAATATTGAGATTTATAGTTAACATTTGGAACTTACTGCAAGTGAGAATTAATGAATATTAAATCACATTCTTACATGTAAATGTCGACTTATATGATGCGTTCATAACTACAAACCGACAAACTAAGTTTGTACCAGTATGCAGAACACACCCTTTCGCGACAACGAACTTCCTGGTAATTAGGTTAATTAAGAATTAAGAAATACTGAAAAAAAAACAAGTCAATCAACGGGAGGAAACGTACAGACGGCGTTTCGTTCTGGTTGGAACTTTTCAATGCACGGTATTCCTCGAAGACGGACATTGCTTTTTCATTTCTATACTTTCTGTATATATAGTTAACATTTGGAACTTACTGCAAGTGAGAATTAATGAATATTAAATCACATTCTTACATGTAAATGTCGACTTATATGATGCATTCATAACTACAATCCGACAAACTAACTTGTACCAGTATGCAGAACACACCCTTTCGCGACAACGAACTTCCTGGTAATTAGGTTAATTAAGAATTAAGAAATACTGAAGAAAACAAGTCAATCAACGGGAGGAAACGTACAGACGGCGTTTCGTTCTGGTTGGAACTTTTCAATGCACGGTATTCCTCGAAGACGGACATTGCTTTTTCATTTCTATACTTTCTATACTTTTTTTATATTTTCTGTATATATTGTAGTTATGAACGCATCATATAAGTCGACATTTACATGTAAGAATGTGATTTAATATTCATTAATTCTCACTTGCAGTAAGTTCCAAATGTTAACTATATATACAGAAAGTATAGAAATGAAAAAGCAATGTCCGTCTTCGAGGAATACCGTGCATTGAAAAGTTCCAACCAGAACGAAACGCCGTCTGTACGTTTCCTCCCGTTGATTGACTTGTTTTTTTCAGTATTTCTTAATTCTTAATTAACCTAATTACCAGGAAGTTCGTTGTCGCGAAAGGGTGTGTTCTGCATACTGGTACAAACTTAGTTTTTCGGATTGTAGTTATGAACGCATCATATAAGTCGACATTTACATGTAAGAATGTGATTTAATATTCATTAATTCTCACTTGCAGTAAGTTCCAAATGTTAACTATATATACAGAAAGTATAGAAATGAAAAAGCAATGTCCGTCTTCGAGGAATACCGTGCATTGAAAAGTTCCAACCAGAACGAAACGCCGTCTGTACGTTTCCTCCCGTTGATTGACTTGTTTTTTTCAGTATTTCTTAATTCTTAATTAACCTAATTACCAGGAAGTTCGTTGTCGCGAAGGGGTGTGTTCTGCATAATGGTACAAACTTAGTTTGTCGGATTGTAGTTATGAACGCATCATATAAGTCGACATTTACATGTAAGAATGTGATTTAATATTCATTAATTCTCACTTGCAGTAAGTTCCAAATGTTAACTATATATACAGAAAGTATAGAAATGAAAAAGCAATGTCCGTCTTCGAGGAATACCGTGCATTGAAAAGTTCCAACCAGAACGAAACGCCGTCTGTACGTTTCCTCCCGTTGATTGACTTGTTTTTTTCAGTATTTCTTAATTCTTGAGATTTATAATTTACATTTTAAAAATTTATCTTAACAGTTTATTTAAATATTGAATTTTGTATGTATATTTCATTAAGCCCTTTTAGCTATATTTCAATATAATATATACAGGCTGATTCATTTTCGGCCCTCACTATGGGGTTCTCTCTTATTATTGGAGATAGAGTATAGGTTTAAATTTGGCAAAGTTGTTAAATTTTGTGTTTGTTATAAATCCGTAAAGAAAATAGACCTCTGACAAATGACCTTCGTTATTAAAAAAAAAAACGCGAAAACCCCATTTTCTTCTTTTACCTGTAGCACCGACGTTTGGCCTTGTAGAGAAAAAATAAAAACACATCCTTGTGGCCATTTCTAAACCTCTATCCAGTGGTGTACTCTAAATTTTTAAACGACGTTTCGTTTCTTTCTGGCCATCATCAACTATCTAATTTCTTATAGGCGCCACATTGGATTTAGACATCTTCAGAAAGAGTTTTCTTTTCTGATTTCAACCATGTACCACATGCTGACTATAGTTTTTGACAGGATTTATTTGAAAGAATAAATTATAAGATTAAATAAGGTAGCCATGGAATTTCAAGCTGTCAAACATTTCGTTTATTGTTCATTAATAATACAAAAATGTCATACACTAACGAAGAGAAACAAGATATGATAAGTATTTTTTATTCTTCGAAACGAAATTCAACAGTAGCGAGTACAAGATAACAAAAACATTAATAAAAATACATAGAAAAGTAAACAATAAACAATAAAGCATTCTGAAGTCTGTCTCGTAATTCTTCAATGTTTTGTGGCGAATCTACTTTATAAATATTATTTTTAACATATCCCCATAAAAAAAAATCTAGCGGACTTAAATCAGGTGATCTCGCAGGCCATTCAACAACTCCCCTATTTCCAATCCAACGGTTTGCAAACTCCTGATTTAAGAAATTTCTAACAACAGCTGCATTGTGTGCTGGAGCGCCATCTTGTTGCCACCATAAATATTGTAATTGATTTAATGGGATATTGTCGTCAAGATAGTCAGATACGTATGTACGTAAAATGTTTAAATATCTTTCTCCATTTAAATGTTCTTCATACATAACTGGCCCTAAGGGACGATTTGCCAAAATACCCATCCAAACGTTTATTCCAAAACGATGTTGTGGTCTTCTAGCCCTGTTTTGTCGGGGATTTTGTACTGCCCAATAGTGCTCCGTATTTCTGTTGAACATTCCAGAATTTGTAAATTTTGTTTCATCTGACCAGATGATTTTGCTTAAAAAATTTTCGTCATTTTCTATCCTTCCCATTAACCAATTACAATATTCTAGCCTTCTCAAATTATCTCCAGGCAGTAAAGAGTGACTAACATGGATCCTGTATGGTTTAAACCTACTTTTATGTAAAGTTCTCCAAACTCTGGACTGGCACAAATTTAATTCTGACGCTACTTCGCGTGTAGAAATTGATGGATTATTATTTATCTATAAAAATACAAGATTAACATGAAATTTGAAAACACGCTTTTAATTTACCATTTGTAAAATATCTTGTCGATTTTCATTTAAATTCCTGTTGTCTTGACCATTACGCGGCTTAGTAAACGATCCATTCTCGACCAAATTTCTGTCGAGATCTAGAAAAATGGTACGATGAGGCTGTTGTCGTTCTGGATATAATTGTAGATATCTTGTACTCGCTACTGTTGAATTTCGGTTCGAAGAATAAAAAATACTTATCATATCTCGTTTCTCTTCGTTAGTGTATGACATTTTTGTATTATTAATGAACAATAAATGAAATGTTTGACAGATTGAAATTCCAAAGGCTACCTTATTTAATCTTATAATTTATTCTTTCCAATAAAACCTAATGTCAAAAACTTTAGTCAGCATGTGGTACATGGTTGAAATCAGAAAAAAAAACTATTTCTGAAGATGTCTAAATCCAATATGGCGCCTATAAGAAATTAGATAGTTGATGATGGCCAGAAAGAAAGGAATCGTCGTATAAAAATTTAGAGTACACCACTGGATAGAGGTTTAGAAATGGCCATAAGGATGTGTTTTTATTTTTTCTCTACAAGGCCAAATGTCGGTGCTACAGGTAAAAGAAGAAAATGGGGTTTTCGCGTTTTTTTTTAAATAACGAAGGTCATTTGTCACAGGTCTATTTTCTTTACGGATTTATAACAAACACAAAATTTAACAACTTTGCCAAATTTAAACCTATACTCTATCTCCAATAAGAAGAGAGATCCCCATGGTGAGGGCAGAAAATGAATCAGCCAGTATATATTTGATTTTTGTCTTATATTTAAAATTTCTATTAAAGATAAAATATAAACCAAGTTTAAGGCAGTATTACCCACCTAAAGTTGTTTTTCTTAGGTTTCATTAGTCATTGTTTATTTGACAATTTATTTTAATAAATTAAATTGTTATTAACATTGATTTCTTACCTATATTGTATTAAAGTATTTGTTTTAAAGCTTTTGTTGTATTATTTGCACTTTTTTAATGCTTATTTGGTCAAATGTTCGTGCTTTTTTAAGCATTTTTTTTCGTGTTTTTAATGTTTTTTTATCCGCTCTCTGGAGACTACATATGATAAATGAAAAGATGTAATTATGTAGAGTATAAATCCAAAATATTGTTGACTGAATTACGACGCGAACCCCGAAAATTGAATTACGTGACGCCTATGAATTCAAAATATTCAGAATGTGTATAAATAATAAATACCTCACTCACACAGGCATATGCTTGAGCGTATGTTTATATACGTAATAACTGGATGAGATAGACAATAGCAAAACTATTATTTAAAATTTTTTAAATATCTTTGTCAATTTTTCTCCCTTATGTGAGGAAATTTTGGGACAGTATTTTTGATTTATATTCTATATAATTACGTATTTCCATTTTTCATACTTTGTCTTTTTAGTTCAAGGACGCCTTGTATATTCAAATCTAGCAACAGCAAAGTATTGCCGGGTTCAGCTAGTAAAGTATAAAATTAAGCAAATCACTGTACCCTGCATAGAGAATAATTACTTGCATACTCATATAGGTTAGATGAAAAAGTTAAAATGTATTGCGTAGGTTTGTGAAGAGCGTACACATGCTGTTACGACATGAAATTCGATAAAAAGATATACGCAGATGACGCCGAAAGTTTCCGTAAAGACATAAATAAAACACAAGATTTTGTCACATATTTTTGACTTTATTCTTCCAAGTATACACTTTAACAATTTACGCATTTTTGCATTTAGTGGAATCCCTCATAGAAGCACTGAATCAAAGCTTGTGGCATTTCAGAGACCAGATTTTTGTAAGCCATGACTATTGCTTTAGGATTATTAAACGCTAGTCTAGGTGTTTCATTTTTAATGGCGGAAACGCAGAATAAGACGCTTGCGGCTGTAAAGGGGATATTAGTCTTACTTTAGAAGCGACAAACACGCTCTAGAATAGGTTTACTGAATTTTCGTTTCACGTATTTTGAATGACAATGTCATTTAACTACCTGGGAATAGTAATTACAAGCAATTACAATATCCAAGAACACCGGAAATGAAAATTTTAAGGACTACAGTAGGAAAAACAAAACTTGACTGCATCAGAAACCAAAATGTAAGAGAGCAATATCAAATACAAGACATCGTAAGATGGGGGAGAGAAAGAAGGAAACATTAGAACCTACACATCTCAAGGATGGACAACAAAAGGATAGTCAAAATGAAGACCCCTGAAAAGATGGCGAGACAGCTGGTCATAAATCTCCCAGGAACAGACTAAACTCCAGTAAAAATACAAGTCATTAACCTAACGTAAGCGGAAGAAGAGAAAAAGTCGTTTGAACAAGATTTAAATCATGTTGACATAACCTTACTCTTTAGAAATTGATTATTTCAACTGCGATTTCCATGTATATTAAATAAAATAAACAAAATCTCTACTTATTTTTGAACGCATAAAGTGGCATCCAAGATTTTTCAGAATAAACCTAGATTGAGTTCGCTTACTTTGGTTGAAGCGTTATTTGTGAAAGCATTTCTGTGATGTGACCACAAAAAAACAATTGGTGTAATTCGCCATTTATAGTATCACGATACTCTGAAGGAATCGTCACCACAGCTTCTTGCTTGTGTAGTTTTCGTCCGTTTCTTTTTGTGTGAAAAAGATTCATTAGCATCGATCGTTGCAAACAAAACTTTGTTTTGAAATGCATAATGCGTCAATTGCTGTATTCTTGTTCCACATGTTATTAAATGTTTTATTCTAGAGAAAAGTAGGGTTTCGGAAATTATTTTTTGTCTTAATATATCACAAATTTTATATACTAACAGAAATTGGCGAAGCAAGTTGTGTTTCTTCGGCGCATCTCCGATGTCTTTGGCATTTTTTAATTTGCAATTATATGAATTCCATTTATTTCGAAGCGACTGAGCTAAAAATAATTTGTTTGGTATGCATATATTTGTTAAGAACAATACATAAATAATAAGTATGGGTAAGTAACGTGTCACAGAAATTTTGGAAAATTTTCTTCGGCTTAAAAATAAATATAAATGACTTGAACGATATAAAATATTAAAAATTGGCTCTGGAGATATATAAACTTGTATTGTGTTCTCCATTTCCGATTTTTAATAATATTTTACGAGGGGGTATTGATATATTCTTAGCCTACTATTGAAACAATTTAAAGTCGGGATTTTATTATTCAACATAGTTTCCTCTTAAATGAATACACTTAATACAGCGATCCAGCAACGCCTTTAACCCTTCTAAAAAAAGATTATTCTTGGTCTGCAAACCAGCCCTCCACAGCTTCTATTACCTCTTTGTTACACAAAAATTGACATTCTTTTATTAAACTTTTTTTCAATCGTAGACACAGATAATAGTCTGAGAGGGCTAAGTATTCCAATAATTGGAACCCTATGTAATCGATCATAATTATTCCAGGGATATCCCAAAAAACTAAAGCAAGAACTTTTCCAGCGGAGTTTTGAACTCTAAACTTCTTATGCCTTGGAGAACCATGATGCTTCCACTCCATGGATTGCTGTTTAGTCTTTGGGTCGTAAAAATGGATCCATGTTTTTTCATCCATTAGTCACAAGACGGTTCAAAAAATCTGGATCTCCTTCAAAACGAGCACAAATTCACCGTGATGCTTTCACTCTTGCTCGTTTGTGTTCGGAGTTCAAGAATTTAGGAATCCATTTTTCATATCTAAATCGACGTGAACTATATGATGGACGTGTTTATATGAAATCTTTAGTGCCTCAGCTTCATATATCAGTCCAATTCGACGGTCTGATAATATCATGTCATGAACTGCGTTAATATTTTCGGAGGTGGACACCGAAATCGGTCTTCCCGCTTCTCATCTTCAACGGAATCCAATTTTTGACTTAACCTCTTCAAATACAAGTATTTGATGATGCCTCGACGCTCCAGTTGATCAATTTTCACATTTGCATTCGACATGCTTTCTTTCAAAATTTACTGCACAGAAATACTTCAACTTCTTGACGTAAAAGTTTGATTTTTTGTGACACTTTTAAAATGTTTATCCAACACCTCAATGTTATGAAGCTGTAACTATGTTAATTTTGAATAAGTAAAGTAGCCAATATCTCACTAGTTATGTTATAATCTTTAACCCACTAGTGGGTTATAGATTATAACCCACTAGTGTGTTATAGAAATACTTTCCTTATCACCATGAATACGAACTGCGTTAAATTTTACATATATGTCATCGTATGTCATTTTCAAATAATGCACAACAAGGAAAAATTAAATTACAATTAATGAAAACAATCATCGCCTGACATTTATTATCTTTATTTATTTCATACAACTATAACGTGTGTTCATTTGAAAAGTCCATCTAGGTTACTTTGAAATTTTGATAGAATAAGACGCAAATATATTAGTATGTGTTTGTTGTTCCGTAAGCGTAAATCCAAATGACATTTGATAATGTCAATTACAAATATCAGTTAGTGCATAAAATAATCGTGCGTGGATTCTGGTTTAAATAAATTGCTTCTCAGTTTTAAAATGGCTTTCACTTTAGAACATAAATTTTTTTTAGTCCAGGCTTATTTTCGAAGTGGTAATGAAATTGATGGTTTATGGGTTTATCAGTTCAAGATTGCATGGTAGAATTTAAAGTGGAGTTTCCACATTTTGTAATAGATTATATACAATTTAAGAATACTTTGGATAGAACTTTAAAACTTTTTTCTGAAACTGGTAGTCTCTTAAGAAAATCAGGCAGCGGAGCAGTTAAGAAACGTACACCTCAAGTTGTCAATCGTGTTGAAGAAATAATGGAAAATGAACCACAAACATCTGTTCGACATTTGAGTCAATAAATAAACCTTTCTGTTGGTACAACTCACAAGTTATTAAAAAAAGATATGCAACTTTATCCATACCGTGTCACAGCAGTACAAGAATTGTTAGAAATTGATTACCCACGTAGACTACAGTTTTGTAATTGGTTTGTAAATATGAACAATAATGGAGAACTTTCGCAAAGAGTCATCTTTACTGATGAAGCATGGTTTTATAAAACGGGATACCTAAGTTCACAAAATACAAGAATTTGGAGTAGTGAAAATCCACATGTAATTAATGAAGAATCGCTACATCCAAAGAAAATTGGTGTTTGGGCAGCGATAAGCCAAAGGCGAATCATTGGACCAATATTTTTTCAGGGAACGTTAACTGCTCAAAGGTACCGTACGGAAATTTTACAACCATTTATCAATCAGTTGCATGATGATGAACTACAAAATGCATATTTCCAACAAGACGGAGCACCTTGTCACTGTACTGCAGAATCTTTGGATTATTTAAGAGAATTTTTTGATGAGCGTATAATTAGTCGAAATACTGAAATTGCCTGGCCTGCACGTTCATGCGATTTAACACCTTGCGACTTCTTTTTGTGGTCTTATCTAAAAAATAACATATTTCGAACACCTATATTGAATTTGAATGATATGCTACAGAGAATCGAACAGAAATGCATGGAAATTAATAACAATCCAGTAATGTTGTAGAATATCATCAGAAATTTTGAAAGGAGGATTTTAAAGTGCATTGATCTTGAAGGACAACATTTTCAACATTTGTTATAGTTTTCAATAAATACCTATTATTTGTTATTTATTTGTACGTATGAAACTGTCAAAATATACGACTTCGTAGGTTAAGTAGTAAATTTTAATTTACGACATACTTCAAAATGTTCTCAGTAAATCACATGCTACTAGATTGACTTTTCAAATGAACACTTGTTATATTGATATTCATCTTAAAGTTTAAGGATATGGATTTGATATTAACATGATTTTGGTCATTGGAATTTATGTTTATATTATGTGTAGTTTTAGTATCATCTAGAATCTAGAAGAATAGGTTCAGGTATTTCGGCAGAAGTTGATGTCGATGTCTTATTCGAACCTTGTATTCTTCTAGCTATTTCTACTTTATTCGAAACTGAATCTTGAATGTAGCCCTCAGTTACGGTAGTGGACTTCCAACCACTATGACCTTTTACTATCGTAATATCGGCCCATGCGCTTGCCAACAATGTTGCTGAAGAACGTCTTATACTGTGTCCTGTATATGACTGTGTTTCAGATAGATTCAAGAACGATGCAACAAACAGGTATTTTCGATATAGTGTTGATTCCAACGGGTTGGCTACTACGGTTACTATTCTTATAATAAAAAAGTAATCTACAATTTGGGACATTTTTCGGTCTCATTTTTCTGTAAACATTCAGAGAGTTTACTGAAAATCCTTCTCTAATAATTACAAAACTTCTTGAGATGTTCGTCTTTGTGTCAGGTATGGAAACATATAACTACTCTCCCTTATCTTCAACATCAGTAATACTCAACTTAGCTATTTCATCACAGCGGCAAGCACCTGATGTTCTCATTATTAATGCGACCTAACGGGGAATAAATAAATAAATACTTTGGATAAAGATTAGAAAATGGAAATACCTTCCTCATCAGATACTGGTCGTTAGGTGCGTCACGTAGGATTTGCTCTACTTGATCTATCACTAAAATTCTTGCCTTTTTGGCTTTGTGAGACCTACTCTCTATTTTTAAATAAGAAATCAATTTTCCATATTTTATATATCAATATTTTTATACTTTTAAGTATGGAATACCTCGTCTATAGTGAAGAAGGTGCTAAGCTTTTTCTATAATTGTAGAAATAGCTGAGAATGATATTTTCATTTATTCCAATTACACCTCGACGTTCTTTCCAATCTTCTAATTTAGCGAGCTCTTTATTATATAATTCTTTTGATTTGTTTGGTATTAGGGCACAACTTGCAACTTGAGCATCGTGTAGAATTTCTTCGGGCATATAAGCACATTCTTCTAATTTTTCCATTTTCAGAATATTTTGACATTGTTGTTGATATTACACTGTTGGAAAAAAGTGACGCGCACAGCGTGTATAATCTAAAGAAGTGGTTCTAACGCAATGAAATTTGGTATGGAAGTAGTACTAACATAGAATAACTTACCCTCACCTGGAGAGCGGCGCCGCCTTGCTGGGAAAGGATGCATTAATAGCGGGAGTATCCCCCGCGAGCGGCGTGCACCATCGCTACACGACGAGGCATGGAGTAAATAAGTCGAGTAATCAACTCGCCTCCATAGCTCCTCAACGTTACCCAGGGGAGCCGGATAACGTTGTAGTCTCCGACCGATCATATCCCAGACATGTTCGATCGGATTGAGATCCGAAGAACGTGCCGGCCATGGAAGCATCCGTATATTGTTTTCTTCCAAAAAGGTCTGGGCAACACGTGCAGTGTGCGGCCGGGCGTTGTCGTACATGTATAGAAGACGTGGGCACCGTCGAACGTAGGGAGGCACAACGGGCCGTAGCACCTCATCTACGAAGCGGCGAGCTGTTATCGTGTACGTCCACCATGTGTATTAGCACCCCATACGTTGTTGGATGCACTCCTCGAGGTGACGCTCACCACGTCTCCGGTGAACCAAAATTCGCGCGTCACCGGTGCTCAATTCGAATCTTGATTCGTCGGCAAAGAAAATGTGCCTCCACTCGACAACTCACTGATGTCTAGCCTCCACCCACTGGCGCCGTGCACGGCGGTGCTCGCGAGTCAGTGGAATCCGCTGCAACGCATAGCGCGCTCGCAGTCCACTTTCTAGCAAACGCCCCCGTACAGTTCGCGTAGTGAGTACGCCTTCTCTTCCTGCTGGCCAAACGGCTCCAAGTTGCCTTGAGAAAGACATACGCGACGCTAAAGCGCTGTGCACAAGGGCGCGATCCTCGCGTGCTGTGCTCGCGGCTGAAGGCGCGTACGTCCTTGCTCTATCCATTCTCGCCATGCCCGCTGCACTGCCGACTGTGACCGCTCGAGACAGCGCGCGATATCACGGAAGGATGCTCCTGTCATGTGCATCCCGACAACCATTCCTCGCTCAAACTTACTCAGATAACGCGAACGGCCTTCCATTGCGCACATAGAACGACTACAACTACCCGCTTCCACCACACTAACAATAACCGGTTTCTCCCTCCCCGCATCGGTCTCCATGGAGACAACATGTTGAAGCTGTCGGAGGCACTCAGTAAAAAATAGCAGCGAAAGAAAAAGTCAAAACTCGCTGCGCAAACTCGCCTAGATGCTCCGCCTTAATGCTCCGCTAAATCTACACGCATTTATCTTGAGACGTTCAGATTATACAGGATGTGCTCGTCACTTTTTTCCATCAGTGTATTATATGTATTCACCATAGTAACTGCACACTTACCTACTTTATAAATTTTTATAATAGAAATTTGTCACTTTGTCACTTTTAAACGTCAAGTCGTTGCATTCTAAAATGCATATTTAAAGCGTTATTAAGAGGTGTTGGATAAAATTTTGTATGGCACTCGTGTCTTACATAATATATACCATAACACACTGGTACCATAAATTACTATATTATTTCTTGTCATTATAACAAGATTATAACAAGACATTTGTTTTGTTCAAGGAAAATGGCCTACGCTAACTAGATATCAATGCCCCCACGTGTGTTATTAAAAATGTGTTTGTTTGATACAAAATTTAAGATTTTACCTACTTGAGTATGTTTCAAATTACTTTGTTATAAATGGTCATTTATTCATTACTAATTTATTAAGAAGACATACGTGTGCATTCACAATATAGTATACCTTTAGCATTTTTTTGTTTACGTGTCATGCTTTCCCAACTAGCTCCAGTTATTGCTTTGGCCACTTCTTCCCATGCTCGTTTTTTGTCACTCGTAGATGCCGTGCGTGTCTTGTTATTAAGACACCGATGTTTATTCACTTCTGCTTTAAGCTTTTCCAGAGACATCGTACTGGAAACTTTTCAAAAAGATTCAAGTTGAAAATATAAATTCGAAATCAATGAAACTATACGTCTGTGTGCTAATTATAATTAATAACTAAAGTGATAAGTTTATTGATAAAAATGCATTAAACAATTATCTGAGGTTATTTTTGTAATAAGTTTTAATCTTTGATAAAATGTTTTAATAGCTTTTTTGTTTACAATACTTATTCTACGTTTTCTAAGTTTTGTTTTGTTAAATTAGTATACATACTTTTATGAATATGCATTTGTTATAATTTTGTTAGAAACAAGCATGCAATAGTACGAGTCGATAGCCGTCTAAATACTGTTATCTGCAGAGAGCGAACTGAAGCGATTGAATGACCAATGCCCCGATAAAACGTTGTGGCGGTCTCACGTATAGTATGCATGTTATAACAGCCCCACTATGTACTTGCTCGATTGCATTCTTCGAGCAGGTGTTGTTATTTCCATCGTTATTGTGTTTATTCATTCATAAATTTTATTTTATAGTGGTGTGTAAGACGGAATATACATTTACATATTATTTCGTTAGACTTCGTTCTAGTAATCGCTTAAAAAATTATGTCTGCTAATTTACAAAGGGTATTCTCATGTTTACATGCTGTTATACATGCATATACATATATATATATATATATATATATATATATATATATATATATATTTATTGTTTTTGAGATAGTATATTTTCTATTCTCTTCTTGTTTCTGGTTTCGTTTCTTTCAGTGTTATTTGGTTACAAATTTTAGTATTTTAAAAAATCCGTTTTATATTGTTAGATTGTATATGTATCCTATAATTTTTTATAAATATTAAGTTAAATTTACGACCTTATTTTTGAAGTAGTTTTCGTTTCTTCTTTTTAGTCCATTTCTTTCTGTTATTTTCATTAGCTAGAAGCAGCATTTTTCTATTCGCAACACTTGGATGAATTAAAAAACTTTGTTTTTCGTCTTCAAGATGATGATACGCAAAGCATTACTAATTGTAAACACCTGATACAAATTGAAAATTTACAAAACCAGCTAAACTTTATGAAACCTAATTTCCAGTCTCTTACAGATACGATTACTTACATGTAAAATCAAGATATTAACCTAAAAGAGGCGATAATTAACTTAGAAACCGTTATTGATCGAATGAAAAGTATGCCTTCTGAATTTGGAAACAAGCTGAGACAAAAAGTTGATGCTATATTTAGCAGAAATCCAGATTTGAATATATTATATCAATTCTGCATAGAGCCGATTGAAAAATCTTTACATTCGAAGTATGGTGCACTTTTGCAACATTTTAATCACGCACCCATCACCAGTTGTGATGTGGAACGGATATTTTCTATTTTTAAAGACGTTTTAACATCTAAAAGAACTAATTTAACACAGGAACACCTTGAACAAATTTTAGTTGTTCATAGTAATGTTTTACAATTTCAATGTTTCACCGAAAATACAAAACTATGTATTTTCGGTGAAACATTGAAATTGTATACATATTAACTGCGTATGTAGGTATGTGCCACACGTAGCAGGTAACACGCATCAAATTGTTCGAAACTCACGGATCACTTACAGAAACACACCTATTGCGAATACAAGACAGACGCCTATGAGCTATGAATTATCAATCGCTCGAGTCCGCTCTCTGGTTATCTGTTACAGTTGTTGTAAACATAAACATTGCAGCATATGTGTAAATTTGAAGGAGGTATTTCTAATAGACGTTCCGATACATAGGCGGCACATGCTTTAATTTTCAGAGGGTTTTTAATTTTGGAGTTAGCGTCGTAATTTAGTCATCATTTTTTGAATATATATTCTATATAATTGCATCTTTCCATTTTATGCGTTGTCCTTTTATTCAAAGACACCCGGTATAACACTTTGACAACGTTGTAAAGGGTATATAATATATAATACCATATGATCATATATTTCTACCCTCTAGAAGGCAATGACATTTTTCTTTTTTAAACTTAAGTTGGTACCATAATTTAAGTTAACTTATTTTGCAGCGTGTGTGTGATATAGGTTATTTTATACTGATGACAGATTAGGTTTTGTCATTTTGACAAATAATTACATACAAACGTTTCAGTTGAAAAAATAAAAAGTTTAATAATAAAAACAGCTACAATAAATGTTCAAAGTGAGCTCCTTCATTTTCTATGCATAGCGCAACTCTTCGTCTCATATTATTGAAGGCATTCCTTAAATTATGTGGTGTAATTTCCTCACAGACATTTCGGATAGCATTAGTAAGTTCTTCAATTGTATGTGGACGATTCGTAAATACTCTATTTTTTAGATGTGGATAAATGAAATAGTCCATAATTGTTAAATCCGGAGATCGTGGTGGAAAGTCTACTATTCGATTATCAAAGAATTCATGCAATAATTCCATCGTTTCTCTTGTCTTATGGGCTGTTGCATTATCTTGCTGGAAATATCTCTCGCGGAGCTCATTATCATGTAATTGATTTACAAATGGTAGCAATAAATTATTACGATATCGTTCTGCATTTATTGTATTATTAAAGAATATTGGACCAATAATCCGTCTACGAGAAACAGCAAGCCAAACGCCTATTTTTTGTGAATGCAAGGGTGTTTCAAGAATTTCATGTGGATTTTCACTAGACCAGATGCGCATTGTTTGTTTATTTATATATCCTGATAAATGAAACCATGCTTCATCGGACCAGAAGGATTTGTCAAGAACGTCATCGTTATTAATCGTACCTAAGAACCACTGACAGTAATTAACTCTGGTTACATGATCGATTGGTAAAAGCTCTTGCACGCAATGAAATTTGTATGGAAATTTTTGTAAGTCTTTTTTAAGGATTCTCTGGCAGGTCCCATATGACAGTTGTGTTTGTTGTGAAAGCTTACGAATCGATTTCTTAGGTGATTGATTTATTCGTCCCTCAACATCTGCTATATTTTCAACTGTCCGCTTTAGTGGTCTACCAGCACCTGGTTTTCGAGACACAGACCCTGTTTCACGGAATTTAACCACTGACTTTTGAATTAATTGCCGCAAACTGTCATATGTTGTTGGAAAATTTGGAAATTCTGCCCGAAATTCTTCTATACAAGGCTGCAAGGAGTGCGACCATTCTCCATTTTCTAATTTTACACCATTCCTAAAGTATGATTCGATCAGAAAAAACTTTATGATTTATTGTAAACATTTTTAAGTGTCAATTAATAAATACATTAATGACAGATGAGTTTTATTTATCAGAACATGCACATAATGACAGATGTATTTTATTTGTCACTACCAACACGATATTTTCAAGAAATAATTTCATGGCTTGCTAGAGGGTAAATATAAATGATCATATTGTATATCCTAAATGCCGCAATAATAGGATTCGTATGTTAGTAACTTGTGATCTTAAGGTTTCTGCGCCTAATATTATGAGGCCCTCATCTCGAATCGTAAATAAACTATATTTATAAATTGATTTTTAAGATGTCCAAAATATGATCTAAGTCTATAGTTATTATAGTATCTGTGTGTATTTTTAAAATACACATGAACATGTAACGGGTGGGGCAAAAGTCCCGCTACCATTTTGATTGCGCGCCATATTGGTTATGTGACGTTTAGTTCAGTTTAGCTTTAACCATTGTGTTGTGTAGACGTCCAAATTTTATTATGGATAAATATACGCCACAAGAACGAGCAGAAATAGTGACAATATTTATTGAAAATAATCGTTCCATTATTGCCACTCAGCGGAAATTGTGTCAAAAATATCCTAATCGTCCAGTGCCTCACAAAACCACGATTTATCGTTTACATGTGAATTTTCGACAGTACGGTACGACAGCAGACAGGCCTCGTTCTGGAAGACAACGGACGTCTCGTAACGCTGAAAATGTGGCTCTGGTGCGCGATAGTGTTGCAGAGTCTCCAGAAACATCAATTCGGAGACGTGGTTCCCAGTTACACATGTCTGCACGCAGTTTAAGGCGAATTTTGAAAACTGATTTGAAAATGTTCCCGTACAAAATTCAATTAGTCCATAAATTGCTACCGAGAGATCATGATCAACGAGTTGAATACAGTAATGCAATCCTAAGGCTGTCTGATGAAATTGAAGATTTTTCGTCTAAATTGATAATGAGCGATGAAGCCCATTTTCTTCTCAGTGGCCACGTCAATAAACAGAACAGTCGGTTTTGGGGGACACAGAATCCTCAATTAATTCATGAAACGTCATTGCATCTGTATGGTGTGGTATTCATGCTGGAAACATCATTGGCCCTATTTTTTTGAAACTGACGAAGGTGTTGGAGTTACTGTCACTGCTGAACGGTACACCAAGACATGATTCGAAATTTTCTTGTGCCTGAAATGGAAGAGCAAGGACTAGAGGAAATGTGGTTTCAGCAGGATGGGGCCACAGCACACACGGCTCGTTCAACAATTCAATTATTGAATTACGTTTTTCTACGAAGACTAATTTCGCGAAATGGCGATTTAGCATGGCCAGCCAGATCTCCGGATTTAGCTGCTCCTGACTTTTTCTTATGGGGTTTTTTAAAATCAAAAGTTTATGTGAATAAGCCCCAAACGATTCAACATCTTAAAGAGAATATTCGTCAAGAAATTGAAGAAATTCAGCCTGAGATGTTGCAGGATGTCATGAAAAATGCCTTAAAGAGAGCCGAAAGTTGCATAGCGAATCGCGGTCACCATTTAGCCGATATAATTTTCCAATCATAACGAAAAAAGGCTGTCTGATGAAATTGAAGATTTTTCGTCTAAATTGATAATGAGCGATGAAGCCCATTTTCTTCTCAGTGGCCACGTCAATAAACAGAACAGTCGGTTTTGGGGGACACAGAATCCTCAATTAATTCATGAAACGTCATTGCATCTGTATGGTGTGGTATTCATGCTGGAAACATCATTGGCCCTATTTTTTTGAAACTGACGAAGGTGTTGGAGTTACTGTCACTGCTGAACGGTACACCAAGACATGATTCGAAATTTTCTTGTGCCTGAAATGGAAGAGCAAGGACTAGAGGAAATGTGGTTTCAGCAGGATGGGGCCACAGCACACACGGCTCGTTCAACAATTCAATTATTGAATTACGTTTTTCTACGAAGACTAATTTCGCGAAATGGCGATTTAGCATGGCCAGCCAGATCTCCGGATTTAGCTGCTCCTGACTTTTTCTTATGGGGTTTTTTAAAATCAAAAGTTTATGTGAATAAGCCCCAAACGATTCAACATCTTAAAGAGAATATTCGTCAAGAAATTGAAGAAATTCAGCCTGAGATGTTGCAGGATGTCATGAAAAATGCCTTAAAGAGAGCCGAAAGTTGCATAGCGAATCGCGGTCACCATTTAGCCGATATAATTTTCCAATCATAACGAAAAAAAATGTAAATAGCAAATAAACTTTTTATGAAAACCAAACTTACTTATCTTTTCTTTCAACAAAGTTAAAATATAAAATATAAAAAAAATATTTTCTTCTTCTTGAGGTTTACCATCAGGTTGGTGACTCTTCTAAATTGTCCGGCCATTGCTTCCGGCTTCGCTTGACGCTGTGTCGTCATCAGTTGTCTCAGATTGGCTACTGCTCGAACAGAAGTCGTAGTGAGAATGACCCGGTCTTCCTTGCGAACGGTGCTTATATAGTCGGATAGCTTATTCGAGGGCCTTCGAGAAGCTCTTTTCTAGGAGTTACGCGAGACTTGATAACGTATTCGCCGCGTGATCCGTTCGCCTGATGTGTCAGATGACTCACATCACAATACGAGGGAAGATCAGTAAGTACCCGTGTTTGAAGACAGGTGGCGCTGCTGAGGGAAGTTGGCATTACCGTCGTGTACTACCATCTGTCAGACAACACCATAATAAATTTCAGACTGATTCATAGGTTAGTTTTTATTTGGCAGCCAGTTGTATCACACGTGTTTCGTGTTTCTCGATAAAATGGAAAAAGAGCAATATCGATCCGTAATTCGCTTTTTATTTTTGGATGGAAAAACATGCGAAGAAATAAAAGCGAAGTTGGATGCTGTCTATGGGGACCCTTCACCATCTATGACAACCGTAAGATATTGGTTCAACGAATTTAAACGTGGTCGTACATCTGTTTTTGATGAGGAGCGCCCAGGCCGCCCGGCAGACGTGGTTAACGGGGAAATCGTTGAAAAGGTCCACGACATGATTCTCGCTGATCGCCGAACGAAAGTGCGCGAAGTAGCAGAGGCCGTAGACGTGTCGTACGGAACGGCAATTAATATTTTACATGATAAGTTATCGGTGAGAAAGGTGTCGGCCCGATGGGTGCCGCGATTGCTTACGGTGGACAACAAGCGGATACGGTTGTCAATGTCGAAGCAGTGTTTGGACCTCTTTAAGAGAAATTCGCAGGAGTTTTTGCGTCGAGTCGTCACCGTTGATGAAACCTGGATCCATTTATTATACGCCAGAGTCCAAGCGACAGTCAAAACAATGGATTTTTCGGGGTGAATCTGCTCCGAAGAAGGCAAAGACGGTCCCATCGGCTGGAAAGGTCATGGCCACGATTTTTTGTGATTCCAACGGAATAATCCTCATGGACTTTTTGCAGAAAGGAAGAACGGTCACGGGGCAGTACTACAGTGAATTATTGGACCGATTCGATATAAAATTGAAGGAGACATATCCCTCCCCAGAGACGTAGATACGTATTTCGCCTTTCTACAGGCTCATCGGTACGCCCCTGCTGGAGACACGTTCACAAAAATATTAATAGTAAACCTGTATTTGTGTTCTTCACACCAGATGTATTGTATTATACAAAACTGGTGGGGTTTACCTACTCATGTATGTTTCAATTATTCTGATAGAAAAGATTTATGTTGTCTAATTGTGTGGACACCATCTGAAAGTGAGATAGTGTGCATCGAAAAGGACTCCGAAATAATATAAATATATTAAAGGAATTTTATATTAATAAATTTATTCCACATATTTATATGTAAAAAGTAATATATTCTTAGCAAATATTTGAAAGTGCCTGTTTTATTATTAGTAGGTAGTGTAGTAAAGATTTATTAAATAGAATGGAAAAAGGCAAAATACCTTTTGATTAAACTTGAAATATTTTTGCCTAACTCCATAGCATATATATAAAAGTATCACTAAAAAGCACTTAATTGCTAATGCGCCTTAGATACCTTACATTAGTTTAATTGTGAATTAATAAATTAAACAATGTGAATTGTCTTAAGATGTATTTGCAATTAAGAGATTTTTGTAGTGCTAGCTTCTTACACCGAAGTCCTTTTATCAATATGGAATATGCAAATAGAAAATACTTATTTTAAACTTGAAATTTAAAAAAAATTCCAATAACAACTAACTATATGTTAAATATTAAAGGAATAAAAAAAAACAACCACAAATAAGGAATAATTTATTCTGTCTCAGGAAAATATTATTCAACCTCTTTAATGCGAGGATACTGCAAATTTATCAGTGCTGCTACAGTTTGGCATACATTAGAATGCGGTAACAATGAAGTTGGAATACAATTTAAAATATTATATGCCTTAAGTCTTCGTATTGCACGTTCTACATGTCCTCTTGCACGAACTATGCTCTGGGTTTGTTTCACCTGTTCTGGAGTAAATTGGGCTGTGGTTAGAAATGGTGGAATGTTAACATTAACCACCGATTGCAATATTTGCAATCAGGGGCCCAACACATATTGCTAGAAATTGCTAGAAATTTTATTCATTATCTTCCTTTCAAATGTAATATAATTTTAAGTTATCTATTACATTTTCACTTATTGTCTTTCAGATATTAAAAACATTCTACAATGATTCTTAATTTACTACAATAACTTAATAATAAGTTAATTCTAGCAATCTAACCTCAACACTAAGGTTATTTAACCGAAAATTATCAAAGTAAAGATTATTTCCACAAGCTATTGTTTGGAAATTCTTTCGTTTTGGTAATAAGATACTTACCACCTCTAAAAACTAAAGCTTTTTATGTTAATTAAAAATAAAAAGTTCAACACTAGCTAATTCTTATGGAGAAAATATTTGTTTGGATTCACGACCTTTGCTTACCACAACAAAAATGGCGTCGTGACGTCAGACTAATAATTATTGATGAACTAAAAGCTTCATCACATGGCGATAATTCTAATACTAAAACCGTAGCAGTCTTCACTTTTGTAGCTAAAGGTTGTTAAGTATGAGGGGGGGGGGGGGGGGTGTACGACTAATTGATACCATTATCATATTGTTAAATTACCCTTATGATTATAATTATTACAGAATTATGATAACTCTAATGTTATTAATTTAATATATAAAAAATTGTGCCAAATATTAATCGGCGAATTTATGCTTATAATTTAGGTACACAATTAGGCCAATATCAAACTTAATATAATAACATTTATTCTGAAAATATGATTTTAAGTAAATAAATCATCGTATTTCATTTCTTACTGAATTAATTTTTTCCAGATCATATACGTTTAAATACAGTTTGATATAATTATAAAAGTCAAATAATGCATCATGTTTGTGATTTTCATCTAATAGTTTGAATGTTGGCACTAGAGTCTTCAATAATGTTTTATCTGGATCTTCTTCAACTCTTGGCGATTCAATTTTTGGTGTACAATTAGAAACCGCTATTGTAGGTAATGCCTTCGATCTAAAGCAAAATCTCATTTTAGCGTATAATATTCATGTAGATTAAAAGTTTAATTTGTACTAACTTTTTTGGTTTACATTCATCTCCGCCTGTTTTAACAATACTTTTCCATTTCCTTTCCCAGTACTTCACTGAAAAGAAAATTCATGTTAGAAAATTATATTGCTTTGGCCTTTACTTGATGAACATCCATATTAAGATAATCATAATAATAATAATAATAATAAGCTTTATTGTCCAACCGAATAAGTTCCAATTATAAGACAAAGTAATGAAAAATGATAATCAGTGGTGGGGAACATAGGAATTACAATTAATATATGAAAAAAAGAGAAAAATAAATTAAGAACTAAAAAAATATTCACAATATCAACTAAACTAAATGAACTCATTAAAATGTTACACAATGCCTTGATTAACAGCTCGGAGGGACGAAAAGTTAATATCGCAATCCGAGGTTATGCTATTAAAATTTTGGCACATGATATGGTGACTTCAACAAAACGTTTGTACTATAGTCTATTTTTAAACTAAGAAGAGTAAATGGAAAAGCCACATTTACACTGTAAAAGTTACCAAATCAATATATAAAATTGTTTGAAAGTTTAGTTAATATTACCAGTAGAAATAAGATTGATTGGCAACGGCCATGGCACGCTGAAAAGACCGGTTCTCGTCCGATCACCGAAGTCAAACAGCATCGGCCGGGGTCGGTACGTGGATGGGTGACAGCAATTTTTGCATAACGTAATCCTACCTCTGAAGCAACCAATCACGCATAGTAATTTTGGCGCGATTAATTTAAAACGCTCCTCTTAGTTTAAAAATAGACTATAGCATTAGGGTACGTACATGCCGAAGATGCCTCGATGGAGTGTGGTCGCGGTCGATACCTCGCTGTTACATCTATGTAAAACAATTATACGTATTTTAATGGAACCGTACATACCAAAGATACAAGAATTGTTCGTCTTCGATGCTTACTGTGCGGTTTACATGGATGACAAAAAATTTGTGTTTTCATCGCGGTAGAATGGTAGACATCGCAGTAGTTTTGACGTGATTGGTTCGTTAAATTATGTGTCACCTAGGTTGCAGTACACTATTTTATTTGGTGAAGTTATGTGTTTAGGGGTTTGCGTTGTGTGCATCAACCTATTAAGTTTATTTTTGTAAAATAAAGGAGAAAGGATGGATAAGGATGAACTAATTGACTTGGTGTCAAATGTTACGCCTTTATGAGGTAAACGACATCGACAACACCATAACCGATATGTCTTGACGGGGTAATGGAAAAAGATAGCTACAAAATTAGGTGTAACAGGATAATTGAATTAGCCGGATATGATTTCATAAGATTTGTCTTTAACGGGTACGCTTCGTCTACAATAAATACAAATGGTAGTCTGCAATGAAAATTTGGTACGGTATCTTTGGCATACACCATCTAAATAAAACATCGACCGCGACCGTACCTATCGAGTCATCTTCGGCATGTACGTACCCTTAGGCAGGTAACATTCGTTCAACTGCCGCGAAGCATATCAATTTGTCGAAGCATATTTGATGAATCTATAAAATCCCGGAACAATTTAAACACAATGCTGCAGGAAATACGCCTAAATTTCAAGGAAGGCAAGTCGAAGCGTGAAAGTAGCAGGTGATGGTTTAATGTTTCATTCTGGATAAACTCAATTCGGTCAGATTCAAACCACATAAACGTCGCGAATTTACGCTGCACGATCTCCAGCTGACGACAATAAGTTTGGTAGTATGGATATCATACCATCGAGTCATACTTGAAGCGAGTACGTACCAACGAAAAGAAGAGAGCTTTCAGAGCACGTGCATTAGTAAAGTTAGCACAGTTTCTGATAATAAACTCCAGGGTTTTCCTCGCAGACGAAGTAATAAAATTGAGATGTTCGCTGAATGCGAGCTTGGTATCAAATAATATATCGGAATAATTGAAACATACATGAGTAGGTAAACCCCACCAGTTTTGTATAATACAAAGGTATTTTTAATAATATAAAATATTATTAAAAACCTGGTGTGAAGAACAAAAATACAGGTTCACTATTAATATTTTTTGTTGTATATTAATAGTTTTTGTTGAATTTACTTCTACGCCCGGTCTGGATAATTACGGTGATGTGGTTCTTTTTTGTGAATGTGTCTGGAAATATTCTTTCTCCAGCAGGGGCGTACCGATGAGCCTGTAGAAAGGTGAAATACGTATCTACGTCTCTGGGTAGAGATATTTTCGGACACGTTCACAAAAAATATTAATAGTGAACCTGTATTTTTGTTCTTCACACCAGGTTTTTAATAATATTTTATATTATCAAATAATATACCCAAGTCCCCCCTATCAGCTCAACACGCTGCAAATAGAAGTTATGCAGGCGGTAATTAAAAACAATGCTCTCAGATTTTCTGGTGAAAGGCATTACTTTGCACTTGCTTATATTTAGAGAAAGATTGTTGACCGTGCACCATTGAGGCACATTTTCAAGATCACTCTGAAGCAAGTTGCAATCATCGGGGCAAGAAATCACTCGAAATATTTTAACATCATCCGCAAAAAGTAATTTATCCAAAGAAATAGTACGCCCAATGTCATTAGTAAAGATGTCGAATAGCAACGGGCCCAAACGGTATGCCGGAAGCAGCTGTATAATCGGTTGATGAATAACCGTTGTAAAAAAAGATAAGAGGACTAGAACTTAACTTTATAAGTTTGTAATCGTGACTTTATTATTTGATAGCATGACTTGCTGCATGACATGCGTTGCTAACGCACTGACTTTATCAGATATCTGAGCAAGCAAATATATAGGTTTTTTCTATTACTATGACTTATCAGAGTATTATATACCCTAGAAACAGTAAATTTCAATAGAAACGTATGCTAAAGAGACTAAATCATCAAAACATGAAGGAGTTCTGATAGTAGTTTATCTAATACTTAATAAAACACTTTAAATGATACTTAAGTGGGTAAAACCTCACCATTTTTGGTATAAAATAAATGGATTTTTAATAATATAAACATATTATTAAGCATCAGACAATACAAGTACATATTTGTGTGAGAATTGCTATCCAAATATGCAGACACATATTCCGTTTTGCTATAGACCCGCTAGTGCCATTATGCTGGTATAGACAATATTTACAAAAGTAACTACCTCACTACATGAAATTAAGTCAGAAAAGCCAGCATAGAAGAACATTCCCCAGTTATCTTATAATATCAACATTACAAACACCAAACCAACCATCGTCGTCCCCCTAACAAGTGTAAGACTAGTGTGACTAGGAAAGCAGACGTTCACAGCCGCAACCGACGGAAACCCTATTGACGTGTCTCCACTGCTATAAATCAGACAGCTCTGACAGCGTACATAACAAAACAATTTGAAACATTGTGGGCAAAACTTATTTTTTTGTATAATGTTTGTTTATTATTAAAAATGTTTTTGTAATATTATAATCCACAATGACGAATTTATGTTTATTTTGCTATCTTATTTTACTTAATTTTACTTTTTAGAAATTAGGCGTGTCTCTATAACGTGATTTATAAACTTCATGCTTTTTTAATTATTAAAAAAATAATTTAAAAAAATTAATAATGTAATAATGTTCACCCACCTTTTGATATTCTCTGGCTTAAGGTCATATTTGGCCAATCGTCTGTCATAGCTTGAGCAACACATTCCCACGCCTTATCTTTTTTCATGGTGTTTTTGTAATCCGGATGGTTGCTGTTGGAAAGACACTTGTGTTTTAGAACTTCTTTAATGAACTTCATATTAAGGATAGTCTTATATTGAAAAATGTGTAACGTTGTCGCTAATAATAAATAACAAATGTTAGGTTTATTCACTAACGATTTATCTACACTTTTGTTTATCAAAACTACGATAAATCCAGATAAATGTGTCCTTTTTTATTTGTCATTATGTTTACAACGTACATTGTTTTGCTATAAATGAAGATTTTTTAAAATTAAGATTGATATACAAGAGTGGTTCAAGTTTAACCTGCATTTTATTTCTTTCTGGTCTATACAAACTACAAATTAATATTATATTTACATAATTTTTCTAAGAAACAACCCCCCTTTAAAATAGACTTGTCCCATCCCTCCTGTAATTTCTGTATTTCCGTCGAAAAGCATTTTTTCTGTCGACGACGTAGCCAATTTTGCACGGCATTCTTCACTTCCTCATTAGAGGCAAATCGCTTGACTCCCAAGAACTTTTGAGTGGCCAAAAGAGATGAGTCATTCGGGGCCAAATCCCGACTATGGGGCAATACTTCCTAATCCAATTTAGCCAATGCATTCTTCGCTAGATGGGTTGTATGTGCGCGAGCCTTATCATGTAGGGAATAACGCCCTTGCTTTGAAATTACAATTTTGTAAAAACATTGGTTAGATAGTTGTCGACATTATAAAAACCCTTCAGTGGAGTAGCTTTCTTTACTTAGGGTTCAATAACCTCAATACAATTACGTACGGATATATCAGCTGTGAATCATTTGTGAACGGAAACATTTAGAGCTGACCTAAATCACCTTTCTTGTGTATTACGTGAATGTTTTTTTTTTGTTACGAGAAGTATCAAATATAAAATATTAATATGGATTTAGAATGCCGCTATTGAATACACACATTGCAATGTTTGTATTTATAAAAACTTTAGAGGATAACATTAAATAATCAGCTTCGTATGGTAAGGGTTCGATAGCCTGGGACCAAAGTCTGTTTAAAATTTATATTTGCATTGAAGTTTTAAAGACGATGTATTAAAAGAACATGTAAGACGAGCATTAACGTTCTATTTGGTAACAATCTATCTTTAATCGTAAATCATATCGAACATACCGAATCGTAGACGGAACTTAAAGCTGACGGGACAATAACAAAACTATTCATTTTGTTATTGTCGGTCAACTTTAAAATATCTTAAATGTTTTATAAATTTCATTAATTAAAATGTCTTTGAACTTTTTATAATACCGCAGAGTAGCGTGACAAATTTTTTAAAAATATATATAGTTCTTTTTTCTCGCATATGAGAGGGAATTTTGGAAAAATATTTTGGATGTATATTCTATATAATTACTTTCCATTTTTCATACGTTTCATACTTTTTATTTCAAGACCCGACATGTGTACGTATGTATATTCACATCGACGTTTGATCGATCACTTTATTTGTCTTTAAGTTTATCAATATATTTTCCAGACAAAAACATTTCATATAGATACATAATAACGTGTTTTTTCGGCATTGTTTTAAGCACTCACTTTTTATCTTATTAAAAACAAATTAATTAGTGTATGAAGTGTACTGGAATTTATTTATTACTTCGTAATCCCTATTAGGTCTATCTTATAAGAGTATTATATATCATTACATTCCACTTTTATAGAATCTTTTATATCTTGCGTACATACTCGTATATCCAAGTATTGTTTGATAATAGTATAAAATGAGAATAACACATCGAATTTGTCTTTTTCTTTTAATAATTTAAATGTTGGTAAGAGAGTCATCACTAAACCCAGATCTGGATGGTCTGAATCATGTTGCTCAGCCATATAGGAATCGTCTTTACATTGGACCATCTTGGTTTGCGGTGTTTTCGTGTTAAGTGTTTGGCTACAACTAGGACCTGGCATTATGTACCCCGTTGAATCGATTTGTTTGATTGTGGTTGTTTGGTCCACATTGTATTTAGTCTCTACGAAATCTGTCTTTGATTTAGCATTTTGCGTGGTACTAGGACTTGGCATTATAGTTTGATCACTTATTCTAAAATAAAACTGTGTTTTTAGATTGCCCTTTCGTAATCGATATGGAATATTTAGAATATTCAAAATGTCAATTGCACTAACTTTATCGGCCGGAATTGTAGAAAATCGAACATTCTCCATTTTTTTTCCCAATACTTAACTAGAAGCAAAGTGAATATTAGAATATCAGAAAATCGAAACGTGTTTAACGTTACTAATTATAGCATAATTGAATAGTTGCAAAATAACAAATATGTATATTAAACTATATTGAAGTAAATGTTTGTGTATATTAAATTAAATCAAATAACACCATAAGTAAAATGTATTTTAAATAGTAATTTTTACTGTATTTAATAAAATCGAAGTTTGTCAAAATCACGGGGTTTCTTAATATTCGAGAGTGAATTCATATATAAGGTCACCAACTCTATAAAGTAAGAATATGAATCGACAAAATAATGAAACCACTATCAAAATGAAGTAAATTTATTGTTCTCCCAATGTACATAATTATTTTTCCACATAATCACCATCACCAAACGCTGAATCCATATCTTCATTCCGTCCATGAAAAAGCTTTCTTGTTTACTGTTGACCCAATTGCGAAGAGCAGCGTGAACTTTAGCGTCTAATCGAAAATGTCCTTTCAATACCTCCTTCAACATTGGGAACAACCAGAAATCTGAAGATGCCAAATCAGAACTGTGAAACAACCGTGAATTTCAGGCTCGTCACTGTCTTCATTCTTTAGTAATCGTAAAGTTTTGCAGTGTCTTATTGAATTAATCGTTCACCCCTTCACCAGATATTTAGTATGAATGACTCTCATTGCACCCCAGAAAATGGTGAGCATGACTTTCTGCTCATTGAACTCTTTGAATTTTCATACACGTGGAAAATCGAGACGACGATATTCCAATGGCTGCCGCTTATTTTCGGTGCCATATTAATGAACTCAAGATTTGTTTCTGGTTGTGATGTTCATGAGAAATTCATGGCTTTCACGGCGATACTAGTTAAGAAGTTCTTGTCAAATGGTGTTTTCTTTGTTCCTCCATGACATTCGGTAATTGTTACGAGATCCATCTGATGCAAATATTTTCTGTAATTCAACTTCTAAACAATGTACTGGACTCTTTTTTGACTAACGCTTAATTGCCGAGTAATTTTTTTTTGCGTAATCCGACGATTTCCTTGAATCAATGCATTTATTTGTCTTTGATTCTTCTCATGCGGTCGACCTGATCGCTTTACGTTAAACACCTTCATTTCGCCTCTATGACGAAGTTTTACGCATCGCAACATTCTTCACATCCATACAATTGTTGCCGTGCAATCTTCCACATTTAAAAATTCTATTACGGATCCTTGCTTGGTACGAATTTCAGAAATCGAACTTATGATAAATGACAGTTACTCAGCGACGGTGCACAGGAAAATGAAACTTCGCATGTTAACACGAGATACTCAAAATTACCGTTTGCAGGTTAGAACTTGTTTCTATCCCCTCTCCTCATACAATGGCATTTTTGGAGACCTTATATATCAATCCATCCTTGTACATCTTGTTTTGCATTTGCACATACTACTATTCTACGCATTCTTTCTGTTATTTTTTCTTAGACTTCCTTTCAAATTGTGCAAGTGGAGTTCACGAATTATTGTTCTCAACGCGGACGTTTCGAACAGTTTTATTGTTGAACATCTGAAAAGGTTAATACATTTGGTTTATGAATTAGAAATCGAATGTTTCCTGTCATGTATTCCGTAATGCATATACAGTGTTTTTCTGCATAAGTGTCAGAGAATTTAATTTTAAATTAAATATGTTATTTAATATCTAATAAAAGAAAAAATTATGTAAAAAGCCCACTGTGTAATTTTATTTTTAATTTCAAAGTATTTAATAAAACCGTTTTGGTACCGCACGAAGTATCGCCAGCTGTATCTAGAGTCCAATGATCTATACAGACATAATTTATAATCGCGCTTTACTATTTGTCAATGAATCATTCGTTCTTCCATAAATAAACCTTTCTTTATTCATTCATAGAAATGTGCAGGTGTGCACACTTCTTTCCATTTATTTATGCAGGCAAACTGAAACTACTTTTTCAATTGCTTTGTCAAGGTTCATTCATAACTTACTTATGTATAAATTCACTCATTGTAAACAAACAGTATGTAAAAAAAATACATCTGCATACTCAAAATTTATCTGTTAAAATCTTTAATTTTTTTTTTATTAATTAAAAATAACAATTAGAATATATATTTTGGTAGTATAATCTGATAATTAAATTAATGACACTTATTCTGAATAACCTTGTATGTATATTATATCTATAAAAAATATAATTCAAACCAAATACATATAGGATATTAATTAGCGAAAATTACCCACCTTTTAAAACCTTTTGATTTAAAGTGAGACTCGGCCAGTTATCTGCCATTGCTTTCGCAACACTTTCCCATGCCTTGCCTCTTTTCGCTGGATTCTTATAGTCTGGATGACTACTATCAACAAGGCATTGATGTTTCATAACTTCTGTAATAAATCTTACAGTGCGTTGGTTGCCATATGAAGACATTACTCTGGAGAAACGTTAATCAATATCGAGTATTTACTGGTTGTAACGACTTAAGTAGATTATTCTTTATCGAAAATACGTTTCTAGGAAATATGTAGAGATAAAATTATTTGTTATTTATTGCTTCGATATTTTTGGTTTAATTGATAAGATTTTACATATTATGATATGCACATGTAATTATAGTATTGTTATTAGTTGAAAAACCTAAAGGCCGCTTTATAGTTTGAAATTTTTCTTGCACGCTCAACCGTGGCTTTACACTTTGCAATTCTTACGTGCAAGTCCGTGAAATTATTTTTGTCGATCAAGTTAACCAATTTATCACATACAAAATTCATCATTTAATAATTGCTCTTATAAACAAGTCGTCATGTTTTCTTCAAATATTTTAAGGAAGACAATTTAAATACTATTTTTTTGTTTGGAAAATACGTGCTGTCCCCCAGGACAATACACTAAAAGTAGATTATATTTGTAAAAAGACGGGAATTTTCATGTGTTGGCTATAATAAAATCTAAAACACTAGAATTGCAGCTTAGCTTGCAATAAAAATAGAACATGTCCTATTACTTGCAATGCAGGAAAAATTGCAATCAGCTGACGAAAATGGTTGGATTGCGGATGCGTGCAATAAAAATTGGAAGCTGTAAGCGGCTTTAAGAAGTTTTCTAATAGATCAATCCTTTCTTAATTATCTAAATGCTCTTGTTAGTGTTTCTCGCTTGTTTCCTTCATTTCCCTTCCTTTTATTAAATCGAAATACCGCTTTTAACTAAATGATTATAGTCATGTCTTCTATTGCCCGATTTCCGTTTCATTATCAATCGTATTACGTGAGGAAGTTTTATATATTGCCAGATTGAGCAGTTTTCATGTTTTTTAATCACTTATTTACAAAAAAATTGCAACATCATTAATTTTATATCAGTTTATGTTATCGCACATTTTAAATTTATTAAAATGAATACGAATTCAGAGTTGTTACAACTAACACACAAGGAAAAACTGCAAAAACGATTATCCGAATTGAGAATGTGTCTGTCTTGAACTCAGAAATAGACAGAAACAAGAAAAATCCATTACCACAACATAAATCAATGAACTCTAAATACGTATTTCGTCAAGTAAGTTGCCATCGTCCGTAGAACAATCTGAAAACAATAATGTTAAACGTAGTGTCTTTGGTTAAGGTACAACCTTCGAAGATATGCTCTTCATCAAATCGCTAGTTGGATAACACTAACGTTATGTTTATCACTATCTCTTTTTCAAATTGTTTTACTGAAGATAACAACTTAATTGCGAAATACGTATTCGGAGTTTTTTGGTTTATATTTGATTAGAGTTTTTTCTTGTTTCTGCTTGTTTGGAAAAAAGATTACTGAAGAAATGCTAGGATATATACGGGCATTATTATCCTTCTAAGTTAACTATTTGGACGTGATCGAAACTGCTTAAAAATTAACGAGCCATTGTTAATACGTTTTCAGAGAGCGACGTGTGAATAATCTTACTCTACTCTTCCAAGAAGTCCATATTCACCTGTTTTGCAGGAAAAATAACAAACAATTTTTACGGACTGTTAGGGATTGATTGCTAATTGATTATATGAACGAGGATAAAACAGGAGCGTATTTAAGTAAGTTTTATTTTTTGCCTCTTAAAGTGAAACAACTCGGACAATCGACATAAGATGTTTTGTTGCAAAAGTACTTAAGTTAAAACGTGAAAAAGCTGCTGTTAATGGAGTTGCTGGAAATTCGATTTTATTCTTCAATATTTGCAATTCACCTTTACAGTTCGAATATTTGAATTGAAATTCTCATTACTCTTTATTTATTGCAGTCAAGCCGAATGGTCGGTGCCGCATCATACCAAATTAAAATATACACAAATCTTCAACACGACAGATCGAACAAGAACTGGATATTTATCAGGTGCACAGGCAAGAAATGTGATGGTTCAGACGAAATTACCTCAGGCTACTCTAGCACAAATTTGGTAAAAAAAAAACAACAATATTTAATAAGTTTAAATGATAATAATAACAATACTTCCAGGGCACTCTCGGATATGGATGCCGATGGACGTTTAGGCTGTGAGGAGTTCGTTTTGGCCTTGCACCTCTGCGAACAAGCGGCCATAGGTATTTCGCCGCCGACAACGTTACCACCCGATCTCGTCCCTCCGTCATTCAGAAGGACACCTAGAACATCGTCCAGAACGGCGTCGGTATCGAGTCAAGGCAGTATACAATTAGATCAAGACGTTGCATCATCACTATCGCAAAGTAAATTTTATCAAGTTAGGTGTTCATGTAAAATGCTCAAAACTTATTTCACCTTTAGATACCTTCGAAGATAAAAGAAAAGAAAATTTCGAAAAAGGGCAAGCGGAATTAGAGAGAAGACGGAAGGCTCTTTTAGATCAACAGAGAAAAGAAGCAGAAGAACGAGAGAGAAAGGAAAGAGAAGAAATTGATAGGAGAGAGAAGGCTAGACAGGAAGCGGAGCGGAAAAGAATGGATGAGTTGGAGAAACAAATGCGCGAACAACAAGAAAAGGAAAGATTAATGGAAGAAGAGAGAAAACGCCAAGCAGAGCAACGAGAGGCTGCCAGGAGGTATGTACCTCAAAATATGCTTAAATTAGTTTTAAGAATTTTGCGTTAATTGAAATTTTCTGGAATTTAAAAAGGTTTAATTTTCTTCAAATTCCATTCTCTGTATGTAACTTTAGTTCTAATATAAAGTAGTTTTTAATTCATCTATTTTATTAGGTTTAATTTTTTCTAAATTTGTGCCAAATTGTCTTCAGGAACAGATTCTTAAGGCATTAAAAAAATAGGATTGGTGCAGGAGTCATTGGACTTTACTTTTCCAACGATACTGGTCGGGGTTACCAGTATCATTGAAAAAAGTAAGGCCGAACGACTCCTGCAGCATGAAATGCACACACACTCTATTTTGCCTGAATTGAATATTCTTGACATTGACAACATGTTTCAACAAGGCGATGCCACTTATCACACTGTCAAATATACAATTCACTTACTAAAAGAGTAGTTTAGTGAATTCAATTCTAGAAGTGCTCATGCGATTTAGCAACCCTAGACTTCTTTCTGTGGTATTTTTAATCATTAATTTACGCCAACAAACCAATAACATTGCAGATCAACATTGAACGTGACAGTCGACCTAATTTACTTGGAAAAGTCATGGAAAATTTTGTTTAACAGATTTGTCCCTGTCAGCGTTTCCGTGGAGGACACTTGAATGATATAGTGTTCCGTCAGTAATAGTATTAACTGTACTTTACACCGAACTAAATGATCTTAAATTTCGCATGGTATCTGTGTTTTATCTTACAAGCACAATGCGTTGTATTTAAGGAAAAATATTTTAGTATTAAAATAAGTTTTAAAGTATTTTATTTCACATTAAAAATATAAGTAATAAGAATGCAAATCCAAGACTCAGTTTTAATTACTGGCGGTATATCATAGTCTTACTGTCTTACGAAAGATTATATAGCATAATTTTGTTATCCAAGGATAATATGAATAACAAGATAAATATTTAATTTGGTTCTGGGGAAGAAAATGCGAACCGGTGAATTATCTCTTCTAAGTCAAAAAGAATTACTATACGAAACAGTCCAAATATTCTTTTACGCAGTTTTTAAAATTAAAATGTATTTTAAACTTGCCTCAAATCAAGAGGTTTATAATTTTACATTTTCCGTTTGTAGTATTGGTAACTTAACACTATAAATTATGCAGTGGCGGTTTTTGGTGACGCACGATGTAAGTTGCTGCACGAATGACACTGCCTTGAAAAATGTCGGACAATTTCGGTTGCGGCTACTCGCTTTTTTCTATATATGAAAGCTTAAACGAAGTAGTCTTAAAATTATGAATAAACCTGGACAAAGCAGAGGGAAAACGACATTACGTATTGCCATGAACAGTGAGTTCGAGCTTGAATGAATCACTATTCACACCAACTCAGTCCAGCTTAAATACTCAGTCGGTTACTTGCTTTAAATGGGACTGCTTTCCTCTCCGGGTTTCCAATGGAAAACGTGGAAAACACAATAATGTTAGTTAACTATTCTTATAAGGGCGCCACTCAAAACTTGTTTGAGAAAATATTTAATAAAGTCTTTAAGTTATTTAAATGCACAAAAGAAAAAGGTAGAATTCAAATACACAATGAAATTAAATGGAATTTTACTACAACATTAAAAAAAAGAAAAAAAAATGTCTTAGAAAGAAAAGAATCATACAGAAGAAAATCATACATCTTTAAATTCAATTATAAACGTTGACCTACCAATATTTCCATAATTTTAATATATTCCAAATATTTCTTATTATTCCTGCTATACATCAATATATCTACAGGTATCAACCCTTCTATAATCTTCACCAACCAAAAAGGATTTACATATCTCATTTTACCACGTTCAATATTATCATCATTTAACATCTTCTTCACCTCCTCTTCTACTTGTTGTTGTTGAATGTTTTTAGAGATTGGGTAATTTTTAATTTTAAAAGGTTTCGACTCATTTACCTCCAACGAATGTCGATAATTTCTGGCAATACTGGGAAATTTATTAACTAATTTTATATTATTCTTGATTATTGTTTTCACTTCTTCTTCATATTCTTCGACGCAGTCTAATTTTATTAAATCAATATCCTCGGGAACTTCAATTTCTCCCTCTTTCTCCATATCTTCTAATACCATCAATTCCATCTCTTCTTCCAATACCATACATTCCTTTTCTTCCATACCATCAACTTCTTCATCCATTTCCATATTATTTAATTCTTCCATATTATTTATATTTTCCATACAGTTTACTTTCTGCATATAATTTATCACTTTCTCCTCATCTTCAGCCTCCTGAATCCATTTCACCTTATTATTATTAATTATTATATTTTTCTTATTAACATCAATTATCGTATTAATTTTACCCAATAAATCAATTCCCAATATTCCATCTCTCCCTAAACCTTTCACTACTATAAACTCTCCAATAAACTTATTATTATCTATACTAAATTCGACGACATAAATTTTATGTAAATGGGATTTAAGTAAAACACTTATACTAATTTCCAGTATATATTACACTTTATTATATATATTAATAAATAGACGACATGTTTCGCTACGATGTAGCTTCTTCAGATCTTATATTACTACTGAGTAACTATTGAGTACTACTCAGTAGTAATATAAGATCTGAAGAAGCTACATCGTAGCGAAACATGTCTTCTATTTATTAATATATATATAATAAAGTGTAATATATACTGGAAATTAGTATAAGTGTTTTACTTAAATCCCATTTACATATAATGGATTTCCAGCAAGTATCGGCCGATTCAATTAAATAAAAAAAAAAAAAGACAAATTTTATTCACAACAGCTATAATCTTTTTGGTACCTGAAACTATTGTAATTTTACTAGTAGGTACAAATTTCTCTACTTTATTCTTAATTAAACATTCAACAACTCTCTCATCCAAAAACGACGTTTCACTTCCAGCGTCAATTAAACAATTACATTAACTTTTTCCTATTTTAATTTTAATATGTGGTAACACCGTATTAATTGCGCAATCCGACTTATTAAACAATGCATAACTTTCATACTTTTTGGTTGGCCTAATCAAAAATCTTGGCTACATGCAAGTTCTGATTTCTTTTTGTCATCAACTTTCACTTCCATTTCCTTTTGTTTTTTCATCATTATATCCATTTTTTTCTGTATTTGCACCAACATGTCCAGGAAAATATTTTCCCAGTTACTACCTTCATGTCCCCCTTCATGCATGGTACTAATTGGACCTATTCTCTTTTTTGCTTCCTCAACGAGTTGCTCACTTCTTTGTTGTACTTCAACGATACCTTCCATTTTTATATTGTGCTTTAATTTACTTTCCAAAACTGCTTTTGTTCGCCCCACGCTTGGATATGCCTAAATTGTGCTATGAATAGTGAGTTCAAGCTTGAATGAATCACTATTCACACCAACTCAGTCCAGCTTAAATATTCAGTCGGTTACTTGCTTTAAATGGGACTGCTTTCCTCTCCGGGTTTCCAATGGAAAACGTGGAAAACACAATAATGTTAGTTAACTATTCTTATAAGGGCGCCACTCAAAACTTGTTTGAGAAAATATTTAAAAAGTCTTTAAGTTATTTAAATGCACAATTGAAAAAGATAGAATAAATACACAATGAAATTAAATGGAATTTTATTACAACATTAAAAAAAAGAAAAACAAAATGTCTATAAAATATAAAGACCAATATTGCATGAGGCAAAAATATTATATGAGTATTGACTAGGCCATATAATCAAAACACCTTAATGACTCCGATCAAAATTACAACTAATAAATTACAAAGAAGTGTTCTAAATTTATCCCACAATATAAAATGTAAACAACAAAATGTGACAGACCGATCTAACCTCTACGCATGTGTGAGATACCACATGTACAAAAACTATATGCCCTTGACACCAACGTGCAAAATTTTATCGTTAAAGAAACTTTTTTACTTAGAAATTTTTAAAATACATTCTTTGTCATCTAATACAACTATTAAGATTAAATATAGAAGTTCATACAAACAATAATACAATAAAGTGCGTACAATAAAGAAATATTAATATAATAAAAATTTAACTTACGAAAAAATATATTTTTTCTCAATACACGAGACACACACCTCGAGTAAAATTTAATTAAATCAAAATCACGAAGTATACAACCTCGTATAAATTCGATAATAAGTAAAGCAATCAACCACAATGAATTCAAAAACAAAAACCGTAATTAATTTGAAATTAATAGATAAAAAGTTTATCTACAAATATGCAAACACCTTACTCGGGTATCTAGACGTGTCTAAAGAATCGTGGCAAATCGACAAACTACCACAAAAATCAAAAACAAGTCAAAATAAAATCAATGTTCATAAAATAAAATCATACACTGTATTAGAAAAACACTATAAAAATAATATTTTTCAAAAATGTTCACTAAATGTTTGCAGGGAAAAATCCACTGCAGTATGTTACATGTTGTACACATAACAATCCATACAAATAAATATTTTATTTCCACAAACAAAATTTCTGTAAAATACCGCTTTTAAATTGAATGCTTCTATTGTATTGTGATACATCAATATTCGGGTACGTAATCGAATTGAATGATTCTACTGTGCCCTAGATTACGAGTCATATAACAACACATTTTACAGAAATTCCATTTGTGAGAAAATCATACATTTATCCAAATTGCTACATGTACACAAGATAGATACAATAATGTCGTGTCGTATATCCTTTCGTTAGTTATGAATTTATATTTTATGGGCAAATTAGTTTTATCAGTGAGTTCAGTGCTTATTGAATATAAAAAAAAAACAATAATGTATTTGTAGGGAAATGGAAAGACAACGACAATTAGAATGGGAAAAACAACGCCTGCAAGAACTACAACACCAACGCCAAAGAGAACAAGAAAACGTTCTCAAATTAAAAGCAAAAAATCAGAGTCTCACTATCGAACTGTCTTCGCTCAACGATCAAGTTAAGGAATTGTCCCAGAAAATATGCGATACTAGAGTTGGCGTATCTAATGTAAAAGCGACTATTGACGGTATGCGTTCGACTAGGGACACGCAAATGCAAGAAATGTCACAATTAAAGAATAAACTTAAAGAACAAAACGCCAAACTCCTCGCTCTATCACAAGAAAAGACGAAACTCGAAGCCAAAAATAGGATGAACACACAAATGAACGAAACCGAACAGATGAAACAGGCGTACGAAAACAAGGAGATCACTATAAAAAATCTAAAAGAGAAAGTGGACGACATGCAGAAAGAAATTGACGGTAAGATGACGGATATTGAAAATAATAACTCGCATCTGAGCGATTTGAAGACTCAATTGGCCGAATTGGTTAACGAATGTGAAAGTTTGTATACTGTTTATGAGGAAAAACGAAGTAAAGTGTTGGAAATGAAGAATGTTAATAAGACCTTAGATTATAATACTGCTTGGAAGGATAGTGGCGGTGGTTGGGGTGATGCGCCTACCGATTGGCCTGTGGATAATTGGGCTGCCGATACCAGTGTAACTACAACGACGACCACAACTGTTGGCCATACTACAACGATGGCCGGTGCTGTAAAATATAGAGCTTTGTACGCATTTGAAGGTCGAAATTCGGACGAGATATCGTTTCAACCAGGCGATATTATTATGGTGAGTGTTATTGTAATTTATAGGATTATTTTCTTATTACCGACTCTAAATCATTGATAATCTAGAACATGAAAACAAGAAATGTTTTACAACTTCAAACAGTAGTTGATTTATAAGTAAATGTAGTCATTAACACTTTAAAATGCTTTGTCATGTAGTTACGATATGGTTACTTTATATATATATATATATATACGAAAAAATGTGTGAAAAAAATCCATTCGGAATGTGCAGATACCGGTATTTCATAGTTTTCACTAATCATCAGTACACATCCGGAAATAGACATAACTTTCATTTCTATGCTGAGTGTATATATACGAATTATGAAAACCGCAATGTAAATGAGAATTAATAACTATTAAATTTCCACATTACATGCAATTGCCGCTATAACTTGTATTAATTTCTACAAATGACAAAGTCACATTTGCTTAAGAATGCAGACACAACAGGTGGCGACGCTAACCGTCCAGGTTGTCCGGGCAAATGAAAAAATGTGTGAAAGTCATATCCATTCGGAATGTGCAGATACCGGTATTTCATAGTTTTTACTAATCATCAGTACACATTAGAGATTTAGTTTAACATCAATTTGCAAGATACTATAGGTGGCGTAAACTACACATCTATCACTTAATAAATTAATAATTTATTAGAGTAAAATATATAACGTGGACGTTTATAAAAACGGCTTCTGCGCACCCACTCCTTTCGCCATCTTATTTGGCGCTTGCTATATCTATATAAACAAACATCTTCCATACTAATCAGAATATTGGATTTTTAATAATTTATACTAACAGGTATCTAAAACGTTATACTAGTTACAAATTTATAAATGCTTAATTTTAAAACAAAACGTCACTGTATCTGTTAAATTCCAAATTTTCCACCGGTATGAAAATAGCAACAAAGCTCCACCTAAAGAACTGTTAAGGAGTCTGCTAGTGTATATAAATCAACAAAGGTGCACGCCGCCCTTTACTCGAATGAACCTCTACTAATCAAACATAGAAAGAAGTATAATGAATTAACATATTTTTTATTTATTTGTCGTTTAATAATTAAAAACTTGTATATAGGGCTACTATAGATTTTATTGACATAATTCAGATTTTTGAGGCTCTATGTATGACGTAGAAGAGGAGAAACTGGTGTAACTTAGTACCTAGGTTTGCTATTCTTAAAAACAGGTATTTACCATGTAGGGGAGGGGCTTTACGTGTGCTCTCACCAGATGGCATGTCAAACGTCGTGTGCGGCGCATTCATGATGCATTTGCTAGAAACTTGGTCATAGTAAGATTCTTCAAGTATATGGCAATGAGCTTTATGGGTGATACACAAATTAAGAATGGCTTTAGGTCATTTAAAAGCACGTCAGAGTCGGAGCAACATCAAGATGATGTTCACTGTTTTCTTCGAACAGGAAGCTGCTGTTCATAACAAGTACGCTCCAAAACGTCAAACGGTGAACAAAGAGTATTACCAAGACGTTTTGAAACGATTACGAGACGCAGTAAGAAGGAAATGGCCAGATTTATGGATAAGTGACGAATGGGTGCTTAGCCACGATAAAAGGTACCTTCTCATTCATCGCAACATATCCTGCAATTTCTTACAAAGCAGGAGCTCCCTGCGACTTCTGGTTGTTCCCCAAATTGAAATATCTTATGAAGAAGAATATTGCACGACATAGAGGAAATAAAAAGGAATGCGACGAAGCAGTTTTTAGATATTCCGAAAGCTGAATTTAAGAAGTGTTTCGTGTTTTCCGAACGTTAGAGTTATTTAGGTGGAAGCTACTATTTATTATTGCAGTGCCATTGGTGACATGCATTGAAGCTTAAATAATTTTTCCTGTATCTGCTTCACATAACACATGTGCAGCTTTTTAAAGTGTTTAGTTTTTCATATTTCTTAGCTTAAATCTAATAATTTCATACTTTACGTAAAGGATGTCAGTCAAAACGAAATACAGTTCTATTTCTTATTACTATAAATATTAGCCCTTCTGGTTTGTATTTATAGAAATATGGATTATGGATTAATTATAGGTGCCATTAGAACAAACCGGTGAACCCGGATGGTTAGCTGGTGAACTCAGAGGTCAAACTGGATGGTTTCCTGAATCCTATGTGGAGCCGGTGGATGGTGTTGGAATAAGAGGTTCTACCGTACCAGAACCGGCGCCCTCATATATAGAAGAATTAGAAAATAAAAGACTCGAGTAATCTAAATGTTAAAAAGAAATAATCTTGTTTATTGTTAATCTGTTTATTTTTACAGAGGCATAGTCGAAGTTCCTGAAACGATACCTGAAGCGGCTGAGCCGATCCAACAAACAGATTCCCAAATAAATCAGACAAATTCGCTGGATATTCCCGAAAGTGAAATAGAATATTACATAGCAAATTATCCCTATCAGTCTGTGGAACAAGGGGATTTGACGTTTAACGCCGGTGAAATTATTTCGGTTTTGAAAAAGGAAGGCGATTGGTGGACTGGGAAGATGGGCGATAGGACCGGTATATTTCCCAGTAACTACGTTCAGAAAGTGGACACCGTAAGTGAAATAATTTTACCTTTAATTTCTTTATGTTGTTTTTATGTGATTTAATTCATGACGTGTGCTACTAATTTTTGATAATCAGAATGCTACTACTAACAACGTGTCGGCGACAGCTTCAGTTACAACTGAACAGAATCAGAAAGATGCCGTTCCAATACAACAGGAACTAGTGCAAGATGCAAATGCGCAAATGGACAGCGAGGTCTGCCAAATTAATGAGAATAAAGAGAGTGAAAAACCAGATTTCACTTCCATGAGTGCTAATTCGCAGGTAGGCAATGTAATAATAAATATAATCTTTATCGTAAGCATATTATTGTGCATTCAATGTTTCAATCTGTAACTAAATACAAACGGATCCATAAATGCTACTAACTGCCGTCCACAGGTACTATGTTGTCTATTAGAGTGTACATTTTTGTTCACAGTACCGCATAAAATGGTAATTCATGTTACATGTTAGCTAGTTTTTTGAAAACGTTGTGTTATTTTTGAATATATTTTTATCTCGGCATCAACTAAAGGGTGCGGCATCTTGTGCTTCGTTTTTGAACTAGCGGTTATTGCGCCCCTCATAGCTCTACTGTCGTCTATCAAGTGACAGAAATTCGGTATTATATATCCGATGAACGAAATGAGTCGATATACGGTTGATAAAAGTTGGGTAATATTGAAAACTTATTTTTAATATAGTAGTTAGTTGCTGAAAATTGCTTGCACAATTTGGTAGAAATAAAGCGCCAACTGAGAATGGTGTAAGGAAATTTGTGAAGAAAATTAGTTCGACTGGCATGTTAATAGATAATACACACGTTACGCATCTCCGTCCAGCTCGTTCGATGGAAAATATTGCTGAAAGTGTGGGTCAACATCCGAGCACCTCCACCTGCCATCTTTCACAAGAATTTAGCATCAGCGATTGGACTGTGCCAAGAATTTTGCACGAAGACCTCGGTATGAAGGCCTACAAAGTCCAATTGGTACAAGAATTATAGAATGAATAGACAGTGAATGAATAGACAGAGAATAGACAGTGGACCATCTATTGCGTTTCCGCTTCGCTGAATCGCTAATCGGTTGGTTACCAAAAAATAATCTTTTCCGACGAACCTCATTTTCACCTCCGAGATTATGTGAATAAGCAAAATTGCAGTATTTAGGGCACAGAAAATCCACACGTGATAATTGTAATGCCAATGCACCCAAAACGAGTGATTGTATGGTGTGGAATATGGTCCAAAAGCATCATAGGACCATTTTTCTTTGAAAATGAGCAAGAGACCGCACTAAAAGTCAATGGCAATCGTTATCGTGCCATGTTAGCTGACTTTTTCTTCCCTACGATTGAAAAGAAAGACGTTTGGTTTCAACAAAATGGTGCCACTGCCCACACAGCCAACGCTACTATCGACGTTTTGCGCCCTAACTCCGAAAATCGCATTATCAGCCAAAATGACGATGTTAACTGTGTTAACTACGGCGCACGCAGACGCAGCGATGGCGTCTGAAGTTGATCAAAATCAAAACGACGGTAGTCGTATCGCACAATAGTCTGGGAGCTTCTATTTATCGTGTATGCCGTTAGTCAGTGAGAGGGGTATGGGTGACTAAATTAAAAGATGGTAGATAGCGCCACTCCGTTTTGTTTATGAAAGCTCAGTCTGTAAACGGAGAAAAGGGATTGCACGATCTCAGGCGCATGCGCATGCAGACTACAAAAATGCAAGCTCTAATTACAAAACGAAACGACAAAATATCTGCAACCTGAAAATAAATGTTCAAACTCCAACTTGCTAAAGATCGAAAGAAAAAATAAACGAAGGTAAAGAAAAAGGCTCGAAAAGAATAAAACAAAAATTCTGTTCAAAATAGTAAAAGGAAGAAACATACAGTCTGAATATATGTTGTCACACTGCCTATATGATAATATGAAATTTCGAACAATATGCAAATTAAAGGCTGATATAATTGAATGAAAATAAGCTACCAAAATATGTATGAGTATAAAGAAAAACATTAAGATAAATTTCAACAGTATAATGATTAATTCCGCAATAAAACAAAAGGACATCAAGTCTAGATTACAGATTAATTAAATGAATTAGTCTTTTCTATGGTATCAATGAGAAAACCTTATAGTATAGTAATTAAGCAATTATACTAATAATAAAATTGTTTTACGTATATTTCAAATAAAATTTTAAATCAGTAAATTTTATATTGTAACACGTGCATTTGCACGACTTGCAGACCGGGTTTTTGTGTTGTATATGCCGTCGTCGGCTGATACAGATGTCCGCCCAAACCAAAAAGGTTACACTGCCGAAAAATCCCACGATATAATATATATATAATCTAAAACCCCCTTCTACCTTTAATGGTGTAGGGTATAGTGTCTAATTTTTTAACAAATTTTCTCCACTCTTTTCTATTTCGAGCCATCACAGTAGCCTCCTTCCAGGTTTTGCCTCTGTCCGTCAGTATTTCAGCTACCATCTTATTCCATGTCTTTCTTGACCTCCCTCTTTTTGTGTTCTTCTGTATTTTGACTTGCCATATTTTTTTAACTGGTCTTTCTTCGTTCATTCTCTGTAGATGTCCCCACCAAGATAATTGTCTTCTATGAATCTATGTATGGACTGTATGTCAAGGTCTCTTCTTATATCTACACTTTTAATCCTATCTTTCTTTGACACTCCTCGTACTCTTCTCAAGAACCTCATTTCTACTGCTTGTATTCTACTCCTTTGTTGTTCTGTTAGTGTCCAAGATTCTCAGGCAAAAGTCAACACTGGTCTGTATATTGTTTTAAAAATATTTAGTTTTGTCTGTTTCGATATTTCTGTTTTGTTTATAAACTTAGAGTTCATTGCATAATATAGCTTATTGGCTTTTTGTACTCTATCATTAATATCTATCTCCTGTGTGCCTGTCCTCTCTATGGTTACTCCTAGGTATTGGAAATGATCTACCTGTTCTATTTCCTTTCCATCTAGTTCTATTATAATGTATAGAATTCACGGTTGGCTCTTGGTGAAACATGATTAATAATTTACTAAATAAAACACTTGGTATATTTGTTTCACAAAATGTATTTAAAATATATCTGACATATGTTTCGACTTATACAGTCATTCTCAAAGAGTCATGTAAACTGACTTACATGACTCTTTGAGAATGACTGTATAAGTCGAAACATATGTCAGATATATTTTAAATACATTTTGTGAAACAAATATACCAAGTGTTTTATTTAGTAAATTATCTAGTTCTATATTAAGATTTTCTCGGTTCACTCCAATCATCATTACTTTCATCTTCGTTTTATTAATTCTCATTCTACTTTCCTTCATTATTCTGTTCCAGACATTTAAGTTTATTTGTAGGTCCTTTTCGTTTTTAGCCAATATCACGACATCATCTGCAAATGCTCCTTCGGTTATTCGTACCTTTTGCAGTCGTAAATAACCTACATCCAGTTTTTTTGTTAGTGGTTTGCATCTCTTAATTATCTCATCCATGAACACTATGAACAGCAACGGACTTAAACTTCCTCCTTGTCTCAATCCTATAGTTGTCGTGAATGTTTCTGATATCATATTGTTTTTTATAATTGCATTTATGTTATTTTGATATATCTTTTGTGTCAATCTTAAAATTTTTCCACTGATACCTCTTTCGCTTAACACTTTCCATAGTTCCTATCGTGGGACCGTGTCAAATGCTTTCTTAAGGTCTATGAATGCCATATATGTATATATATATATATATATATATATATATATATATATATATATATTTAATTTCTGTTGAGTTGATTTTTCGATGATTTGTTTTATTGCAAACACATGATCTTGAGTGCTTCTTCCGCTTCTAAACCCACTTTGTGATTCCTCTAATGTTTTTTATATTTTCGTTCTAATCCTTTTTTCTATTATTTTTGCCAATATTTTTACAGTAACGTTTAGTAACGTAATACCTCGGTAGTTATTACACTCCTTCATATCTCCTTTTTTGCATATAGGTACAATCAACGCTTTCTTCCACTCCTTTGGTATACAGACTGTCCCGTAAAAAACGCCAACATTCATAATTCCGTTATTTATTGTCCGGTTTTATTTAAACAAAAAGTAAATTTAATAGCATCAAAAACACTATAAGATAGCAGTGTTTTATTTGTTTTCAATTGTTTTCATTAATGTCAAACGACAGTCAAGTTTTTTATTTTAAATGGCAACATATATATTTTTGGCTATATTCGGATTGTATTTTTTTTTCTCAATTCAACGATGTATACCATGTTTATTTTTGATAAACGTTTATTGCAAAAAAAAAACTTTATAAATTTCATCTTTGTCTTCCATTATTTATAAATATTCGAATGTGACATGAAACATTTGAACTGTAAGTATTATAAATATTATTATAAGAAACAAAATACTTTACAATAAATGTTGAAATTGCCCGCCACCTTGTTTAACACATATCGCACATCTCCTAATAATAAAAAATAAAAAAAAAACTTTATAAATTTCATCTTTCATTATAGTAGACTTGGCCCAGTCCACTAGCATTATGTCAATGTGCCTTAAGTGTCAGTTTGACTTTATTAAGTTGAATTAACGGACATGTTACAAGTGTTCTTTGAATGTAATAAAAATCGCCTTCAAGCAGTTCGTCGGTACAGTGCTCGTTTTCCGGACAGAGAAGTTCCAGGTTCGAAAATATTTCAGAGAATTGAAAAGAATTTAAGAAATTATGGATCATTTACCAAACCAAAAACACAAAAACGGAAATTCTCCGAAGATAAGGAATTAGATGTTCTTCTTGCAGTACAGCAAAATTCACGAACATCGATTCGCGAAATTGCACATAATATTGGGGTATCAAAAACTACAGTTCATGGTATTTTAAGAAAACACAAACTTAAACCGTACATAGCTCGAAAAGTTCATGCATTAGAACAAAATGATCCTGGCCGAAGAATCCAGTTTTGTCGTTTTTATTTAAATGCATTAGAACAAGACCCGAATTTTTACAGAAGGATAATTTGGTCTGATGAATGCACTTTTAGCAACAACGGTATTTTTAATAGAAACATACATCGACAGTGGAGTGCAGACAATCCGAGATTTGTAATTGAAAATAATTTTCAAAGACGTTTCAACGTAAATGTTTGGTGTGGCATTTTAGGTGATCAATTAATTGGGCCATTTTTCATAGATGGTTGCTTAAATCAAGAAAAATACTACACTTTATTACACGAAAATCTCCAAAACTTTTTAGATGAATTACCTTTGGCAAATTTAAATAGAATATTTTTTCAACAAGATGGGGCTCCCGCGCACAACGCCAGAGTAATAACTGATTTGTTGAACACCCAATTTGGAAATAGGTGGATAGGAGCATCCGGTCCTATCGAGTGGCCTGCGCGTTCACCGGATCTTACGCCCCTCGATTTTTGGTTGTGGGCTTATCTACAAGATCGAGTTTATTTAACAACTCCAGAAAATGTTGACATTTTAAGACAAAGAATTATTAACACTTGTCAAGAAGTACCTGCCGCTTGTCTTTTAAATGCGACCTTTGGTGTAATTAGGAGATGTGCGATATGTGTTGAACAAGGTGGCGGGCAATTTCAACATTTATTGTAAAGTGTTTTGTTTCTTATAATAATATTTATAATACTTACATTTCCAATGTTTCATGACACATTCGAATATTTATAAATAATGGAAGACAAAGATGAAATTTATAAAGTTTTTTTTTGCAATAAACGTTTATCAAAAATAAACATGTTATACATCGTTGAATTCAGAAAAAAAAAACTAATCCGAATATAGCCAAAAATATATATGTTGCCATTTAAAATAAAAAACTTGACTGTCGTTTGACATTAATGAAAACAATTGAAAACAAATAAAACACTGCTATCTTATAGTGTTTTTGATGCTATTAAATTTACTTTTTGTTTAAATAAAACCGGACAATAAATAACGGAATTATGAATGTTGGCGTTTTTTACGGGACAGTCTGTATATTCTTCTGTCCATATCCTGTTATAGATGTATAACAACATATCTTTGCCTTTATGTCCTACATTCTTAATCATTTCTAACGTTATCTTATACGAGCCTGGTGCTTTTCCATTACTCAGTTCTTGGAATACTTCCTCCAATTCTCGTTTGCTTATTTCCTCCTCTGTATCTTCTTCTACTTCCTCATCTTGCTCAGGTTCTTTGGTATGTTGTCTGTCGTTCAATAGCTCCCGGTAATGTTCTCTCGATCTCTCCATAATTTCCTTTTCATGCGTTAGTATTTCACCGTTTTTGTTTTTAATTAACTGCATATTTTGTTTCTTTTCTGTCCTTTATGTTTTTAGTGCTCTATAGAATAGTTTCTGGTTTCCCTTGCAATCTCTTTCTATTTTTTCCCCAAACTTTTCCCAGTGTTTCTTTTTAGATTCTGTTATTAGGTTCTTAGTTCTTTCTCTTTCTTTCTTATATACATAATATTGACTTTCCGTTTTATTTGCTAAGTAGTTTTTCCATGTTTTTTTCTTGATTCGTATTGATTTTTAATCTCTTCTGTCCACCACGGTGTTTGTTTTCTATTGTTGTTGTAATTTACTCCACATATCTCTCTTGCCGTATCCAATATTGTATTTTTAAAACAATTCCAGGTATCTTCTATATTCAGGTTTTGAGCTTCTATATTATTACTTGTCAATTCCTTATTTATTTTTCGTTCGTATTCCTTTGCGATTTCTTTTTCTCTCAATTTGTAAGACCTGATGGAGTTGTGTTGTATCTTACTCGTCCCTGTGGTACTTTGCTGATTGTGAATTTCTTTCTTTTCATTAATTTTAGAAATTACAACATAATGGTCACTGGCGATTTCGGGTCCTCTTCTTACTTTGGTGTCCATTATTATTTTTCTGAACCTTTTTTCTATTACTACGTAGTCAATTATGGATTTCTCCTTTCTGCTTTCCACCTCGCGTGTGTATTTATGCATATCTTTGTGTTGGTAACATGTATTTGTTATTATCAGGTCATTTATTAAGCAAAAATCAAGCATTCTGTTTCCATTATTGTTTCTACTTATTTCTCCGTATTTCCCAATGACTGTTTTATACTTTCCATCTTGTAAACCAACTCTACTATTGAAGTCTCCCTATCAAAATTATTCTTCCTTTAGCTTGTTCAGTGATTACTGTTAATTCGTCCCAAAATGTATCTTTATTTATTTTTTTATCATCTTCGTTTGGCCCATAAACGATTATTATCATATCTATTTGATTAGTATTTTTATTTTTCATTTCCACTATTATTAGTATACGTTCCGACCATGCATTCCAATTCTGTATATATGTGTTTCTCGTTTTCTATGTATTAGGCACCCCACTCCCGCTGCTGCTCTTTCCTCTTTTTTAACTCCGCTGTATATGAGTATAATATTATTTTTTGCAAGTTTTACTAGTCCTATTCCTTTTTTCTTCGTCTCTGTTATCCCCAGTATGTCTACTCCCAGCTCCTCAAATTCATTTTCCAGTTCTACTTCTTTTCTTGTAATACTCCTAATATTCCATGTCGCTATTTTCCATATATAATTCTGTTCTTTCCGTTCTTCTTTGTTTCCTTTACAAGATCTTTTATTTCGTGTACCTTTTCTTTGCCGGGTCATTTCCTGTGTGTCATTTATATTTTTTTTATTATTAGTTTTTTGGCCTGTCTATTTTCTTCCTGGAGTTTTCCAGCTTTTCTGTCTCTCTGTTCCAATACCATATTAGCCGTTTGAACCCCCCACTTTAGTCGTTTTTCCTCTATCATGTTCATCTCTTGCAATTTTTCTTATTTTTGTCTGGATCTCTCTTTCTTCTTTTGTCATATCGTCATTTATATATATTTTTTCTTTATGGGTTTGCAACTTACTCTTGTTTCTCATGACTGCAATTTTATCTGCCTTATTGTTAAGTTCAATCAAACATGTCTTTTCTCCTATTTTTCTAGCCGCTTCTGTTTTTATTGAGACTCCTAATTCTCTTTCTAAAAATATTTCCATTTCTTCTTTTAGTTTTCTGGGGTTATTTACATTTACTTGCAGTCCCTGAATTACTATGTTTTTCTTCTTTTATGTCTTTAATCTTTCAATTTTTCTGTTTGCTTCGCTTACCATCTTTCTCAGGTTGTCTATTTCTTGCATAGCTTTCTCGTTTATGTCCTTAAGTTGTTTTATATCATTCTTAAATTCTTTTTGTTCATTGCTAAGTTTTCTTATTTCTTCTTGTAGTATTTTCGTCTCCTCCTTGTTTGTAGATTGCTCTTCTTTTATTTCTTTTACGTCGCTTGTCATGCTCTTAAGTAGTATCATAATTTCCTTCATCTGTTCCATCATAATGTCTTTTGGCATTTCTCCTTTGGTCGGCGTTCTGCATGTTTTTTTTGTTCTTTTAAATAACTCCTCTCTGTCATCTATCTTCCTTTTTCCCTCGTCTGTTAGGTGTTCATCCGAACTCATCATTAGTTAGTTATCTTTCGTAGTACTAACACAGGCTCTGTATAATTTATTATTATATTTTATTATTCTTATGTTTAGTCTGGTTTTATTTTATTAATTATTAATTATATTCGTAGTTAACTTCCGAATCTATTAGTATTTTTATCGTTTTATTTATATTGCACGATATAATACATTTAGAATATTCTTTTAGAGAAATAAAATATATAAGTGGTAAGAACAGATTAGAAAAATATTACGTTAAAATTTAATATTTATAAAGCAGATAAAGTTGAATCAAATTAAAAACGGGTTATAGTAACTGCAAATATGTATATCCAATTATAATATTAACTTACGAAACGTTACTAAAAATTTTAATATGAACAGAAGTAATTTAAAACTCGAAAGAGAATATAAGATTTTTTTAAATCTTCAAAGCGGTATTTAGAGAGACACGATTTATACAAAAAAAAACATACGAGTTCACGTATCGTCCTTTGATAGCGGAGATTCCAGGATATGTTGATTCGTCGGTAATTGATTCGTAGTTGAGATAAAGGTGTCTGGGGCCTTGATTACGACTTTCATATGGCTTGCAGATGGTCCGTAATTACGTCCAAGAATTGCCGTCCAAAAAAACTGGCCGCATAGGAGCTGCAAATTAACTCCTTTCGATTATTATTTGTGAGGAGCTGTTAGGGACAGATGTTATGCCGGTCATCCAGAGACGATTGAGGCTTTGAAAGACGAAATTAAATTGGTTCTCTCAAACGATTGAAAATGTACTGAAAAATTGGGTCGACAGAATTGGCTACTGCAAAGCCAGCCGAGACCATTTAAATGAAATAATATTCCATTCTTAATCGGAAGGTATACTCTCGAAAATGAAGTATAAATCATTTGAAAATATTTGTTGCATTTTCATTTAATATGCATTTTTAAAACGAACTCACAGTTACCATATCCGTTATTTGTTCCATGTCCATGGGACTTAAAAGTACGAAGTCTATAAATAACTAAGCTAACATAAATAAGTTTATTTCTCTAGGGAATGGAATATGATCGTGAACCTTTTCTAATTATTTTAATAAAACAATAAAACTCTCAGAAGTAATTGACGAGTCAAACTAGTAACTGTTATTGTTTTTAGCAACACAATTACGCGACTTAAGACTCGTAAAACGAACTAATTCACGATTTTGAAAAATTATTGCTTCGGTCTTTACTTCTTATATGAGCTGTTGAACTAGTTTTCCTTTAATGGTATCAGTTATTATTGTTTATTTCGAATTTGTAGGAATTATATTATTTGTAGTGTTTTGATATTATTTTCCGTCTTTCTTCGTTTTGATTATTGTTAGCAGCATATATCTATAAGTCCTGATATCCAAGCATTTCGGCAATACACCCTCGTCAATATTTTTTAACTCTTTCGTTTAAGGGATAAAATCTCTTATAATGAGATTGAACGAAAAAAATCGTTTAAAACACGATCCAGTATTAACATCTCCGAAGGTCAATGTATATCCAAAGAAAATCATGCTTTGCGCTTGATTGAATTGGAAAGAAATTCTGCATGGGCTTCTTGACCAGAACTTGGCAAGAAAAAAGGCGTACATAGTCTTTCGTCACGACAATGCGTGCTTCTTTGCAAACATGGCAAAAAGTGCTTCAACTTGGTTGGGGTGTGTCACCTAATACGTAATATATCTCGATATTACTCCCTTTGATTATCATTTATTCTGCTCTTTACAACATTTACTTAATGCAAAACTTTGATAATTCAGAAGCGTTTGAAAATGTATTTGGAGCATTTTTTTTTTGCGGAAAGCCCCAAGAGATATCAAGTATAGTGCTGCTTCCGTTATTTTTAATTGATGATAATAAATTGTTCAATCTGTTTACGAAATTTTCTGTAAAAATCGTTATGAGTTTTTCGAACAATCTAATAGATATGAATTATTATCCAATCTTAATGTCAATGCATGAAATTGAATATGATACATTCCACTGAACAAAATTAAGATTATCTCTAAAACATGATGTTCTAAGAAATTGAACAGACCATTAGACGTGGGCGTGGAGGTGCGGGGTTACAAAAAAATTGCCGGTTTTGTATTAAAGCGCCTTTTTGTTATAGCCTGTCCATATTTCCAACGCAGGTATCGAGAAAACTTGCTAATGAGGTAACGAACTGTATTAGGAGAAATTATATTTTCTTAGTAGAAAAGTAATGACGTTTAGTTATCAAATTAATAAAAAAACGGCCGCTTTATCAAGACATCGGTTGGATTCTGCATCACGACAATGCTCCGGCCCACAGATCAGCGATTTGTGAAAGAACAGTCGAAGAATTGGGGGTGGAAATTATGGTTTACCCTCCATACTCAGATAACCTTGCTCCATGTAACTTCCATTTGATTCTTGAAGTCAAAAATTGAGAATTGAGAGGTCGAAAATTTGAGTCGAATTTAGAGCTGAAAAATGGTTTCTCAGATGTTTATGTCAAGTGGACAAAACGATGGGACAAGTGTATTGAACAAAATGGAGAGTATTTTGAAGGATAGTTGTTAAAGTTTTCTAAATAAATATTTCAGTTTTGTACTACACCACCAGTCTCGTTATTTTCTGATATTTCCTCCTACTTTATTCATATAAAAACTAGGAGTGCTCGTATATTTTAAATTAATTCAAGTGGTAGACTGTTTATTGATAAAAACATGATTTTTAAACATTAACTCGTTAGACTTCGATTGGAATATCAATAAATATTGATATGACATATACAAATTAAAATAAAGCTTTTAATTTGATAAATGTAGATTCAGATAACGCCTGAACGGATGGTATGAGATAAACGAGATTTATTGCTTATTTACCGGGTTTTTCCCAAACATAAATTCATGACACTCTAATAGACAATATTGAATTTGATCGAAAAAAAAAGAATATCGACAGCGCTCATTTTACGTACGCAGTTAACTACTTTCGCACATGTTCATTTGCTGTACGAACATACCAAATATCCATACGAAGTTACAGATCTACTTTGTCTGTTTTACATTTATGCATGTCAGGTTTCTCAAATTAAAAGATGAAAATAATAAATACTGATTAAAATCATTTATTTTTGTTGTAGATAATAATGTAACGAAATAATAGATAACTTAATTCTTCTTTGCTTGTTTTAGGAACTTATACATAGTTAATTGTGTTGTAGTGTTTTTTTCCTCTCCTGATACAGGGTTTTATAGCATAATGCAGGCACGGCTCGTGATGGCGTAATGTGGGGGTACGTACAATGATGCGAGTGCTTCGTGTATTCTCGTGTACTAACTGTAGCGTTTTCTTAGTAAACACCGAAAACACACGAGGCACTCGCATCATTGTACGTGCCCCCACAGTACATCATCGCGAGCCGCGCCTGGCATAATGTGCTGTCGCGAAGAATGCGAATTACGTATATGCTTCCTTCACTCTTTAAATCAAAATTTTCTACTAGATCAACATCTTCCACCTTACTTAAAATTTCACTTATTGTTTGTAGTTTTATTTCTTTTGGAAATAAGTTTTCTAGGGCTCCGTCTTCATGGTCTATTATTGTAATTTGTTCCTGCAGTTGAATTCAATCAAAGCCTGTAAGCTCTTCTGAATGAGTCGCTATTAAGTCAATAATATCTTCGTTGTCATCAGTTCAGGTCTCCTTCGCATTACCACAACTGCATCTATAATTTCACCTTGAGTTTCTGTCTTATTCTTATCATCAGAAACAAACTGAGAACACAAGTTCTTCCACGATCTATTCATAGTTGTATTTTTTATTTCAATCCAACTCGTGCCAATATTTCGTACCACAGAAGGAATATTGTAACCTTTCCAATAACTTTTTATATTTACACCTTGTTCTTTATCGATAGCTTTTATCATTTCTGGCGGCATAGTAGTCCTCAAATATTATTTTTTGAAAGTTGCAAAGACAGTTTGATCCATAATCTGAAGTAAATAAGTTTGGCGGTAAATAAACAACTTTTATATTAGGACACAGTTTATCTAACGTTACAGGATGGGCTCAGCGCATTGTCTAAAATTAACAAGGCTTTAAAAGTTAAATTAGTTTTGGAACAATAATTTCGCACTGATGGTACAAAATGATTTTTGAACCAATCCTTAAGTAAAGAAACAGTAACACCTCTGCGGTTAGATTTCCAAATTACTGGCAATAAAGATTTCGCAGTTCCCCTAAATGTTTTAAGATTTTCACTATGGTATACTAGCATAGGCTTCAGTTTACAACCCCTTGCGTAATAGTAATGTAAGGCTTTGGATACTTTATATCCCCTCGTCAACAGATATGTACAGTTAGTTGCATAGAATTATAGGATAACCAAAGTAACACCATTTTTTAGCTGTTTAAAACTGAATTCTTATCTGTCCATTATAAAATTCTATAATTTAATTTATTTGTTGTGTAAATCAAAAACAAAATTTTATTTATTAAAGTTGTTTTCCTCAACATATATCCACATCGTCCTGAATAGATAACAATAAGATTGATGTTTTAAGAAAAATATTGTTATAATGTGTTTTTATTGACCAAATGAACATTTTATCGTTAAAACTAGATAGTATACACTACTCAAGGTAATTCAGACAGTTTTTACTTTTTATAAATTTCTAAATTTTCAGAAAAAAATTATTTGAAATTATTTAATATTTTAATGATCATGGTCAAAATAAACTTAGTTGTAAAGGCTGAAATTGTCGCGTTTCTACAAGTTGGGTTAACAGTAACTGTTTGCAATTTGCGCAACTGTTGCGCAAATTGCCTAGAATTACGCGGTCAATAAAAATACTGTTTCTTATATTAAAAGACAGTGGGAAGAACAAGGAAATTATAACAGAAGAGGCACAGTGGCACAGATCCGTTGTAACAGATTTTTGGTACTAATTTTAATATTGCATAATTTTATAATTATTTTATATAACTTCAGTTGTATCGTCGTAGAAGTGATTTGTCGTGAAATAAGTGAATAGCCATTATTTTCAGTGTTACGCATTTTAATTAAATTTTTAGGCATATCTTAATATTTATTTCATTTAGATATAAGTAAATGTAAGGAAGTGTAAAAAACTTACAGTCATTTTTATCTTTAGTCTTTGAAGGGCAACAAGAAACCAGAAATAGCTTCAGTAATCGCGCCGTATCAAGCCACGAGTTCGGAACAGTTATCTTTACAGAGAGGTCAATTAATTATGATACGTAAAAAGGCAGATTCTGGATGGTGGGAGGGAGAATTACAAGCCAAAGGCAGGAAGCGTCAGGTAGGATGGTTCCCGGCCAGTTATGTTAAGGTATTAAATAGCAGCGGAAGAACTAGCGGACGCACAACCCCTGTTTCTACCACTAGAATGCAACAGGAAGTTGTTATAGGTAGGTAATAATTGAAGCTGGGAATTATATGCACATGGAAACTGTATTATGTGCCCATATATGTTTCCAAAATTCGATGAAAATATGCAGAACTTTTATTAAAATATTTCAAGTTTACGTGATAGTTACACAACTAAATTATTGTCAAAATATTAAATAATGTCAATATACAATTTGTGATATCACGAATTTGTACTATATCAATATTTTATTCGAAATATTACAAAATAGATGTACAATAAGAATAAGTAAGCTAAATAATATAACTCTTTGTGAAAATAATAAAATAAAATAAAACAATAACTTTGTTGTATATACCACTTTATTCACATATACTCGTGACCGCGGTTTCGACATACAATGTCATTATCAAACTGCAAAAGTTACAGGCTTACATAGAACTTATAAATGACACAAAAATATATGGGGGTGGTTTATGACGTTATTTAAAATTACTACTATATACTTAACTATTATATACAACATTGGAAAAGAGGTGTATATATAAGATCCAACTGGTCATTTAAAACGATATCTATTGTGTTGGTTCGGCTTTTAAAAATTTCTAGTGCCTCTAAAAGATTTAATTTACGACCTTTCTCGGCCAAATGCAATATTTTACGGTGACCAAATGTATGCCTTTCTGTAATAAGACGGTCGGCGAATGTTGAATCTGTCTTCTTTAGTTTATATGACCTCATGTGTTCTTTTACCCGTATAATAAAACTTCGGCCAGTCTGACCTATATATACACTTTTACAATCATTACAATATAATTTGTAAACTCCTTATTTATTATTGATATCTGTTTTAGGTTTTGCGCTAAAAATGAAATTACTTATTTTTACATATGGTTTGTAAGCTATACTAACATTACTATTATTTTTTGAAATTATATTTCCAATTTGCTCGCTTATTTTACCGAAGTAAGTTAACGAGACAAATTGTTTCAAATTAGCAAAGTGGCCCTTAGTTTAGTATATCCTAAAGATAGTGCTAATTTGAAACAATTTGTCTCGTTAACTTACTTCGGTAAAATAAGCGAGCAAATTGGAAATATAATTTCAAAAAATAATAGTAATGTTAGTATAGCTTACAAACCATATGTAAAAATAAGTAATTTCATTTTTAACGCAAAACCTAAAACAGATATCAATAATAAATCAGGAATGTACAAATTATATTGTAATGATTGTAAAAGTGTATATATAGGTCAGACTGGTCGAAGTTTTATTATACGGGTAAAAGAACATATGAGGTCATATAAACTAAAGAAGACAGATTCAACATTCGCAAACCATCTTATTACAGAAAGGCATACATTTGGTCACCGTAAAATATTGCATTTGGCCGAGAAAGGTCGTAAATAAAATCTTTTAGAGGCCCTAGAAATTTTTAAAAGCCGAAACAACACAATAGATATCGTTTTAAACGACCAGTTGGATCTTATATATACACCTCTTTTCCAATGTTGTATATAATAGTTAAGTATATAGTAGTAATTTTAAATAACATCATAAACCACCCCCATATATTTTTGTGTCATTTATAAGTTCTATGTAGGCCTGTAACTTTTGCAGTTTGATAATGACAGTGTATGTCGAAACCGCGGTCACGATTATATGTGAATAAAGTGGTATTAACAAAGTTATTGTTTTATTTTATTATTGCAAAAATTATGTTTGTATCTCTTTAAAAAAAAATTAAACCTTTTGAGAGTTGTCAATATATGTTTTCAAATTACATTTAAAATTATGCATAAAAGAAAACATTTATATAGTCTACATTTAATATTTTATTGTTTCTTAAGAAAATAATGGTATAATAATTTGTCTTGCAGATAATACAATCCATATGTATAAATTTAAAACAAAAAGTATTACAGCATTAGTCTTGTTATTTTATAGCGACACCTCGTATACTAGCTATTTGCCCATACACACAATAGCTTATGTTATTTAATCAAATTTTTTGGCCACTAATTGGAATTATTGTAAAAGCTATCAAGAAATAAAGTCTGTTATTAATAGCGTTAACAGTTGTTCTTTGCATTTAAATTTCATTTTATTGATAAGAAAACAAACAAATTTCACCAATCTTATTATAGATTTTAACTTGTATATAGTTTTTGCGCCTTTATAAACAGCAATCGCACCCTTTTTTCAGATAAAGTGATAGCTTTGTACCCGTATACCGCAGCTAATCCAGATGAACTGAGTTTTCACAAAGACGACATAATCAGCGTCACAGCTAGGGAAGAACAATCCTGGTGGAGGGGTGAATTGAATGGCGTGTCCGGGCTGTTCCCCAGCAACTATGTAGCACCGCTCCAGCAATGTAAGTACGCCTTTACAATATTAATTCCTTCATCCTCGAGGATCTTGTATTATGTCACCTTTGATTTACCGCATTTCTATATAATCCTATTTCGTCAGTATTACGTCATCTTTCATTTTCTTTTTTTTTGTAGGAACATGAATTGCACCCACCCTACCAATTACGAAGCCGCTATCTATAATAAACATTTAAACAAAGAATGAAAGCAGAGAATACTGTTCATTTAGTGTCTCACTAGCTCATAGAATTAATGTGTCGATACTGTTGCTAGTATGTTGTTTTCCTCTTTTTTTTGGTATTTTAACAAGATATTAAATGCTGAATTATCGGCTAAATAATAATTACGGCACTTTGAGCTGTGATGATCATAATATTAATAATAAATACTTTGATTTAATAATTTATATATCGTAAACGTTTGAAATTGCGCGCCATATACAATTTAGGTAATTTGCTGCCAATAATTTCACTTCCCTATTTAATTCTTGATTCAATTGAATATGATTTTTTGACTATCAGCTTTAATTTTTTAATTAATATTCAATTTGCAAGATTTAATAAAATTTATTATCATGTATTATTGCGTATACCTATTTATTCGATATACATTGTGTTAATTAAGTACATGCAATAACTTTAAGGGTCGATTCTTTCAGTGATTTTAAGACGAAATATTCATATAAACATGGGTCCGCAAATGCTTCGTTTTCAAGATACAATTTTTTTTTTAAATAGGTTTAAAAAATTTTCTTTAGGAAATTTATATTATTAATTATAATATATAATAATTAATAATAATAGTAACTACAACAAATAAATTATAAATGTAATATTTGTAACAATTAAACTAACAAATTTTACTAAATTAAGTGTTGGAAGCATCTACCCGCCTCACCATTGAATTACGCACTCTTTGGAAAATACCTAGCGTATTTTTTATTATTTCACATGAGTTAACGATTCTATTTCATAGATCTTCACTTTCAATATTAGTTTGGTACACCAACAATTTAAGATGTCCCCATGCTGTCCCTTGCTTTCCCGATCCAACGATTACGGTAATTTTCGTCCAAAAAATTGGCGTGCCACTAGACTAAAGTGTGGTGGAGCACCGTCGTACATATACCATCGGGAACATAGAAATTTGAACGACAACAGTTTTCTATTGTATACTAGACTCTTATATGTAGGCGTGATTGTCCTTGATACAGTTGACATATTAATAATATGCAATAAACTGTCACGTCCTTGTCAAATTTACACGTCCAAAAATGGTGCATCTTACGGTTATGCAGAAACTGAAATTGTTGGTATGTTGGGAAGTGGATATTCAAAATATTGATTACTTATTTTACTACTGTATTCCGCCTTTAAAAATATTATGTTTGCGATTATTCATTATTAATGCGTTATGTTTTATTCGAATGCATATAAAGTCAGTATCACATCATTAAAATAACTCGTAAAATGTGTATAGGAGTCGTCGATGGTACCACATACGAAATCTTTCCATAACAGGAATCTCTTCTAAAAGTTCAGGTAACATGTATTTTAAAAACCTTCGTTATCCTTCCCCATTAAGTCTTGGTGGAAAAAATGTGGCCCAATGACCTGGTCACCGATAATTCCAACCCAGATATTAAACGGAAACTGTTGTTTAAAATTATTTTCTATCAAGACGTGTGGATTGTTTTCGGCCCATTCGTGATTGTTGTGAAAATTAATAATTGAATTTCGCGAAAAACAAGCTTCATTTGTAAATAGTATCTGACTTAAGAATCCGGGATTTCTTATGATTTTACTTTATCTAACCAATGACAAAAAGCAAGTCTTAGAGGCAAATCCCTGGGCAATAAAGTTTGCATGCGTTGCATGTGTTAGGGATATAGCTGCTGGTCACTTGAAACCTGCCATACTGTTACATGGGTTATGTTTGATTCTTCAGTTATTTTCCGGGTACTGGTATTAGGATTTACATCAATTTCATTTAAAATAGCTTCTTTAATTTGTACTGTTGTTACCGTTACAGGCTTTCCGATAACAACCGTCGATCTTTTGAAATTACCGGTCTCAGAAGACTTACAAAAGTTCTTCCGTCAGGCACTACACGTTTAGGAAACCTTTGATGATAAATACGTCTTGCAGCACTAGAGTAACAGAAATGCATATCTGCCATTTCACTATTAGTATACTGAACCATATTGAATAAAAAATACTTTCTAAGAAATTCAAATTAATACCTCGTACATAAATAATTTGACAACTGTCAAGTTGTTTACTAAATGCTGGAATTATTTTCCAATGCCAACCTTGCACTTGCGGACCCATGTTTATATGCACATATTGTCTTAAAATCACTCAAGAATCGACCCTTAAAGCTATTGCATGTACTTAACTGACACCCTGTATAATACAGGTAACCCCCGTATAATACGGGCGTTAGGTTCCAAAAATTAAAGAACATGCTATCATATTTTCATAATTAAGATAAATATCTTTATTAAAGCAATTTTCTTAAAAAGTAATACATATTAATATGAATTAAACAATGTTTTCATGGTCATCAGTAATCAACGTTAACCGAGGGTGTTTTCTTTTTGGCAAGATATCGTCATCCTCTGAGCATTTTTCAATGAACTCTTTCCGGCACAGATATTTATCTGAAAATATAACCCTGGTGGCACAGGAAAATTTTTTTGTGTTAAATTTGCTAACTAACTATAAAATGTTGTTTTGAATGTAAAGTACAAAATACAAATATGAAAAAAAGTTTATTTGTTTTTATATTTTGAGGGTGGTATCACTATGGTGCCACCATGACACTTAGGTAATGCAAGTTGTGCATTGCCATAATTGTTTGATGCTGCTTCTGCCTTTAAATTTCACCATTGACTCGTCAATAGCGACACATTCAATCGGAATAAAATTATTTTGAACATTTTTTGCATATCGTCGAGAAATGGCCACACTTTATATAGTTTGTCGTAGTTTTGGTCAGTTTTCTTCGGTATCTTCTCATTGTCATTCAAATGCATAATGCCAAGCAGCCAGCAAACCGATTTAGGGTCATTTTGCTACTGATATGAGCATTGTTTAGACCAGGAAAAGAACTTCAATAATCCCTGTAGCTTGGAAGACGCTTTATCCCCATTAGAATGTTAATTCCAATAAAGACATGCATTTCATCTTTCGTTGTTGGTACATATCTTTTCCCAGATTTTTTAAGCTCTTGTTGCGCATATAAATTTGTTTGAAATGTGATATGTTCAAACAAATTATCTGTCATAAATAGTTTGAATATATCAATTGCTTTAGGACTGTCGAGAATTTTGATAAAATCGGGGACACCATACGATTCAGTAAACTGAACACGATCTTCAATTACGTTCGCATGACTCCAAATGGGAGGTGTGTACACATCAGTTTGCATAGTTGTGGTGATATCTCTACGTACACTAGCAGCTATCTCGGACAAAGGGATGTTATCATTAGATAAATCACTGCCCAAAAGAGCTTCAGCCATTAGTGGAACCTCATTTTCATTATCAGAATCAATAAAATTCGGATCAAGCGATTCACTGTCAGACGGAATGCCTTCGTATATAACGTTCAAATTATTAATTTCATCTTTCAGCTCATCACGAGTCATACCCACCAACCGTAATGGTAAATCTTCCTTGACTAGCCTTTTTTTTATCACACCTGTTGAGAAAAGAAAAAAAATACTTGAACTATAAACATCTCCTATCTGGGCATGATGGTACACATAAAGTACCACCGGAAATTTGATAAGAAAAGAAAAATGATTGTAAAAATTGTATAAATCTACTTACCAAATAGTTGGTGTCACACTTGCAGAGAAACGGAGTACAATTTGTGGAAATTGGAATGAAAAACCATCCAATCACTTTGCCAACACAACCTAACAGCATCTGTGACATTCGTGGCTGAATATTTCAGGTTAATTTTATTTTAGAACGCTGCGCCATCCAGCATCGCTTTAATATACTTCAGGGAAGAGACCTGCAAAGTGGTACAGCTACAGCACCACTGTGCTTTAAGTTACAAATTTATTAGCAAGTGGTACATTTAGAGTACCACCATGACTCAAAGTCACTTTACAATGTGGTACAATGCGTGTCCCACTATGCCGGAAAGAGTTAACCTATGTTCTTACCTTTTGCAAAAAAATCTGTTATTTTAGTTCGCTTGCTTTTAGTTAAAAGATTTTTATAAATTTCCTTATATGGTGCTAAACTCTTCTGAAGTTTTCTTGTAAAAGTTATGCTAAGGATCTTCGTTTAAAAAATATGACTCTAAATGTTCGGCTAAGCTTAGACCTTTCTTTACGCTTTGCAGAGTAAACTGTTTAACTTCTTCGTCTTCATCTATGCTATCGTCCTCTGAGTTATATGTGGTATATTTCAGATATAATTTTTACCAAAACTGCTTCATCAATTTCTTCTTCCACCAGTAATTCTTAGATATCTTGTACAGACTTATCGTTAAAGCCTTCCCTCCTAGAGACATAGCAACTTCTACTACTGCATCCATTCTGTTTTCTGACAACTCGATCAGATTTGATACCGTTTATTGTCATCGGTTTTATTTCTCTGATAGATAAGTTTATTAGATTAATGCAGTACAAAATTATGAAAAATTTCCACGCCACCCGAACCTCCATAGATTCGTCATCGACTTTGTTCAAAACCCATTGTATTTCCTTATGTAATTAGTTTTAAGTGTAGCTATAATTCCCTGATCTAACGTTATTTAACTTTTGGGGATGCCTGGGTGCATTATCCAAAGTTGGTAAAATTTTAAACCGAAATTTTTCTATTTGAAGTAGTTTTCCCACTTGGTACAAAAAAGTTTAAGAGCAATTTCTTAAATAATTCAGTAGTTTCCCAAGCTTTTTTATTTGCTGCCTAGTATACCGGTAAATTGCTCTTATTCAGGTTTTTCAGTGCACGAGGATTGAGAGATTTATAAACCAGCATAGGTTTTACCATGTAATCGCCTGATGAAGCATTACTGCACATAAGTAATGTTACACGGTATTTTCATACCTTGAAACTTGGCGCAATTTTTTCGTCTTTGGAAACATATATCCTCTTGGAAATTTTTTCCACCAATGAGTCGTCATTAAAAATCTAATGTGTTTTGAATATCCACCCTCTTCAATAATTCTTTTCAATTCAATTTTATAAATTTAGCCAGCTTCTTTATCGGCTGATGCACTTACTATTTTTAAGTTTTGTTAGTGATAAGTATTTTCTCATATGGTCAAACCACCCTTTGCTAGCTATAAAATCTGGAATAGTAGCAGTTTCTCCGTTTTCCTTTAAGTAGTCGTAAATTTTAAAGGTTTGGTGTTTAATCATAATGGTGCTCAGTGGAATTCGTTTTTTTGAACAGTCTTCAATCCAAATGCTAAGGGCTTTTTCCATTTGTTCAATTATTGCTGCCCTAGGATGAGATGTCATGTTTGCGGAGATAGAACAAGCTGCAGCAATCGCGTAAAATCACGCAGGTTGTATACATGCTAGACATTTTATTACAAATTTTAAAATATATAGAGCTCTGCGGTAACAAGTGGAGAAAGGGAACACATCGTTATGCTACGTGATTGGCGGGCACACTCTGACCGCGTCGTAGGGTTCCATTTCGACTAAAATGCCGTGGCAAGTTTCGTATTCTCTTCAGCTATCTGTTATAACTTATCTGTGGTATTACTTACCTGAAAATGTTTAATCTATGTAGCACAAAGAGAGACACAACTAAAGTCCTAAAGTGTACTTAAGTATTAATAGTCCACGAATATTCTGTAGGAAAATCTGATAATACTTACGCGCTTGAATGAAAAATGTCAAATGAGGTATCTTTCGCTCTTAAAAGGTTTATCGCGTTTGTGTGTGATTAACAAGCTGTTCTACGGGGATTTACCTAATTCCAAATTAGATAACCTTTACTTTTAAAAGTTTTTATTATATTTCGTGTTGTACGAATATTTTACTCAATTTTCGAGCCGTATTTGAATGAAACGGTGCTATAAAAGTACCGTGTTATACGGGGATGTTCCCAAATCCTCGAACGGTGTTAGAGCGAATCCGTGCTGTTGAAATACCGTGCTATACGGGGGTTATCTGTACACAAAGCAAGACTTTAATTATAGTCATAATTTCTAAAAATCTATAACTTTATGTAGTTCATCGTATATGTTACTATTCCTTACGTTCGGTGTTACGGAGCGTACATTTTCCTAATTTATTAACACTAATTTATTGCTTCGAGACTTCACTTTGCTTTATTAATTTTTCGAATAGCGTTTTCTTTATTCCGATTGAATTTTTAAACACAGGTCTGCAACCAAAAAACTGCACAGGATTTTTATGCTGTTTCTCATACATTTTTACGCACTCAATCCGTGAAAAATACTCAAAAAATTCCATCTCGTCAGGTTTTCTTGCAAAATTCGTGTTTGTAGTTTCATTTAGAGTTTATTTATTTATTTCGTATGGCATAGAATTACAGCATTAAATAATATGTGTATATAGGTGACTGTTCCATAGGTCGCGTGATGGGTAACTACTACCAGGGAGTATCCCGGTAGTTTGCATCTGCTGCTAAGTTGCGTTTCGTTAGCATAATGGGTCCTTGTAGCCCATACACTCGCCTAAGGTTATCGTTTGGGCTGCCATGTCAAGTCAAGGAATTATCGGGCTTTACCTTTTTTGCGGATAATCGTGGTCGTGCTCAGACTGTTAATTTCGATCAATATTTCCATATGATCCGGCCTTTTTTGGTTCCAGAACTACAAAACCAGATTGGCTACAACCGCAACACATTTTTCCAGCAAGATGGAGCTACTTCCCGTCCACGTCCACCGAATGATCATTCAAAAGCCTCAGTAAATATTTAGACTTAGATCTGCTCATGCCTTCAACGTCCAGTTGTAAGATCTTCAGCACGTTTCCTACTTCCTTTGTTGACGGGTTCTTAAGAGAATAATTTGCTAGAATTTCGCTGTTCATGCTGATTCTTTACTAGGAAATAATTTCCACAAGGTGGCAGTCTACATTGTACAACATTTGGAGTGAAACAACCATTTAGCGAAAAGTGAGCAATCTTACTGGCTGGGTTGAAGATCTTTATATTTATGTTTGCCAGAGTATTAAAAATGAGCATAAACAAGCGTATTGTATGATTTGATCATGTTTCAACATGATAAATAAGTTCAGGATCTTGATTGCTGTATAAGCCACATTTAGTTTATATTTTGCATTCAAACGTGACTGCGCTCGTGTTTTTAGTTATATGTGATGGTTCCAAGAGGTTATGTTATTTCTCCTGATAACATTTGCTTTATTTTTTATGAATACTTCAAGTTGAAACTTGGGATCGAGACAAAGCTTGAGATTCTTGTAAAGTATGCAGAAGGTGCGTGTAAGATCTTTTTGGTTTAAGGATAAAAAGCACTCACACTTCGTTTTGGCGTTCCTGCAAAACCGCACTACTGACTGCTATTTCTGTTCGGTAGATGTGAAAGGTTCCAATACAAAAAAAAATAGATCTTAATTCAGCTATTCGTCCAGTGCCTCATAGCCCTGGAACACCAGTTCCTCACCCATCTTGCAGTTTGAATGATATTGTGAGTGTTTACGAGGATGGAAACATTACCACCCCAGGACGAATCTAGTTTAGATTTTTTTGTTGATAAGAGACCTTAACTTTTATCTCAGCGAGCTCAATGACCTGGTTGGAATTTCACGCCTTTCAAAAGATGTTGCCGAATTGCTGGCGTCAAGGCTAAAAAATGAAAAGCTGCGGTCACCCAGTACCTCATTTTCGTGGTACTGGCAATGAGAGGGGAATTCACTAAATTTTTTTCCAAAGAGGAAATCTTGTTTCAAGGGCTAATGAAGTGTTTTAAAATAGAATATGATTAATCTGAGTGGCGCCTATTCCATAATTCGCCAAAAGCAAGCCTCAAAGCAGTGTTGCTGCATAATGGGAATGAATTTGCATTTATATTTTGCATAAAAATAACTACGTGATCGAGAGAAATGGAAATCATTTTTGGATTCAGCAGACTAGAAAATGTATCTACCAAAAACATCCCATGCAGCTGAAATAAAATATTTTTTTGCAGATCTGTGTAATAAAACTATTCAACAAATAATTTAACTGTAACGTTCCAAATTTTTATTTAAATTGTGATAATTTCAAGATGCTTATTGCATTATTTTCTATAGCGTTAATTAGTTAGGTTTGATATTGTTACTTCATATTAAGTCTATACATTTTTTTGTAAAATTTCTGTCAATATTCTTATATTTTCCATTTTAATACATATATGAGGTATTTCGTGGATATAACCATTACTTTACAACAATTGAATCTTTGTGCAAAAGAACCCAATTTTCAATTTCGTAGTTAAAACGCTCGTCGATTTTATTTTATAATTTAATTTTGGTGTCTTCTTGTTCTACAGCTTTCCACTAAATTACAAGTACACGTAGAGTTTTTAGGGTCTAGTTTTCAATACAATGTGTTGGAAAACATTGTTTCTGTAGACGTTGAAATTTGTTAATACGGGTTGGTTTATACTTTTACTGGTGCTTTTAATATAATAAAATATATATAAATTCAGATTCGTCTAAACAAAATGTTATATATCCTGTAGTACACAAATTTGCTCGTATTTCTAAAACATGTCCCGCGAAAAGTATTTATTACGTAAAAACAAATAATTCTTTTCATTATATCTATATTAATTAGATGTTGGGTGAATAAAGATTTGAATTAAGAGTGTAATAGAACAACAATATTTTATATTACAAGGTAATTTGAAACATATTTGAGTTGGTGAAACCTCAAATGTTGCATAAAATAAAAAATATTTTTAATAATACAAAATATTATTAAAAATCGAGTGTGGAGAACACAGTACAAGTTCATATTTGTGTGAAACTATCTGACACATATTTCATCATACTACAGAATCATCAGTGCATACCACTGGTGATTACTTTCACCGTAATTGGCAAAATTGGTGAGGTGTTTGCCTACTCAAATATGTTTCAAATATTCTGTTTTACATAAACCTATTATCATACCAGTCAGTTTTATTTTAAATACGTTCTTCTATTGGATATGTTTTCTTTTCCTGGGGCGCTGAAAGATATTTGAATCAATTTCAACTAAATCTAGAAGATTGTATAAATCTTCAGTGGCTAATGGTGTAACGATGGGCCAATTGATCGAAAATAGTAACTCCTCCACTAGTCCTATTATAAAATTTAATTTTATAATTGTCGAATTTGGTTTATAATCTTCGGAGTGCGTTCCGATTTTGGAGGACAATAAGGAAATAAGATATTGAAACTGCTGAAAGCCCATACCAGGATCACCTTTAAAATAATTTCTAACGTTTTCTATTACCATATTTCTTCTGAAATATTTTATAAGTGGTCTGCTCCTAAATTAGACAAATTATCGATTATTGCCACAAATTCTTCTTGAGCAAATGGTCTAGGCGGGTTAGATTTGGCATACCATGATGAGGGGTAAAAAAACACATTAACTATATAATAAAGAGCGTTCAAATAAATTTTATCTCGAAGTTGCCCATGGAAATTATATGTATGTCTTAGCTTTTTGCTTAAGTTCTTAATGGTTATAAACTATTTGAATGACAAGACAAATGTCAAAATCATAAAATTAAAATTTCTAACTGAATGTAATATGTTTATTTGCAACAAACAAGTAACAATTTATAAAAATTGTTGAAAGTGGCCTCCAGCTTGTTCGAGACATTTCTCACCTCTCTCATCTTACGTCCGTCCCGAAAATAAGATTCAACCATGAATGTGTTCAATTGTGTTGAATAGTGAAAACCATTTTAAATGAATTTTAAATTACAAAGCTATTTAAAAAAGTTCCAACTAAGTATACATCAGAATAAATAGTCTGTCAAATTGACAACTGATGCAAATGTAATTAGTACAAGTTACGACAAACATTTTTATTGTCATGGACTACTAGAGGTAGTAAATTTATTTGAACACACATGATATAATCTAATAATAAACACAATCCTACCTTATAAGATAAGAATAGTTGCCATTAATACTACTCAGGGCATATCTGTACCCCAAACACGGTTTTTGCACACGAAAAAACCATTGAACAATCGTACTGAATCAACCGGCAAGTGTATGTAAGAATAGCAAGAACCACAATTTTGTGCTGCCATCTCTCTAAAAATAGCAGAAGTTTTAAGAAAGACTACGGTATACCTATAGCCAGGGTTAAAGAGATTGCTTCGATATTTAGTGTTGTTTTTATTAATCCTCAAACTATCATACAATTTTGCTTCGATATTTAGTGTTGTTTTTATTAATCCTCAAACTATTATAGAGTTTTTGTCGTTTTGTATTTTAAACTAACAGTCTTCCCCTTATTTCTAGGCTTCCAATTCTAGTTCTTAATGTCTCCTCAATTATATTTATACGATTTTGTAATTTCCGTTTTTATAAATTTCTGTCTTACTCTATTTACTTACATACAGAAAATTTATAAGAAGCATTTGATGTTTTCATGACGACAACTTCTGATTGGATTATTTGAAATATGTTTTATGATTACGTACCGTTACTTAGGTAAGCAGCGGCGTCGCTGCCGTCGCTGCGTTGACTTTACTAAAATAAAAGTGCGCGTTATTTAGAAAAATGCTTTCCGTTCGAATTACACGTACGGATATTAGTAAATACGTCTATAAGCAACTTCACACTATCAGATGTTCATGTCACGCTTGTAATAAGATCGTTCACCCTATCAAAGTATAATATTTTCAAAATCGCTTCCACATACACTAACGTACTTTGAGAACACTCTGTATGCCCCTGCAATTGTGATTTTTGTGTGTACTAATGTGAGAATAATTTTTTTGTGTATATAATTGAATTATAATTTATTTAAAAGAAAATGACATGTATGTCTTAGTTTTATAATTTATCCAACACCTCCTAATAATAGACCTATAACTATGGCGATTTTAAATCAATTATGTAGCTTATAACTCACTAGTGAGTTAAAAACATAATTTACTTCACTAGTGAGATAAAACAAGGTGAAATTTAGATTGCATAGAGACATTCAAACTGCTATAGTATTAAAACATTTATATTAATTCTTAAGGGTAAACAATAGCAACTAATTAACATTTACATTAATATTAAAGTTGAAGAAAATCCTCTTTATATCTGACTCTGCATTCAGGTTATTCGAATTTAGAGTTATACTAGAAGACGTATTTGAAGTATCCTGAACAGAAATTTGATGACCAGAAGTCGTGGACGTTAGACTGTCTGGACCTTGTATCTTTCTGGCTATATCAATCTTGTTGGATACTGAATCTTGTATATAACCTTCTGCCACAGTGGACGATTTCCACCCACCATGTCGTTTAACTGTTGTAATATCAGCTCCTGCGTTTGCCAGAAGAGATGCTGACGAATGTCTTAGACTATGTCCTGTATATAATTGAGCTTCTGGTAGGTTCAGGAAAGATGCAATTTTCTGAGGTATCTTAGAAATGGTGTTAATTCCAACTGGCTGGATAGTGCATTTTTCTTTCTTGTAAATTAGGAAGAATCTGCCATGTGGAATACCTTTTGGTCTCATACAGACATATTTTCTGTAGAGGTCAAGAATATCTGTTGTAAATCCTTCTGCCATAACAGTGAAACTTCTAGATACGTTTGTCTTTGTGTCACGTACCGAAACATACAAGTATCCTTCTTTATCTTCTATATCGTCAACTTTCAGCTTAGTTATTTCATCACAACGACACGCACCTGATATACCCATTATTAAGGCAACCTGCATAGAATACACGAACGAATAATGAATAAATACTTTGAATTAAATATAAGAAAATAAATAATACCTTCATCATCAAATATTTATTGTTAGGAGCCTCATTCAGAAACTTCTCTATATGTAGCCTCTCCAAGATTTTCGCCTCTTTGGACTTGTGGGTTCTTGCCTCACTCTTCAAATAGGAAATCAGTTTTCCGTATTTCGATATGTCACTATTCATATACACTTTCAAAGTACTTCTTAACATGGAATACTTCGTCCACAATGAAGAAGGTGCTATTTTCCTTCTATAAATATGGAAATACGCCAGCATAACTTCTTCGTTAATTCCAGTGATACTTTGCTGTTTTCTCCATTCTTCAAAATGACGAAATTCTTTGGCGTAATTATCCTTCGATTTTTTTGGCAGTAATTTATAACATGCTGCTTGAGCTTCTTTCTTAACTTCTAGCGGAATGAAAACAGCCTCTTGCAACTCTTCCATTACCATCAACTGCAGTATTATTAATCAATCACTAATTTTGTTTGCTTGTTGATTTGCATTATTTATTCTCCATAGTAACTGCTTTACTGTATATGAACTTTTTGCATTAGTCGTTTATAATTTAAATTTGACATGGAACGTCAAATTTATAATTTAAATTTGACATGGAACGTCAAATTTATAAAACATTAAAAGCCATTTTGAGCGGATCTTAAGAGGTGTTGGATAAAGTTTTGTATTGCACACGTGTGTTAATTACAAATAAGTCACTTGAGAAAAGTAGCCCACTCGTCCTAGCGGACTCGTGAGCTAAACATTTTCTCGCGTGACTTATTTGTAACATAACACACTTGTACAATAAATAACTATTATTTTGATTAATGATTTTAACACACAAGTGAAAGGATGATTATTAACATATTTTAATTATAAGCATCTCGTGATATTTTAAACATTATTTTAGCATTTTATATATTTACATACGCGTTTATATCTTGTTAAAATACTAAATGCGAAATTGAGATATTCACAATGTAACACGCTTCTTCAGAAACTTAACGAAAAATCTATAAGTAATAAGTAAAGAATCAACTCATAGTTTAGTTATGAATCGAATTGTAGTTAGATAATATCTTATACGTTCATTTTTTTATTCATCATAATTATGTTACCCAAGCGAATATCTTTAGTAATATCATAAGGTGATTAATTCTAAGTGTACTGTATGTTTCCCCTTTTTTTTTGTATTTTGTATATTTGTCGTGAAGTTTGGTAGGGTGGGTGCATTTTATTACAGTATTTCTAATTCTTCTTTATATATACACCACCTATTTTAATTTAATAATTTTCACCATGTAGGATGCAATTAAAAATAACAATATATCCAAATCCAATACATAATATCACCACCCTACTAAGCTTCGTATATTTACTTAAAAGCGATAATTTTTTATCTCTCTCTAATAAGTTTTATATAGTCCTAAGTAGATTGCCATTGTTACTGTTATAAACGTATTATAAAGATCATGTTATGTTATTTGTTACATATTTTGAGAAAGTATGTGAAACAAATTAATTTTTCGTTTTGTTCTTTATATATTCATTTTTATTTATTCTTATTATTTACTATAATGTCAAGTTTAAAAGTGAATACTCATACTTTGCTCCTTCAAAAAGTGTATGTTGACATTATTATGAAAAATATATTATGAAGAATCTATAATTTTATTTTATTTGGCAGCTGCAAAATACGAGGAAAGCGTTAGATGTTCTTGACCTAATAGGTCTATACAGGGTGTCAATGAAATACCTCGACGTACGCTAATATAACGAGCCATCGAAAAAAATCATAATTGGAGTAGACTGTGAAACTGGGTTGGTACTTTAGCCACTTTCACATAATGTAATTCACATTTATTATTTGACATTGAAACTATAAGTTTGTGTCAAATTTTTCAAAACTCTTTATTTAATTATTTAATTTATTTAATAAATGGTATTCAACATAGAACAAAAAGCAAAAATTATCGAATGTTACTTCCGTACAGGTGTGAAACTAAATGGCGAGTGGCAGTATTCAATTACGGAATGCATGGCTGATTTTAGTGAAGAACATCCTGAATTAGTGTTTGACTACAATGTTTTGACAAATTGTGTAAAGTTATTCAGAGAGACTGGTAGCGTCGGCCATCTAAACGTACAGCTGATAATATTGAAGCCCTTCAGCATATTATTGATGAAAATCCAAAAACATCCATTTCTATAGTGACCTAACAAACAAATTTATCTTATGGTATGTGCCAATTCATTCTTAAAAAAGTCTTACATTGTCAATGTTTTTATGAACTTTATCCAGTGGATTATTCATCACAGAATATAAGGTGTCAGTCCTCCAAAAATCCTCATTTTTTTTGTTGAAAAAACATTGCATCCCCACAAAGTTGGTGTTTGGGTTGGAATGTGTCGAAGAAGATTGGTGGGTCCCGTTTTTTTAAAGGTACACTTACTGCTGCACGATATCGCAATGAGATACTCGGCTCATTCATAAATCAACTGGATGATGAGGAATTACAAAATGGTACAAATGATAACAGAATAATAAGTAGGAACACTGAAATCCCATATCCAACTAGGTCTTGCGATTTAAACATATGTGATTTTTTCGTATGGCCATACATCAAAAATTCGATTTATTCAACGCCAATTCATAAACTGGAACAACTGAGAATTCGCATAACAGAAAAGTGTGAAGAGATCAACAACTCACCGCAAATGCTGCATAAAGTTTTTGCTGGATTGCGGAGAAGAGTTGGTTTGTGTTTAGATGTAAATGGACAACATTTTCAACAACTTCTGTAGCTATATGTAAATTTTGATTATGATTTCGATATTAAATAAATGATTTGTTTTCTTTTTTGTTGTAGTATCATTTCAATGCCATAACCTTTTTTTTACAATGAAACCAAATGAAACTCTCAAGCATCAAGTAATGTGTCATTATGTGGAAGTGGCTAAAGTACCAACCCAATTTCACAGTCTACTCCAATTATGAATTTTTTCGATGGCTCGTTAGAATAGATACGTAAGACAGCAATTCAAATCTATAAAAAATTTTATTCTATCGAAACTTTAAATTTTTGCGGAAATTTAGAAACCCAAACTTTTCAAATACGATCCTGTATTCAGATTGACTCTAAATAAATAGAAATTATATGTTTATATGTCGTGAATTCAACAAACAAATAGGCATTTATTTGTTCAAGTTCACAAAAAAATACCGTTCAGATTTCAGTAATGTAAAACGCCTTTGTGTGAAAAGTATATAGAGAAAACGCGTTATATCCAATTGTACCTCATACTGGATCCATGACGACACGTCCTATATATGTTGCCGGAAATGTAAATTATAAAATTATAAGATGTCGACTATGTCAAAAATGAATCAATTAATTTCTTTGACTGTTTACAGAAACCTTTCGGCATTATATCCAAATGACGTAACGAGATAATAAACACAATATATTTCTAAAAGGAACTGTTTTTTTTTTAACAATCAAAATAAACGGGAAAAATGTACACAAAACTAAGCTTATTTGACATATGTTACCTTTCAACACCGCAAGTAGCTATTATCTTGTTAAAAATATATACAAGAAACATTTAGTATTGAAACGGAAATTAAGTGTTTATTTGCCATGAATGTCTATATTATCATCAATTTATAACATTTTGTATTTAAAATACTGAAATAAAACCTTTCAAATATAGTTTAACAAACTAACTGTTTTAGTTTCTCTAATAAAGTTATGACAACATGTAAACTTCATCAATGACGTACAATTGGACGCGTTTCTTCTTTAGACATGTATTCATTCATAAATTTTCTTATGCATCAGCTGTTCTGTTGTTATTAAAATCGAGTTTCTTTAAAAATTTTAAACGGTATAAGGGTTTTGTGGTGATATGGCATTTGTAATTTAGTTGTGTTAATATTAAATTCACGACGAGAAATAAAATACATTTGTAATTTTAATTAAAAAAAAACTAAAAAGGGCAGATTTGTGCGAAACAGGTGAAATGCTCAAAGGAGATTTTCAATGTGGCTGCCATTTGTGTACATAGAGCTTCTAACCGACCGGTAAACTTTCGAAGTACATGTGTTAACACGGTCCGGTTTTCACGGATATGGACCACAACTTGAAAAATACGTTGTCGAAGATCGTTTTCACGGCCATGGCTTTCAAAATTTGGATGCAATATACCGCGATCTCTTAATCTGTACACGGTTTGTAAAATTAAACGGAGATCTTTGGCTTTGAAACCGTCATTCATAAATACGTCTATAGTCTATGTCACCCAAACTTCGAAGTATTGCTCTTATGGAGATTGCATTTGTTGTTGCCAAATTTCTAACAATAGGGTTATTTCATTTATAGATTGGCTATACGTAAGATATTGATTTATCGATTTGACATTCAAAATGCATGTTGTTTACCTTTTAGGTTAGAAAACTCTCGTCTTAAATCTGTATTTACAAGACGTTCAATTTAGTTAAAATCATTAATGCAAAAATAGGTAGATGTGCATAAATTAAACAAAATCGTTTCGACATTTTTTTTTAATTCAATAATGTAATTTTATTTTGGATTATTTTATAAATATGAGACATTTACAGTGTACACAACTTTCATGTAAGACAATATTATTCTCGCAAGTGAATCAAAAATAAATAAACAAATTAGTAAATCAATGAATTAAAATACATCAATGTCTGAAGAGCTAGCAGAAGAAAATCCAGCTGACAAATGAATAATAAATTTTTTAGGATCATCCTGCATTTCATCTAATCTCCACATCTCGTCCTTAACTAAAAATTAAAAAAAATTAAGAAAAAGTAGTAATAAGATAAGTAAGTTGCCCTACCATTCATAACATGTTTGATATAATTTTGCCAGTTCTGAACTGAAACATTTTTATAACCTTCTTCTATGAGAATTGGTATTTCCTTCGTTTTAAAAGAAGTATTGTTGTGCTTGATATAATTCTTCACCTGTGCCCATACCATTTCAATAGGATTTAATGTACAATGATAGGGTGGTAAACGTAATATGGTATGTCCCCTCTGAGCAGCTGCTTCATCAAGCAGATATTTATTATAGTGATCCTTGTGTATCGACAAAATTTGTAGCAAATCGCGTTTTAGTAATCCTCCCTCAACAGGAATGCCTCTCTCACTTAACCAGTCGAAAATCTCTTGCTTCTTAGAGGCAGTAGTTGGTATCTTTTCTTGCTTGCGACTGTGATAAGAAGCGTTATCGATCACAATCACTGAGTTCGCAGGTAAATTAGGTAGTAAGCATTCTAGGAACCAGCTCTCATATAATTCTGCACATACCTCATCATGAGCATCTAAAGTATTCTTTTTGCAGAGAAAGTTGTACTCAGCACCAGTGACAAATCCTTTCTCATTACCCGCATGAATAAGAGCATATCGTTGCCGTCGACCTTTTGGTGGAGTTAGACCAGTACTCAAGTCATTAATGAATGCGTTTCTAGAGGTACTTACAGTTGTGTCAGTCCATGCTTTGGATACAAACTGTCCGACATTCACCCACAATTCATCTGTAAATACAATGTTTTTCCCTTCGCTGCGATATCTCTTAATGTTACGTAAATATGCAGGACGCCATCTTATAATATCATCTCGATCCATCATCATTACCTTCTTGCCAATTTTTTCAAATGAAAAACCAATATCTTTTAACAATCTGTAGAGCGTTGACCTAGAGAAATTAGGTATAGCTTCTTCGTTACGTACAGCACCTAATATCATATCGTGGGTGGGATATTGCGTAAAAAGAAACTGTGTACTTTACGTCTCACAAGCATTTGTACATGTTCTTCGTATATATGCAAGCGGGTATTCTTGGGAGTGGCACATTTTGTTTTTTCTACAGATGCAGGGGGACAGTTTTCCTTTTCTTTGCGAATGGAATACACAATTCCTTTGCCACAGTCCAAAGCTTTTGCCGTCTCTTCAACTGCCTTGGAAACACTCATACTGTTCGCAAAGTATGTGAAGCAATTATAAATCATAAGTTTTTCTCTTACAGAAAAGGTTTCGCCTTGGTGCTTTCTTTTACAGGCTTCCATCCTGCAACCTCTAAGTTTACATGTTTATGTGATAATAATTAACTATTTCGATTTTACTTACAATAGTTTATATTATTGAATTTGCAGTAGTTTTTTTAAAAAAAAAGAAGAATTAATACAAATAAAGGGAAAAAATCAAAGAAAATCAAACAAAACGAAATATAACAAAAGATGACAGATTGAAAATTTCAAGTGACAGGGAGTATATAACAAACACAAAATAAAAATTTTCCCCTAGAGACAAAGTGCGCCAAAATAAATGCAACGTCGTACTGTTAAAAAAAGATAGTTATATGAGCATCGCTATAAGTTAATAAGAGAGGCTATTCTCCATAAGACCCAATACTTCGAAGTTTGGGTGAAACAGACTATAGTAGCTCTAACATTTTCACCTGTTTGACGGTATAGTAAGACGATATCTGTTAATTCGTGATTTGAATAAGCCATACTTCACGGAAGTTGATAACAGACTGACTTCCGACTTACAGTGTGCGTCATAGCATCTACAACTCCCACCATTACGCTTGAATAGAGGTACCACTGCAGATATAAAGAAAATTTACCAGTCTGGTCGACGCATTTATTATATATTTTTTTCTTTGATTTCGTTCGAGATAGAGTTTTCGTACATTAGCATTTTATGCTTAATATTATTACAGCTATTACATATTAAAGTATGCGGACATATTTCGTTTGCACCCTGTATATGTTCAAACTGTTAAAAGAACACTAGTTGGGTTGGGTATTTTACCACGTGGGAGCGCCAAATTGTGAAAAGATGGATGCTGTTACTGTATACCTATATCTCTGTCTGTTGCATCCCTGTCCAACCACCCAACTTTTATTCTCACTTGTAATTACTATACAAAATGTATAACACCTTAAAGAATGGTCCCATTATAAGGTATACAAGTTATAGAATTTGTAAACGAGTATAGCCACTTTTAAACTAAATCGATTATATAGAATAAATCAGACAGAGGAAGAAATATTTTGGACGATCATTTGTACCAATATAAAAAATCTATAAGCATGGCCTCTATTTTAGTGTATTGGATATAGTCTACGACAACAGACGAGGCACGCCATTATCGTGTTACGGTGTTGCCAAATTTCATTTATATTTTTTCATTGAATACTCTTCAGGTTATATAAGATAAATGACAGAAAGCAACATGAAGACAGCAATAGTTGTGACAACGTTGTGAAGGGTAGGTAACATAATATACTCGAAGGGCCGGTATTATAAAAGATAAAAATCTGCAGATTTTATTTAGTAAGCAAGTAAATTTAATTTATTCTATAGATTGGGTATTATAAATAGCGAATAAGAAAACTAAGCAAGTAAATCTACCAATTAATTTACACCAGCGATGCACATACCGCGGGCCGCATGCGGCCCACTGTCGATATTTATGCGGCCCGCGAACGAATTTTAAAAATTGTTGGAAAAACTACAAAAGTAGGTAAAAATCCATTCAAATCAATATTTCTTAACTTTTTATTTTATTCCAACTTTTGTAATTCTTAGTAAGATATGTATCTTTAAGTACCTACTACTTTCTTGTTCAGGTTTACTACGTAGGACAGGTATGCTCCTCGTCGTTCCAAGCATATTTTTACGAGACTAGAAATCTGTCGAACCAACTAGATTACTCGAAGATTCGCGAAACACGTCGGTATTGTCCCCGAACAATGTGGTAAGTTCCCGATGTTAGGTAACTCGTATAAATACAACGCATCGCCCGCTATCGAGGCAGTTAAGTTTTAACTACTGACAAGCGAACGTTATATTGTTTGAATTGTAATCTGTGAAGAATAAATATTTCGTCGTTCGAACTTGGCATCTACCTACGTAACAATATAATATCAATTTTGATATGGATAAACCAGGCCCCAGTAAAAAACGTAGTCGTAAGGTTAAAGATGAAAATCGACAGTTTCAAGATATTTGGACCGAAAAATACTTTTTTATTTCATCGCATAACAAAAGTGTCTGTTTAATATGCAAGAGTAGTGTTTCTATTCCGAAGGAATATAATGTGAAAAGCCATTATGAAACCCAGCATCATACATTTACCAAATTAACCGGCGAAAATCGAACGCAAAAAATTTCCACTTTACAAAGGGAACTAATAGGCCAGCAAGCTATGTATGTTTACAGAAGCAATTCAAGATGCTGAAACAGCTACTGAAGTTAGCTTTGAAATATCTCGAATAATAGCGAAAACTTGTCGGCCTTTTAAAGATGGTGAGTTTGTTAAGCAGTGTTTAGATATCGCCGCAAAAAAAAAAATGTGTCCGAAAGATGCAAAGAGGTTTGAGAAAATTCAACTAAATCGGATGACTGTTCAAAGAAGACTTACCACATTAGCAGTTAATATAGAAGAGCAATTAGCTATGAAATAGAAAAGTTTTGAGTATTTTTCTATAGCACTCGACGAATCTATAGATACAAGTTCCACTGCTCTACTCTTAATATTTTTACGAGGTGTAACGCAAAATTTTGAAGTGAGTGAAGAACTGTTTGGTATGAGTTCTTTGACAAGTCAAACCAAGGAGAGTGACATGCTCAAAGCTCTTCTGGAAAAATGTTCTATAATGGATTTGGATTTAACGAAATTATCTGGAATTACGACTGACGGAGCACCTTCAACGGTTGGAAGTAAATCTGGGATAATAACTATGTTAAAAGAGTATTTACAAACTAAAAACATAGATACCAAGGAATTAATGCAGTTTCATTGCATTATACATCAAGCAAAATTATTGGGATTTGAAAATGTGATGAAAGTTGTAGTACCTACTGTAAACTTTATAAAATCACGAGGTCAATCACCCAATTTCTCGAGGATATTGAAAGCGAATATGGTGATCTCCTGTTTTACACTGAAGTAAGGTGGCTAAGTCGTGGGTTGTCACTAGAGCGGTTTCTTAACTTGATTGAAGAAATCAAAATATTTCTGGCGGAAAAGAAAAAGGACGTCTCCGAACTCGACAACCCTGATTGGCTGTATGACTTAGCGTTTCTTGTAGTCATCACAAATCATTTGAATGTCTTAAATACGCGACTCCAAGGCAAAGATCAATTGATTTCGCAGTTATACTCTCATGTTTCGTCCTTTCAATGCAAATTGAGTCTTTTCAGGACACAAATCAATTCAGCCAATTACAGCCATTTTCCGAACTACAAAAAAATTATGGGGAAATTCAATAAAACAGATGTCAATTTCGCTTATGTTGAAAAAATTGATATTTTAATACAACCTTTTCATGATCGTTTTCTAGACTTCAAAAAAGTTAAACCTCTATTAGACATTTTCAGTAATCCTTTCAACATTTCACCCGAAAATGCACCGGAGTCAATACAGCTGGAATTGATAGACTTGCAAAATGATGATAATTTACGAAACAAGTTTAATGAAGGTAATTTACTCAACTTTTACCGTTGCGTTGACAAAACCGCATATAAAGAGTTGCGAATAAATGCATTGAAATGCGCCAGCTTATTTGGATCGACGTATATTTGTAAGCAAACGTTTTCAGTGATGAAACTTAACAAAACAAAAAATCGAAACCGTCTGGCAAATGAAAATCTGGAAGCAATTTTACGTGTGGCGACAAGTAATGTAGAGCCAAACATAAACAAAATTGTTAGGTCAATGCAATGTCATGCATCAAAATAATAATACATGAAATATTACATTGTAATGATTAGATTACATTAGGATTACATAATTACAACAAACATTTTTTAATGTTCTTTTATTTTTATCATTTGTAGTAATTCATACTACATATTTAAAAATAAAAATATTTGTGTTAATAAGTATTCTTTGTAGTGGCCCGTCTTTGGCTTAAGATTTTCCCGAGTGGCCCCTGTTCCCTATAAGTTTGTGCATCCCTGATTTACACCCTAGAAAATCGTGGTATTCATTGGTTAAATTCCTTCATCGTGCTTCAAATAAGCATAACCTTATTTTTAAAAGTTTATATTTTGTGTGTTTGAAAACTTAAATTATAATAATATCAGATTTATCGGTTTCATCAGTGTTTTCGGAAGCATCAGTTGCAGGGGTATCTGAATTATCAGACGATGAAAATCAACCGTATAAATGTAGTCAACGTCTACGACGTTGCCGTCTGCCAAGGATGTTTCGCGAAAGGACCGATCCACTCGAAATGTATTCAAATGATGAATTTAAAGCAAGATTTCGTTTAATAAAACAGACATTCCAATATGTTTTAAATATTATTGAAAATAATTTGAAACCTTATACAAATATATATATAATTTTCTTATCTTCAGACATTTTATAAATACAATAAAATATAATATATGGCAAAATCGCAAAATTAATCTAATATCACAGATAAGTGCCAAACCACGGAGAAAACTTAAACAAAAAGAAATCGTAAAGAATTAGTTTTTTTTTGTATTTTTTCATTTTATTCAGTTGCTCCATCGTTTATCAAAACGCTAAACTACAAAATACACAGCTATGCGGAGTTATTTTACACATACTTATTTTACATGCATGCATTTTTTTATAATACTAGATTTCATTTATTCGTTCAATAAATTTATTCGTCATGTTGTTATTCAGAGATTTATTCGCTGTTTATAATACCGGCCCTAAATGCAGCAATAACAGAGCCCTATGTTAGCAACTTTTGTCCTTAAGGTTACTGCGCCTGTTATTACTGATTGTGACGTACCTCGTCTGTTATTGTAAATAGATTTATAAAACAATTATTTAATCCAATTAAATTTATATATAATGTATGAAGGTTAATTCCTAAGAACATATTTTATAGTTTAATACAATCTTCTTTTACTGCAATATAACCTCCTAGGCATATAATTGTTCAATCTCTGCAAATTACTTATAACTAGAGAAGTTCAACACCGGCGGCTCGTCCTATATTTTGTCAGTCGCCACCGAACAACGTTGAGCTCACTACGCTCGTTTAAAACAATAAATTATTACTGTTAAAAACCGAAGCGCATTGAAACCTATATAAATAAAAATGTATAAATTTACAACACTTACCGTTTTAAACGTCTTCCGTGAACTGATAAAATAAAATCGGTTAAATATTGTCAATATCAGATGTGTTTCAACAGTAATTTCCGCAAACCCAGTGCGTTGCGGAGAAAAAAATGGGCTTATATGCAGAAAACGTGTCTTCCACATCTACTAATGTTATATTTATATAATTAAAATAATCTTAAAAACAACTTAATGGTTCTGTTAACACGCTTTCACGAGTTTGTCTTAATGTGGAAAAATCTGAATCCGTCTCTTAAAACACTTTCAAACCTTTCTAAAACACAAGTATTTTTTATTCAATTCGAATTTAATCATCAAAATTTGGTAATCTTTTCCGACTAGGTAACGTTCCTTTACCGTAGTACTTCCAAAATTAACGAAATGATTCGCTGTCTATTAATTTAAACGGTACATTACACGATATGAAAGTTACACAGAATGAAGCAAATATGAACACGGTATATCACACAATTTACACTTTATTATACTGCTATTGTACATTAAATCCGAAAATCTCTTGATCTATGTATAAGCTACATCGCAGACTGACGATTTGTGACAAGATTTATCACTGTAAACCAGCGAAGTGTACTGAACGGTGTTCGGCCGGTGACTGACAAAATATGTATACATGATAAGATGAGTCGCCGGTGGGATGTTACTCGAATGAGCTTTGAGCCAAAATTAACGAAATGATTCGCTGTCTATTAATTTAAACGGTACATTACACGATATGAAAGTTACACAGAATGAAGCAAATATGAACACGGTATATCACACAATTTACACTTTATTATACTGCTATTGTACATTAAATCCGAAAATCTCTTGATCTATGTATAAGCTACATCGCAGACTGACGATTTGTGACAAGATTTATCACTGTAAACCAGCGAAGTGTACTGAACGGTGTTCGGCCGGTGACTGACAAAATATGTATACATGATAAGATGAGTCGCCGGTGGGATGTTACTCGAATGAGCTTTGTACTCATAACAGAATTGGTATCTGAATGTTTATTTCTATGCAAATGTTCTGTTAATTTTTGGAAGAGTTTGTAATCATTGGAGGATACGGTGAGTATTTAATCAATTACAAACCTTCGTAAGGAATTGCAATCATTGTAATACAAAAGTAAGTAGTTGTGTTGCCATTATAAAATTTACATCTGCATGAAAGAGAAGGTAATTGATTACAAAGATCTGTAGGCAATCCAATAAAAGTGGTAACATTACTTCTCTGTTTGACATCTTGTTAGTACTTGCATTCGAGATTAATTTCGTAAACAAATTAAATTAAATAAATTTTCTTTTGAAAATTTGCATAGCTGTGGGCCCATTAGATAAAAAGAGACAAGATTGCATAAATGAATTGATACAAACTGAAAAAGCCTATATAGACGACATGAGAATAGTACATAAAATATTCGAGATTCCTCTATTGGAGAGTCAAGTCGTGGATAAAGGTGACATCGAAGGAATTTTCGTCAACTGGAGAGAAATACTGCAATGTAATAAGAATTTCCTCGACGATCTTCTAGAAAGAACAAACTCCGGGAGCGATGTAATAGGTGATATAATATGCTCTCACGTATGTATTAAAGATATATTTATGTATTGATTATAAAAAGTAAATGTTACCTTTTCAGTTACCCAAAATGACTGCCTATGTGACGTTTTGTAGTAAACAGTTGGATAGTGCCGCATTACTTCAAAAGTTAACGGAAACATCTGTGGCTTTCAGGGATGTTGTTAAAAGATGCCAGCATAACGTAGAAACTAAGGGAATGCCCTTGAGTTCGTTTTTGATAAAACCTATGCAGAGGATTACAAAATATCCTTTATTAATTAGTAAGATAATGGAAAATACTGCTGATAATCATGCAGGTAAGTTTTAGCAATGATCGATATGTAAAATGAGTTTTGGGACATACTGTATAAATTATTGTAATTGTAGATTATCCTTATTTGAAAAATGCACTAGAGGCGGCTGAAAGGTTTCTCAAGCAAGTTAATGAGAATGTACGATTAAAGGAGAATCATGAAAGATTGGATTGGATGCAAACATACATACAAACTGATTTTAGTATAGAATTTGATAGTTGTACTAACAAATTAGGTCCAAGGAAGCTCTTACATTTTGGATATTTGACAAAAGTATTAAAAAAAACAAATTAATTAATTAAAGGCATTTGTTTCATAATAAATTTTTTAGGTGAAGAGTGGGAAGGAACTATTAGGGTTTCTATTAAATGATTTCTTATTGTTAGTTCAACCGAGTAAGTCAATTACGTCCGCGCAGTTTACGTTTCAGAGAAATAATAACATCGTATATAAAGTATACAAGCAGGTTAGTTGTGCTAAATCACTACCTATTCTTGATAATTCGATCACGTGTTATTTGTTTAATTGGTTGATATGGGACTAGCTAATACTGGGTGACACAGAAAAACGGGAACTTTTGAATAACCCAATAAATATGCAAGAAATCCCAAAAAAAATTATTGACAGCAATTAAATCACTACAGCTTGCCACTTAAGAGGTAGTAATTCAAATTAGCAATGCCTGAACATTACGTCTTGAATTATGTTTCAATTCATCCAGTGTCCCTGGCCGAGCCGTGTACACCCGACTCTTGAGGTAGCCCCACAAAAAAAATCACAAATGGATAAATGCGGTGATCTTTAGGGCCAGGGAATGTCACCGAATCTTGAGATGGCACGGTTACCGAATAAATCTCGCACGTCTGCCATTGATTGCATTGCAGTGTGCGATGTCGCACTATCCTATTGAAACCAGATCTCGTGAAGTTGTGGAAAATTATTCAACGCAGGTGCAACAAAAGTTTGCAATATCTTAACATACCGATCCGAAGTGACAGTCACTGCGATCCGCTTTTTATTCTCGAAAAAGTACGGTCCGATGACCCCGTGTGTCGAAACTGCACACCATACTGTCACCTTGCTGGCGTGTAAAGGGCGTTCATGAACTTCATAAGGGTTGCTGTCTGGCCAGTAACGATAGATCTGCTTATTCGCGTAACCTAAGAGATAAAAATTGGCCTCATCTAACATCTATAGCTTGTCCAAAAATTCATTGTCCTCCTTTTTGTGTGTCATAATTTGCTGACAGTATTCTAATCGCAACTGGTGATCGTTCTCCTTCGGTTGTTGCACGATTTGCAGCTTGTACGCATGGAAATTTAAATCAAAATGGAGAATTCGGCGAACACTGATCATGATGAGTAGCTGCTTGCTTACGAACTCAACGCCGTGTGCTCGGTAGAATGAAACGCGTCCAACTTCGATGTTCTGTGGAGTTCGAGCATTTCTCGGTCGTCCTGTCGGTTCCTTTTTTGGAGCAAATCCAGTCTCTTCAAAATTTTTAATCCAAGTTTTTATCACATGTTTCAAGGGAACCTGACCATGTCTAAATTCCCTCTGCGCACCTTCCAAATTACTGTTTTTGTAAAACATTTCTATGGCGAAAGCACGCTGTCGATCGTTCCACTGATCCATGATTCCTAAATGGCGAGATTGTTTACAACTCAAAGTCTCTATTCCGCAGTGCTGCCAACTATACCTACTACTACACATTTCAAAAGTTCCCGTTTTTCTGTGTCACCTTGTTTTTTCTATTCCTCCATTTTATATTAAACAATCCTAGCTTTACGTATAGCAGGAAAGCAGGGTAATTCTGTCAATTATTACTTTTATTCGCGCTTAAAATATAGACTATAAAACAATGATGCTGACAATTTGTGAGTAAAAGGTGAAGAAACTACATACGTGTAAAATAAGATGTTCGTTACATTTTTTCATTAATTGTATCGGTATACGCGTTAGTTTTGCGTAATAAAATTGTTGCCAGATCTTTTTCTTCTGTTTTGTGTCGGACGCCAGCACGTCCAGGCACTTGGGCACACAGTTTGTCATCCAGATATTAATGAGTAGTACACTTTGTCCATATGCTTTTCTACTCGAAACTGCAGTTAGTATCGGTTCCCAAAATATTTACAATTCCTTGTGATACACGCTGCATAAGTAATTTACAACTAAACCATTTTGATAGTGTCTTGGGATTTTGTTCTTAAGATTCAGTAGCAGCATCACGATGCGTAGAATTCTATTTTTATGACGTCAGGTCGCTTAGCAACTAACCCGCTTCCATCCCCTTACGTCCTAACGCAACATCGACTGACGATTGTTTACAAGCAAATGTTTGAGAAGTGTCATTTAGATATTCCCTCTCAATCTACAGAAAGTGTAAGACAGGCAAAACACAATTTTCTGTCCAAACTACAATATGAAATGTGTGTGAAAAATTAGAAAAAAAATGTAACGGGAAAGCCACACAGCGCTTTTCAATCTCGGGAAGAGGAAAACGGACTCAAGTCAGGCGAATAATGAGGCTGAGGAGCCACAGGAATGTTTTGCTGGCCAAAAACTAGTTTACCGAAATTGCTGTGATATAAGGCGCATTGTCGTGATGCAACACCCAGTTCTTGATTAGCTCACACGCGTGATCCTTTTTCGAAGTTTTTCAAGAATCTCTCGGTAAAAGTGTAGATTGCGCGTGTTGAGGATACATTTAATATCTTTTAGTAATATTTTAATTTCAAACATTTATCATATACAATTTTATCAATATGCATCGGCTGACGATTGTTTACAAGCAAGTGTTTGAGAAGTGTCACTTAGATATTCCCTCTCAATCTACAGAAAGTGTAAGACAGGCAAAACACAATTTTCTGTCCAAACTACAATATGAAATGTGTGTGAAAAATTAGAAAAAAAATGTAACGGGAAAGCCACACAGCGCTTTTCAATCTCGGGAAGAGGAAAATGGACTCAAGTCAGGCGAATAATGAGGCTGAGGAGCCACAGGAATGTTTTGCTGGCCAAAAACTAGTTTACTGAAATTGCTGTGATATAAGGCGCATTGTCGTGATGCAACACCCAGTTCTTGATGTTTAGTCTCACACGCGTGATCCTTTTTCGAAGTTTTTCAAGAATCTCTCGGTAAAAGTGTAGATTGCGCGTGTTGAGGATACATTTAATATCTTTTTGTAATATTTTAATTTCAAACATTTATCATATACAATTTTATCAATATGCCACGTTCATTTTCAAGTTAAAACGGCTGTATAAATATAATTTTATTATCAGAATCAAATTGTAAAACTTTCCGAGGATTCTAAGAAGCCGCATCTTTTATATTTGCAAATTTACTTATTACTTTATACATTAGACCGCTTGTTTATTACTTAATTTTATTAGTGAATATCTCTGTTACTTTAATAATAATAATATTTATTAATTGTCCAACAGGTCACCCCAATACAGACAATATAAACAAATAATAAATATAATACATATGTGAAAAAGAATTAAAAACAAAGTATAATTCAATAATATAATCAGATTGCCTAAATATAAAAGAATAGTGAAAGAAAAGAGAAAAAAAATCTTCAACGGAGAAACAAATTAACGAAACATGTCTGCAGAAAAATTATTTAAACTGTTGAAGTTCTTGACTGAATGCGCCACGAGAGCCCTCAGCAATATATTTGATCTAGCCGTTGGAAGTAGAAGCACTTCTTTCACTCTTGAGTTTGGACGAGGTACTCGAAAATTCACTTCTGCAAGCAAATCAGCTGAATCGATCTTATAAAGAATTACATTTTTGATAAAATTTGAACTAATTAGGTGTCGTCCTGCTTCCAGCGATTCAACTCCATGACGATCCAAGAGTAACCTGTAGTCCAAACCACGAGAAGGGTACGCTCCATCAACTTCATAACTTAAATACTTTAGAAATTTGCGCTGTATGGATTCAACTGTATTAATATAGCAGTCATATATTGGATACCACACGACAACGGCATATTCTAACTTGCTAACAACTAGCGCATAAAAAACTGACTTGAGTGAAGCTATGTTGTCGAAGTCCTTACACGTACGGATAATGAAACCCAAGGACCGATATGCTGACGTAGTGACTTGGGAAACATAATCAGCGACGTTCAGCTTTTCATCAAAAATAACTCCAAGATCATAGACATGTGTTTTTCCGGTTCATTGATATCTATTGGGTTTTCTGGTGAAAGATATGAAACAGCATTTGTCGATGTTTAAATTTGATTTGTTTGAAGAGCACCAATTTGTGACACGAACCAGGTTCTCTTGAAGAAGGGCACCACTAATTCGACGAAAATTTTATAAATCGTCCGCAGAAGCCAAAACACGACAATTAATAGCGCTTATTAAATCATTAACAACCCTGGGGCACTCCGGAAGTAGAAAAGTACGTTCTAGATTTGTAGCCATTATAGTATACAAAATTCCTTCTATCAGTAAGATAAGAAGTGAGGAGCATTATTAGTGAGTTGCTGAAGCCGAATAAACTCATTTTACCCAGGAGAGCAGTATGGTCAATGGTATCGAAGGGACGAGAAAAGTCAGTTTAAATGACGTCCATCTGCTCTCCCCTGTCAAATGTTTCACATACAGCCTGAGATAAAAGGGCGAGGTTTGAAGTGGTAGACCTTTTAGACATATAACCATGTTGATTTGGCGACAGGAATGATTTGATGTTAGAGTAAATATGGTCATATAGTATAGCCTCATACACCTTTGCAAAGTTGGGTAGAATTGATATGGGCCTCTAATTATTAACATCAGAGTTATTTCCTTTTTGTGTACAAGACATATACAGTGTACTCTCTCTTAAGGGGACAGCCATGGGACTGAAAAATTTGTCCGCTTATGAGAAAAGTACAAAAAGAGTAAATAATAATTTGTAATATATTTATCTTTAAACAATTTTATTTCCAAAACAAGAACATATAAATATTAGATAAAGTAAACAGAATTTTCATTAACATTTTTGCGAGAAGTAAAAAAAAACAAAATTTGTTATGCAAGGTATTCAAATAGATTTAAAAAAGTCAGAAATTTTAACTTGGCGCGTTTTTCCTTTAATTTCATTATCTTGGAGATGTATTTGAAGATCAGTAAGCAATTGAACACCTGCTATCGAACTGCGCTAGAAAATCAGTCATCAAATCAGACGTCATCCAAGCCTTTTTGTTTGATCGCCACGTAACTGGTAAATTGTTCAAATTAATATTGCGAAACGCCCGAGGTTTTGCAGCTTTCCCAATAACAAAAAGGGGTTCCTTTTCTCCGGCTATATTGACGCAGTGCAAAATCGTTAGCCTATCCTTAGCCATTTTTCCACCAGTGCATTTTTCACCTTTTAATGCAAATGTTTTAACGGGTAATGCCCGAAAAAACAATCCAGTCTCATCCGCATTATAAATATCTCGTGAATCATATCCTTGAATCAAAGATGGCACTTTTTCAGTAAAACTTTTGACATCATCTTGGTTTACACTAACGGCTTCTCCAGAAATGGCACGGAAGGTTATGTTATGCCGTTTTTTGAACCTTTCCAGCCAGCCAGATGATGCACTAAAATCTGCGTAATTCAATTTATCTGCAATTTCTTTAGCCTTGCTCCTGATAAGTGTGCCCGAGAGAGGAATACATTTATTTCGAGCCTTCACAAACCATTCGTAACACAATTTATCAATGTTAACGCCTTTGACGTTCAGCATACTCCTTTTTCTATCCAGATTGACATCAGTGTCCCACAATCTTAAAATTTGGTCTCTGTTTTTGATGATACAAGCAGGTTGAGTTTTACTGATCTTACATTTCTTTGCTAACTCGCGTACACTAAGTTTCTCATTTTTTTGGAATTTCAATGACATTAACTTTGTCTTTAATAGTCAACACTGCTTTAGGCATAGCGATTCAAGTATGTATACAATAAGAATCTATAAATGTACTTTGTATTTACGTACTACATTCAAAACAACAAGCTGTGCGTATTTAGGGAATTCCCCTTTGTACATACACGTATTATTCAATAAGCAACATCTGTACGAATATGAAGAAGAGTAAACGGAAAAACAGTGGCTGTAAGCTGTCCGGTTATGGGGAACTAAAATCACTTTGGTGTGGGAAAAAAGTGTCCGCGTCCGGTTATGGGAGGGTTGCCCGCTCAAGAGAGAAAAATTTCAAAAATCCCTAAGTAATCTTTTGGTACTGCAAAAAGTGTCCGTTTATGGGAGGTGTCCGCTTAAGAGAGGTGTCCGTAAGGAGAGAGTACACTGTATTGGCGACTTTCCAGATAACAAGATAGACAGATGTTTGCAGCGATAAATTAGATATCCTGCGAAGAGGCTTAGCAAATATTGATGCACAATCACGAAGAAGGAAGCCGGGAATGCTATCATGCCCGGAGGTGAAAGTATTCTTTGATTTTTTTAGTTGATTCAGTACATCATCATATACAACACTCCGAATATTCAATGATCGAAAATTTGTATGCAGTTCTTGAATATCACCACTGCGAGCACCTGGCAAGAATACATCAGAGAAAACTGATGCAAAAGCATCAACAATCAGCTGAGGGTCGTCGAATTCAGAATCGCCGTTATAGAGTTTACCAAGAATTCTGGAGCTACCACGTTTGGATCTTACAAAGCTACAAAAAGATTTAGAGTTATCCAGAAGGGAATGTTGAATACAGTCAATATAATTTTGATAGGCCGTAGCTATATTATCCTTAAGAATTCTTCGCACACGCTGAAATTCCCATTTGAAGATATCATCCCCAGTCCGCTTCCATCTTCGATGATAATAAAGCTTCAAATCCAATAATTCTGTCATAGATGGCGTAAACCACGGAGAAAAGCGTTGCTTCTTACTATTGTGGCAGGAATACAAGAATCCATCACGGAGTATATTACTTTACAACTTTTATCACAATTTTTTTTTATTTGTCATTATTCTGTATGTACTATTTTCAGTTAAAAATAAAGCTCCAATTTTTGTTTCTCTCCCATCACTTCTGTATTTACATTGATAATTTTTTGTGGTACTAAATCTAAATTATTGATTGCATAATCCGTGTACATGTATTTTTTTCGTAGGCAATTTTAATTCAAGATCTTAAAGCTAGTAAAGGTAGCGCGGAAACTGTAGAATATGGTACAGATTCAAATAGGGTCTTAAGAGTACAGGATAAGAAGCAAATCATTTCTTTATTAGCTCCGAGTGTGAACGAATGCAATTTGTGGTTGAAAAGAATAGAAGAGGCAGAAGACAATTATGAAAGAGTCATAAGTCTAATGAAGCCTGCTTTACAACCAAGTAAGTATATTGTTTGTTGTTACTTAATATTTTTTTTTGTTTCACGGCTTTTCGCTTTATAAAACACAGTTGTATTTGATATAGAGTGTCATTATGTGAATCATAAATATTGTGAGGCAAAGCTTTTTCATTACTTTCATTACCATATTTTTCATTACTTTCATTGCCATATACAGGGTCTCTTTGAAGAAAAGAGATAATGTATGAAAAATGTAAAGATGCACTTTTTATGTGAAAACATATCCTAAATATCTTTTAACCTGGTTTGATTATTTGCACCAAATATACTCTGAAATAGTATGAAACTATGAATATGTCATATATAAAAGGGTTAATAGGACGATAATAATTCTCTTGAGAAAAATATATAAAAAGAACAGCGGATGGCAAATATTTCGTATTCTTGCTTCTGGTGTGGTGTCTTATTGTATACAATCATGAATAGAGCTGAGGATGTTTGCGGTACGGCAGGACCGTATGTAGTGCATCCCCACATTTAACTATTTATCTAAATATTCTCTGAAATGATTTGCCGGATCTCATAAATTAATAGAGTGATATTTTAGTATGCACTGGATATTGTTATTATACAAAATCATAATAGCCATTTGTATTTATGGATCATAAATAATAATACGCATGTATTTGTATTTGGTTGTGAATTCAATTTAAACTTAAAACGAATCGTAATATTTTAACGACAAGCCGTCCTTACAATACATGCATTCGAGACAAAGTGTGCAACTCTACGAATAACTTCCATAATTGATCGAAAATGGACATTTTGGAGCTGAAGTAAACCCCCTATTCTTAGAAAATTTTATTACTGTCGTTAAGAACTATTATTATAAACAACAAAGGCCTTTTATTAGTGTTGAAATTTTAGTTTCATTGAATTTCCATGTTGTAAGTAGTCAATTGTAAAGTGTTCATTCACAATATTCTAAAACAAGGTGTAAATTTAACTAAAATCCAGAAAAACATTCTGATAATATATTACTAGATTAGAAGCTGTGTTTATTACTATTTATTATATTATTTTTATAACCAAATGCAATAAAAGCTACGAAAACAAAAGAAACCTCGATTTATTAAAATCTTGTCACACAGCCTTTCAAAGCCTGGCAGCACATATTTTGCATATATTTTATATATACTAGGTGAATGAAGTTAGAAGTTATAAGTTATAACTTCTAACATCATTCACCTAGTTCAAGTAGGTAGTATATATAAAATATATGCAAAATATGTGCTGCCAGGCTTTGAAAGGCTGTGTGACAAGATTTTAATAAATCGAGGTTTCTTTTGTTTTCGTAGCTTTTATTGCATTTGGTTATAAAAATAATATAATAAATAGTAATAAACACAGCTTCTAATCTAGTAATATATTATCAGAATGTGTTTTTCTGGATTTTAGTTAAATTTACACCTTGTTTTAGAATATTGTGAATGAACACTTTACAATTGACTACTTACAACATGGAAATCCAATGAAACCAAAACTTCAACACTAATAAAAGGCCTTTGTTGTTTATAATAATAGTTCTTAACGACAGTAATAAAATTTTCTAAGAATAGGGGCTTTACTTCAGCTCCAAAATGTCCATTTTCGATCAATTATGGAAGTTATTCGTAGAGTTGCACACTTTGTCTCGAATGCATGTATTGTAAGGACGGCTTGTCGTTAAAATATTACGATTCGTTTTAAGTTTAAATTGAATTCACAACCAAATACAAATACATGCGTATTATTATTTATGATTCATAAATACAAATGGCTATTATGATTTTGTATAATAACAATATCCAGTGCATACTAAAATATCACTCTATTAATTTATGAGATCCGGCAAATCATTTCAGAGAATATTTAGATAAATAGTTAAATGTCAGCTCTAATCATGAATCAATCTGCGGTTCATGTTTACACAGAATCTATATGGTGTTTTTATAAAAGAATTGCATTAGGTGATTCGATAAATTTCCAATTTAGGTAGGCAGTTGGGATTTGAACATACTCGTGATTTAGCCACCAAACATGTCCACTGCCATTAAATATAAAATATAACGTGCAAAACAAGTGACCATCATATTATAATTATTTTCAATTTTGCTTAAAATATCGTCTGTTGCAATTCATAACAAATATTGAGTATGGCTGCCATCGACTTCATTATTGTTAGACTCTTTGTTTTATGATATTTATAAATAGAGAGGTTGAAATAAAAAGACAACGTATTAAAAATGGAAAGATGTAATTATAAAGAATATAAATCCAAAATATTTCCCCAAATTTTTCCTCTCATAAGCGAGAAAAAGAAAGATGAAGATATTTTTAAAAAAATTTGTCACACCACTGTGCGATCTACTATATTATAAAAAGTATCGAGCGATCAAGATAATTTGTAATCGAGTCAACCTTGAATCCGAAATCGTATGTATTTACTTGAACTGCACTTACATTACAAACGTCAAGTAAAATGTCAGTTGACAGCTAAAATAACAACAGTTAATGTAAACTATGCAACTGAGGACGAATGTATTTACGACATACGATTTCGGTTTCAAGGTTGACTCGATTACAAATTATCTTGATCGCTCGATATCAGAGACGTTATCTTAAAGCTGACCAACAATTATAAAAAGAATAGTTTTGTCATTGTCGATATTGCTTAAGTATCCTCTCCGATTCAGTTGTCGATCGTTACTTACGTCTTCGATTAAAGATATATTATTACCAAATACGACGTTAAATGCTCGTAGACCACACATCTTACATGTTCTTTTAATATATAACGTCTAATACGTCTTTAAAAATTCAATGCAAGTATAAATTTTTAACAGCTGACTTTCGTACTAGTTTAATCGAACCCTTACCGTACAAAACTTATAAACGATGTTATCTTCTAGGGTTTTTATAATAATAAACATTGCAAGGTTTGTTTACAATAATGACCTTTTTGGGTTTTTGATATTCAGATTGATATTTTATATTTGTTACTTCTCGTAACAAAAACTACATTCACGTAATATACATTTTGTTAAATTTTTTAATAATTTACTTGAATGTATAAACAGCTGATTTTTATTGAAGTTATTGATCTTAGCATACACCTGTATATATTTTGTCAGTGGCCGCCGGACAATGTTGAGCGCACTTGGATGTTGCGCCGATGGGATGTTACTCGAATGAACCTCTCTATTTATAAATCAACTACTAATTAGCAATAACATCTAAAGTTTAAGTAATATAAGAAGTGAGCCACAAAAGAAGTTTTCAGAGAATGCCATGGATTAAATCAGTTATGTCTTAGATTGATTAAGTGATCTAACCTACATTTTGTACTTTAAATCGGAACTTGTCAATTTGACTTATGATTATTTACAAATGACATTTCGTCAATTCTCTAAGCTTAGACGTGACTTATATGTCTATCTCAGTCGTTCATGGCCTACCTAGGCTACAAATTTTATAGTTCGCTTGATATTAAAAGATAATATACGACTTTTCATTTTGCAACTAACTAAGGGTGGAAATTTATTAAATCACCTTTTGGTTATATTAAAAAGTGTAACGGGTAAATGTTAAACGGATCTATTATTAGTATTATTACACATATTTGTTGTTAATAATTGTTTGAAAATTGTTCGCATGAAATGTCCACAACAATGTTGAGTGTTTGTTGTGTTGTGTGTGCAGGAAATCAAACGTGCGGTCGTCTACTCGTGCTTGTGCAGAAGGGAAAGAGATTTATATGCTCGGGTAAGATCTTAATTCATTCTGTTTGCATGGTATTTCAGTTGAAGAGACAAGGTACCTGCTTGACGTGATCGTAGTCCAAGGAACGGAAATTTATAGTAAAACTGCACGCACTAGAAATTCTTTTTCGTGGAAAAAAGGTATCACCTTCCAATTAATGGCAATTTAAAAATTCCTCCAATTCAGCTACGTACAGATTGCCTTTATTGTATTAATTTTAAAAATACATTACATCTGGTTCGTAAGCTTCTGCGGTGGTTGCCCACGATTGCTTCTGGGATTCCGGACTGGAACTTCTTTCTTGACACTGTTTCCGTCTTTGCCGATGTTTCATTTACTGTTGCAAGAGACATCTTCAGGGCTGCTACTACTAGTGTTGCTGTATGAAACGCCAGCCAAGAAGGAAGCTGTTCCAACCCGGAATCCCAGAAGCAATACAATCATCATTTAAGGCACAGTATAATAACTGATAAATGCTGATAGTTGCTAGATATTATTACATTTTTGGCATAATTTATTTAAAAAGAGCGACGTAATTAAAGCAACAATTACGCTTCTCGCATACCTTACAGTAATCCGTAAACACACTGCATACAAAGTAAATACTAACGGTGGTTGCAATAGAAATGGGCATAGATTTGGTCAAATGAGACGAAGCTTAATTACTGACGGAACACATGTGTTTCAATTGTCTAAAACTTATCAGATCTTCTGGAATGCGAAATCGCCGCTTTCGCGAGCTAGTTATACCATTTTACTCCACTGCAATTGATAAAAATGTTACGCCCATCATCTTGGTGTAATTGAACATACTGCATTTTATACGTAATTATAGTAATAATTTATGCCCTAGCATTCCTCAACAGTTTAACATCAATTTTACAGGGGATACCGAGTCCCAGACCTGAGGCACCGGCACGATAAGCCACCGCGTTACCACTACATATCGGCCGACTGATAAAGAGCAATATTTACAATATCACTGTTGGAAAAAAGTGACCAGCACACCCTGTATACTCTGAAGAAGTGGTTCTAACGCAATGAAATTTGGTATGGAAGTAGTACTAACGTAGCATAACACCCTCACCTGGAGAGCAGCGTAGCCCTGCTGGGAAGGGATGTATTAATAGCGGGAGTATCCCCCGCGAGTGGCGCGTACCATCGCTACACGACGAGGTATGGAGTCAATATGTCGTTGTATGGTAGCGGGAGGGATGTCCAACCATGCTGCTTCAACTCGCCTCTAGAGCTCCTCAACGTTACCCAGGAGAGCCGAATAACGTTGAAGTCTCCGACCGATCCTATCCCAGACATATTCGATCGGATTGAGACCCGGAGAACGTGCCGGCCATGGAAGCATCCGTATATGGTTCTCTTCTACAAAGATCTGGGCAACACGTGCAGTGTGCGGTCGAGCTTTGTCGTGCATGTATAGAAGGCGTGGGCGCTGTCGAACGTAGGGAAGCACAACGGGCCGTAGCACCTTATGTACGTAGCGGCGAGCCGTCATCGTATGCTGTATACGCAGCAGACGTGTACGTCTACCATGTGTAATAGCACCCCATATCACAATGCCCTACTGGCAGTGGATAGGGCGTGGTTGGATGCACTCCTCGAGGTGACGCTCTCCACGTCTCCGATGAACCAAAATTCGCGCGTCACCGGTGCTCAATTCGAATCTTGATTCGTCGGAAAACAAATTTTGCCTCCACTCGACAACCCACTGATGTCTAGCTTCCACCCAAAGGCGCCGTGTACGGCGGTGCTCGCGAGTCAGTGGAATCCGCTGCAACGCACAGCGCGCTCGCAGCCCACTTTCTAGCAAACGCGCCCGTACAGTTCGTGTAGTGAGTAGGCCTTCCCTTCCTGCTGGCCAAACGGCTCCAAGTTGCCTTGAGGAAGAAGTACGCGACGCTAACGCGCTGTGCACAAGGGCGCGATCCTCGCGCGCTGTGCTCGTGCGGGGCCGTCCCGTTCGCGGTTAATGGCGCGTACGTCCTTGCTCCATGTATTCTCGCCATGCCCGCTGCACTGCCGATAATGACCGCTCGAGACAGCGCGCGATATCACGGAAGGATACTCCTGTCATGTGCATCCCCACAACCATTCTTCGCTCAAACTCACTCAGATAATGCGAACGGCCTTCCATCACGCACAAAGTACGACTACAACTACCCGCTTCCACCACACTAACAATAACCTGTTTCTCCCTCCCCGCATCGATCTCCATGGGGACAACATATTGCAGCTGTCGGAGGCACTCAGTAAAAAATGCAACCATAGAAAAAGTCAAAACTCGCTGCACAAACTCGTCTAGAGGAAACCTTAATGCTCGGCTAAATCGACGCATTTATCTTGATACGTTCAGATTATACAGGGTGTGCTCGTCACTTTTTTCCATCTGTGTATATCGAAACTATGGTTGGGATTTACTTTGTAAACATATTTAATGGTGGTTAATTGAATAATATTACTTTGTATTTTATATAGCTTTTCCAAGATTCTATGGATGTAATATGTTATCATACTGGTTTCTGGATATTGTACTTGCAATTGCTGGTAAAAGTAGTTTGAAATGTTCTCGGCATAATAGTGAAAGTTACTAGGGCTGGCAAATTTGCGCCAACAGCCAGTGACGGCCACAAAAGTTTTCACAAAATAAATGGTAGGAAATAAAATATAGAACGTGCTCAAATATCTACCGTGTTTAGAGTCTTCCATGAAATCACAAAGTGGATAAAATCTGTTAAATATTTCAATCATTAAATATGTATTTTTAAAATCGAATAATGCGGTAACGATACGCCTATAGATAGGGTCCATAGAAATAATGTCACGCGTTGGTCGGCGGTGACTCATCTCCGAGTCCCAGCGCTTGCTCGAAAACCGATAGAGCTAGAACCGTTTTGACACCAGAGTTGATATTTCGGAGCCCCCCCCCCCCCTCCCAGTGTGTGCTTTACGCTTACTTGAGAACCAGATGGCGGTATTTCACTGCCCCCTAGCAGCTAGAGTCGTTTTAATGTCATCCATCCTCCACTCACCAAGACACGTCTTCGTGTATCGAAAATCCAAATTTACACTCAGTAATCCACAATACTTTATTACAGTCTTCTACTGTCCTGTGTCGATGTTCACGTAGTGACTTCTTCATCGCTATCCGTCCATGAAGACCGGCTTTTTATAAGCGACGTTTTACAGTAAATATTCCGAGTTATATTTATTTCGGCTGCTATTTCCGGTGCTGTTTTTCGTCTGTTTTGGTTGCTGGTATCTACTATGGCAAGAGCTTCAGTAGATGCTGTCGCTCCTGGTCTTCCAATTCTTTTTTTTATTGGGAAACTACTACTTTCCGATATTATTTTTTGTTCAAACAACGTAATTTTATGGAGAATTCTGGAATCTTCTTTCTTAGAAGCTTGCAATGTTTGTTGTGCTTTTCTTAATATTGTGTACTTCTTCCTATATAATGTATTGTAATTAAAAACGATTTAAAGACGACAAAAAATTTACGAAACATAAAAACTAGCACTGCGTGGTATGTATGTTATAACTAAACACCACCACTTAGATAGGCAAGCAACATTGTCCACGCCAATATAAGATGACTGAGAATGGCAATGTTTACTTATAACAACTTATTTTATGTTCTTACTGCCTCGTGGGTCCGATTTCGAAAGGTGGATGAGTATTTTTACAAGCAATTGTATATAATTATTCATAGAATTGGTAGAAAAGCTATGTATCACATCTATTAATTGCTACTTTATTATGGTTGCAATATATAAATATCTAATAAGAATTAATTTTGGTATATAGGAAAACTCTATACGGAAAATATATATTGTAAGGTTTGCCTTGGCAAACAAGAACAACAGACCGAAATAGGAAAGGACAATATGAGCAATGGAAATGGACCGCAAAATGGATTTCCTCAAATTCCTACTTTAATTTGGAACTATAGCATGCAATTCCATGTGACAAGCATCAAAGATGACGTCCTAACCGTCGTTGTTTATGAAATGTGCCCATTCAAACCGGACAGTAAGTGTCAATAAAGTAATTTATTAATTGTTTTATTATTCTTTTTATGTATGATGAGGGTGATTCAAATATGAGGAAGACTTTGTATGCCTGACGGCATCTTTTAGCATATATCCAGGAGGCATTGTGTCTAACAAATATGTTAAATCAACTATTGCTTTGTGATAATTTAATGTGCATTTTGGTAATAATTTTAAGATTTTCTTCGAATTTCAGTTGAAAATTTAAAAAGACGTACTTTAATAGATCTTCAGAAAGGAATTCGTAATTATAACAAGGAACGAAATTGAAAAACCACTGGCTAAGGCAGTGAAATTTATTAACGAATTCTTTAACCATTGCTTAAAGACCATTCACTAAAATCTTTAAAAAAGGTATAAAAGCTCTTACCACATTTATATTCGTGTTCTAAATGCGTATTTCGACAACTAAGTTGTCATTTTCTTGAGAAGACGTATATGAACATAAAACTTCAGGCAACGATAAAAAAGGCCTGAAATTGTATGAGTCAAAGCATGTTATAAATTTACACGAAAATATTAGGGAATGAAACGTAGATACAAGGGTAGTTCGGAAACTACATGACCTAACAAAGAAAACACAAGTTTTTTTTATAAAAAAAATGTTATTTTTCAATATAGTCTCCTGCTCGCTCAACACACTTATTCCAACGATATTTCAAATTAGCCTTCATTGTAGGTCGATGAATCCAAGTCCTCGAAATAGCTATTTACAGCAGCGATTACCTCAGAATTACACGAAAATCTCTTACCGCCGATCTATTTCTTCAGGTTTGGAAAGAGATGATAATCGCTGGGAGCTAAATATGGGGAATAGGGCGAATGAGGCACAAATTCAAATTCCAAATCATGCCATTTTTGCCATTAATATCGTAGGCTTGTGGGCAGGTGCGTTATCCTGATGGAAGAGCACTTTCTTCTTTGCCAAATGAGGCCCTTTCTTTTTGATTTTGTCGCTTAATTGTTGCAACAAGTTGGCATAATACTCCCCGTTGATTGTTTTGCCCCTTTTCTAAGTAGTCGACCAAGATAATTCCATGAGAATCCCAAAAAACAGTTGCCAAAACCTTTCCAGCCGACAAAGCCGTTTTTGCCTTCTTTGGCGGTGGAGAACCTTTTTTGTCCATTGTTTGGATTGTTCTTTGGTTTCGAGAGTGTAATGGTGGACCCAGATTTCATCGACGGCGTACAAAGTCCTTCTAATTGCGGCGAAAACGGGCTAAAAGGTTGCGTGAAACACTTAAACGATTCGGTTTTTTCTTCAGTTAAAATTCTGTGCACACTGTCATTTGAGATACCTACAATTGCTATCTCGTCAATTTTTATTCGACGGTCATCCAAGACGATACGATGGACTTTTTGAATCATATCCGGAACAGTAACAGTTTTTGGAGGTCCACTACAATGTTCATCATTTGTGTTCGTACGACCAGGCTTAAATTCAACAATCCAGTTCTTAGTCACTGAAAACGAAGGAGCGAATTATAATAGTGTCGAATCCAGCTCTGCTTTTACTTCAGTTGGTGTTATTAAGCCTTTCAAATGAAAGTATTTTGTCACTGCTCTCAACTGAGTTTCTTCCATTACAAAAACTGTCAAAAATCGATTAATTGAGAGATCGCTCTGTATTGTCATATTTAACCTATTATATGATGATTCTACAGAATGGTAAAGAAGATTCCCGCGAATTCGCGCCATCTCTTTGTTAGGCTACGTATTTTCGGAACAATCTTCGTACATGCAGATGTTATAAGACAAGAATATGTTTATGACCTTACACGTAGTTTTGCTGATTATTTTTGGAATATATTGTTTAAATAAAGCAATATGATGTTATAATACAGGGTTTGTATAAAACAATATGAGGAAAAATAAACTTTTTGGAAATAAAAGTAAACAGTTGTGTTATAAAATTTATTAAGATTGGTAGCTATAAATTAGTAACCACTGTTCTCACAGTAACCACAGTCGCTGAATGCATCTTTCAACATGAATATGTTCCTTCAACTTCAATGGATAGTGTGCCGTCATCTACAAATGGCGGCATAACAACTATCACATTGTCTTTACAATGTGAAGCAATATCTAGAAATCCTTTAACTGCTAGAACCATATCTCCCTCTTCCAAGACATACACAAAGCCACAATCATTAGTTAAAAATTAGTTAAAAAATGATTAATAAATGTTGACAACAAATTCTGTTGGGCTTTGATGGTACCTACTCAACTCCTGAAGAACTGTAATCTAAAATGTTTGCTTATATATCGGGTCCTTCAATAGGTGTAACCTGTGGCTGTGGCTAGTAGTATATGTTAATTGTTGTCATTTAGTTGTCAAAATGTAACGCAATATATGCAGATGTAAAATGGACAGATTTCCAATTAATCAAAGAGTTTTTGCTGTTAAGAGTTTTATTACAAATCAAACAATTGTACAAACTCAGAGAAACTTTCGGGGAGAATTCAACATAGCAAGTCACGGACAAATTCCTAGCAGAAAAACTATTTTGAGGTGGGTGAGGGATTTTGATGAAAGAGGGAATGTTTCATCAAAATATACTGGAAGAGTACGGACAGTGAGGACACCGGTAAATATTGAACGCGTCAGCGAAGTCCGTTGCGTTCTGCAAAAAAAACGTTCAATTGTTTTGAAAATTACTGAAGCGAATCTGCTGAGGATTTTATATTATGCTTTACACTTTCACCCCTACAAAATCCAAGTCGTTCATAAGCTGTAAGATGGTGACCGAGATGTTCGAATGACTTTCTGCAGGAATATGTTGGAAATTTTGAATCAAGACCAAAATGCGATTAATTCTTTGCTTAGGTCCGATGAAGCGCATTTTTATGTCAATTTCCATTGACATAAAAACAAACAAAACTGCCATTATTGGGCGGCTGAAAATCCACAACAATTACACGAAAAACCACTTCATGATGAAAAAGTCACTGTATAGTGTGGCGTTTCATTATTTGGAATAGTAGAGCCATATTTCTTAGAGGAAAACGAGGAAGCTGTTACAGTCACCTCGCAGCGTTAGATTATTATGTTACAAACATTCCTATGGCATGAACTACGTTGAGAGTAAGAGAAGAAACATTTTTTCCAACAAGATTGTGTCACAGCAAGGCAAGTTTGATTGGGCTGCGGCGAATGTTTCCGAACAGATTAATCTCAAGGTTTAGAGACTTACCATGGCCGTCAAGATCCCCCGACGCGACTGAGCCAGATTTCTACCTTTGGGGGTATCTCAAGCAAAAAGTCTTTAAGACGCGCCCACGGACAATTCAGGATCTTAAAGAAGTAATTCGAGAAGAAATACGTGCGATTAATCGTCCAATGTTATAAGAAGTAATGCATAATTTCAGGGGCAGGCTTGAATAATGCATTGTAGCCAATGTGGGGCACTTGATTGATGATATTTTTAGGAATTAAAATTTCATATAATATAGGTCTCGTTTATTACAAATTTGTTTAATTTCGCCATTTTTTGATCTTGCAGTGAATGTTTGAAAGTAGGTCATACCTATTGAAGGACCCTGTACATATATTTCGAAACTTCTTGCATTTACATACGTCATTCTACGAATTTTAATTACACACAATTCGCGTCTGTTTTTCAAGCTTGAAAAAACAAAATTTTACCCATGCATTTGTATTTCGATATCAGTTGTGGCATCCCACGACACAACACATAGTACATGATTCATGTACTATGTGTTGTGTCGTGGGATGTTATATGGTAATTATGATGTTCATGTAACATGAACATCATAATTACCGTATAACTCTAAGAATAACCATTTTCAACTTATATTTAGATACAAATGCGTACTAAATTACAAATTGTATATACACAAAAAGTTCTGAAATTGGCTATACTGGCGCTGACTACAAATATGAGCGCCGCCTATACGTACAATCACAGTATAAACGTAAACAGTAATATGATATTAGTAATATGATATTACTGATATTACTAGTATCAGTAACAAAAATTATTGAAATAAAAGGAGAACTCGCGCATGGTCGAGCGCTTGTATTTCTGTCCTTTATTAAATGCAGGTTGCAACTGAGATAGATAGTAATTAAGGCATGTAAACTTAACGGCTTATTCAAAAACTGAAACAGTCTGATATACCTTACGTTTACTGTAGCACATGTTTGAGAGAAAAAGAGAATATACAGAACATGCGCAAGTACGTACGCGTATTACGGTTTTATTTCAAAAGATGAAGGGTACCGACAAGAACTGATCTTACTGCTTACGATTCTATTGTCGTATAATCATACTGATATCAAGCAGTCGACTACTTAAGCTTGTCTAGGCAAATTGAGTGGGAAGGCCATAGAAATCATACACATATCATAGGTCCCCATAGATCACGTATTACATATGCCCATTACAAGCGGCAACGGTGTCGCTCGAATGTACAGAAAGACCCGATAATTCATAAATACTTACCAGGCCGGTATGCTCTTGTGTTCTTAATAATAGTTAATAAATTTATTACTAAAAGTCTTTTTCATATTTGAAGCACTTATATGTTACTGAAAGCACTAAAAGAAATTTAAAAAAATTCTAGTGTTTTTGGGACGAGCGGATGTCAAACTGGAGGATATATATCGAGAATCACAGAACACAAACGGCCCATTAATTAAAAAACTTGTCTTACATCATGTGGAATCAGGTGAAGTTGTCGTCAAGTTAGATTTGCAGCTATTTTCAAGTTACTAAATTATACGTATTTATAACCGCTAACTCCGTATTAGTAAGAGAATTGATAGTAAATATTTTAAATGGGGAATTATTTACTAATTATCTACTGTATATTTACAGTATGTATATATAAAGAATTAGGGCTTATTATGATTGATTTATAATTATTTAATTGTATATTTTTTACTTATTAAAATCATCCAAACTTTGTAATATAATTAATTAATAGTTTTTCATAAAATATTGTGTTACAATTCATATTTTATTTTTATAAAACGAAGACTGTATTTGTTAAGTTTTAATATGTTTTTCTTTGTGTATTGTTACTGAAACTTCAAATGAGTGCAGAAAATATTAACGTATCTACTAAACGCCTATCAAACATTGTGCAATATAATATAATTGATATAATAAATTACTAAACAAATAGTTAATAGATTCAAGATAATGCATATAATTAATTTGTTAAAAGGAAGGGACAGAAGTACTGATATACCCACTTCAACAATTATGTAATGACACTAAGGTTACAGAATAAATCTGAATTATAAGGTGTGAGGATAATCTATATTTACTTCAAAAATATTCCTCCCCTGCCTTGATCCTGTGAATAGGATAATGTAACTTAAAAAAGTAACTTCTATTTGGGGAATATAAAATAATGTCAGAGTGCCGAATCTTAGGTATACTTCGGGTGATTTTAAACGCACTCTTGGTTTGGAACTAAATATTCTTGTAATGGGTGATTCATTTAGAGATACTTTTTCCAAAAGCAAAGAACAAATGATAAAAAGGCCAATTTATTTAAGGGACTTGATTATCATACAAAAGAACCATTCTTTACAATTATTTTATAAAGATTATTTCTCTCAAATGTTGGCCGCGACTGCGGTTAACGTAGTCTATTCTGCTGTTCCAATTTTCAATGACTCGTTCTAGCATTTCGAGTGGTATTTGTCCAATGACCCGAGTAATATTGGCCTCCAATGCCTCAATTGTAGCCGGTTTATCCATGTAGACTTTAGACTTCACGTAGCCCCACAGAAAAAAGTCTAATGGTGTGATGTCACAAGATCTAGGCGGACAATTTACTGGTCCGAAGCGTGAAATTAAATGTTCACCGAATCGTTCTCGCAGTAAAGCCATAGTTTCACGAGCTGTATGGCTAGTGGCGCCATCTTGTTGAAAGTAAATGTCTTGTAGACCACGGGTGTCAAGTTCAGGCAGCAAATAGTCCCTTATCAAGGCGCGATAACGGTCGCCATTCACAGTCACATTCCGGCCGGCTTCTGTTTTGAAGAAATATGGACCAATTATTCCACCGGCCCATAATCCGCACCAAACAGTTGTTTTGTCTGGATGTAATGGTAGCACTTCAATCTCTTCAGGTTGCTCATCACCCCAAATACGGGCATTTTGCTTATTCACGTACCCATTAAGCCAGAAATGGGCCTCATCGGAGTACAAAATTTTTGTCGAAAACATTGGATGTTCTGCAAGTTTATCAAGAGTCCAACGGCTGAAACGGAAACGATTCGGAAGGTCGGTCGCCTTTAGTTCTTGCACTAGTTGAATTTTGTATGCTTCCAAGATCCTTTCGTAAAATACGCCAAGTTGTTGCATACGACAAACCAAGCTGTTGAGAACGGCGACGAATTGATTCTTCCCGGTCTTCGCGTACACTCGCTGCTACCGCCGCTATATTTCCTTCACTACGTGCTGGATGAGGTCTATGTGGTCGCGTATTATCCATTATTGTAAATTGAGTTTCAAACTTATTGATGGTATAGCGAATTGTGCGTTCGGTAGGTCGATTATGTGGCCCATATGTTGCTCTAAGCGCACGATACACATTCCTTGTAGAACGCCCATTTTCGTAATAAATGCCGGGCTAAGTCTTTCCATTACGTAATGTCAAATAGTACTGAACCAGAATGCGCAGTCCGCTGACGCGTCGCATGCGCGCTCAGCCATTAAATCCCCACCTAAAAAACCTCCAAATGAATCACCCATTACAACTATTGCATTATTGTAAAGTAAGAACTTGGATCAAACACCACGACTCCTCTTCTGTAGTCAATAATTCTCAAATAAGAAACTTCGGTGACAGTTAATTCCTCGAGGATGAATTCATGATGAAACTGTCTGTTATAAAAACCACTTGAAACGTTCTTGAAGATTTTTTTCTTTGAATCACGAAGGGTGACTTTTATTAAGCATTTCAGCGTTCTGCTGTACCTATTTATTCATCGTAAATGAAATCGTGTCTGATAGTTTTAGAGATATCTTTCTATAATAAACAGTATTGAAATAAAAAAAGTTATAAGGCATTCAAGTTTTGCGCCACCTTGTACAACTTAAATGATAACAAATAAATTTGTATTGCCTTTAACATAAGTGTTAATAAAAAAAGAAGAATATATGTTCAATAATAATTTATTATAGAAATTATTACGATGCTATTAATGATGTAATTAATTTTTATGCTGATTATTAATGATATACGTTTCCAGAAAATTAAATTTAAATGAATTCAGTATAATATTCAGAATTATAACGGTATCAAAACTAAAATTTTGTGTTCATATTTTGAGCATTTAACGCGTTACATACTGCTATGAATAGTGGTTTTGCAATTGAATATACCACTATTCACAATAAATCTATCCAGCTAGGATACTCAGTCGGTTTAATTTCAAAAAATGGGACTGATTTTCTCCCTGGGTTCCAATTGGAAAACGTGGTGTTTCTCTTCTACAAATTTATAATGCGCCAGTAAAAGAGTATTGGCAAATGTTATAATTAGAGTGGACCAATCGGGAGCGAAAGCAGAGGCGTGACTAACGAATTGGTTCACGATTACTTAGTATGTTGTTCACGGTCATCGTGTGTACACGTATAATAGCAGCAGGAAAGTGTATTCTATGTATTTAATAATGTTGCACAGCTATGTTCGATAGAAGACGCAAGAAATGAGTGTATTTTAAGTAAGTTTGAAAGTCACGCCTCTGCCTTCGCTCCGAATTGGTCCACTCTAGTTATAATTATGTCACTTTAAGTTACTTGAAAACTTCTTGAAATAAGGTTAAATAATAGTCACAATATAAAATTTAAATGTATCTTTAATACAAAAATAAAAAAAAATCTTTATAAAGTATAAAGATAAATATTGCCTCATTTAACAATATTATTAAGGTAAAAATATCATATGGAAGTGACCGCAGCATACGATAAAAAAAATCCTTAGTGACTTCCGATCAAAATTAAAACTAATAAATTACAAAGATGCGTTTTAATTTCTCCCACTAGAAACAAATCAAAAATAAGCAAAATTGACAGCTCGAAGCAAACTCTAACACATGTGCAACCACATGAAAAAAATATGCCCTTGATATCCCAAGCGAACTAAAATTCTCAGTAACAGAAATTTTTTATATTAGAAATTTTAAAAAACGTTCTTTGTCATTTAAATCAAATAACTAAGAATAAAATATATATCAAAATTAACACAATGGAAAAAATACAAAATTCAATTCATTCAAAATAATAATAATATTAATAATAATAAGATATCTTTTAATATAATTTACTTACGTAAAATAAAAAATATATACTAAAATATTAACTAAAACTAAATACTAAATACTAAAAAAATACTGAAACTATATACTAAAATATTAACTAAAACGAGATCAACAAACTCGTATAAATATCGGTAATGAATACAAACACCATTCACTAATTAATCAAAAATCACGAAGTTACATAACAAAGATAAAGATTTATCTTATAATAAACACGTCTTTCTAAACCCAGAGTACACTTGTGTCTGGTTAGTCCACATGAAGCACGAAGGCTTCTCATAAAAAATACAGTTATAAAAATCGTACACAGCAATGCAAACGGCTTGCACCAACTGAGCTAGTCAAATATAAATATTCAAAATAATAATTCACTCATAAATAATTAAATAACTTTTCAAAATATTCGTGGGGAAAAATTCATAGCAATACGTTACTTTTATTAACAAGTGCTGTACCTACTTTTTTAGATTTTGTGATGTTTGTCTAGTGTAGATAGAGCCGTTGCGGGCGGTGTACTGAAATTAATTAACATGCTCTTTTCTGCGAAACTAAAATTGAAAACTGTTTGTTAAATTTTATTTCTTCTTTCAAACTATTTTTATTTAATAATTTAATATTTGTTTATTATTATATACGTCCCCCATACAATATGAATTGTTTTAATATATAATTGTTTTAATAATGGATTTTTTCGCGAATTTGAATATTTTTATATTTTCTGCACTCATTTCTTAGAAGTTTTCACGTAAAAAGTTTAAACATTCCATTGTATCCAGGATTAAAATTGCAAATTAATTTATATATGATATGTATATCTGATTTAGATGGGATATTGTGAACATTTTTCTAAAATTCTGGGTATGGACCACGGGATTTCTACTCTTTCTACTCTAGAAGTATTTTTAATTTAAAAATCATGACAATAATGTTGATATTCTAATTCATTACAGCATTTGACATTTTTAGCTTCCCAAAATTTTAGAAAATATTATCAATTCGTCCGGTAAATTCCATATTCTACAGAATTCGGTATCGTCCTGGTTAGATTATTGTGATTTACATCAAAATAATATTTCAATTAAGTCAAACAACAGAAATAAAAAAGTTCGTATGGAAGTTTAACATTTACACTGGCAAATATTTATTCTATATGTAAGTTATGAATACGAGGGTGATCCGTAAAGTAAGTTCCGTTTGGTTATTTAAAAAAAAACAATACATGAATAGGTTTTTATTATATACAACTTCAAGCTACTACTTCCAGCTATTTTTCTACATAGTTTCCATTAAGATTGAGGCATTTGTCATAGCTATGAAGTCGCAGAACTCTGCCGCCAATGAATTATGCCATGCTTGCACAGTAGACTTCAGTGTTTATTGTAGTCCCTCGTTCCATTAAGTCTCCATGAAGGACGTCTTTCTTGTCCCAAAAGACAGTGACCGTGACATTTCTCGCAGAAAATGTTTGACGGCACTTTAAAGGTTCCCTAGTAGACGAGTTAGAGCGACCTCACTGAATTAACTGCCTTTTGGTCTCAGCGTTAACATCGGCGACTCAAATCACATCACCTGTTACGATTTGCCTGAGGAAATCTTCACCTTCAACAGGAAAGTTAGTGCCTGTCCCATTCTCTTTGTTTTATGGTCTTTGGTAAGAAGTTTTGACACCCATTGTGAAAAAAAATTGTAGTAATTTATATGTTCGGTAACAACCCCGTACAAAACTAGTTGTGTATGAAATTTGAGGGAAAAGGGCACTTAGTTCTGTGATTGTGAATCGCCGATTTTCACGAATTTTTTTCTTCGACATTATCCACAAGTTCGTTCGTCAATACAGTTGGTCTTCCACTCCGTTCTTCATCATGGACATTAGTTCGTCCTTCTCCAAAGATACGGCATCATCTTCTAACCATACTGTCACTCATGACATTTTCACCGTAAACAGAACAAAGTTTATGCCGAATCTCAGCAGCCTTCATGTTCTTTGCACACAGAAATCGTATAACAGCACGCAATTCTCAGTCGGCGGGATTTTCAATTGCAGCAGCCATTTTAGACGATCAAAATAGCACGAAAGAATCTCCAAACGATTCTTTCACTAGCACTGCCAGACTCACACTGAACCAGACTACACCGCAGCGCTGCGATCGCGCCAATATTCCCACTCCTCTGCTCACTAGAAGGAAACGGAATCGCCCTTATAGTATTAACGTTTATTAACTTAAATATTTTTCACATTTTATTTATGAAATAAATTTGAATTTTCCTCAATTAATCTATAAATATTGCTATAAATTGTTTTTGTTAAATTTGTTATTACACTTTTAAAACAAGTTTAGGAAAAATGTATATACACAGGTTTAAAATAGGCCTTTCAGAGCACGCACTTAGATAACTCGTCTAGATCTTGTCTTTTAGTTTCGCTTTTCCAGTTTCGTATATTCTTCTCATAAGGTCTTTTTCTAAGCTTTTACAGTTTAGTTCGTCTGTCATTTTATCAATGTAGCCACATCATAGTAACCTCCTTGCTCTCACTATTTCCGCAATATTTTGCTCTTCATACAATCTTAGTTTTGAATACCGACAAAGAAAATAAGGGGTGAAGGATATATATAAGTAGTGCCTTCATACAAAAAGCGCGGTCCAATATTCACGTAGTAACGAGAAAAGGATTTTTCTTTGTTCGAGTTCAGCTCTGTCGCAGTTAAATATACGGGCGGCAATACGGGCTTCCACCTCTAATTAATCAATAATTCTCTTTACCGATTAATTATTTCGTTCTGTTTCGCCTACATCGGCAGTACCACCACAAATTTTAAGAAAAGCTATATAAATAATTGCATACAAATAAATAATTCATAACCAGGTATCTCATGGACTCTACTGTTAGATATAGGTAAAGAGTAAACCAGTTGTTCGAGGCGACCCCATAAATAAAAATCTAATTTTGTCAGGTCGGGCGATCTTGGAGGCCACGCAATCGGACCATTTCCACCTATTCACTTTTCTCCAAACATTAAACTTAACCATTCAGTTACTCGTGCTGTCGAAAGTAACATCCGTGTTGCTGGAAATAACTCGCTTGTCTTTCTGTCAGCGGCAAGTCATGCACGTACTTTTCCTTAAATCTTTCAAGCAGCTGTAGATAAATATTCTGATTTAACCGTGCCTCTTCTGTCAAGAAAGGTCCAATTATGCCAGAACGATAAGAAACGGCCCACCACACTTTTATTTTTTTGTAATACCGTTTTTTTTTACAATTAATAAATTAGTGTTATGACCTTTTTTTGTCATAAAGGTGATTTATACACGAATATCTAAATTTCTATCTGAATTTCCAATTCTCATACGAAATAATAATTCTTTTATTTTATTTTGCCTTCTATTCTTTACTTGAATAGGCAAAGCCTCGCCAAATTGTGTATAACACAAAAACATTTTTAATAATATCAAATATTATTAAAAATCGGGTGTTGCTTCTGTGAAAGTATCTCTCCAGTAGTACGCACTGACGATTCTGTAGTAAGATGAAACACGTGTTTACGTATCTGGAGAGATACTTTCACACATACATGAACTTGTATTGTGTTTTCCACGTTCGATTTGCCTTGTATTTTTCTTAAATAATTCTTTTCAGCAGCCTATAGTCATTTTTCTTGTTTTTCGTTGAATGTCCAGTTTTCTATCACAAAAATTAACATGGATCCGATACACAATCATTTTTATTTTTATTGTTATTTTCCCGTTTATTTAAAAAGCTGTATATACAGCCGATTCTAAACCTGTTGTTTATTAAATAGATACTGTTTGTCAGTATAAATGTTTTCCTCCATAATCTGTTGTATGAAAGATTACCTGCGCATAGCAAACGCCAATTAAGTTGGCGGGAGGAGGGGTAAGTTCGCGCAGGATTAGAAGTAGTGGGGAGATTTGTATTTGGTTTCACATCAAATGTCAGATAATTCTAACCTCTGAGCGTGTATCACTTTATGATCCCCTAGCAAAGACATTATGTTCCGTCAAACGTCAATAACAAATGTGATCTGACAATTACTTGAGTAGTGGGGGTGGACGTTTTTAAAAACGGCTTCTGCGCACCCCCTCCTCGCGCCAACTTAATTGGCGCTTGCTATACGTAAATTAATGCAAAACAATATGTAAGAATAGATCGTGCATTGATGTTATATTTTTTTTATTTGCTTAATTAGTAATTTATTAGATTTTTAATGCTTTATTTTCCGTTAAACAAGTCGATCTATATACAAAATATATTTTTTATATTGCTTAATGTTTTGATAAAATTAAAAAAAAATATATATACGTATTCAATAGAATTTAACATTAAATAAGACAAAACATTATTATGGTACAAATTTTAAGTATGTAATGTTGCCTATTTTTCAACAATATTTATTGTCTTCCATTATTCTTTAGTATGTGATTAATTTTACAAAATAAAAATACTCCCTTTTTTATATTAAAAAAATAATAATAAATGCAAAAAATAGCAATACATACTAATAAACGCAGTCTATGGTCCGAAACTAATTTAAACGTGTAAATAATGTAGCTCTCTTTAACATGTAGTTAAATATATAACCATAATTTAGTACCTAAACTAAATGTTTGAAGGTAATATATTTAATTTTAAAAGTAACTTATTTATCAAAATAGCACAGAAATAAATTTGTAGTTTCTTAGAACTCCTGTTAACCAGGGGATTTTATTAGTGTATTATATATATATACATTATTATTATATCGCCATAAAATTTTCATATGTAATATATCTATAATCAATATAATTCTTATGAATATTTAAATTATAATATATCTTTATTTTAAAATATATATTTAAACATGTATTGCTGTATTAGGTCATAGTAATTTTGTCAAAATGTATATGTATATTAGATAGATTAATAGGAATCAATTCGATTATAGAGAATATATGTATCATCTACGTACAGGAATAGTCTTGATATTTTTAAAAGCGAAGTAGCTCTAAAAGGAACATCTTGCATTGTTGCTAAAGTTTTTGTTACACTTACGTAAATTTGTTTATTCATTATTTGGATGAAATAGCATCCAACACACATGGAATGGAGTTGTTAAAGTAACAATTCAAAGGAGATTGTTAATATTCAAATATTAGGAAGGTTTTTTTCCCATGAGTTAACTTTAATTTTTATAACCTAATATTTCTCACAATGAAAAATCGACATCAATATTTAACACGTTGCCCAAAATGATTGGTTAGTTGTGTTCTCAAAACTCTAGATTTTAAAGTAGTGTCTATAGGACAAATTATTTTGATTCACCAAATGATTTTTTTTTGAAAATATGTTAATTTTGTGCCTGTAATAAACGAATCATAAATTAAAAAACCTGTTGGATCGAATAAATTAGTTTAAACGAGTAATTTTTGCGACGCATTAGCAAAATACTATTTAAAAAAAAAGCAGTGTGGCAATATACTTGCAAATGAGAAAGCAGCTGTGTAATGTACAGAATGAGGACACAATGAATAATGCAATAACCACTCAACGAATAAAAAGGTGGATTCATGCATTGGCGAAATGCAGAAAACGTCATTTGTTTTCCGCTAATCGCAGAAACAGCATTTCATACGCTTGCGATGTTTTCTTGGTAAATTTAGGGACTTTTAGAATTACCCTTGATGACAGATATCGGGGTGCAAAGATGCTAGTCCCGTTTTTATGTCAATTATTGATGTGTTTATTTTTAACCTAAAATTCAGGTTGAGTTTGTTGTTATTATTAGCATAAATTGTCAGATTGCAAAATAAGATTATATTCTTCTACATTAATATCGGCCATCGTTTAATATATACGCAACAAATTAATTTGAAATAACGATATAAAAATATGCAGATAAACTAGGCTGATTCGTACTTAAAAAAATTGCAACTTATAATGACATAACCCCAATCAACTAATCAATTCTTAATTTGTCTGGACGCATGCGCTACGTTATGTGAATTCGCATATAAATTGAAACTTTATATTTTCCCTCCCCCTAATTTTAAATTAAGCGGAATCATTTTCATCTTAAACTTTTGATGGTGTCGAAAAATATGTTCGAATTTAGCCAATAAGAATTGATTTCGCATTTCGCCAATGCATGAATTCACCTGAATGCAACCTAACCAAGTTAAAAAGTTGTCACAATCAGGTTATCAAATGTATAGAAACAAACACAAAATAGAATTTGTAAATAAAATTTACCGAGGAATAATTAACAATAACTAAATGTGATGAAATAGGCATTTTAATTTATTTTTAGAACATATTGCCGAATAACCGATCTTGGAGAAGATAGGTTTCCTTAATTTGGCCGGTAGAAATGTAATTTAGAGTACAAATAAGAAGATATGGGTACTGTCAAGAATCTGCTTGAGAAATATATGTGGAAAAAAGTATGGAAACCTTTAGATGGCTTAAAAAGGAACAACTTTTCTTTATAAAGTTTTTGAGGCACGCATACAGTAAAGCTACAAAAAAATAAAAACAATTAAATAACCTTATGTATAATTTCGACGCAAGCAGAACTAGCCAAATTTCGGAAGTTTCTGCTATTTAGACGTACCAATAGATAACTTAAACATCACTTGCATGCGTCTTTTTACTATCAACCAACACATTCGTTTAATAAACTCGCAGGAACTTTGGCTAGTTGTGCTTGCGTCGAAAGTATATAAAAAGTAAGGTTATTTAATTGTTTTTATTTTTTTGTAGCTTTACTGTATGTGTGTCTCAAAAATTTTATAAAGTTGTTCTTTTTTAGGTGCTCTAAAGGTACCCACACTTTTTTTCAACAAAAATCCCATCAAATGGATAGATGACTGCATATTCGAATGTCTCATGTTCAGACAGCTTTAAACTTCGATGCCATTATTTTGCCTACGGTTTCACTTAAGTTGTTAAATAAATGCCTGGATATAACTCAGGCACAGTAATAGCCTGTCGATGCATAGTGCTAACCATGTTGTAATTCTAGTGTACTAGTGCAGGGCTCTGGTCAACCTTCAAAGCCTGTAGAGGCACGTATTGTATCATTATTAATCATATACAAAACAATCCAAAACTTCAATAACTTTCAGGTAAAATACTTTCGATAGAATTAAGTATAAGTGTTGTAACTGCTTATGATGATAGAGGAAAATAAACAAGCAAAATATATGGAGATCTTTGAGATTAGATTACTGCTATTCAAGACATAACCAAAAAATTTACCAGAAATTGGGAAACTTACTGTAATAGCTGCGAATGACTTTAGTATTTGTCTCGCTGAGAATAATAAGAATAATAAGTGAACATTAATAAAGATTTGCCCTTTTTAACAAAACATAAGAGAACAAAAGCAAAATAGACTGCGTGTGTTGAGGATCAGACTCCGTATTATGCAAACCTCATCTAAATTCAATTTCCAAAAATTACATGCTTTAGTATATGGTTGTTTTAGTTTTCTAAATTCAAAAGGACGTCAACGCAAGCGTGCGAATATATAAGTACCTGCCGCATGTTATAACCAAAAAATTTGTTGATGGATTTCATCAGGATTTAAAACATTATTAAAAAAGCACACGTTTTGTTCTTCGGAGGAGTATTTCTCATATTTCTCACATAGATAAGTATACCATTCCACGACCCATTTTTTTGCTTTCAGTATTTATAAATTGCTTGTTTGATTAGTTTGTAATTTTTTTCGATTTCTTTCGATAATGTATAATCAATAATTATAATCTTTATTTATTTGTTTGGGTCTTTTCTTGTTTCTATTTTTTTGTAAGTTATATACACATTTTGTGTTTATGTAATTAATAAATATTATTATTATTATTTGTAAGTGGTGTACGTATTTCGCTATTATTAATTGTGTAATATCCTTCAAGTAAACAGATTTAATCAAAACCCCCAACAAAGACAAGAAATATTTCATGCATAGACATTCAATATAGATTACAGCGGTGAAGAATGAGATTAATTATGGATCTTAGAAAAGCAAACTCTATGAGCAGAAATCGTAGAGAAAAATATTTAACACAGTATATAACACAGTAATAACAACACAGTAACAATCGCAAGATTCTAAAATTACAGGAGTACCAAATATTTCTTCAACTGATAATAATATGAAATTTTATTCGTCGTCAATTTCAATCTTTTCTATATAATATATTCTCTATTAGCATATTGATTTTTATTAATACATGCACAATCTACTAGATATTTACTTTGTTCGACAATCACGTTCCATTGCTTTAATTGAAAGATGGTATTTAGTGAATGCGTGTACTGATATTGTACATATCAATTTGTCAATGATGATGTTTTGGCATGTCTTCAACAAACCAAGCTTATACTGCCATTGTTAAAAAATAAATATATGTATATATTTAAAGAGAAAAATAAGCTTTTTATAATTTAAACTTGTGACTGATATTTTTGTGTGGAATGTATTTTTAAAGTAATATTAATGCAAATTAAATTATTATATATTAAATCTATTAATTGTTAGCGTGTTATAGTTTGGATGCTTGTCTGTAAGATGAATTTTTAGATTTACATTTTGTTTTTTAGAGTGTTGTAGTTTTGAAATGGAATAAAGCGTACAAAATTGTTCAAATAACTCCAATTTTGGGTTTATTCAATAGATAATTTTATACCACTTATTATTTAAATAACGTCGTAACTGGCCCAAATATAGCGCCGCCTGGAGGTCCACTTTTTCAAGCATCTGGAGCCATATCTGGGCAATAATACGGCGAATGTTGACTTCCAAATCGTCTAACATCGCTGACTTAAGCATAGACTATGGATTTTATATATTTCTAAAGAAAATAGTCCAGCGACGTCAAATTACACGATCGATAGATAGCTACGAATATTGAGGAGATGTAGTTTCAGCAGGACGACGCTACGTGCCATACAGTGCGTCACACAATCAAATCAATCTATCGATCGATTTGATTGTGTGACGCACTGTATGGCACGTAGCGTCGTCCTGCTGAAACTACATCTCCTCAATATTCGTAGCACGTTATGAGAGACGAAATAGTCTGTTATCATGATCCTACAGCGTTCCCCGTTGAATGTATCGTGTTGACTGGTCACGTTTCTGAAGGAGTACGGTCCGATGACACCACCAGGCCATAGAGTGTACCATAACGTCAGTTACTCTGGTTGTAATGCCTTCTGAAGGGTCTCCTATGAATTCTCGTCACTCCAAATGCGACAATTTTGCTCGTTGACGTAGCCATTCAACCAAAACAGAACTTTATCGTTGAACAAAATCTTGCGTTGAAAATCGAGGTTAACGGCTAACTCGTTTTCGGCCCATTCAGCAAACATACGACGTAAACGATGGTCATTCCGATATAGGGCAAGATCTTTCCGCAAAATTTTCCACAAAGTGGGCGGACACAAATCGACAACAACGGCGATATTTTCTTCTGTGTGCACTGTTCATTGCCTATGCGAACGAGTGTCATCCACTAGCGTGTAGGAGAACCGAAATCTATCCATGGTTCACTTAATAATCTGCCGAGATGGGCCATTATGAGAACAGAAACACGATTTAGAAATATAATTGCACATTTTCCTTTATTGAACTTTATTGAGTATAAATGACACTTGGGTTGTCAGATTCGGTTGACTTTTAAGCGTTTAATCCCTATTTGCAAACTACTACACTAAAAAAAAAACAGCCTATATATTAACTATACAGGATTATTCAGAATAAGTGTTATTAATTTAATTATTAGATTATGCTACTAAAATATAAGCCAATTGTGTAAATTTTAATTTAAAAAAAATCGGAAAAAAGTAATTTAAACAAATACATTTTGAGTACCGCTGGTCTTCCTCACTCAGTTTATATGTGGCGTATGTATATTCTGTTTCCCTTGCAGATATGCAGATGTATTTGTTTACATACGGTTTGTTTACAATTAATGAATGTATACAAAAGTAAATTATGAATGAACGTCGACAAAGCAATGAAAACCCTATTTTTAATTTGTCTGTGTAGATAAATACTCTCGCTTTATGTTTTGAAATAGGTGACATTGCCCAAATAGACGAGGACATATTTTTCGATGAATTAATAAAGAAATGTTTATTTATGGAAGAATTATTCATTGAAAGAAAATAGTAAACGTGCGATATCTACTATGCTAGTAGGGTTCGTTGGTCTCTTGATACAACAGCTGAATGTTTCTTGCGGTCCCAAAACGATTTTAAATTATTAAATAATTTAAAATTGAAAATACAATTATACAGCAGACTTTTTAGATAATTTTTTTTAAATTAAATATTAAATAACATCTTTAATCTAAAATTAAATTCTCTGACATTTATTTAGAATAGCACTGTATATATTTAGGTTAGACTGATGATTTGCAAGTCCACTATGTATAAGCGAATTGATTAAAATTTAATAATTAGCTAAGTATCAAATTTTAAAAGTACATTCCGTATATTATTATTTTAAGTTAATAGCATTAGAGTTGTAATTAATTTAATTATATCATGCAGACTTCTTATGAAGTGTGGTGTTTATAAAAAAGACAAGTTTTAATTCTTCTGACTCTTTACAATATTTCATTAAAAATACATTGCATTTAAGAATCTTCGATAAAAGTGTTTACAACTATAATATTAAATTTTTGATAAAATAGTTTGTTTAAGGCTTTATTATTTTTCTAATCATTATCAATATTACTAATACTATCATTTAGGTAAGCATTATTTTGTTGCATAGTCTTTGAAATAACCCACTGTAATGAACTATGATAAGTCCATTTTTGTTGAAACGTTTTAATATTGAGAGCATAAGTCAGTTAACCGATTTGCATACCGAATAAAAAGAGAGAAGAAAAATATGGTTTATTGTAATGTTTATTTAGATACAAAAGTAATGATGGTTTAAATGGTACATACTGTCTTCAAATTGCCTTCCCCAATGCAGATATGACACTGCTTATTTACGGTAGAGCAGGTATTTTGAAATAATTCAGGTTACGCACAGAGAGCGTCAAATTCCACTTCAATTCTTGTTTTCAAATGTTCAATATCACGTAATCGGGTGGTGGCAAACACTATCTTTGAGTACTCCCACAGGAAAAAATCGCACGGTATTAAGTCTGGTGACCGTGCTGGTCACTCGATATTTCCTCTTCTTCCTATCCACATGTCGCCTCAGTGTTACCGCTTTAGTACAATTGTACTAAAGTTAGTATTTTTTATTAATGGAAGCATATTAGCACATTTTATTGTAAAAAAAAAACAGCGTTAACTGACTTATGCCGGGTCGACGACAATAATGACAATGATATCCAGTAGTTACAAGTGTATAGCAAGCGCCAGATAAGTTGGCGAGCGGAGGGGTAAATTCGCGCAGGATTAGAAGTATTGGGGAGATTTGTATTTAGTTTTGCATAAATTTGCAACATAACATAGGTGGTGTAAACTACACATCTATCATTTAATAAATTAATAATTTATTAGGGTACGTCTATAAAAATGGCTTCTGCGCGCACCCCCTCCTCTCGCCATCTTATTTGGCGCTTGCTATACATGGGTAATCCAATTAGAATCAGAAATTATTTTAATAAGAATTTCTTAAATACCATCAGTTGATCCGTGTTTCCAACTACAGATCTGTAATTAATTGTATGAATTTGAATTTATCGAAGTGGGGATACAAGCATCGGCTTCTTCGGCGATCTACATTATACCGATTGATTCGAGAAGTAGGAAATTTAAAGCAATGACGGAGCTAAGAGGGTTATAACACCATCAATCACCATCATCACCATCAATAGACGTTTCGCGGTGATAGTGACTGTCACCGCTAAACGTCTACTGTCAGACAGTCGCATATCCAGCTACATTGCAGTGTACATGTGATGAAATACAAACACGCTCAATCTAAAATGGATATGTTTTTAGTAAATGAAAAAACTGATATTGTATCCTGGTATTTTCAAGCGAATTCATGCAATAAGAACAGAGTCCTGCACATGAACAAAGAAATATCCGACAGTATTTGGAAAATATATTTCAAAATAAATTAATTTCCAGTTTTGGCAATATTCAATGGCCTACTCTTGATTTCTTCCTTTGGGGATATATTAAAGGTTAAATTTAGAACAATCACAGGCCAACAACTTTACCAGAGCTGCAACAAAAACTTGTTGAAACTTGTGATACTATTTCACGTTAGAAGAGCTTTTTACGATAGAGTGGGATATTTGAATGGGATGTTTATAGTTTGTTACAAGGAGGACAAACGTATGAACATTTAATTTAATTTAGAATTTTATTTTATTAAAAAAATAATGGCTAGGTAGAGTTAATTTTATTTTAAAAAAATTATTCCTTTTTTATTTTGACAATAAACAAGACATCGCAACATATTACAAACAAATAAAAGAAACACACGCATCTTACGCAACAGGTGTGCGTACTTCGTTCGCATTCCCAAGTGCAGCTGATATGTGACTTGTCTGACAGTGGACGTTTAGCGGTGAGAGTGACTGTCACCGCTAATCAGCTACTACAGCATTGGTGGGGGTATAACCCTCTTTGCCCAGTCGCCGCTTTAAATTTCATACTACTCGTTTCTATCGGTATACTTTGGTTTATTTGTCACCTAAATAAGCATACGGTTCCTTAGTAAAATTCCTCTTCTTTTGTTGAGGTCGAAACCTGTTTTTCTTCGGGCACACATCGTGGCGTTTTAGTGAAAGTGGAGACCGTTCCATCTTTTTAACGACCTCCCAGGATCTCTTTTTCCTGCTGGTCTTTGGTCTATTGCTATTTTTATCAACCTAGTCTCATCTTTTCTTTGGACGTGCTCATTCTATGCCTTTCTCCTTCCTCTGACGAATCTAACATCTCCGATTCCACATTCCTCTTCTATAGCTTCGTTCCTAACTTTATCTCTCCTTATTTTTCCGACTATCGTTCTTAAAGTGTTCATTTCGGTTGTCTGCATCAATTGTTAAATTCTGCTTGTGTCGGCATGGCCTTCAGTTGCATACGTTATTATTGGTCTTACAACATATTTTTACTTTGCTCTTTGTTGCAAAGTATTTATTGTTCCAGGTTACACCTCTGAGATATGCTGCTTTTATGGTCTGTCGCCTGATTTCTCTGTAATCATTCCGTTCACTCGAATATTTCTACCTCCAAGTACATAAAGAACATCACTTCTTCGATGTTTTTGTTGCATATTTTTAATTTACATCGTATAGGCTCTTTTGCGACCACTAACGATTTAATTTTTTTTGTGGATATTTGCATGTTGTATTTTTCAGGCGTTTTTGTGAATCGATGAAGAAATCTGTAGGTTGTCCTCTGTATCTGCATCGTCAGCGTAACATAAAATCGTATACAAAATTAGTTCAAGATAGTATTGATACACATTTTTTCTATTCGTATGCATTTTAATACCCCACACATTACTTCTAGTAAGACAGTTCTATATCTACTATTATACATATTATATATATGAATTCTTCTAAACTCCAGGAATGAGTTTTATACTAGCCACATGATATATTCTTATTTATATCTTGTCTTGGCTTTTTATTTGTATTACATTGAAAGGTAAATGGGTACTAGTACTGAAGTAAATAATAAGTAACATTTGAATTGTGTATAAAAAGATCCTTTTAAGTGAAGAAAAAATCCTATCGGAGTTGTTTTTAAGTTGGAGAAACACAATTTATTTCATATAATGTTATGATTTAATTTGTTACATTTGAATTTATAATAAACTAATGCAAGCTGTTCAAAAGATTTTATTACCCTAGAGTGATTGTGAATTTTTAGCTTATACTCGTAAGCAGGGAAAGCATTTCTATCATATAACGTAAACATTTTTATTTTTATTCTTGTCTTTTTTACAAGCACTATCATTTAAATAAAACTCCAAATTAGAACAATAAAATCTTCTTATTCCATTTAATGCTTCAAAAATGTACCAAGTAAGCACAAGCTTTTAAATATAAAGTAGAAAACGAGACATTGAAAAAACTTATTTTAATAAAACTCTGATAAAAGCTGTTGTTTATATATCATCATGTTGATTGAACAATTAAGTTTAATACTTCGGTATATTTTTGTAAGACTTTTTACACCTTTATACAAGGTCGTTTGTATTTGTTGACACTGTGCAAGTGTGAATTATACTTACCTACATATTTAATATAATACAAATTATTACCAATATATTGGTAAAATAGCTCAATATAATCTGGCTTTTGTAGTATCTGATCAAAAAGTGATATTTACTGTATTTATTTGTTGAGATAATGTTAGAGCTTTTTAAGATTATGCATATAAGTAACAGAATCTATCTTAGTTATTTATATGGAGTTGTTAAAAATAGCTTCTTATTTTTTTTTGTTTTTCAGAGTTACCAAAATTAATAGTATGAATTTTTTTCCAAAATTTGAACAAGTAAAATATCAAACCATAAAATATTTTCATACCTTAAAGAGAAAATGTATAGTCTGAAAAGAGAGCCTTTTCTTTTTTCAATTATTTTAATGAGAAACATAATTTCTTTCACTTCTTCAACAGCTAGGAACAGCAGTAAATTTTACTACAAATATTACCGACAGTACAGTATTTATTACTGATAGAAGTTTTTATCTGAAATAAATTTCTCTTATTACACAACATTATAGTAATTTTGTTATCAATATTTACTTTGTTTGAAACTTGCTGTATTTTTTTCCAGTATTTTTGGCTCTTTCTAATTCTTTTCCTTTTCAAATTCATAACATAAATATTTACAAACTGACTATAATTCGATCAAATTTAATATGAAACAAATTGACCTTTGTGCATGTTCGAGACTTTTAAATTTGGCAGTTTTTGCTGTACAGATGGATAAATCATTTCAATTGTATTCAAACAATGCGTTGATCCATTCAAACATGCTTTTTTGTGTTTGGGCTTTTCAATTTCCAAAAAGTGCTGACTAATAATTTCTCTTTTGGAATAATTAATTAGAAAAATTATTTTTATATTCAGAAAAATAATTTTTTTCAATTGAATTGATTTCAATTTTGTTCCAAATAGTGTATTATCAACTTTGTTATAGAATGGAGAACGGATGACTTTGTCTTCTTTTTGTTCTTTGAAAACTAATTACATCCGAAATTATTTGAAAAATCATTTGATATTCTTGATAAAAAACCACACTAATTTATTAAAATATGTTCATTTTGTTTATATCTATTTTGGAACTTCACTTCTACTTGTACTGAAATTTTAATATAATTATTTTCTTAAAAAGGTATATAACCCCTTACCACAATTATTAGTCGTATCCTAAATACGTATTTCGACAACTAAGTTGTCATCATCAGTAGGTAAAAACTACTAATTAAAGTCACAATAAAGTACATAAAGTAATAAAGGCACAATAAAGTAAGATAAACGCTTCCGCACAACTACTATACACTGCAACCCTGTAAAGACTAAATTTACCATGCACATTTCAAACTACGAGACAAAACACTTGTCTCTTAGAAATGGTTCTTAAACATGTGTTAAAATATCGAACAAAGGGACGGCAAAAATTCTTCTCTAAAGACGGCGCCAACTAAAAACGATTTTAAAGCTACGGTGACCTACTAATAAACCAAATGAAACACCTTATATTTCCACAAAACACTAGTATAATTAACTGTATGAGCATTTCATGTGCAATGTACAAATTAATAGTTATTATTTAAACGTGTTATTACAAGTACGCAGGTAGTGACAAAATCTATATTGGGTCCGAGTGTAAAAACATTTTCCATTAACAAATGGTTAAACAGTCGTATAGTAAAGGCCGAACTCTCATAGCAATTCTGAGAAAGACAAAATTAAGAAGAGGCGTTATATGTGAAAAACCAGACATCCGGCTTGTTGTATTATATTAAATGAGAATACAATCCTCGTGAAAAGGGTCAATAAATAATTAGATATTGTAGGTGTATAATTTAGAAGTTAATTATAAATATTATATTATATATATATATATATTAATAAATTATAATATAACTTCTAAATTATACACCTACAATATCTAATTATTTATTGACCCTTTTCACGAGGATTGTATTCTCATTTAATATAATACAACAAGCCGGATGTCTGGTTTTTCACATATAACGCCTCTTCTTAATTTTGTCTTTCTCAGAATTGCTATGAGAGTTCGGCCTTTACTATACGACTGTTTAACCATTTGTTAATGGAAAATGTTTTTACACTCGGACCCAATATAGATTTTGTCACTACCTGCGTACTTGTAATAACACGTTTAAATAATAACTATTAATTTGTACATTGCACATGAAATGCTCATACAGTTAATTATACTAGTGTTTTGTGGAAATATAAGGTGTTTCATTTAGTTTATTAGTAGGTCACCGTAGCTTTAAAATCGTTTTTAGTTGGCGCCGTCTTTAGAGAAGAATTTTTGCCGTCCCTTTGTTCGATATTTTAACACATGTTTAAGAACCATTTCTAAGAGACAAGTGTTTTGTCTCGTAGTTTGAAATGTGCATGGTAAATTTAGTCTTTACAGGGTTGCAGTGTATAGTAGTTGTGCGGAAGCGTTTATCTTACTTTATTGTGCCTTTATTACTTTATGTACTTTATTGTGACTTTAATTAGTAGTTTTTACCTACTGATGATGACAACTTAGTTGTCGAAATACGTATTTAGGATACGACTAATAATTGTGGTAAGGGGTTATATACCTTTTTAAATTATTATTTAACCACAGTCTCCATTGAAAGAATTTTCATAATTATTTTCGTTTATTAAAAAGTAATTTTTGTACAATGCATTACTTACTTGCTTTGAATGTAGGCATTGGTTTCCTGCCTAAATAATTCTTACTATTTATTTGCAATTGAAGTATATAAATCCTGAAAATTTTAATAATATATACTTAATGTATGTCCGTACAAACATGGAGATTGGATGTAGTTCATTGCCCATTCAAAATAAATGTTACTATGCGCGATTTTGCATAGTAGCTTTTCGTTAACAAATACGTCTTTTTGTTGGATTCAATTAGGCTTATGATCTAGCATATTTTGCATTATTGTTTTAGTGATTCTTGTACGCAAACAAGAAAATTAAAAATTAATATTTCTTTATATTATTTGATGAACAAACTTAAAGGATAATGTTGCACTTTACGTTTCCTTTTTATGAAATTGTAACCAATCATATCAAAGAATTGATTTCGTAAAGCTGGAAGCATCATTCAAAATTTAACAGTGGCCATATATGTTTGAATTGTAAAGTCAGTTATATATCGTAGTTGTATGTCGCTACAACACCTTCCTTCCATGAATAACTAGGTTTTATATTAACTATTCACTAAAAGTCATGTTTCCATTTAATTTCATGTACCAGTGATATACATTTTAATACTCACCATTAAGAAATCATTGTTGCTATAAAATAATTGTGATGTCATATCATTACAAAATCTATTTTTTTAAATAAATAGTTGCATTTTAGTATCACGATTTTTAAAATAAAAAATACAGGCATATAATAATCTGTTATGTTATAAGTTATAACATAACATAACCTTATCTGTCCTAAAACTATTTATTTCAAAATAATCTCATTGGCAACGCTGTTGAGTGGTAGTCGCGTTTCATTGGTTACAAGTTCATGCATAGATTTTGTTTATAAAAAGAGAACGTAAAGTGCAACATTATTATACTTTATTATACTTTAATTATACTTTTTATAATAGAAATAGTATGTCTTTTAATTGCTATACATTTATTAAGCCTGTATTACTCTGTCGATTTTGTCGTCAATAAGTCGTACAAGTTAATCTTCGATTTATTGTCATATGTAAAGCGTCAGCTTTACTTCAATTTATCCAAGCAAAAAAGATGGTGTATAAAACGAGGAAAATAAAACATGTTCTATTCTACCCTCGATTTTTTTTTAGTATCTTCTATAATAGTAACCTTTCGTTGTTTGTATCGGTGTCCGCTTAATACTGAAACTGATGTTTGTCAAATTTTTAAAATTTCTTTGCTTTGTATTTGCTACAGGTGTTAAACACCAATTGACAATAACTATACTCTATTTTTAAAGTAGAGAGACGAATTTCTGAACAGACCACTTGGACAGTGAAATCTCATTTGTTGAAAGCAAGGCCAAATTGCTTTCAACCAATGAGATTTCACTGTCAAAGTGGTCTGTGCAGAAATTCGTCTCTCTACTTTAAAAAATAGAGTATATAATTCTAGTTATTGTCAATTGATGTTTAACATCTTTCGCCATAGTCGCACATGCCTGTTTTGCGTTAGCTGTTATTCGCATTTTTTGTATACAACGCGGCACAATCTATCCCATTTTCTTAAATAATTTATAATTCGTAATTTTGGCAATAAGCATTTCGAAAAGAAAAAGTATCGTGTTTGATTTTATCAATTTTTATATTTACGTCAAAAGTGATTACCGCATTGGACGTTAATGTTAATTGTTGCTGTCGAAATCAAGTACAATAGTGCTATCTTAGCCAAAATTTGACACATGCTGTCGTTTCAGTATTCCTATAGGCGGTGTTGCCAGGTTTTGTGAAATTTCATCATATATCGTGATTTTAGGATCGAACTGATGCAGTGTTGCCAGGTTTGGTGAAATTTCACCATATCAGTGGTGATTTAGTGTTGAACTGGTGATTTGGTGAAAACTTGTACAAAAATCGGCAAATCTGGTGAATTTCTGCTTTTTTGCTGTTGTTTTCAAGAAACAAATTTAATCTTCTACACAGAAGCATTAGCATTCAGCTTTTTAATTTCATTGTTATAATAAAAATTATCAGTTCGGTTTTATTATTATTATTGTTTCTATTATCCTACTCTGCATCGATAAAAAAAGACTTAATAGGTCACTGCTAAAAAATTGTGTCTGGTGAAAAATCAGTGAAAAAACGTCAAATCTGGTGAATTAAATTTTTTTGACCTGGCAACACTGCGTGTAGGGAAAAGTACAAAATAAAACAAAGCCTTTCCTATTTTTTCTATAATATTCTGGAAATATGTTTAAAATTAATAATAAATTATAAGAAAATAAAATATACACCGTCATGCAAATTTCTTTGCGAACTTTCTGAACGAAAAGTCAATTTCGTCAAAGTAAAATCGAGTGTAAAAATTGGTAGGCGTAAAATATAGTGCGATCTTCGATAAATTGACGACTTATTGAGCCAGAAATCGATCGACTTATCGCACAATTTATCGACAGATGTAATATAGGCTTTATTAGAATTTTACGCTAAAAATAACCTTCAAACTGTCGGCGCCCACAAAGTCCTACATTTCAATGTAGGTACACTGCCCAACATACAAAACCCGTACACTGACATATTATCAATGTAAGCCAGGCTTATCAAATTTGACATGCCTTATTTAACTTGTAAAATTTGACGTCTTATTTAAGTTGTCAAATTGTCTTATGTTATAGGTATTAGCAATGTATGTAACTATAACATAGTGACAGTATTAATATATTTGTCCTGTTTACGCAACTAAAAAACTCTGATTTTATGCTCATAAGAGTTGTACGGGTTTTATATTTCGGGCGGTGTATGTACTGTGCATCTCTTGAAGCACTATCTCCTTACTCCATATATCTGATTATATCCAAAATCAATATAATTTTTCTTCAATATTCAAACTTTTTAAAGTTATTAGTTTTAATATAGTTATTTCCCTAAGTGCAGCTTATTAAATACATCTGTTTTACATAGTTCTTCCTGTCATCTTTGTATATTTAGCTTTTTTTTTAATTTCTAAGTATTTATTCAATAAACATTTACATTAACTCATTTTTTCTGTGTTCACCTCCAATTGCATCTAGTCACGTTTGCGTACCAATATAATACTGAGATATCAAAAATTATCTTGGTCAATGGTGGCCGTGCAGTAAAAATCCCAAGTCTTAATTTACATCATCCTTCTGATAAAATTTTCAGGGTGTCATATTGACTTTAAGATTAATATATTGACAAATTTTAACGCCAGCATGATGTTTAACCTGAAAATTTTATCAGCATTTTCTCAGAAGGATGATATATATTAAGACAGACAGAATCTGCAGAATCCAGTTTCCATTCGAATTTCCCGCTAGAAACATACCAAATTAGCCGCAACGTTGCCAAATTTTGATAGCTCTCTTCTTTGACAATTTAATATATTTGAATATTTTTTTATTTATATTTATGCCACTTTAATTTTAATTGAAATGGGAGGTAGAGGAGGTATTGCAAGACATACCATTGTTCAGGAAGAGGAAATATGGAAACAATAATCAATTAATTTAATTCTATATGTTGTTTGATCAACCTACAAATCACACTATATCACCAATCTTTATTATAAATAATCGATTTGGCAACGCTACTTGTAAATTGTCGATATATGATTTGCTATGCGCATGCGTAATTGAGTTAATATTGTCAGTTTAAATGGGAGCTGGATTCTGCATGTGTACCCAGTCGTTTTTCACTGCATGGCCAACGTTGACCAAGATAATTTTTGATATCTCGGTATTACGCAGTGTGTTTTTGTATTATGGTACTAGGCCATCTTTCAGTGTACTACCAAAACAAATCTTAAAAATTGATGTATTCATTAATGCCTTTGTTCAGCAAGTTTTGGTTTAAAAGTTTTAATTTTCAAACAAATCATGAATAATATTCTCTCACAATTTTCTTTGATGTTTCATTCTAAGCTATTAACTTAGTGAATGATAACTAATTGAATTCTTAATTAACTCTTTCTGTTTAAACTTTATATTTATATTAAACCTTAAAATATATTTAACTTTAGATAGGTTCTGTTCGTAACCAATATAAAAACAATGTATTCTTAGAGTGTAGTATTTTATTATAAAAAAATATAAATAATAACATTGCAATAAATAAATAATTATAATAACATTATTAAGTCTTATCATTTATTCTACCTAAATCTAATTTTTTTAAAATAGAAAACCTATGTGTATACACAAAGTCTATTTTATTGTCGCATTTTTTCAACATATACGTCTTTTATTGTACAAAATTCACAAATAATTTATTTATTATATCACTGAGATTTATCCACGAGAAAAAAAATTCTTACTTTCCAAAATACATATTTTTTCAAAGTTATTTTCTTCTCATTTCTGGTCCCGTTATTTTTTAAGTACATATTTTAGTATTCTTTTATAAAAATTTTGCATTTTAAAGTCTTTATTTCTGTGTGACTGTTTAATGAGTCTTATTCTTCTCTTTCCTTAACCTCCATTACTTTAGTTTCTTCATCTTCGGGAAAGTTATATATAGGCTTGAAGCCACCTATAAGTTGTGGTTTAAAATTTTCTATATCGAATTCACTAGTCATACTTGTAATTGCTGTAGTCGTCTCCACTTCTTCATTGCCCTTACTTTTCTCTCTAACCGCTGACCAACCGTTGGTTATATTATCTATGCTTACGCTCGGTTGAAACGGCGCTTGAAAATCGAGTTGTGGAACGTGTGTCGTTTCCAAATCTACTTCAACATTCTTTTCGATTATGTCTTGTTTTCTTTGAGCTTCCTGTTCAATCTTTGGATGGGTATGCATAACCGCACTTACAGTAAATTCCGAGTTATGATCCGGTCGAATTTCTGGAATTACAGAGCTACCGTAGTTTGGCATCGAGTATTTTTCATGGTGCTGGGGCTCCGTTGGTGTATAAGCAACTGCGATCGGTTTTTCGGTGTAAGTCTTCAGTTTGACGGAGATTTGATCTTGAGTGTTGATTTTAGATCCTGAGGTTATTCTCGATTCCGTGTCACCTAAACTATTCCAATTATTGGATTCGAATTTAGACACCGTGTCTATACTATTTCCAATTTCTGGAGTGGCCAATAACGATGGATCTGGCCTTTCTAGCGGGTAAGGAAAATCGGATTTAATAGGTTGATTCGGTCTAGGATGAGGTTTTAAAATGGGCATATCGTGTCTTTCATGAAAATTAAAATCGAATTTACTCATAGAATCATTAAAATCATAGTTGCTTTCTTGTATCTTAGACGGTGGTAGTGGGAGTTCAGCTCGTGTACCAATAACAACGGTTTCTTTTTTATTTGTGTCTATAGCATCTAATTTTAGTGGATGCGTGTTAACTGGATATACGACATAAAGAGGTTTGTCAGTGTCTTTTGTTTTTGATCCGGCTTGAAATGAAGACGACACTTCTACTTTTGTCTTGTCTTTTTGATCATGTTTCGTCTGAATCATTTGGAGAGTTTCCACCTCTAAATCAGGTTCGCCTTTTCTTCTTTGATTTAGAACTACTTTTGGCGGCGTTTGATAAAATAAAAATTGTTCAGGAGTCGTCTTCTTGTAACCTTCATTCATTATTCTATCTTCTGCAACGTTTTGTCTAAACTTTATATCTTGCTCTATTTGGGGCATGTTTTGCCTAAATTTTAAGTCCTGTTCTATTTGGGGCATGTTTTGTCTAAATTTTAAATCCTGTTCTATTTGAGGCACTTTGCGTAGGTGTTGAATATTTTTCGGTGGTGGTGGTGGATGTAATTTTTCGAAAAATCCTATTGGCCTGTTTGATGGTCTTTCCAAAAGCGGTTGTCTATGAAATTTGTTGGGTACATCGTATCTATGATTGATTTTCATATTGGGCCTAAACTGCGGTAAAATGTTAGGTAGTTTATCAATTCTTTTGTACACATCATTCGGACGTGGTGGTCTCACATATTCAGGTCTTCCCGAATGAAAATGTCCGGGCCTAGGATCGTAAGGTGGGCGTGGTGGTTGCGAGAAATTCTCATTAGGTGGTGTTAAATCACTCGGTAATTGGTGCAGCATTGGCTTAGAGCTTAATTTTAGAATATCCTTATTTCCATGGGGATTATTGTAGTTGGGTTTAGATTCGTGTTTATTAAACGAACCCATTTCCGGTTCATCGTCTCGAAAAACGATTTTCGGTCCTGTTCCTTTGGGAAACTTAATTTCTTCTTTGTTAATTTCCAAAGATTCATCGACAACTTGCCCTGGCTTGCCTTGTATTAAATCGATCGGAACTCCGATAGCCAGAGACGCCTCAGAATTACGTATTGGTTGTATATTTATCGAAGTAGGTTTGATATCAAAAGGCTTAGACGGATTCGGAATTTCAGGGTTGGATTGTATGGTGTAACTTACATATTCGTCACCTACATTTTGACCGTAGAATGGTCTAAATGGGTTGCTATCATAAGGACTTTCTTTTAGTGCAGAGCCCAAATACTGATTGGGAGTATTTTGATGATTTCCAATAACGAAAGATGCCGTATTCTGATTGGGCGCGATTCGAATATTAGTGCTACTCGCAACTGGTTGTAAATTATTTTTCGGCGGTAAAAACGGTCTAGGAACCACTTTCTCATTATTAAGTTGCTCCCTTAAATTTTGCGTGGCTACAATAATAGGCTGATGTATGTTGTTCATTACGTGATTGTCACCCAAAGGCATCGATGTTACTTTAGGTGGTGTCAAAATGGTCGGTGGTATATTCAGAAGTGACTGATTCACATTTTCCTTGGGTCCTTTCGGGAGCGCAGTACTAGATGTGTAGGATACATTAATTGAATGTTCAGTAGTTACAGCATCTACAAAGTCGACAACGTTTATGGGAGACGGATGTGATGAATTACTTTGCAATGCATAGGTCACTTCATACGGAAAATTATCTTCATCTTCTTCGAATATTTCAACTATTTGACTAGGTCTGAAAACAGATACATTACGTGTTGTTGTTTCAGGTTTAGTAGTTACAAGAATAGTTTTTGTGGTTGGGGTGGAAGTCTGAGTTGTGGTTACTTCTTTCATTGTAGTACTTTCCGTAAAACTATGTAGTTTATTTTCAACGGCTATATTATCTGTAGCATCATCGTCGTATTCTTCATTAAAGTGATGTTGCATGTTAGAACCCATAAGAACATTTTGGTCGTAAAGATCTTCGTTTGGGTCCATTTCTTCCTCAATTATATCGTAGTCTTCAACTGGTGGCTGTACAGTGGTAGATGTTGTAGTTGTTTTTTTCGTAGTACTGTCCATATCGTCATGGAACATTGTAAGAAATTGTTCGAATAATCCCATGGGTTCTTTTGACGTTGGTCCAATATTAGTATTAGTTGTAGGAGTTGCTGTAGTTGTGGTAGGATCGCTCCTTGTCGTGAGGTATATAGAATCTATTTTATTCTTTATAGTCGACACCATTTCTTCACCATAACTTGGATCATTAATCGGACTATTCATTAAATTGATTTCGCTGGTTAAATAAATCTCCGTGGTTGACTTATGTGTTGTAGTACTTGTCGTTGATGGCTTCTCATATTTAGGAGTAGTTTTATAAGGTTTGTAGTAATAGTGTTTCGTTGACTGATACGTTGGGGTTTTAACCGGTTTGTACGTCGTTGCGGGATAATTTTTGTGGTTATGGTATCTGTTTACGTTTCCTTGCACTTTCGTGTTCGCATATGAACTACTAATCAAGGGATATACGTACTTATCTGGATTATATTTGACGGGCAAATTTAAGAATTCATACAGAGTTGGCGTTAATTGATTTACATCGTTTGGTTTGTGACTTCCGACGTTCGTGTCTTTTCTATCAATGTCGGATTTTGAAAATATATTTTTATCTTCAATTTCTGAATATTCGTATTCATCATACATACTTAAATCCGAATCTTTACTTAGAAAATCTACGTTTCCCGTGACAGGATCTTTTTCTAAGTAAAACGGTTTGCCCTTGTTAAAAATATTATCTGGTAAATTATAACCAGGTACGACTAGCGGTGATGGATCAGGTATGGCTTCTGCATCTTGGAAAGGTATTCCTTGGTTTTCTGGCCCACTGTGATGCAATATATCCTATAAAAAATACATAAAGTATCTTATAAAATTGTAACTGTTTCTTATTTATGCTAATTCTTTGTGGGAGATGTCAGCTTTTAGTAAATAAAATGTATAGAAAATTTCGATATTAACCGAAAGCTATAAGCAAAAGAGTATATATAATTATTCAGCATTGAAATATTAATTAGGTATGCCATTATAGTACCACGTGGCCCAAAAGTCGCGCAACGTCAAAATGAAATACACATGCGCCATTCTCCCCCTAATGCAAGGTTGACGGCTGGTCTGTCGGCAGTACAGCGGTTGTCTGTGTGTGAAGCAATATCTTGTCGGAGTTTGTAAGTGTGTGAACGCGTTATCATGGCAACAAGCCCACATTATCGGTATACCGTAGCGCAACGGGTATTCTTGGTGTCTTCGTACTATCGTTACAATGCTGATTATGAACACATTTTTTCTGATTTCGCGGTAAAATTCCCTGGCTGTCAAGTTCCGAGGCGTGAGACTGTTTATCGCTTGATAAAAAGATTCGAAAAAAACGGTTCTGTGGATGATTCCAAGCGTACAGGCCGGCCACGTAGTCTGAGGACAGATGATAACTTACAAACTGTAGCTCAGAGTTTTATTGAATCGCCTGCGCGATCTGTCCGAAAAACCGCAAATGAACAGGATATTTCTCGTTCTACTCTACAGCGAATAATGAAGGAACTAGGTTTGAAGGTTTACAGACCACGCCTCTTACAAGCATTGACAGAAGATGATCCGGATCGTCGGCTACAATTCGCAGAATGGTATGTCATTCAATGTGAAGCCTTTCAAAATTTCTTCAAAACAATTTTGTGTTCGGACGAAGCTCAATTTAAATTAAATGGGCGTATCAATAGACACAATTGTGTGTACTGGTTCACTGAAAATCCGCATATCACCATTCAAGAAGAATTAAACGTGCCTGGAGTAACGATATGGCTTGGTGTTTGCGCCTTCGGAATCGTCGGCCCCTATTTCTTCGACAATACTGTAACAGGTGTTGCATACCTCGATTTGTTGATGGAACTACGTGAAGAACTTGCCAATAACCCAGTGTTTGCTGGTCAATGTTTAACTCTTCAACAAGATGGTGCTCCAGCACATTACGCTTTAATTGTTCGCGAATTTCTCGATGAATTTTTCCCCGGATGGATTGGAAGAAGAGGTCAAGTCGAATGGCCTCCGAGATCTCCGGACGTAACCCCACTAGATTTCGCTGTGTGGGGTATTTTAAAGGATAAGGTATTCCATCATCAGTTGCCGGATATTGAGACCATGAAAAATGTTATAACCGAAGAAGTCGCCAAACTCAATGATGACAAACAAATACTTCGGCGCATTTGTAACGCGGTTAAAAACCGATGTCTGAGATGCATTGAAGAAGGTGGAGGACACTTCGAACATAAGCTGTGATCCCAAAAGAGTCAGTTTCTGTTCAAACATATCTGTATTATTTTTATTATAGAAGAATAAATTTTGTATTTGTACTACACAATTTCATTTCTTTTTTTTCATTCGGTTGCGCGACTTTTGGGGCACACTGTATGGTATAAGGAATCTTCAAAATAATGTTTCTTTAAGGAGTGTAAACAGAGTAGGCATCTCATATCTAGAGAGGTTCATTCAAGTAACATTCCATCGGCGGTTTATCCTAACGCGTATGTATATTTTGTCAGTCGCCGTCCGAACATCGTTCAATGCACTTCGCTGGTTTAGAGTGATAAATAATTTTACAATGTCACAAATAGCCAGAAAGAGACCGTTTTACGATGTAGCTCATAAAATTGATAAAGGGATTCCCGGATTTAATGTAGAATGGTTCAAGAAAATTTCACCATAATCCCAAGAAAAGTAGCGAAACATTTCTGTTTCGTTTATGTGTAACGTTCATATTGCGTAATGTACCGTTTAAGTGAGTAGACAACGAATCATTTCGTTCATTTTGGAAGCACTACGACAAAGGAACGTTACCTAGTCAGGAAATATTACTCAATTTTTTACCATGCCTCCTTCAAGGTATTGAACATATGATTAATTCGAATTGAAAAATAAGAAACTGTGGTTATCTGTAGACGAAACAATAGATTGTAAAAAAATCAATTGATAATGTTACGGTACATAGAATGGAACCACATCAATTGTCACCATCAATTTTACTAGTTTGCAGAAGAGTACCACAATGTACTGCCGAAATAATTTTAGAATTGGTGTTAAATACATTGGAAAAGCTTAAACTTTAAACAAACCAAGCGTCGCAAACATCTCTCTGAAGGCCGGTCTCTAAAAAAGGATTGTGCTACGTTCTTACAAATTACATGTAAAATCCATGCTTTACATCTGGTCGCAGAAACTATTCGTAGATGTAATCCAGGTGTAGATGCATTAATTGCAAGTACAAAGATTATGTTTCCCAAATCACCGAAACGTGTTCGCCAATTTCACAGACCTGTGTCCCGATATTCCTGAACTACCACAGTCTATTCTTACACGTTGGCAAACATGGTTACAGACAGTGTTTTATTCTCATAAATATTTTGATAATACTAAGAACGTGGTTTTTAAATTCGTTCCCAAAGAAGCTGCAGCTATCAAGGAAGGCCAGTCAAAATTTCAGTAAGGTCAGTTAGTCAAGTTAAAACAGATTTAAAAACTATTCAGAACAATTACTTTGGACTAGTGGAGGCAATAGAAAAATTAGAAAATCCTTTGGTGTCGTTAGTGGAATCTGTGCAAATAGTGCAACATGTAAAAGAGGCAAAAAATGTTTGTGTATTGGAAAGGTTTGAAATTGATTTAGAAAAAGATTTAGATTTTGCCACATTAAGACAAACTCGTAAAGGTGCGTCAACAGAACCGTTAAGTTGTTTAAAAGATTAGTTTAATTATGCAAATATGCAGCAGATGTGGGGCGCTCGTTTTTTTCATATAAGCACATTTTTTCTCCGCAACATACACGGTTTGCGGAAATTACTGTGAAAACACATTTGATATTGCAAATATTTAATCTATATTATCCAGTTTGTAGCTTCACGAAAGACATTTAAAACGGTAAGTGTTCTACCATTTTTTATAAATTTATACTTTATTATTTATTTATATAGGTTTCGGTGCGCTTCGGTTTTTAACAGTAATAATTTATTACTCTCAACGTTGTCCGACGGCGACTGACAAAATATATATACGCGCGAGGACGAGCCGCCGGTACGATGTTAAATGAATGAACCTATCTACTCATATCTTACAGAAATATGTTATCATTCAGCAACATTATTTCGCCCAAACTTTGAGGAGTTGAACTTTCGAACCAGCTAGGAAAAAGTTATAACTTGTAACTTTCATGTTTTTAAGAAAATTTCTGTAAAAAAAAGAACAAAGAAAAACATTTGTCAAGAACTTCTTAACGAGTATCTACGTGAAGGACATGATTTTCTCATGTATATTACCATCGGCTACGAATCTTGAGTTTATCATTATGACCTTGAAAACTAGTGATCAATGGAATATCATCGTCCCGATTCTCCACGTGTACGAAAATTCAAAAGAGTTCCAACAGTAGAAAGTCATGCTCACTATTTTCTGGGATGTAAAAATTCATTCCAAATATCTGCCGATCAATGATTAATTCAATAAGATACTGCATACTTTACGATCACTAAAGAATGAAGATAGTGACTGATTTGGAACCTTCATATTTTTGGTTGTTCTCAAAGTTGAAGGAGGTATTGAAAAGTCAGAAAAAATTATAACACTGACCTACAACCATTTTGGTGCTGGAGATTTTAGTCCCGATTTTAAGTATGTTTTACATGGCGATATCAAAAATGTTATCCGTTTTCTTCTGTCAGCTCTAGTTCCCGAGAAAAAAAAACACAATTCACGAAAAAAGATATATTTTATTGACATTAAATATCAAGAAATTGTCTTTTGAGTGATTTTCTAGAATGAAACTGACTCGGGCAATCTCGCATGATTCCCAGCATTAGTCAGCCATCATATGACTGTCCCACCTTCCTTGGTATCTATTCTCCATTGTTTTTAGGTCTTGGTGGAAACGTTCCCCTTGTTCTTCGCTTAGATCTCCTAAATTGTGTTGGAAATTATGTAGATGACTATTGAGATAGTGTAATTTTATACTCATATTACATCCTAAATCTTTGAATCGCACCAGCATTTCCTCTACTAGTTCTACATAGTAGTCAGCCTTATGATTTCCGAGGAAATTTTGTGCAACTGCTACAAAAGATTGCCAGGCAAGCCTCTCCACATCATTCATACAAGTCTCAAAATTAGTTGTGTCTTTCATCAATTTACGTATTTGAGGTCCATCAAAGATACCTGCTTTTAGTTTTTCAGTACTTAAACCAGGAAATTTGTGAGAAATAAACTGGAAACATTGACCATTTCTATCGAGAGCCTTAACAAATTGCTTCATTAGCCCTAATTTTATATGCAATGGCGGAAGAATGATTTTTTCTCTTGAAACTAAGGGTTCATTTATAATATTTCTTTCCCCAACAACAAGAGCATCTCTCACAGGCCAATTTTTTGCAGTCCAATGACGTGATTTAGCCCGACTGTCCCAGAGACAAATAAAACATGGGTATTTAGTATAACCACTCTGTTGACCCAATAAAAAATTAACCATCTTCAAGTCGACGCAGATCACCCAGTTATGTTCAATATATTTTATTTTTTGTAAAAGATTTGAAATTACCTCATATTCTTCTTTTACACATGTTGAGTGAGCAATTGGAACGGGGGTATATTTATTTCCATTATGTAGAAGAACTGCTTTTAGACTTCGTTTACTACTGTCAATAAAGAGACGCCATTCATTGGGCTGATAGATCGTTAAACCCATGAAAGCCAGCAAACCACTCACATTACAGCAATACACAAAATTTTCATCAGATGAAAAAAACTTCAATAACTTGCCCTCTCTCGTGCGATATGTAGACACTCGAACATCTGAGGAAAGACAATTTTTTTCTTTTAATCTTGACGCTAGTAACTCAGCATGTTCCTTCGAAAGATCTAAGTCTCTGATGAGGTCACTAAGCTCATTCTGCGAAAATGGCTTAGGATCTGATGTTTTTCCGCAGTATTGAAAGTCATCATCTACTTGGGAAGAAATAGGTATTTCAGCTTCATCCTCCTGAGATTGCTGCACTACCTGGTGAAAAGTTGGTACTGGAACATTTTCTGAATGAGGAACAGGTCTTTGTACTGAAGAAATATTGGGGTATTTCCATTTATGGCGATTGTTTTTGTTGATGCCCACTATATTAATCATACAAAAGTAACAGTCGTCATAATGATTTTTTTGTTTTCGCCATATCATAGGCACTCCAAACTTCAAAGACTTACGTTTCCCTCTCTCCCATTGTCGCAAATATTCAACGCATATTTTACAAACACTATGAGGCACCCAACTTTATCTTTGTGTAGAATTTCAATCCCGAAGTAAGCAAAATACAAACGACGCACTGTGTTTGTAATCGATTTACGCTGATTTTTCAGTATGTATTCACCACAAACATAACAAAATATATCAGGATCGTTAACCCAACGCCTGGACGTACTAGCCATAATGAGATAGTAACACAAACTTTATCGATGATATTGTAATAATGACTAGTTACGAACAAGACCATAACAAGACCGACAACAATTCACAATGAGGGTAGTAGGTAAACTAGAGCAGATGAGTTAAAATGACGTATGTCAATATACTGTACATTACCTACTTTATCGACAATTCAAACAAACAGAGATGCACCAAAAAAAAAATTTTTTTTGTAGGCCTGTGTAATCTATATCTGGTGAATATAATCGCTGACACATATTTTTTTACTGGAAACTGATTAACGATTAAAGACGAATTTGCTAGTAAGAAGAAAACGCAGTAACAAAAAAGAACTAGGCAGTCGAATAATAAAGATCTGATCGCATTCGTCTACTAGTTTAAAAATTCTTTTTATATAAAAAAAATTGATTGTTAGAATTAAGGGGACAAATTCAAAATAGATTAGGATTTAGTATCAAAGAAGCGATCGGTAACGTTTTGATTTCGTAGTAGAAACTTTCACTGGCCGCTTTTCCAAAGGATGGCGCTGTTCTACCGGTCGCTGTTTATTATTCAACCTAACCATTACAGTTATTGCAGCGAGTCAAGTTTCTTCAACAAAATATGTCTTTTACTGAAGTAATTATTGTGTAAGGACCATTTTTAGTATTTATTCACGCATATGGATAGTGGGATAGTGTAAAATTGGAATTCGTGGTGATCGAAATTTATGAGAGAATTGCGCCTACATTAGTCGGCTCATGGCCTTTCTATGAAATTGTGAGACTTTCGATCAACGAATGCTAGGCAGGGCAAGTATCGAAGACGCACCACGTTTCGGGGCTCCAAAATCTTCCGTGATACCAAAAAACATTGACAGAATCCGCGATATTATTTTGACAAACAGGCGAGTGAACGTGCGTGATTTAGAAGACGCCAGAAGTATCCGAGTATTTTTCATTTAGCATAATTAAAAGATGAGTGCAGTGTTTGCTCATTCCGGAGCAAAAATGAAATCCCATGCGAACAACTGTCGAATGTTTGCAACTATTCAAGAAGAATTTAGCGACTTTTTTTGCGAATTTGTAATAATGGTCGAAACTTGATGGATTCATTGCTATACGCTGGAAACGAAACAACAGTCAAAATAATGGATCACACAAGGAGAACTCACTTCGTCTTTTGAGATTCGAAGGGAATTCTCCTGATTGACTACCTACATTGAGAAGGGGAAAGTCATAACTGGCGCATACTACGCATTCATTTCGGCCAGACTTAAAGCAGCGATCGCCTTTCACCACAACAATGTACCACTTCATTCAAGTTGTGCTGCTCAGCAAAAAATAACCAAAATTCACTTTGAATTGATTCTGCATCTAGCTTATTTGCCCAATTTGGCTGCCTTAGACTTACATCTGTTCCAAAAACTCAAAACCTTCCTATATGGAGTGCAATGAAGAAGTCATCTAGACAGTTAACGACTATTTTGAGGGCGTTGAAGGATATCGTTTTAGATAAGAAACCTGGAATCTAGAGAAAGGTTGTACTAAGTGCGTTGAATTTCGAGAGGTTTATGTCGAAAGATAAATATCTCAGATTCTTGTTTTTCATATCGAACCAAGTTAATTACCACATTGATGTAGTCATAAGATATCGATAAATGAAAGTATATCCTGGTATGGTTGTAGTATAGGTCTTTCACGTTAACAGACGGGTCACGTGATAAATAGTTACATAACAAGGTTAACAAATCTACATAAATCTATATATGAATATGAAGTCGATGTAAAAACAATTAATACGAATGACATTTGACAGAATCCAAGTTGTAAACTATGTTCAGTTCTAGTATTCTCTGAATCGAGAGAATTACTGGGATTATTAGGTATTATAGTTCTCGACAAATAAAACGGGACACTTTTTTTAATTATTGTAAGTCAGGATTACAGCTATTGATATGACATTTAGGGGAAGGTGGGGCGGAACGGGGCAACGGGGTACAACGGGGTACCCATTCTAAAATTCTATCGTATCGTCGAATGTGACCGAAATCCTTCTTACCGTGATTGTGCTCCAGCTTTCGTCTAGTAGTAACACCAGTGTGTCAACAAACGTTGCGTAGGTAGGTTATGTTGCGGACGTCACAAATTTTACGAAGATCTTATAACTTTTATTAATATTGAACAGAACGGTAAGTTATTTTTCTATTTATTTACGTTAATTTGGAATTACTGACAGATATAATACTTGTTTACCTTTAGTTAGATCAAGTATTTGGTTTATTAATGTTTTTGCATAGAATTATAAATCACATTTAATCAACTTGCAACTCGTGGGGCACAATGGGTTGGGGCAGAATGGGGTAGTACCCCGTTGCGCCCCGTGTCTGTAACGACAGCAAAGCTTTTATAACTTGATTCACTACGTTAACTAATATCTAAACAAAGTTTTTCTTTTTTTATAGATGGTACGTAATTATGACCGTAAAACAAATCGGCAAAACTGGTCGACAGAATCAATGAATGAAGCAGTTTTATAGGTCGTTAGCGGACGAATGGGGTTCAAAAAAGCTGCCCAGCAATTTGGTGTCCCACAGACTACCTTAGAGAGATATGTGCAGAAGAAAAAGAAAAATGAGAAAGATTTTAAAATCGATAAAACTGAGGGTAAATTTAAGTGTTTTTTCAACTGAACAAGAGTTAGAATTGGAGAAGTACTTAAAAGATATGGAAATGAGATTGTTTGGTCTCACTATGACTGATTTTCGCCGTCTTGCATATGAATTGGCTGTAAAAAATAATTGTGCCCACAGGTTTAATATTGACAAAGAAATGGCTGGAAAAGATTGGATGGACTGTTTTTTAAAACGACATCCAACATTAACATTGCGCAAGCCAGAATCAACCTCCGGAGCTCGCGCAATGGGTTTTAGTAGAGTTGCCGTATCTGAATTCTTTCGTTTGCTGTTATACACTATTGACAAATATAAGTTAACCGGTGATCGCATCTATAACTGCGACGAAACTGGGTTGACTGTAAATTCAAAGGGACATACAAAGGTATTAGCCTTAAAAGGAAAACACCAAGTAGGTGTCTTAACATCTGCAGAACGCGGTGAAACCGTAACGGCCGAAATTTGTTTTTCTGCTTCAGGAGCATATATGGCACCTATGCTTATTTTTCCAAGAAAACGGAAGCAACAGACGTTTGAGATAGGATTGCCACCTGGTTCATTTGTAGAAGTCAGTGATTCAGGATGGATTACAACAGAGCTATTTATGAAATGGTTTGAATCATTTATTATCTTTTCCAAAGCAACTAAAGAAAGTCCCGTGCTTCTCCTGTTAGATGGGCATTCAACCCATACAAAAAATTTGGATCTTATTTTGCGTGCACGTGAAGATGGGATTATTTTATTGTGTTTTCCACCACATACCAGCCATAGAATCCAACCATTAGACGTATCATTCAGCCGCTCAGCACTTTCTATGAACATGAAGTTAGAACATGGCTCCGCAGCAATCCAGGTAAGGTGGTGACTCTATCTCAAATTTCTACCCTTTTTGGCAGTGTCTTTGTAAATGCAGCATCTATGAAAACAGCTCTAAACGGATTTCGCAAAACTGGAATTTGGCCTGCTGATCAAAATGTCTTCACTGAAGCAGATTATTTACCGGCTTCTACCACAGATATTCAATCCTATAATGCGGAGGCACTTGAAACGAGTAAGGATGAGTCGCCTCCCCCAAGAATTTCAAATAAAAATCATTTAACAAATGTTGATAATCCTACATCGAGTGAAGAAACGCCAACTACACCTCAACGAGTAGACACGATTGAAGCTCCCAAAGAAGTTGAGGAGACAACATTTACTGCAAGCGACATTTTAAATCCTCAACAAAAATAATGCTCTTCTTGGCCTGACATCCAAACTAGAAAATCAAGTTTTCCTTGCTTATCGCCAGAAGTGGCTTTACCATTTCCAAAAATTAAAGAAATAGTTAAGAGAACGAATCGTAAAAGAGGCAAAACTGCGGTATTAACGTCCACTCCTTATAAAAATGAACTGGAGGCGGTACTTACTTCAAGAAAACCTTTGGGGGAAAAAAGAAAAAGCAAAGAGAAAAATGAATCCTAATTCTACATATGATAGTTAAAAAAAAACAGGTAAACGCATGCTCTGTAGAAGGCAAGACTCAGAGTCGTCCACAGATGTTTCTGATGCGGAATGCCTTTATTGTGGAGAGTGGTGGTCAAAATCTGTTGAAGGATGGCTTACGTGTTCAGCATGCAAGAAATGGGCTCATAACGCTTGCGCAGGGGTAGACAGTGATGACGACGAACATGTCCTTGTGTGCGAGCATTGTCAATAATTTGTTTAGTTGAAGTTTATAACGCTTTCTATAGATTTTTCAAATATATGTTTCTAACTGACAATAAACCACGTTGTTTTATTATAATTATTGGTGCCCCATTCTGCCCCACCTGTGGGGTACAACGGGGCACAATACATTTTTCAAAGATTTATCGTTTTCTCTTGCAATATGATAAATTTTATTAAATGCACGCGATATATGTTAAGTATATAGTGTAGGTACTACGTTTGTACCAAAATATGTCTAATATTTAATCTCCATACACTTTTATATTTGTTCTAATATTAAGTACCCCGTTCCGCCCCACCTTCCCCTATAACATATATAATGACAACGAAATTCATAATATTAATTGTTGTATAAAAAGACTTACTTACACAAAGAAAATTAAGCCAAAATCGTAATAAGACCTGTCATGTTTTATTTGGCGAGAACTGTATTGTAATTTAAATGCTACTTGGCCCGAAGTAACTGTTTATAACGTGAAAAATATATTCTTTATTTTACTAGTTCAGTATCCCTTATATTGGGGCGCAATTCTAAAAACATAGATGATAGAAAATTAAATTTGAGACGCAAGTATACCACTAAATAATCTACGCGCATTTTGTGCGCGAGAATTAGTTCACGGGTTATTATTAGACTTTTCTAACGGCCCGGGTAGATATTACCGTATACCCATCAAGTCTACTTGCATTGTAGTAATTTAATTTATTAGAAGCCGACATCTCTCAAGTTACTTTTTAAAATTGATATTAGTATATAAGAAGTCATATTTATAAACTGCTATAAAATAGTTATACTTACAGTCTCATTTCTATTGGTTTCATTGTTATCTAAATCTAATAAAAGATTTGGTACAGTTGTATTGGCTCTGTTGTCTATATGACCACCCATTAAAGCTGTTCCATGTACTAAATGTGGTGATATTATGAATACCGTTGGTATAGATATAACTATTTTTATTATCATTAAAACTATAGCTCTCAGCTCCATTTTCGCAGTCTGAAACAATAAGAAAAAATAATGGTTATTTTAGGTACAAACAAGTAAAGGAGATTACTATCTTCATAACTAAGATAGTTTTTACTGTAATTATAATAGACTTTTGTGTCTTTTCTGATATGTTATTGCTATATCTAGCATCAATACAGTGATTAAAGTAAATCTTATATAATGCTAAGAAATAAGTAATTAAACTTCTAGTTTCAAAATTTTTTTTATTGTAAATACACTAAAATATTGTTTCGCCATACAATGGCTTCATCAGTTGGATGAAATACTGAATATGTACAATACAAGTTTGAATATTTATGTAAAAATTATTGAGGAAAATGGTGGTGGAAAAATTTTACAATCTTAAATTTAGTAGAGGGGAGTTGTTTAAATCTAGTTGGTCATTTAAAGCTAATCCTAAACTATTGATTCTATTAATTTCTAACAAGTTAAGTGTTTTACTATTTTCTTGAATGTGTAAAATTTTGAAATCTATATTAAATCTATGATTGATATCTATACAATGACTTGCGAAAGTGAATCTGTTTTCTTTTCTTTATGGCTTCTCTCGTGTTCTTTCATCCTAATTTTGAATGTCCTTCTCGTTTGCCCTATGTATACCTTATTACAATCTTCGCATGTTAACTTATATACACCAGAGTTTGATTCTTTGTCTATTTTATCTTTGTTGTTTTTAATAATCTTCTGTATAGTATTGTCTGTTTTAAATGATATATGTTCGTTATTAAGTTTTTTAATGAAAGTACCAATTTTTTCCGAAATTTTTCCTAAGTAAGTGATTGAATTGTAGGAATTAATTATCTTGTATTTTAATTTTGGGTAAACTAAGGAAAGGGTTTTAGATTTTTGCTGGCTATTCAGAATGTTATTGATAATATTTATAGAGTAACCATTGTTTAATGCTAGTGTGTATATTCTATTTAGCTCGAGATCGAAATTACTTTTACACATAGGTAGATGAATTAATCTATACATCATTGATTGGTATGCTGATAATTTGTGTTATAGGATGAAAAGAATTAGCGTGTATTGTGGTGTCTGTATGTGTTTTATATAATGCGCATTTATCCTTCTCGCCTACATAAAAAGAACCGACTGCACAACAATATTATGTTACAATATAATGCAATGAGCGAACATAGACAGAATACTACCCTACCAATGGCTAAACATAGAACAACTATTCTTCGAAACAGAAGAATTTGCATTAGCAATACAAGAAAATCTACTCACCATACAAAGTTATAAGACAATATACAATTAAAAAACCAATAGAAATTTTTAATTGCAGACAATACCGCCAATTTAAAGAAACAATTGAATATATATATATATATATATATATATATATATATATATATATATATATATATATATATATAACATGGGGTGTAAGCTGTTTGCTGGAAAAAAATACACAGAAAGATACAACGCTGCTGCAAAAATTGTACACCAGGAACTTGAACACAAACACCAACTATATTAACACTAACATACTAAAAATACTCGCCACAAACCATATTTGAAAATTAAAATTATAAGATGTACTAGGACAAAACAATACATACATACAGGTAGTGTTAATTTCCTCCTTAATCTCCTGGTTTGAATGTGTAATAATATAAAAGCCGATATTCAAATAGAAGATAGAACCTTTCTGTATGATGTTTTCGATGGAACTCTCATGTCTCTGAACTTGATCAACCAAAGAAAACTTTAATTACAAAAATAACATCCCCACTGTTGTTATGAGTGATAGACATTGAGAACTTGTTGAGTAAAGTAGTTAAATCATGTTAAGCAATTAAAGGAAATGCAACCCTTTCAAATGTACCTTATTTAATAAACTTTACTACAATTGGGTTTATCGTTATTACTATAAGTTAAATTACAATCTATATATCTATAATGGTAAAATTCCATTAGAAAATCCCCAGTCATCATTAGTATTTCACAAAGATTGCTGTATGCGTACTAATCCTGTTGCAGTTTGGAGTTCAAAATCATTTTAAAAGTGATAAACTAAATCCGTAAACGACGTACTTAGCCAGAACATTGCAATCGAGTTAAAAGGGCTATGGAATCAAGAAAAGGTATGGTTGTCTACAGAATATTTAAAGTACCTGCAATAAACAGTAATCGAATTTTAATTATTATCTGATAGGTACTTGTGAATACCTGTAGCAAACCGTGAAGGGAGCCATTAAGGTAAAATTGTTCTTAATCCTCCAAATGTTTTATAATTTAGATTAGGCAATACTTCGGTAAATGTGTTCTTAATACGTCTTTTATTATATTTGCAAAATTTGTAGGGTTTTAGAAAGTTTCCAAATGGATGCTATAAGCGGTAAGTCATGCAGGGAGTCTATATTGAGAAATAATATACTGGGTGTGCTTGAAATAAAGAGACAAAGTATGAAAAATGGAAAGATTTAATTATATAGAATATAAATCCTAAATATTTTCCTAAAAATATTTAAAAAAGATTTGTCGCGCCACTGTGCGACCGACTATATCATAAAGAGTATCGAAGATGATATTTAAAGCTCATCTATAATAACAAAAAGAGTAGTTTTGTGATTGTCCGCTAGCTTTAAGTATCGTCTACAACAGCGATTCTCAACCTTCTTAGCTCCGCTGCCCCCAAATAGTAAATGTAAATAAAATTAATATTTCGCGACTCCTTCCCCCCCCCCCCCCCACACCCACAGGAATAACAGCAGTAAGCCTTTATTATTACTAATTCAATTTTGACTGTAATAATAAATGTAAAAAAATATTTAATATTATACGAACACATTGTACTAATTTTATACATTAAGAAAATATCGACAGTATATCGACTATTCCTATTATTTTATGTCGCTGCGTTTATAGCGACGGGTATGAACATGCATGTATGACGTGTACATATACGAGCAATTTACAAGTTCCAACTTCTCCTTCTTCTATAATACTCGCTGTGAGAGCATGTTTGAATATGCATATGGAGGCGTTTCAGCAAGTCGTGCTATAGTTTATCTTGTTTAAATTTACATTGGACAATTGTGACTTGAACATGTCAAAGCCCCTAAAAAACCATACTGAATTTTTTTAGGTAAAATAGGCGCTAACTTATGTTTCTACGTTGTCAGCGTTTATAAATTTGCGTTTTAACATATCATTCTTCAAATTTCGAAACAAGTAATAATCAGAGGGTGCTAAATCGGGCGATTAGGGTTGGCGTTTTAGTAGCCTAGAACCGAGCTGAGTGATCTTTTCGAGTGTAAAATTTGCTTTATGGGCTGGCCAATTGTCTTGTAGAAATTTGACTTTACGACGATTCCTAGCAGGAATCTTGGCATTGACCACATCAAGAAGGCTCATGTAGTATGTTTTGTTGATGTATTTACCCGATTTGAGATAGTCAATATGCACGATCCCATCTTTATTTCAGAACACAGTAGCCATGGTCTTTTCGAATCTCACCTTGGTACGCTCGACTACTGGCGGTGGCTGACTAGGAAGCTTCCATTCGCAAGCTGAATTTCGGGTCTGTGGTGGTTCGTAGTAGACCCAAGTCTCATTGACAGGTAGCAGATTGTCCAATAAATCATCCCATTCAGCACCATACTCGCCTAAAATCGATTGCGCATCATCAACTCTTCTTTTGCTTATTAAATAGCAACTTGGGCATCCACTTTGCCACGACCTTTCTGAACTGAAGACGAGTTTTGATGTTGTGTTGTTCTTTTGATTTGCCGAGTTCAGCAGAAAGTAGGGCTAATTATGTTTTGGGATTCTTCATCAGACAGTCTGTGATGGGTTTTAACAATCTCGGATTAACCGGATTTGGAAGTCGCCCTTCTTTGGTCTGCGTGGCGGTTTCTGTGCGATGTGGGCATTCACTGCCATATGCAGCATTCAGCTTGCGTGTCGTTTCTACTAGGTTATCTCCTAGTCTAACGCAGAACTGAATATTAACACGAATTTTTTCGGACCTGTCCATTTTCGAATAAATTTTACGGTTCGAAACAGGCACTAACTTCCAAGCTCCTGCACAAAAACACAAATGAAGTAAACACAGTTGTTCAAGAGAACTGTCACTTAGTTCAAATTTATTCTGCAAACCGATACTTTGTTTAACGATGAAGCTTGTTTCAACCAAGAAGGACTTTTAAATCATCGCAAGCCTCATTATTGGCACTACGAGAATCCTCACACTGTACGTTGCTCTGTGAATGTTTGGATAGGTACTGTAAACGCCAAATTAGATGGCGAGCGGTGGGGATGCGCCGTAAACGTTTTTAGAAACACGTACGCCCAAATCAAATAGCTTCCCATTATTTCTAATGCAGCGCGGACTTTCACCCACCGCTCGCCATCTAATTTGGCGTTTATTGTATTTTGAGAATAAGAAAAATATCCATATTTTCTGCCAAGAATACTGAATGGTGAAAATTACAGTGATTCTTGCGAAAACACTTTGCCAGGTGGAGGATATTCCTTTCCAAGAACGTGCAACAATGTTTTTTAACACACATTTACATTTACATCTTTAATTAAAGGTAGATTGTTACCAAATTGGACGTAAAATGCCCCATCTTACACCTTCCTTTGATACATCTTCTTTTAAAAATTCACATACAAGTACACATTTTTAACAGCTGACTTTTCGTACTAATATAACGTGCCTATCAAAACTTTCCTTACTAGAGATAGCCATTCTTTTTTTAATGGTTGGTGACGTGCACGTATTCTGACACAAATGTATAATTTTGATAGTTTGGTTTGGTCATGTGAATGTGTGTAATAATTAGTAATTAAGTTTTTCCAAAAAATTTTATTGGAATAGTCAAAATTAACAGAAAATAATGCTAAAGCAGATCTTGACAGTAGATAAGCTATGCCGGTTCTAGCCCAAAATCACATATATTTTCTTATGGAGGTTCATTCTGCATTTTTGGGAGTGAGCTTTGGTGGGTGAAGATATGTTGGGACGAGCTTGTAATTTTATGTGTGTCTGCTTCAAAAGACATACCTTTCCGTTTCACAGACAGGTCTGTCCTCTGTACTTTAATATATATAACTATTACACAAGAATAATATACAATAGTGGAAACAGTCCGAAACAGGCTCGAACAGACACCGAACAGGTTTGAACCGATAATGATCAGATCTGAATAGATATAAAGCAGGTCATAGACAGCTCCGGAACAGGAATGAACAGGTCTGAACGGCTATTGAAACAGATAAGCTGTTTTTAGACTTTAATACGATAGGATGTATTCATTCTTCTTAAATAAATGTGGATGAGACTCCTGATGAAGTAAAGTATAAAACATGGGCAAAATTCACAGAAAAAATCCTAGTCTGGTGCGCTGTTTCTGAGGCAGGTATTTCTCGACCTTACATAGGGCATGTGGGAGGAGAAGCAGTAACCACCAATATTTACATTTAACGTTGCTTGCCAGAATTAGTTGATTTCATCAATGAATATCATCCAAATGATAATATCATGTTTTGGCCATACTTGGCTTCAAATCAGTACGAGAGACAAGACAATGGTTGGAAACGTAAAACATATCTTTCGTGCCTCGTGCGCATAACCCACCAAACCTGCCTCAAGCTAGGCTTATTGAAACCTTATGGGCTTTATTATCTCAGAAGATCTACGAGAATGATTGGAAAGCACAAGATGAAGATCAATTAAGGAACAGGATCCGAACTAAACTTCGTGATATTCCTATAGAGTACTGCCACAGTGCCAACGACTTATGCAAGGCATTCGACTAAAACTGCGTAGCATTTAACAATTAGGACTGTTAAAGTGTTTTATAATGTTAAGTTTACAAAGTAAAAATCTTGTTAAATGATTGTGTGAAAAATTCTAAATAGTAAAGTTTTCCGAAGGTGTAAAATTTTTCATTCGAACTAGTCCGAAAACTTTCGTTACACTCATTATACATTTTGCGGAGATTTATTGAGTGAATTTGTATTAAAATTTTATTCGATTCGGGTAGTTTCAAGTATAGTTATTTGCATAAAATTCACCTTGAACAGTTATTCTGTTAATCTTATTTGAAAAAGTGATTTACATTTTTATTTTTGCTCTTCTTAAAAGTAATACGCAAGTTGAAATGTATTAACCGATAACCACATTTTTTTAAACGAATTATTAACATACCTATAAGAAGTAAATATTTTTATTTACTCAATATATAGCGTATTCTATCCATCTTAGGTAAGACGACGAATTTAGGCATAAGGTGTCAAAAATAGCGGGTCGATGGCATAGGACAAAGCTCGGCCAAGGCAAAGTGGTTACCTTGACGCGTTCGGTACATTGACCTACATAGTTCTTGTAATACAGGAAGTAAGGTGATCCTAAACGGATGGAAACATATGCACAATAACAAAAACAGAAAAGAAAACATCGGTTTTTCGTTACTGTTAGTTGTGCTGGAATTATTTTTAATAAATTCTAGAATGAACGTGCGGACAAGCAGAACGGTATCACTAACCTACATATTTTTATATCTTTCTTAATATCAGCGCTCGTAATATTAAAAGAGCGTAGATATGTTAAAATAAAAAGTTTTATAGCAGGACCTAACGATTATGTGTATATTGATCAAGAATCGTTTAGCTGTGTTCAATAATAAATATGAACAAAACAATAGTTGTGCTTGCAAGTTGTATTTATTGTGTTAATAATCTTATTATACAAGCTGTCCCGTATCGTTATGTTCAAATTTTAGGAGTGTAAAGTAGACTTCATTTTAAGTAACAAAAAAGCAAAATTTGTATATCCATTTTTATTTGTTTCAAAGCTACAAATCTATGAATGTGATTGTCAGATCATGAAAAAAAATATAATCCTAAAGTCACTAAAAACTGATTTTATTTAAAAAAGTTCAATTAATAATATTTTCGAAATGACCACGTCCTTGTTGAATGCAGGCTTGTGCCCCTAAGCCAAGAGAAGAAGTACCTATCTGAATTTCATACTTGTTTTGTCGGATTTGCTCGGCAGCCAGGTGAATACGATCCAACAACTCTTCTCTTGTGTTCGAAACTTGCGGGTAGACTAATCTTTCGTGTACTCCCATAAATAACAGTCAAAGGGATTAAGATCGGGTAATCTGGGTGGCCATGCAACAGGACCACCTCGACAAATTCATCTTGGATAATTGACGTTAACCCAATTTCGGACAGCAATTCCGAAATGTAGTGGTGCCCCATCCATGTGAAACCACATGTCTCGTCGAACATTCAGTGGGACATCCGCTAAAAGACCCGGCAGTTCGTCAATAAGAAATTGAAGGTATTTGTCCGCATTTAACATCCCAGGAAGAACGACAGGATCAATCAACAAGTCATCGATTAGGGCAGCCCAAACGTTAATAGAAAATTCATGTTGAAATTTAGATGGGCGTATAGCTTTGGGATTTTCTGATGACCACCTGTGCAGGTTTCTCAGATTTGTAACACCACTTCTCGTGAACGTAGATTCATCTGTCCAGAGGACTGTTCTGCAGAAATTAAAATGAAGCCGTGACTGTCTTAATATCCAGGTAGAATAAACTAGACTAGCATAGTGGTCTGCCTCAAGCAAACCGTACCTAAACCGTGTCCCCTGCGATAGTGATATGGATATAAGCCCTCACGTTTCAAAATTCGCCAAACTGTCGTTCGTGGCACTCCTAGTTGTCTAGCGATTTGACGTACACTGAGAGTTGGATCCCTTGTAACAATAGCTACTGCTTCTTCCTCTAAGTCTGCTGGCAAATTTACTCCTCGGTCGAAAAGATAATCACGCAGTCAGCATTCCCGAAATTGTCTATGTATTTCCAGAAACGCTCTATAATGAGGAATGCGCCTATCTGGAAACTGATGTCGATATTCAATAACTACTTGACGTGCACTGCCGTTACAGTAGCCATACACAAAATGCATGTACACATACTCTTGAGAAGAAAATCGGTAAGGTATTTTGAATAAAGAACGTGTCCACTCACTAATAAGCTGTTGTATGAACTGAAACGGAATGTAATCTTTTATTAAAAAATGAAATGTTAACAGTCATCTGAACATTTGTTTATTGTATGATATTCATGGTTCAGCACTTACGAAATAAGTAAGAACCTTCTTTATCATAAATAAATTTCCAGTACTCTTTTTTGTAGATTTCCAAGAAATTACTGTATGCACTACGACACGTGTTTATTTATTTTCGGATAACATTTTATTATGCGACGTTAACAATCACAGGCCTGTTATTGAATCGTATAACTTTTTTTTAAATAAAATCAGTTTGGATTGACTTTAGGATTACATTTTTTTTCATGATCTGACTATCACATCCATAGATCTGTAACTTTGAAACAAATAAAAATGGATATACAAGTTTTGCGTTTTTGTTACTTGAAATGAAGTCTACTTTACACTCCTAAAATTTGAACTAAACGATACGGGACAGCTTGTATAATTGATTCGGCTAGCTCAAATGTGTTTATAGAGACTCTTATAGGTTCAAATGCAGGTTCCGTATAAATATTGCTAATTAAATATATGAATATGTTAATGAGACTAATGATTAATTCAAATAAATTAAAAAAACATGAGAATTTTTATTTAATTTAACTAGACGTTAAGCAATATCCTTACTTTTAAGTATATTTAGTAGTTATATGATTTATATTGTGATTATACAAAATTAAATTAGTTATTGAAAACTGTAAAGTTATATATCGGGTTCTTTTTTTATCATTACCCATACATCGCCCTATGTGTAAAGCTAAAAAAAGAAAAGTCAATGCATTGGTGGCATACTAGACAACCAGTTATACACTAGCAACTTATTTTTATAAATGTCAAATACCTCTGATTTTTCATTCATACTTAAATCTTAAATTAAATACTTTTAATGAAAAATAGATAAGTTATTTAAAACAGTTAATTATCCTATTATACGTATACCTTGTGCGAAGATAACTTTAAATATTTTTAACAAATTCAAGGAAGATGGATAGTATTTCTTTAAGGATGAAATATATCTATGGTAGTAAAATTAGAGTATCAAATAAGGTACAAAATATGAAAGCGTTGATAACAAAAAAAGTACAAATAGATTTCACCATTTTATGAGATTGTAGAACGTCCTCACATTACTTCTAGTGAATTACCGAACGCAACCCACTTATTGGGGGTATTTCAGTAACACGATAAAAACAAATAACACCTCTTGGTATCTTACGAATAAGTGGTTTTATAAAATGGAGAAATTTATCTTAAAAAGCAGTAGTGGGAAATTCTTGTAGGTAATAAATATGTTGCTATTTCTTTAATAATCACAATAACTTTTGGACTGTACAATTATCTGACAGCATCACTACTGGAATTAAAGATTGAGGAAGGGAAGACATTATGCAACAAACTTTTAGAATCTGTTAAAGCAAGGCTATTTTCGTATGAAGTTACTAGTTACCTAGTTACTAGAGTACTTAGCAACTGTTTTATACCCTCGATTTAAAAGAGAAGGTTTTCGTAGTACTGAAAATGCTACTGGGGCTACTTTTTTTCTAAAACAAGATATGTTTAATAGGACGTCGCCGAGTTGGGCGGAATTATACCTGATTTAATCCAAGAAAGAAAAGGGCGATAATCCCTTGCGTCGAGTTGGGCGAGTACATTAATTACACTTTGGTTTATCAAAAATCCTGGAAATCCTAATTTATCAAATAGTTCTTAGAACTGCAATATATATAAATATAACTGTAAGCATTATGTGAAATTAGTTTAGTTTCTTTTTTCTCTTTGTGCAGTACGAAATATAGTTTACCAGTATGAATACCAAAGTTATATTTAGTGAGAAAGGTAAAGAACTTTTGCTTGTGAATAATTATAAATTTTGTAAAGATACACTTCATAAAAATGGAAATCAACCGTGGAGGTGTGTAAATAAAAGTTCAAAGTGTCCCGCGAAAGTGTTAACTGCTGGTAACGATGTTATATTAAGCAGTAAACTAGAACATAATCACCAACCTGACAGTACCTTATTACGACAAATGGCCAGTAACAATTTAAAACGCAAAGCCGTCGAAAATATAAATGAGAGGCCAATAAAATTAATTCGTCAAGAATTAAAAAAAGTATCAGCGGATATCGCGATTGAAGATATTGACAGAATTCGCAAAAATATGTACCACGCTCGAAGAAAACAACTACCAGCTCTGTCTAAGACAAGAAATGAAGTTCACGAATGTATCGAAAGTGCTAATTTAACAACTAGTGCTGGTGACCCTTTTTTACTTATAAACAATAAGAACAACGGTTTAATTGTGCTTGCCACTTTTTTAAATTTTCATTTTCTTGCTAATTGTATGGACGGTACCTTCAATTATTGCACACATTTTTTTTACCAGTTTTTCACTATTCATGGATATCACAACGGATTTTACATACCTTTGCTATTTTGTCTATTACCAGGGAAGCGACAAGAAAATTATTTAATCCTCTTCAATTCTATAAAAACCAAAGCTGAGTTAAATGGATTAGTATTGCAACCATCCAAAATTGTGGTAGACTTCGAACTGGCTATTCACTCCGCATTACGAGAAGTTTGGCAGGATGCCGAAATAATTGGCTGCAGGTTTCAACTTGGTCAAGCCTGGTTCAGAAAAATACAGTCATTGGGTCTTGCTAGCGAATTTAATAACCCAAACTCAGATATAGGCAAACATTTGAAATACTTCTTTGGATTATCGTTCCTTAAACCTCTGGATGCTAGTGATGGATTCCTTGTTCTTTTAGAAGATATGCCGCAGGATGAAAGAATTACAACATTTTGTGATTATTTAGTGGAAAATTATATAGAAGAAGATGCACTTTTCCCCCCTGAGTTATGGGCCGCTGCATCATGGAGTCTGTCAAGAACGACAAACGCATGCGAATCGTTCTATTCGCATTTTGCTGACAACTTCTACAGAAGCCATCTAAATATCTTTCAGTTTATTGATGTATTGCTGGATATACAATTAACAACTTCTGCAAAAATATCAAGTGCTAGAAAAGGAAGGAAGTTAGTACGTGCACAATATAGAAGAACTGAACAACTATTAAGAAGTAAAACAGAAGAATACGCCTCTAACAGAATTAGTATGCTAGACTTCATTAAGTATATGGCATACAGATTCACTTCACATCCACGTATGTAATTGTAAATAATTATATAGAATATAGCTTGGATTGTTTCATAAGTGTGATATATTATGTAAAAATCAAATTTTCTTTAATATACTTAATTTGTAATATTTTGTTATGAATGTATGGAGTTAAAAATAAAACTTGATATTTAAAACATACTTGTTAATAATTTCTTAATCTGCAATATTTCGTACATGTTGCTTCTATTTTCTTATGTATAATTGAAAAATGTAATAAAATATATGTGTTCCATTAAAAAACAAACTTTAAAATGTTACGCGAAATTGGGCCAGCCTGTATATGTAGGATAAATTTAAAATACGTATTCTAATGTAATTTTAAAATTATGGGGAAATATTATCAAATCCTTCTTGGAACTGCTTAATCCACAATATTGTTAATTCTCGCCCAACTCGGAACATCAGTAAGCGGATTAACAAACGTCTCGCCCAACTCGACTACGCCGGTTTAATATTATGAAGAAAATAGATCCTGAAAATAAAAAACAAATGCCTGTAATCGAAATAGACATTAGTCCGCATTAAAAATCACATTCATTATTTGGAGAAGAGAAAGTCAAATCAATTTCAGCTGATAACTAATAACTATACGAATAATAACTAAAAGCAATACCTCGAAAGGCCAAATTCAAATCAGGACGTAGATCGTCTTTTATTTTGGAAGGTAAGTTTAAAAAAAGGGTAATTGCATTTTTTACTTGGATTTTCTTTTAGGTAACAGAAATGGAGCTCAAACCTTTAGAACAATGTGCTAGGAAATACTTCTGTATTCTAGCGAGTTCAGCAGAAAGTGAAAGAGTGTTCAGTACAGCTCGTTTTAATAATTGCAAGACTAAAACCGAAAACTGTTAATATGATAATGTGCCTAAATAAAAATTTTAGAAATATTAATAAGTAACCTAAGTATTTATTTTATTAAAATTACACATAAGATTTTCCTATTAGTTAAAGAAATAACACAATGTGTTTCATCTTACTATGCATTCTAACTATTAAAGATATGAATGTTTAAGCATTCAAAGGGGAATTATTTAGATTGCCATACAGAATCTACATGAAACTCTTTAAATCTATTACGGAACTGTTTGCTTTGTCAGTAAAAATTATTTTATTTAAAATTTCTTCGTTTTCATTTAACAAATTAAACATTATATCTCAAAAATCAGTTCGTTTTACTTTATCTTCCACGAAAAGCTTTTGATGGTTTGATACCTTGTATGGCTTATATTTGAATTCTTTCAGTGTTTTGAACACCGAACTATACGATACTCCAAAATGGCTTGGCTACATCTAAAAGCTCAAAATAACACAGGATAATTCAGCTTCATGTATTCTGCTAACACGTGATTGGTTTTATTTTATTTTTTTTGTGGGAATTTAGAAAACAAACATCTTGAATTTGTTAAAAATATTATAAGGTATACGCCTGTTCGGATAATTAACAGTTTTAAATAAATTATCTATATTTTAATAAAATGTATTTAATTTAAGATTTAAGCATAAATGAAAAATTATAAATATTTGACATTTAGAATACGTCACTGGTATTTCTAAATGGTACTTGGTATATAAACCAAGTACTTGCCTACTTGGTTTAAAAAAATCAAAAGTAAACAAAAAGTTTCAGATTAAGCAGGGCGGAATCTCAAAATATGTAATTTCGAAAATTTTTGGTCCATTATACCTATTGTGAACTCAATCCGGGGATGCACTGTATATTTATTAAGGTGGGTCAAATTGTATGCAACCCTTTTTTCTCCATAAAGCGTATAGCAAAAAAGTAATCTATAGATAATTCTGAGTAGCTATTTTAATCTGTTTTTGTTTTTTTTTGAAGTAACTTAAGGCTTCCCGATATATTCGGAATCACAGTCCTTAATAGCTTAGTGGTAGAGCAATGGTCCGGCAAACCAATGGACGTGGGTTCGAATCCAGCTTAAGGACGAATTTTTTCAATAAAAAAATTCGAATAATTAGCGTCGTAAAATGTAGAAAGCATTTAATTCATTGACATTACTTCGCAAAAATGCAATTAATTTGCTACATCTTTTCATTTTTCATATGTTGTCCTTTTATTTCAAGGACAGTCGGTATATTATAAATGCATACTACATTAACTAACTAATAACATCACCAAGTCTGGAATTTCAAAAATGACTACCAATTTTTAATCAGAGTTTATATTTTGCCTTATTGTTCATAATATAAAACATGCCGTGTATAAATACATTTACAGTAAATGGTAATTTAGATATTAAAATGCGTTATGTAGGTTATTCATTCCTTTCTGAATACGCAACCATATCTTCTTGTAAGGATCTAATGTTTCCGAAGTGTCAGGACATATGCTTTCACAACGGTTTTTATATGTCCGTACAATTTCCGTAAAATTTTTGCGAGCGCGTAAGAATTCCGTGAGATCCCCGGTGTTTTTGCGCTCTACACTGCTAAGTTCTTTCTCTCGGTCAAGTTCTAGGTAATTTGAATTTTTTCGTCAACCGAGCGTTTATGAGGAAACTAGGTCATACAATTGCTCAACGTCGTCATTATTTCGTTCATTAGGTGAGTATTTTTTTAATTGTTCTGGGAACTGGAATAACGAACAAACGTAAGCGTTTATTTCATTATAATTGATTCACCCATTGAATGATAATACATCACTAAAGGTTCGAGGATAATTGTTTAAACAGAATAGTAAAATGACTAAAACTTTTGTTTTCTTATTTCTGTACAAGTTCTTTCTTTATGAAGGTAGTTACAATACTCTCATATACTGTTATACTCTCCATACATCAAAAATTTTAATTATTCACTTTGTGGAATTGTATACATATTTTCAAGAGAAAGCCTTCCTTTTGTATTGTCGGATTGGTCATAAACGACACCCTTCCGAGAATCTATCTACCTATCAAATAATCAAATATTTATTAATTTAGAATTTTTAATTTACGTTTAAATTTAATTATTAATTACGTTCATTTCTATTCTAATTATATCTTAATAATTAATTTTGCTTGTTATAAAAGTATATTTTCTGTATGTCAAAATTATAACGCCCGCGTATCAATTAACATAATATAGCAGCCGCATTTTAAATTTATTATTGTAAAGGTTGCCTCAACCATATCTTGTGACATATCATTTTAAAGTGTCTTTTGCAAGGAATCTTTTAATGATATTAATTGCCATCGCAACCCTTTACCTTGTGGCTTTATTTAAATTTTAATTCTGTTTGTAAGGTGATTAGTCGATTCCTAACATGCAATAAAAACTACCCGCACTGCCGGTTTCTTCAGAAGAACTTCTCTTAGGTTCCAGCTTTCGTAACTAGAATAAGTGTCCGACAAAGTACTCGTCCGAATATAGACAAAAACGCATTGCCGGCGCTTGTTTTCTTCACGCGTGCACGCCACCGCGACACACGTAAACTATTTCTTATTCGTTACTCATTCGTAAACATCAATTTACCAAAACAGCTTATTAATTATGAAAGTTTATTTACTGACTTGTAAAGTTTTTACGAGTTACCTGTCAACAAGTTAATACCATTATTTACATTAGATAATTCTGTTTTACTTGTATATAGATGTTAAAAATAATAGAACAATTGTTATTTCCGTTACTACAAAATTTGGACGGAGAATTATTTGAAATTGCTGGTGCAGTGAATGCTGAAGTAAACGACAATGACATAGCATTTGTAGACGCACACTATAAAATAATTTACTCGACATTTCGATTTTCGCGGCAATTCACATTATTTATTAATTAATTTGTTTTCAGAGTAATTTTTACATATCAATTTTTAATTACTTAATTGCTACTTTTATTTATTAATTAAAACTATTATAATTAAATTAATTTTATTTAATTTTCAATCAGTGGCGGCTAGCGCATAAGCGCTGCAGTGCTGCAGAGCTCCCAAAAAATTGGGCGGGCGAACCTGTATTAGTTATAACTAGTTTTCTTTTACATAATTTTTCCGACATTTCTGATGTTTATAAAAGCGTAACATATTGTTGTGAAAATTCTCCCTCTGTATATCAAAAAATTTGCATATTTTTCTACATCATCCTGTAGAGGACATCAAACCCTACAATTTGACACCTCAATCATCAAAATCCGACCAGTAGAAGCCGAGATATTCGCTTCCGAAATTCCAACACCAACGCCGGTTATTATCAAATAATATTCAATAGGCGACCAGTGGAATAACCAACCTAATTCGCGCGATCGCTCACTTGTTCCTTATCTGGTCCACACGAACGTGCTCTCAGAGCTCTTTCAAACACCCGCGCGCACCCCGCTACCCCCGCGGCTGTTTAAAACCAATGCGTGATTTTAGCAGGCCTGTTCGCTGCATTTAGTCCAGCGCGGAGGGCGATATGATTAGGTATATTTAATATTTTCGCGACTTTTTTACGGTGCGGCGAGTTTAACGTAAAAACAATAATATTAGAGTGCGCGTGCTTCTGTTTTTGTGTATTGTTGACAATTTATATAAACTCTGTGTATTATGGAGGTAGTCTTTAATTTAATTAATGTGAAGAGATTCTTTAAATATTCATACGAAGAACAGATAGAATTAAAAGCAAATGGTAGGCCATTAGTAGATATCACTATTGAAAAAACTGGTGTAAGTAGAGGGAAAAATTATACACGTAAATTTAGTAGCGATATTTATTCAAAAAACGAATGGATTTGTGGATGCAACAAAAAAAATGCTTTATATTGTTTTCCCTGTTTACTTTTTGGTGGCGATAAAGCTTGGACGGAAATAGGGGTCACGGATCTAGAGCACTTGAGTTTGAAAATAAAAAGACATGAGAATTCTAAAAGCCATCTTCATAATTGTATGGAATTGGCGTTACTAGGGTCAACTAATATTATGGCTCAACTAGATTCTGCTTATTGGGTAAATATACAGAGACATAATGAAAATGTGTCAAAGAATCGGTATATTTTATCAAAAATTATTAATTGTATAAAATTTTGTGGAGCTTTTGAATTGGCCCTTCGGGGACATGATGAGAGCGATACTTCCGAGAATCCGGGGATATTTCGTGGACTTATTAATTTTTCGGCTGAATTAGATGCAACTCTAAGTGAGCACCTAAAAAATTGTTCGGTATTTAAAGGCACTTCCAAAGAAATACAGAATGATCTGTTACAGTGCATACTTGAAGTCTGCCAAGAACAAATAATTGAGGAAATTAATAATTCTCTGTTTTTGGCGATCATAGCGGACGAAACAACGGATGTTGCTGCAAAAATTTTTAGATATGTTCGTGATGGTGAGCCAATTGAACGTTTTTGGAACTACGTCAGTCCTGAAAAATGTGATGCAGAAACACTTAGCAAAACAATTTTAAGTGTCATAGATGCTTTAATTTAAAATTCACCTAACAAACTGATTGCACAGAGTTACGATGGAGCAGCGGTGATGAGCGGACAACACGCAGGCGTTCAAGCATTGATTAAAAAAAAGTACCCTTTTGCGCACTATGTACATTGCTATGCCCATCAATTAAATTTAATTATATCTAAAGCTGCTTCTGCAAATTCGCAAGTACGTGTATTTTTTGGAAATCTACAAGACATTCCCGGCTTTTTTAATAATTCACCCCAACGAGTAGAAGTGTTAAACAAGATTGTAAACAGAAGGATCCCCCACGGCGCTACAACCCGTTGGAATTTTAATATCAGGACCATTAATGTTGTGTATGAAAATAGGGCCTCTCGCATTGAGTGTATGGAAGAAATAGAAGAACAATTCTCCAACAACACAGTCTGTAGTGCAGCCGCCTCTATTCGCCGTACATTAAATGATCCGATCTTCAATTTTTGGCTGACTTTTTTCCATCATGTAATGCCCCATCTAGATATCCTGTTTAATCAATTGCAGCAAAGAAAAATTGAACCCACTCTAGTAAAAGACGCTATCGAAAATTTTGAACGCAGTATAGGCCAAGTTCGAAATAATATTGACAACATCATAAGTGAAGCATCAGATTTAATAAGCGATGAGCCACCACCAGAAAAACGCAAACGTCCAAATAACAGCAGATTTAATCATCGAATTTCGGCTTTAGAGGTGTGTGATGTTATTCTAAATTGTGCAAAAGATCGATTTCATTTTAAAGAGCATCTAGTAGTGGCATCACTTTTTTTTTCGGAATACTTTGGAGAGTATTGCAGTAAATTTCCTGAGGACAAACTCACTTCCGCATGCTCCTATTATCCCACCCTTGATAAAGAAAGATTACGAACTGAATTGTCTGTTATTTACTCAAGAACTGATTGTAGATCTTTAAAAGGCGCACTACCTCTTCTAAAATTTTTAATAAAAAACAATCTGGGAGATACGTTTTGTAATCCCTTGACAAAGGCATCATTGCCGAAACATGTAGGGTTGTTTTAAATATATATACTTTGAAGTAATGAACCAGACCTTTAATCGCCGACTTATTAAGTTTACCTTATCATACCAAGGTCACGAAGACATTATATTTTTATATATATATATATATATATATATATATATATATATATATTTATTAAGCTGGTACAGTCTTCAGTATACTATTTACGTTAATATAAACAATTTTCGATAATATTACAAGTCCTAATTTATATTAATATCTTATAATTCTTAGACATTGTCAGATCGCACCATCTATTTAGGAACGACATAAGTAGGGTTATCTATTATGTAGCTATTTACAATTTTAAATGTCAATTTATTTTCTAACTTATTGTTTAATTATTTAGGATATTTAAATACCTTCATTATGCTTAAATTTACTTTTAACCAGAAGTTCAAACCAATAATTCAAATTGGCCACGCCTTTTTCTTTTCGGCGACAATTTTCCAGGTAGTCATCGCGTTTTAAAAAATGGAACGTGGTTTCTTAGGTAACGAAAAAAAAAATTAATAACAACGAGAAAAGGCGAAGCGTCGCTTTTTATATAATTATACCATATCAAGATTTATAAGGCGATTTTTAAGTTATTAATCGTATTAAAAAGCTGAAATATAAAGAATTATATTATTAAAATATCTATACTACTTTGGTGTTACAAATTACCTTAGTTTGCTAAATGCTTTTCAAGAAATTTGAATAATTCACTACGGACAAGTATCGAGTCAGCTTCTAATTATATTAAACCTTCTAATCTTTAACTTTATTTAATTATATAAAAGCCATCCAGTTAATTGTGCTGTACAACCAATCTCCTGCCATTTTACCGGAAGATTATATCCTGTATCCAGTTCGAGTACCTTCCCGATGCAACCTAATCCCAAAGCCTGCATATCTTCTGTTTCAAGTTAATTTGTGCTCTTAGTCAAGGTAGAATTTACCCTATAAATAAAGGATTATTTGTGTATTATTATTATAAATCGTAGTTAGAGCAGCTTTACTGTGCTAAATATCACCTATTTTGATTATTTTAATAATAGTTTAACCGAGCTAGCATATTTCATAAACGTATTGGTCGATAATTAAGACGAACCTACCTTATTTTCCCTGAGATTACGTTATTATTGTTATAGAGAACAGATTCCATTTTGAGGTTAAACCATATCGATTGCATTGATTTTTTAATATGCATCCTTCCATTTCACCTTAGAGGCATTAATAAAATTGACATATTGTTTGTAGCTTATGTATATCAATTACTAACCTTGTTCGTATTTTTTATTATATTATCATACTGAAAGAGCTTATCACTCATTTAATAACTAATTGTTGCTTCAGTTTACACTTTTTAGGTACATATGCACTCAAGTATGTAAAAGGGGGGGAAAATTCAAATTGTTATGCTTTAATATTGTTCATAATACTAATGATTTAATACATTAAAGAGAGTTTAATCTGTTTAAAGTGTTTTTTCTTTCATATTACATCATAGGCACACGAACGAAGTAGAAATATAATATAGTTCAGAGACAGAGGTTTGCTCTTTCACAATATATATATATATATATATATATATATATATATATATCCTTCGGTCTCTTGTCCATTGTTGTCTGTCTCTTATAGGCAGCAATATGGTAAACTTTTCTTTGAAGCCCTGTAGGCTTATCTTCATTCCAAGATAATGCCATTTCAAAAATTTCTTGTTTTGTGAGAACTTTAGAACTTATTTTTTTCTGGAATTACTTGTAGAATTTTACGTTTCGTGTCAGGGGCGTTTCTTGCTTTCTTAAATTGTATGTCGCTGAACTGATTAAAAACCCGTTTATAATCATTAAAGTACTTTTCTTGTAACATTTTTGCTGTAGGGTTCCAAATCGTCTTAAGTGCACTCTATTTGTAATCATTATTCTTCTTCCTGCTAAATGCCCAGTCGCATAAAATAGAAGCTAACTCTTCATTGGACGTTTCTTTCACGATTTCGTATTTTCTTTCCATACAAAATACCATATATTGCCGCCAAATATTAATGAAGTTCAATTCACAGTATTCCGCGGCACATTGCTGTGGATCTCTGTTTCAATTTCTGCACTTGAAAATTCTCTAAATTGAGATATTTTTACGCAATGAATGGTTTCCTGACAATTCTCGCGTAAAAGTTGTTTACGATTTGGTTGCCATGTCGTGGTAACTAAGGGCCGCACCGTCATCAGTACTCTGCTAGACCTACCAGAATTATACCGTTTTAAAAGTTAGGTTCCGTTTTGTCGCTGGAAAAGTTAGAGCAAAGTTTTACCGTTTAATGTTTTTTTTTATACCTGATGAAGTCACTGTGATGGTGTAATAATTGTCGTTTTACGAACAAATAATAATTAAGTAAAGATTTTAACTATTAGTTTATTAGTCGTCTATACTAATTATTTATTGGATAATAAAGTTATTTATTTATTTATTATCCATCTATTTACCTACTTACATCACTAAGTCGATATCTACAGGTCAATAACAATCTCATTAATCATCCCTGACTTATTGAATCTCGAATTTTCTTTTTCCGGAACGGACATACTATCAAACTTTCTTTTCTCTGGCGTTTTCTCATACGTTACCGCATAGAGGGTTCTAAAAATTTTGTAACACTACTGACCTCATTCCTCGCTTTGTAACTTCATATCTCCACCAACTCTCTTGTTTTCATTCTTTGATTCTAATCAACATTCTAATAAATTGCTACATCTCTTTTCTGTAATCTGTAAAAATAATACTCAATAGTCTTTATGAGTTTATTCTATGTATTGATATATATATATATATATATATATATATATAGGGTTAGTATAAAGTCTCGGAACAGCATAACTACAGAAGTAATTCTTTTGAAATTTATTATTGATATATAGATAAAAATTACGAATTTATTCATGACATTCATATTTATTTTCTATTCTCGGTTTGACCGGATATGCTTCATACTATATATTTTTTAATAGAATACCATGTATACTGTTGCAATTTCGGAAAGAGAATTAAAAACTACATTCAGAAATGTAGAAACAAACAGAAAAATTAAAAAAAATGAGTTAACGTGAAATAAAAGTATTAATAAATAGATTTACAGACTACAATAAATGTTGAAATTGCGCTCCGTTAATCACTTGGCAGAGATATAATCTATCAACAAAATGTCTTAGTGAATTATGTAAAACTCGCGGTCTGATACTGTTGATTTCTTCAGTTATTCGTCCCTCTAATTCTTCTAGATTATTTGGTCTATTTTTATACATTTGACATTTCAAGTGACCCGACAAAAAGAAATCTAGTAGCGATAAGTCTGGGGAGCGGGCTGGCCATGATTGCTTCTCTGCGTCCAATCCAGCGTGCAGGAAATACCTCGTCCAGATAGTCACGAACATCACTCGTAAAATATGGCGGAGCCCTTCCTGTTGGAACCAAATAGATTCGTTTGGTAGGTTAAGTCTATTTGGATTTGGATTTAGCGCTGTAATTGTTGGTACGATATCGTTCCGCAATAAATTTAAATATCTATTACCATTTAAAGTTTCTCTTATGAAAAAAAGGCCCTATTATTTGATTTCCCAGTATACCAGCCCATACATTCACTTTTTGTGGGTGCTGCGTATGGACTTCTTCTATCCAGTGAAGCTTTTATGTTGACTAGTAACGACAGTTGTGCCTGTTGACCGTACCATTAAGACAAAATGTTGCTTCGTCGGAAAATACTATTTGATTTACAAAATTTGGCTGATCTGTGATAAATGGTGTCATTATTTCGCAAAAATGTAGTCGGCGATCATCTTCCAACAATTCACGAACGGTTTCAGTTTCGCAGACTGGAGGATTTTTTGGGCAGATTTTTGAGAAATATTTTGAATTTGTCCCAATTCCGTTGTCGACACATGACTATTTTCTTGTATTGAAAGTCAAACATTTAAACTGGTGTCTTCATCAGCTGCTGTTCTTGAACCTCCAGTTCTTGGAAAATCTTTTATTTGGCGAAATGCTTCGTACTTCTGAATTGTTCGGCACACTGTACTTTTACTGATTTGGCGACCGGGATAAACAGTATTGAATAAAACATAAATAAATAAATAAATAAAAAACTTCATTATATGGACGTTGACGATTACCATATCCGCGCATTATCAAAATGTCAATTTGCTCAGATTCTGTTAGTTTTAATGCCATTTTAAATATTTATAATCAGTCAATATAACTGATACTAATAAATTTTCACAACAATCTGACAGATTAGAGTAAAATGCTTGCTTTCAAACATAACTTGATTTTGCATTAACTTTTTTTAAATTTTTCTGTTAGTTTCTTTAGGATAAAGACAAAAAATTACATTCCTGAATGTAGTTTTTAATTCTCTTTCCGAAATTGCAACAATATACAAGGTGTTCCATTTAAACAATATATTAGGAAGCATTTCCGGTAAAACTGGAAATATAAAGTAAATATGAATGTCATGAGTAAATTCGTAGTTTTTAACTTTATATCAATAATAAATTTCAAATTACTTCTGAAAAAACAATGTTATGCAACCGTTCCGGGACTTTATACTAACCCTGTATGTATATACAGGCTGATTCATTTTCGGCCCTCACCATGGGGATCTCGCTTATTATTGGAGATAGAGTATAGGTTTAAATTTGGCAAAGTTGTTAAATTTTGTGTTTGTTATAAATCCGTAAAGAAAATAGACCTGTGACAAATGACCTTCGTTATTTAAAAAAAAAAAGCTAAAACCCCATTCTCTTCTTTTACCTGTAGCACCGACATTTGGCCTTGTAGAGAAAAAATAAAAACACATCCTTGTGGCCATTTCTAAACCTCTATCCAGTGGTGTACTCTAAATTTTTACAGGACGTTTCGTTTCTTTCTGGCCATCATCAACTATCTAATTTCTTATGGGCGCCATATTGGATTTAGACATCTTCAGAAAGAGTTTTTTTTTTCTGATTTCAGCCATGTACCACATGCATATAAGATTAAATAAGGTAGCCATGGAATTTCAATCTGTCAAACATTTCATTTATTGTTCATTAATAATACAAAAATGTCATACACTAACGAAGAGAAACGAGATATGATAAGTATTTTTTATTCTTCGAACCGAAATTCAACAGATGCGAGTACAAGATATCTACAATTATATCCAGAACGACAACAGCCTCATCGTACCATTTTTCTAGATCACGACAGAAATTTGGTCGAGAATGGATCGTTTACTAAGCCGCGTAATGGTCAAGACAACAGCAATTTAAATGAAAATCGACAAGATATTTTACAAATGGTAAATTAAAAGCTTGTTTTCAAATTTCATGTTAATCTTGTATTTTTATAAATAAATAATAATCCATCAATTTCTACACGCGAAGTAGCGTCAGAATTAAATTTGTGCCAGTCCAGAGTTTGGAGAACTTTACATAAAAGTAGGTTTAAACCATACAGGATCCATGTTAGTCACTCTTTACTGCCTGGAGATAATTTGAGAAGGCTAGAATATTGTAATTGGTTAATAGGAAGGATTGAAAATGACGAAAATTTTTTAAGCAAAATCATCTGGTCAGATGCAACAAAATTTACAAATTCTGGAATGTTCAACAGAAATACGGAGCACTATTGGGCAGTACAAAATCCCCGACAAAACAGGGCTAGAAGATCACAACATCGTTTTGGAATAAACGTTTGGATGGGTATTTTGGCAAATCGTCTCTTAGGACCAGTTATGTATGAAGAACATTTAAATGGAGAAAGATATTTAAACATTTTACGTACATACGTATCTGACTATCTTGACGACAATATCCCATTAAATCAATTACAATATTTATGGTGGCAACAAGATGGCGCACCAGCACACAATGCAGCTGTTGTTAGAAATTTCTTAAATCAAGAGTTTTCAAACCGTTGGATTGGAAATAGGGGAGTTGTTGAATGGCCTGCGAGATCACCTGATTTAAGTCCGCTAGATTTTTTTTATGGGGATATGTTAAAAATAATATTTATAAAGAAGATGCGCCACAAAACATTGAAGAATTACGAGACAGACTTCAGAATGCCTTCGATGCAGTTCCTAGAAGAACTATACAAAGGGCAGTACAAAATGCCAGAAGGCGTGCCCAATTGTGCATTACCGAATATGGCCAGATAATTGAACATTTACTGTAATTGTTTATTGTTTACTTTTCTATGTATTTTTATTAATGTTTTTGTTATCTTGTACTCGCTACTGTTGAATTTCGTTTCGAAGAATAAAAAATACTTATCATATCTCGTTTCTCTTCGTTAGTGTATGACATTTTTGTATTATTAATGAACAATAAATGAAATGTTTGACAGATTGAAATTCCAAAGGCTACCTTATTTAATCTTATAATTTATTCTTTCAAATAAAACCTAATGTCAAAAACTATAGTCAGCATGTGGTACATGGTTGAAATCAGAAAAAACTCTTTCTGAAGATGTCTAAATCCAATATGGCGCCTATAAGAAATTAGATAGTTGATGATGGCCAGAAAGAAACGAAACGTCGTATAAAAATTTAGAGTACACCACTGGATAGAGGTTTAGAAATGGCCACATGGATGCCTTTTTATTTTTTCTCTACAAGGCCAAATGTCGGTGCTACAGGTAAAAGAAGAAAATGGGGTTTTCGCGTTTTTTTTTTTAAATAACGAAGGTCATTTGTCACAGGTTTATTTTCTTTACGGATTTATAACAAACACAAAGTTTAACAACTTTGCCAAATTTAAACCTATACTCTATCTCCAATAATAAGCGAGATCCTATGGTGAGGGCCGAAAATGAATCAGCCTGTATATATATATTTACGTAATTCGAGTACTAATGATATTTATTTTATTATTTACTTTTAATATTATTTTCTGGGGTTGGTAACATATAATATTTTTAAGTTAGATTTTAACTAAGAACTGGCAAATATAACCAATAATATTACCAAGCACGTAATTCAAAAATTTTACTTAAAATTCAATATTATTCTTAATGAATATCTCACATACACAATAATACACATATCACGTTCACATATTAAAATATTTTGAGGCTTATGGGATAAAAAATATCGAATTTCAATAATATTAAAACGATTCTCATAAATTTAATTAAAAATGATTGAAAACCGTACTAAAAGGCTAGCTAGCATTACGTATAGATAATATTTTAGACCAAGGTACAACAGCCAATATGTAAACTTCTTTGAAATCGACATTAGAAAGTCGTTAAATACTTATTTATAATTAAATATAATCGTTGTGCAATGTAAATTCACGAATCGTTGTATATAAATTATTTTAAGTAGAATATTAAGATCCAAACCATCATGTAATAATAAGAAAAATAGTAAATTTGTGTAGTGAAAGTAGATTCGGAGCGTTAACGAAAAGGAACTAAAGCATATTACTTGTACGTAAAGGTCATTGTGCCAAGAAAAGCAACTGTTTTCGAAATTCTAGTAGTATAAATTAATTAATTTATTTCTATATATTAATTACTAGGTTTAGGTTAATTATGTACAGGGTTATTCATTATAAATGTCCCAGCCCTTACCATAGTTATTATTGCATAAACAAAAAAATTTTTGAAATAAAAGTTGTGTGGTTATAAACTAATTTTATTATAACGTTAACAAAAGTACAGTGGCGTGCGCAGTTTAGGGGACACAAAAAATAATTTTTTTTTAATGAGACACCCTGTATATTATTAAATTTTTGAAAAGAACTTTTTCTTCTGATTTCAAAAATATACCATATCATGCCCCTGTCGTCTTACACCATTCTTAAGTTATTAAATAAAAGTTTTGTATCTACAAACGAGTTTTGGTCAACATTTAATTAAAAGTACAAATAATACCTATAAAGTGAATATAACAAAGATAACTTTACAACTATAAATAAATAATAACTTATAAAAGTTGTTCGAAGTGTCCACCATTATTTTCAATACATAATTCTAAACGACTAATTATATTTTGAATTGCATCAGAAATGGCTTGATTGTTTACATTTAGATTATTTATTTCTAAATGAATTCGGTCTTTCATGACTTGAATACAGTCATTATTATTATATATTATGTCTTTTAAAAACCCCCAAAAATATGAGTTCATAGGGGATAGATCCTGACTGTTAGGAGGCCATAATATGGTTCCATTATTCCCTATCCACACTTAAAATACATTGTTCAAATGCTCTTTAACAGGTAGGCCATTATGTGGAGTTGCCCCATCCTGCATCCAAATCATATCCTGAAGTTGAACGCCCGGAAAATTCTCTACAAGAATATTTTCAACTTCATGAAGAATCATTTCCAGATAGGTAACTCCAGTTAAATTGAAATCATAAAATATGGGTCCAACAATTTTGTTTCTGAAAATTCCACACATACACTAAGAGTTTTTCTTCCTGATTTTTTTATTGGGTTTATCAATATTTTCCTATTCTCCTTGTTTTCCCATGACCTACGATTTTTCCTATTAAAAACTCCAGCCGTAGAAAAGCATGATTCATCGGTCCATAATATTTTAGTCAAATAATCAGGATCTGCATATAACTTTTGGATTATTTGGCGGCAAAACTCTAATCTTTTCCTTTTATGAGCCTCTGTCAAAAGTTGTACGGGTAAAATTTTATATGGTTTGTAGTTGTTAGTTTTCAAGGTACGTTGTATTTTAGAGTAACTTATATTTAAATGAGCTGCTGCATTATTTATATTACATTCAGTGTTTTCTAAAAAATAATATAGTGTTTAAAAAAACTTTTCAAGAATACCTATAAGAGGGCTTACCGTCGAAATAAAGCAGTACATCTAATTGATCTTCGTTGTTTGAATGAACTACTCGCCTTTTTCTATTAAAACTACCGGTATTATTTACCTGTTGGTAAATACGTCTGAACGTATTGTCTGCGGGTGTTGGACGATTTGGATACAACTCCCTGTATGCTCTTTGCGCTGCACGTTTATCTTTGTTATTTTCTATATAGCAAGTAAATATTTGAATTTTTTCTGCTACACTGTAAACCATTTTGAATGGTTCAATAAAGAAATGACATTTAATAAACATGACAGTTGTGATTTTCATAGCTTTCTTTGATGATATTAACTTTTCAATATTTATAGTAACTAGTTTAATTTACAATATTTATCCTTTAATAACATAAGAACGGTGTAAGACAGGGGTATGATATGGTATATTTTTGAAATCAGAAGAAAAAGATCTTTTCAAAAATTTAATAATATGCAGGGTGTCTCATTTAAAAAAAACAATTATTTTTTTGTGTCCCCTAAACTACGCACGCCACTGTACTTTTGTTAACGTTATAATAAAACTAGTCTATAACCATACAACTTTTATTTCAATTTTTTTTTTTTATGCAATAATAACTATGGTAAGGGCTGGGACATTTATAATGAATAACCCTGTACCTACTAAGAAACTATAAAATATGGACCAAAAACATTCAGAATATGCACTTAAATATGCATTCAAAATCAACTTTTAAAAAATAAATACTATTTTTTACATTAAGACATTTTTATTATTCCGTTAAAATACCCAAACAATTTTTTAGATTCAAAATCATTGAAATTATAGAAACGAAATATAATTACATGTAACAAATTTTCAAAAATAAATTTACGCCTATTGTCGGCTACATTATTTTTGTACTGTGAATCACACAACACAAATATGTATTTTACAATGTCACTGGCATTTAAATGTTCATTTTCTTCTTTAAGGGTTGTTTTATTTCGCAACACCTCACTAATATTCTCCAGTTGTTGATAGCCCGTATTTTTTGACAGTACTGCGTTTAATTTATTGATGAAACAAGTTTTCTAGAGTTTGGCTAAATGTTTAACTAGTATATTTTCTACTATGTATTTCAATGCTGTCTTGTAAAGATAACACAGGCCTAAAAAAAAATTTTTTTTATGGTGCGTCTCTGTTTGTTTGAATTGTCGATAAAGTAGGTAATGTACAGTATATTGACATACGTCATTTTAACTCATCAGCTCTAGTTTACCTACTACCCTCATTGTGAATTGTTGTCGGTCTTGTTATGGTCTTGTTCGTATTACAATATCATCGATAAAGTTTGTGTTACTATTTCATTATGATTAGTACGTCCAGATGTTGTGTTAACGATCTTGATATATTTTGTTATGTTTGTGGTGAATACATACTGAAAAATCAGCGTAAATCGATTACAAACACAGTGCGTCGTTTGTATTTTGCTTACTTCGGTATTGAAATTCTACACCAAGATAAAGTGTGGGTGCCTCATAGTGTTTGTAAAATATGCGTTGAACATTTGCGACAGTGGGAGAGAGGGAAACGTAAGTCTTTGAAGTTTGGAGTGCCTATGATATGGCGAGAACAAAAAAATCATTATGACGACTGTTACTTTTGTATGATTAATATAGTGGGCATCAACAAAAACAATCGCCATAAATGGAAATACCCCAATATTTCTTCAGTACAAAGACCTGTTCCTCATTCAGAAAATGTTCCAATACCAACTTTTCACCAGGTAGTGCAGCAATCTCAGGAGGATGAAGCTGAAATACCTATTTCTTCCCAAGTAGATGATGACTTTCAATACTGCGGAAAAACATCAGATCCTAAGCCATTTTCGCAGAATGAGCTTAGTGACCTTATCAGAGACTTAGATCTTTCGAAGGAACGTGCTGAGTTACTAGCGTCAAGATTAAAAGAAAAAAATTGTCTTTCCTCAGATGTTCGAGTGTCTACATATCGCACGAGAGAGGGAAAGTAATTGAAGAGATGCTCTTGTTGTTGGGGAAAGAAATGTTATAAATGAACCCTTAGTTTCAAGAGAAAAAATCATTCTTTCGTCATTGTATATAAAATTAGGGCTAATGAAGCAATTTGTTAAGGCTCTCGATAGAAATGGTCAATGTTTCCAGTTTATTTCTCACAAATTTCCTGGTTTAAGTACTGAAAAACTAAAAGCAGGTATCTTTGATGGACCTCAAATACGTAAATTGATGAAAGACACAACTAATTTTGAGACTTGTATGAATGATGTGGAGAGGCTTGCCTGGCAATCTTTTGTAGCAGTTGCACAAAATTTCCTCGGAAATCATAAGGCTGACAACTATGTAGAACTAGTAGAGGAAATTCTGGTGCGATTCAAAGATTTAGGCTGTAATATGAGTATAAAATTACACTATCTCAATAGTCATCTACATCATTTCCAACACAATTTAGGAGATCTAAGCGAAGAACAAGGGGAACGTTTCCACCAAGACCCAAAAACAATGGAGAATAGATACCAAGGAAGGTGGGACAGTCATATGATGGCTGACTATTGCTGGGGAATCATGCAAGATTGCCCGAGTCAGTTTCATTCTAGAAAATCACTCAAAAGACAATTTCTTGATATTTAATGTCAATAAAATATATATTTTTTCGTGAATTGTGTTTTTTTTTTCTCGGGAACTAGAGCTGACAGAAGAAAACGGGTAACATTTTTGATATCGCTATGTAAGACATACTTAAAATCGGGTCTAAAATCTCCAGCACCAAAATGGTTGTAGGCCAGTGTAATCCTTTAGTTTCTAGCGTAGAGGTTGTAGTTGAAATGCACGCCAGATTAGCTCGAATAAAAATGAAATCTTCTCGAACATTTGTTTTTCTCAGAACACTATGTGCTTCTCCAATGCACAGCGCTTCTTCAGAGTCGAATTCATCAACAATTTTCTTCAGAATTTCAAAATGTTCAGCGTAATATACAGCAGCGTCGATCCAAGCTCCCCATGTTGTAATGATTGGCGCAGGTGGAAGTGAAACGTCCCCTGCAATTTCCCGAATCCTCTGGACATAAGTTGGTGGTTTAAGAAAAATCTTTTTCACAGACAATATCAGCATAATAACGTCTGGATAAAGAGTACGAACTAGCTACTCGGTGTAAAGAATATTCACATGTATCATGTTTGGGTGCAAAATCTGTAATTCCCGCAATGCTTTGCACATATATGGTGCAGCAACGCTACAAACTATTAGTAGCACTTTTTCGTATAAAATCCCAGACGGCCACAATAAACTCAGAGAATCGTTGAAGAAACCAGCGAATGTTATATGATTTATTTTGTCTAGCGCTTTTAAAGTCATAAGATATGATTGATCTTTTTCTTCATTAACTCGTAATATACCGAATACAAAACGTGCTATGCATCTTTGTTCTACGCCCAACGATACTCAAATACAATGATCCTTTACCTTTTCTGTTAATTTTTTCAGTGTTGTTCTATAGAACTCGGAAACATAATTTCTTCCTAACGTCGATTCATCTAGAATATTTTCTTTTATATACATCTCCATAAAGTTGTGAAAAACATCATTGTTTAATTTAGCTAGCGCAAATAAAAGCCGTACGAAGTTCTTCACCGAATATCTTGCGTTTAGATCCATGCCGAGGTAAATTTGAAATTAAGTCATGTCCTTCGTTATTTCGTCTTTTACGATTGTTATTGTTATTTCCGGTTTGAAGATGCTGAGTGATTTTAATCTCGTTTGTCGCCATAATATGAACTTCGTAGTATTTAGAAAACAGACGTCCATCTGTTGTAAAATCATTATAATCCTTTACAAATTGGCTTAAAATTGCACTTATACACTTTTTTCTTTTGCCATCTTGATGGATGTTAATACTATTGTAACTATTACACAACTTATACAGATTGTTGGAATCTAAAATGACCTGGTAAAATTAATGAAATCTCTGCTATATTTATTATATATATTTATTATCAATTGCCCGGGTAATCCCGCTAACTCTCTTAATATTTCCAAGTATTGTGGTTTCAAAACACTAATTATTGTGTTGGTTGTTTATAGTAAATTCAGCTTTAACTTGCTATTCACTTCACCTATCTATTCAGTGGTTTAGAAGATCATTTAATTGTCTGCCATAAAGTGTCGGTTTGCGTTTGGTATTCAGTTAATGGGTGTTATTTGACAAGTAAGCGAAATGTCTGCTAAAAAGTTTTAAGAAATACTAACCGGCAGAACGCTAAGAAATAAGTAATTAAACTTCTAGTTTCAAAAATTCTTTTATTGTAAATACCACTACAATATTGTTTCGCCATACAATGGCTTCATCAGGTGGATGAAATACTGAATACAATACAATATTGTAGTGGTATTTACAATAAAAGAATTTTTGAAACTAGAAGTTTAATTACTTATTTCTTAGCGTTATAATGAAGTTTCAACAAGTATCTCCTTCGTCAATTAACTATCTAACCGGTAGACATACAAACAACAGAAATCGTAAAAGTGTAATTATACTAACAAGAACATTAAATATTTATGTGAAGTCATAGACTGTTTTAAAATAATACTTTGCTGAAAAAAGGTCAAATATGCATTTATAATGAAAAAGCGTTCAAAATATGCACTTATACTGGTACATAACAACAACTAAAACATGCATTTGCATATGCACTACTAATCATTTAAGATCTAGATAACAATAATATCAGTTATCTATAATACATTTCAAATTTTTCGGAAAACTCGATATTTTACAGTTTTAGATAATAGTTTTAATAATAGCTTTTTTCTATTTTGCGTTCGCAATGAACTCATTATGACACCCAAAACAATATCGAAATGAGCTTCATTTGAATACGCTTTTTTAATAGTTATTTATGGTACTAGTGTGTTATATATTAAATAACGCACGAGAGAAAAGAGTTAGCCTTTACTTTTCTCAAGTGTGTTATGGTATATAATGCACGAATGCCATACAAAATTTTATCCAACACCTCTTAATAACGCTTTAAATATGCATTTTTGAATGCAACGACTTGACATTTGAAAGTGACAAAGTGACAAATTTCTATTATAATAGTTATTTATGCACCAAGGGCGTTATGGGTATTATATTACTCCGAGATCGACCGAAGGCAAAATAATTGCCATAACGCCAGTGGTTGATACGAGATTTTATTTTTCACGAAGAATTAATTTCTTAAGCGGAAAATTTAAATTACATTGAAAAAGTTCCGAGATTTCTGTCAACTGTCATGTCATTACGATTCTAACATGGTACCTTGAATCAACGATTTAACCTTAATTTTATTTTAAATGACAGTTGTTGACACTTTGAAGTTTTCAAGTTGTCAATGTTTAGATGCTCTTAATTTTAATAAAGAATGTTAATGTTTTGCTTCTTTCTTTAGACTTTGTTAAAAATTCAAATTATTAGTTCTGTAAAATGTATATCCCTTCTTCTCGGGCCTTATTTATACTCACACAACATTAAAAATTGTGAATAAATTACCGGGCATTATGAGCCATATCGCCCGGTTATAACGCCCACGGGCGATATGACCGTGTTTATGGTAACCGGATCCAAGGTGAAATGAACAAATAATACTTAAGTGAAAAATAAAAATTTATAAAGTAGGTAAGTGTGCAGTTACTATGGTGAATACACATAATATAAATATAAATTCCAATGACCAAAATCATGTTAATAACAAATCCATATCCTTAAACATTAAGATTAATATCAATATATAGTTGTATGAAATAAATAAAGATAATGTCAGGTGATGATTGTTTTCATTAATTGTAATGTAATTGTTGCTTGTATGTTCATTATTTCTTAGTTTGGCATTTGAAAATGACATACAATGACATGTAAAATTTGACGCAGTTCGTATTCATGGTGATATGGAAAGTATTTCTATAACACACTATAGTCTGTTTTTTAATGCCGCGGACCGCCAAGTAGCGCCATATATACACTAAGCAATATATTATGACATTTATTTTTGACAAATTTATGCTGTAGGTTATGTTGTGTATTCGCAGCGATATGCATGCACTGTTCAATATTTTTACATCAAGATTTATGTATTCAAATATTTTCAGTAAATTTCTGCAGTCACTTTGGAATATTTATATTAAAATATGGCAACAATATTTGCATTTTGGTTAAGGAAGTTAGTTATATACATTATACGTCAAATTATCCAAGAGATTTATTTAATATTTTAATTGTTTTTCATGTTTACAGAGAACTGAAGAAGATATTTCTAAATAATGACACATAAGTAAAGTATATTTCTAATTAATAACACAAAAGTAAATTATATTTCTAAATAATAACACAAAAGTTATTTACAGTACCTATACATAAAAATAATCCAAGTGATTTACCTAATATTTTAATAGTTTTTCATGTTTACAGAGAGAACTGAAGAATATATTTCTAAATAATAACACAAAAATTAAAGTATATTTTCTAACGTACAACAACTATAAAAATAGGAAGTTAGTTAGGTATATACATTATACGTAAAAATAATCCAAGAGATTTACTTAACATTAACCTAATACATTCCTTAATCAGTATTTGAACTAACAAAACTTCAAAATATCATACATGGACACAGGTTTAATTACTAGTTTAGCTAAGAAAACTTCTTTATTATTATTATTATAATCTATAGGCTTGTTTACCCCTAGGGTGTCAAGCTATTTACATTTTGCTTATATAACTATTCCTTATATATAAATCTTGCCCATTCCTTTTTGTTTCTCGCTATTCTCTTCCCTTCGCACAATGTTACTCCTCTTTTCTTTAAATTTTCCACTATGACATTGTCCCACGTTTTTTGTGGTCTTCCTCTTGCTTTCTTCTGCGTTGTTCTTGCTAGCCATACTCTTTTAGTCTGTCTTTCTTCTTCCATTCTTACTACATGACCGAACCACCTTAGTTGTTGTTTTGCGATTTCTTCCATTATGGGTTGTACATTTAATTCTCGTCTTATTATTTCATTTCTTATTTTGTCCCTTCTACTAACTCCTTTCACCGCTCATAGGTATTTCATTTCTACGGCTTGTAGTCTGCTCTTCATATGCTTATTAAGTATCCAGCTTTCGCATCCGTACGTCGTTATTGGTTTGAACAATGCGTTATATACTGTGATTTTTGTTTTCTTCGTTATTTCATTCTTTCTTATAAATGTGTTGTTTGAAAAATTTGAAAAATCCAATTGCCCCACAATCCAATACCCCACAATCGATGCTGTAATAAACCTTTTAAAAAATTCTTTCAATGGAGACTGTGGTTAAATAAAAATTTAAAAAAAGGTATATAACCCCTTACCACAATTATTAGTCGTATCCTAAATACGTATTTCGACAACTAAGTTGTCATCATCAGTAGGTAAAAACTACTAATTAAAAGTCGCACATGGGGCACAGTTAAACAAGAGAAACGCTTCCGCACAACTATTATACACTGCAACCCTGTATAGACTCAGTATAGACTCAGTCTATACAGGGTTGCAGTGTATAATAGTTGTGCGGAAGCGTTTCTCTTGTTTAACTGTGCCCCATGTGCGACTTTTAATTAGTAGTTTTTACCTACTGATGATGACAACTTAGTTGTCGAAATACGTATTTAGGATACGACTAATAATTGTAGTAAGGGGTTATATATATTTTTTTAAACTTTTAAAAAATAACCCATAAATATTGGTTGGAGTATTCTTTTCACTTAGTTTACATGACTCTTCGAGAATGACTGTATAAGTCGAAACATATGTCAGAGATATTTTAAATAGATTTTGTGAAACAAATATACCAAGTGTTTTATTTAGTGAATTATTAATCATGTTTCACCAAGAGCCAACCGTGAATTTTATACATTATATTCCTAAGTTTATTAAGGCTTCCGATTTTCCGTTTGGTAATCTTGACCTGAACGTTCTCGATTGTCGATGATATAGGATTTCCTTGAAGGCACGACTTGTAAGAAACATCATACCAATTTAGAGTCTCTGAAACGAAGTATTCTTGAAATTGCAACAAAAATATCGTTCTAAACAGTACGGAAGTTGACAGGGGAATGAATCGGTGGTTTACAACTGTATTTTAGTTTTGTACTATGAGTTACACTTTCTTATGTGTTATTAAGATACTGACAGTATTTATGGCTAGACCGTGTATATAGATACAACTAAAATATATAACATATATGACATGAACAATAAATAATTTATTTTGGGGGTCAACAGCCACAATTGAGAAAATACATATATTTTTCAACGAGTAGAAAGCATTTTTCATTAACATGTTTTTCATGTATCTCTACTAAACAATTCAAAATTTGAATCTCTAATATGGTTAGGCAAAACGTTAAGTAATTTTATACCGTAATAGTAAGAACTCATGCGGGACCTTCATGGGCACGTGCTGAATGTAAATCAAGTTTTTATGGTTGATGGAATAAGTATGGCAAGTTGAATTTGCAATTCATTAAATCTTATACACAGCCTTTCAAAATTACAGAGAACAAACACTCTACAACAAAAAAAACAACAAATAATTATAAACAACTTATTTCCAGAAATCATTTATTTTGCAGATACGAGGTGCTACCCAAAAATTCCCGAAATGTGAGAAAAAAAACACAATAATTTGTTCTTACAACTTATTCACTACCATCCCCTTCAATGTATTCTCCACATGAATACACCTATCCCAGCGATTTGTTCATGACTGGAAGCAATGCTGGAAGTTTTCGCATGTTAACATGTTCAACACTGCCCGCGATTTGACCTGCATCTCCTCAATCGTCTTAAAACGGCGCCCCCTAAGTTTAAGTTTCAACTTCGGGAACAGCAAGAAGTCACAAAAGGTAAGATCTGGGGAGTAGGGAAGACGTGGTAGTACTGCGCACAACAAGTGATTTGTGGGTTGGTGCATTGTCGTAGTGCAGGATCCACGAATTGTTGCGCTGCTTGGCAGGCCGCCTGCATCGAATGTTTTCTCATAGTTGCCGAAGAATATCGTAAAAAAATCTTCTTTGAAAATTTTTTTATGCGCGATACCATTAGCGTCAAAGGAGCAAATGACGTGGCTTCGAACTTGCCATGCTTTCTTCGGTCGTGGTGACGCTGGTGTCTTTCACTGCGATGACCGCTGCTTTGTTTCGGGATTATCACCCGTACACCCATGATTCGTCGTCAGTAAATATTCTGGTACTGGAGCTCACATCCCTTTCGGCATTTTATTCCAGCTATATGCACACATGAACACGGCGCCATTTTTGTTCAATGCTGAGTAATCTTGGCACAAACTTCGCATGTTGAGTTCGCCGGACAGAATACGCCGTAGGACAAGCCGACGATGTTACTTATATCATAGATTGTTCTTCTTAGATCTTGCAGAATAGCATCGTGCACTTTTGCCACATTCTATGGCGTGTTTTCCGTCGATGGAAATCAGAACGCTCATCACCATCAACCGACACACGTCCATTTTTAAAACGGTTGTATCACTAAGCAATCACTAAGAACACACTTTTTATTAACTTGACCATGAATTAAAACCATATCGGTTAACGCTGCAACACTTAAATAACTAACCATCAGCCATAACATAAAATATTACAAAATTGTATATTGTCAGTGCCAGAGTCAACATAAATAAAACACAATCAAGTCAAAATATTCTGAGTATAGAGATTTAATAATAATAGTAATAATAACACAGGCCTGCACAAAATTTGTGATGACGTGATTTTTGCTTGTTAAGCTCAGTTTTTATATAGCAATAACTAATTAAAATACAGTTTATCTCTACCACCCACAGATTTCTTTTGCACAAAAAAAAAGAAAAAAATGAAAAAAAAAACTTATAATAGGCGTTTTAATACATTTTAAAATGAATGTACTACTTCAACTTCTAGGTATTAACCCAAAAATGACTTTCTGTTGTGGTTTTAAAGAAATTTGTTAAATAGGCTCACATTACCTGATGTAAATCTTTTATTACATGTATTAATTTTGGACAAGATTTCCGGGAATTTTTATCTGCTAAATCCTATTTATTATGCTTTCACTTTATTAGTACTGCGAAGAAGGATTTCAAGTTTATCACTCCAAACAAAATTTATATTTTAATGTCATTTACTTCATTATAGCTCTGAGCGTCGATCAGTAAACAAGTAAAATTAATTTGTCTTTAGTGTTGTGCGTGGTATTTGATAAATAAACATTGCTTAAAAATATGTCTAGCCGGTGTTGCAAAAACAAACCAGATGATTTCTGTTATATTTGTGGATATTTCGTCTTGGAAAAGTTTAAGAGACCAATTGGTGAATTTGTGAAAAATGCATATTATGCTTATTTCAAAATCAAATTAGGAGATCAAGATAAAGATTGGGCGCCGCACGTTGTTTGTAAGGTATGTGAAGAAGATTTAAGACATTGGACCAAAGGGAATAGAAAAAGCCTTCCTTTTGGAATACCGATGGTTTGGAGAGAACCGCAAAATCATCATGAAGATTGCTACTTTTGTCTTTGTGATATTAAGGGGCATAATATAAAAACTTTGAAACATATTTTGTACCCAAACAATATTAAATCAGCTATCAGACCAGTTCCTCACAGTGATCATGTACCTATACCTATACCCCCCAAAGTACTACAAGAAGATATTGAAACCTCTTCAACTTCCGGCTCCGTACAGATGGATAGTGATTTTGAACCATCAACCTCAGGTCAAAACCAACCTCAGCTATTTTCACAAGCCGAACTGAATGATTTAGTAAGAGATTTGGGACTTTCAAAAGATCTTTCTGAAGTACTGGGGTCTAGGTTGAAACAAAAAAATTTGCTTGCCCCAGAAACTACCTTCAGATCTTCCTTTAGCTGAATATGCCAGAAAAACAACCAAACGAAGCTTTTCTGAAAAACGAAAACGTTTTCTTAAGAAGCATGAAGAATAAATAACTATTTCTAATAGTTTCTATGTGTATATTTTTGTATTTTTTTTTAATATAATATAAAACTAGCTTATAAATTAAATAAATCGTGTTTTTTCAATTTTTTTGGATTTTACTGGTTTGAAAAATATCCTCACGTGATACAAAAAAAATAAAAGCAGATTTGAAATCAGCGCTACCCAATTACAGGAAGACAGTTAAAATTTTTAAATCAACATTCAAAGAGTTGAAAAATGCAGGCCTGTGTAATTATTCATGCCTTAGCTAGCCTTCTCTAACAGTTTTAGCATCCCGCCAATTATAGGGAGCTTTAATAAACAACGAGTTATTGACAAGCCCGCCATCGTGGTGTAACCTGACGATATTTGGCTATCGGCATTCACCTTAAACGAGAACGAAAACCACGCAAATTTGCTCGAGCATACAATATTTTTTAGTTTAATAGCGATGTATTCGCCATGATTATGTCACTTGAGTTTTTTGTATCGACAGTTAATTCCAGGAACTTTTCTGAATCGGTAGTTGAAACATTACGTATGTCACTAGGATGCTAGTTGAGGTTATCTGGTGTATCTGTGGATCCAAATGTCTATATTCGCAAATGTCTATCTAAATTGATAAATTTCATTAATGCTCATCATCCAAATGATGATGTAATATTCTGGCCCGATCTGGCTTCATGCCATTATGCTAGAATCACTCAGAACTGGTTAACTGAACATAACGTGAATTATGTACCTAAGGAAAACAATCCCCTGAACGTACACCAGGCGTGCCCCCAATTGAAGAATTTTGGGCACTACTAAGCAGGAAAGTCTATGACAAAGGTTGGGAAGCCCAAAATGAAGTACAGTTACGGGCCAGAATATTCCAGAAGATCCGGGAAGTGAATATAAACGTTGTCCAGAGAATGATGGGGAGAATTATACCAAAATTGCGCGCAATTGAGGACCATGGGCTCTTATCAGTTTTATGAATTTAGTTTTTGCATGACGTAATAGTGTACAATAATTTCCCAATGTTTAAGTTTTAATCAAATTTTTACTACTAATCGATTTTTACCTTTGATTTTTTTTCTCGAAACTTATGTTCCATGCGTTATCATTTAAACATTTCTTGTGAGACAAGCTTAAGAATGATATGCGACATGACATAATTATGAAGAAGTATATCTGATTAATTGAATAACGAAATTTAAGAGAAGTGTAAAGTAGGAATTTGAAAAGAATGTTGAATGTGAACTGATCGTTCAATCAGGTAGATTTCTTGGAAGGGTCAACTGACCAGTATGATAACAAAAGAAAGTCTTTCTCTTTGCAAACGAATATATACAGAAAATGGCTAAGTTTGAATTAATATTTTAATTTCGAAATATGTTTTGTGAAGAATATATAATTTAAAATTAAATTAAAACATTTCTTTTATACATGAAGTGTAACAAGTAGTTTGAGTTTTAGTTTCATTTGGCACTTACTTCGCGCAGACCATTAATAATAATTTTCATCTGCATTTACATGGTCAAGAAAATCATTAATATACATTCAAATCAACGTAGGGCCGAATACTAAACCTTGCGGAATGACAATGTTGATTAACAAACTATAAGAATCTCAATTTAACAAAACAATCTTATATCTGTTCGGTAAACAATAGCGAATATGTGTACGTAAATTATTGAATTACAATCGTAAGATCGTAATTTTTGCAAAAATATATCGTCGTTGTTAATGTTTCAAAATTATAGAGATTTAAATAGATGGATTAAATTATCATCGGAACCAAGTCGTGGAGAGAATACAGTTAGAAGTAATTTATACTACAAACATTTACAGTTTTTACAAATTACCTTATGTAACCAACAATTAAGAATGGCACAATTTTAGCTACGCTAGTTTCTGTCCTTTTACATGCAATCCATTAATTTAGGATATGTCACAATTTGTGACATTTTAATTTCATTTATTATATAAAATTCTTATATAAAGTTACGGAAAACAATTTGATTACGTGAAGATGGTATCGTGATATTTGGTGCGAGTGTTGTTAAGAAATACTCAGATTTGACAATTACTCGATTACGTAAAAATGCTTACCGTATCATGTTTTTATATGTGTCCAATTATAATCTAAAATAAATTTGCTAACTTGAGATTTGAAAGTATCGTATATTTATATATCCTAACCGCTACAGAAAACAAAAAAAAATATATATTTTCGTATATATATATATATATATATATATATATATATATATATATATATATATAAATTGGAATGTATCTTTGAATAATTTATCCATGACAACTACAAATGTATAAGTATGACATTAATATACTGTCATTTATATTTTAAATTCTTTGAGAAAGACATCATTTGCCGAAACATGTAAGATTGTTTTAAATATATACATTTTTAAGTAAACTCAGACCTTAAATCGCCAACTAATTGAATCTACTATATATATATATATATTATATATATATATATATATATATATATATATATGTATATATATATATATATATATATATATATATATATATATATCTATATATTAAATAAAAGGTTATTTTTTGGGTTTTTAGCGACCTTTAATGAAATAAAATAATAATAATAATAACAAATTTATTAGTGAAAAAACGACGTTTCGACCTTTATTAATTTCCGGTCTTTGTCAAGTTCCATATAGAAATAATTGTTCTATTTATTAATAAATGCTTTCAATTGCATACACTATCTTAAATTATACACTTCAAAAATTGGTTTCATTTTTCTTTTAATGGTTGTTATTTAAACCGATGTGTGTTATAAACTAAAGTGACTATCACATTAGAATTCGATTATTCTCGGAAATGTCATTTTGTGACCCCTTGTAAAGTGTAAAGGAAAAATATGCTGATTTAGAAAATAATATAAAAAACATACGTTAACTATTTAAAAAACAAAAGTTGGTTGCCATAGCAACGACACCGAAAAAAAAATAACGCCACGAAAATTCGACCAAAACATGGCAAATTACAACTTAAAGAACTTTTATTTCAAGAAAATTAAGATTAGAACAGTATTTAAAGAAATAATGGCATTATTCCATACTTTTGCCTGACCCTGTATATATAGATTATAAATTCACTAATATTTGAGTTATCGGGTCTGCTTACATTAAAACTCAAATGTTCATTCTCAATATTTCATCATTTATTAACGACTTTATCAGGAGATGCTATAAAATTGTAATACATAATTTTACACTTATACTAATATATTCAAAAAGAAACTTATAGCTAGAGTTAAGCGTTGGTAGTCTTATTAATTAATTTGCACATAATTGTAATAAGCAACTCACTACTAAACACTTGAAAATTACATTTTAAAACAAAACTAACACTGTAATATTTGAAACTTGAACATTTTTCAATTGCATGTCTGTATAATATGTATGAGACAACAAATCTATACTAATTTCTACGTTGGGTCCTTATCTGGTTGTAATAAGTCGAGGTGGTAAGAAAAAAAGGTCTATGTACAACAATCAATTTATATACATAATATTTTAGTAAATAAGATAAATTCACTGATTACAGTGCTATCTGCAAGATATTAAAGATATTCAAAATGACTATTTATTTTCTGTTTAATAAATTTGAGTAAATTACACTTAAACTATTGGTGTCCGTTTCAAAATTTAACGTGCTTTTTTAATTAATATCTATCATTTCAAGTACTAGTCTGTTTTTATTTATAGTGATTTTCCAATATTTAAACATTGTTATAATTAAAATTGTGATTATGATTATTAAAATGTAATACAAAGGTATTTTTGGTGTCCGAACATATCTCTCCCCAGAGACGTAGATACGTATTTCGCCTTTCTACAGGCTCATCGGTACGCCCCTGCTGGAGGAAGAATATTTCCAGACACATTCACAAAAAGAACAACATCGCCACATCACAGAAATTATCCAGCCTTTCACGCCTTTCCAAAGGTGGCTCAGTCATCCCTCTAGTTTTGTATAATACAAAGGTATTTTTAATAATATAAAATATTATTAAAAATCTGGTGTGAAGAACACAAATACAGGTTTTTTTTTTTTGTGAACCTGTATTTGTGTTCTTCACACCAGATTTTTAATAATATTTTATATTATTAAAAATACCTTTGTATTATACAAAACTGGTGGGGTTTACTTACTCATGTATGTTTCAATTATTCTGATACATTAAAATGTAATGATAAAGCACAAGGTTTTTTTCTAATTCTGCAATCACTCCTATGTTGACTAATCCATTGTTTGAGTAGTTGCGAAGTTTGCCCTATGTAGCAATCCCCACACTCTTGACATGGTATTTTATAAACATTATTTTGATTTAAAATGGGTATTTTATCTTGGGTTCGTGTAAACGAAGTTTGTGAAGTTGTCATGTTATATTTGGCTAATTGGATTAGTCTTTCTGTAATTTGTTTGGTGGCAGTTATATTGAAACTAGGTATGTTTTTTCAGTATTTTATTTATTTAATAAAATCACTTAAAACTATGTTAATAAAGCAAGCCTCATTAATCTTATTATTAATTTTGTTATTGTTGATGTTTCTATGAACTTGAATTGATGTATTGATACTAATGTTGACACTCTTAATGTTAAAATGAGGCAGATGTTTCTTGAAGCTAAGATAAGACTGATTCTCTTGGTGGTCAAAATAGTGCAAGTAAGCAAAATTCAACAAACTGTTGTATATTTAATAAAAGTGAGCCGTATCAGTTGTACGGCTAGATGACCAAATAACTCGGGAAATTTCCAAAGTTAACGATTCGTTGTAAATTGCACCTACTGCAATAATAAACGCGTTTGTTACGTTATGCAAATGTTTAACAATCAACTTTTAACCTATATTAATTTGTTTATAATTGTAATATTGTTCTTAATGGAGTTAATTGTGGAATATAGAGCGAACGTGAATTTACGAAAAGTTTCAAACTGTGTATTGAATTCGTTCACAAATAGAGCAAAGTGGAGATACAAACTGGCTAATGAATAGAGTAATAAAACTTGGTGAATATAAAAAGCGCCGCTTCTTAAAATATGGATAAAGATTTAAATTCAAATATTGTAATAGAATTCTATTTTTATAATGATTTCTACTTGTAAGTGAACATGGAAAATTGATAAAATTGTAAATATTATGTTTAAAACCTATATCCTACATTTAATTACATTAAACATATAATTTGAACAACTTCCGTTTTAAGACTAAATAAGAACAAGGAAATTTAAATTCTATTTGACAATACAGATAAATAAATGAATTATAACAACAAAAATTCAAAAATATTATTAAATAATACGTTTGTATTCCTTTACGAGTACAGCAATATATACCGATTGGTTCAGCCCGCTACGGACCATACGCAACAATATACGTATGGAACGTAATGCGATGTGGCAACGTGTGTACGATGCCACTCCGCGTGCGCATACATAAGTCCGATGATCGAGAGCAATAGATTGCCCGTCATTCGTATTTAGCTGTGCAAACGTAAAGGTAGTTATCATGTCAGTGTATACAACCGCAGAGAAGGTACAAATAGGGCGGGAGCTTTACAATAGGCTATTGTTTGGGGAGAGAGGGCGGTATTTTCGAATCCTATATTTAGTGACTTTCTTAGAATTAAAATTTATTTTGCAGAATTATTGATTTTTTTACTTTTATCTTTTAGAAAACGTTATTGTTTTTTTATTACTTAAAATTACTTTTCCGTAGCAGCTAAGAATACAAAAATAATAATAACTTGGAGATATAACGACCTTATTATGTCTGAAACAAATGGGCAAATTACGTATACAGAACGAATATGCAAACGACTATATCCTTGCGCGGTTCATAACTGCAATGTATGGCAATTTAAGCTACTGCGCGTGGAGGGGATTCGCTGTTGCACTTATTGCTCGTTATGGCCCGTTCAGAGCTGGTCCTATCGGTATATTTGATATTAGTTCTAAATTCGGAGAGGATCTCGGATTGCATTGGATTTGCATTTTTGCTATAATTCGGAACCGCTAATATTAATTATTTATTGATAAAATTTCTGTTATTGTATTTATTATTGTGGTTACAATAGCTGTTAAACAATTACAATAAATGCATATTATTATTATAATTATAAAATTCACTAACACTAAAACATTCTCATTAAACTCGCATTCACTGTAACCCAATCAATTTAACTATGCCTTTACATATAAATACCTACATAAATTTATGTTCGTGTGCCTGTCAGTAGAGCATTAAACCGCATAACATTTAAAATTTACAATCTCGGTTGGTCGGCTCGCTAGCGGTACAGCACACGAAGTAATCATCGATTCGAAACTAACCGTCCGAAGGACATTTGCATAGACTCCGCTGTACGTTGTTTTACCGTTAACCAACTTATATCGGCTCAGTGTGTTAAATTGCAAGATACGCTTGGCGGCCTAGTCAACATAATACTTGAAGACCGACTGGTTATAGCAAATTCTTGTTCTAGGCACGAGCAGCGGGATATCCTTTATGCCTTACAATGCCTTTATTTTAGAAGAATGTAGAATGGATAGCATAACGTTAGCGCATATTTGGAGGTATTTGATCAAAAATCAAGGAAGTGTAAACAAAGAAATTCATAACGAAAATAGGTATAACAAAAGAATCCAAGCACTATTTTATTGTAATACTGTGTTAGCGATTTAACACTTACGTAGTACTTAGCACAGTATATGATGCTGTTTGATTTAGATCCAACGAAGAATTTTATTCTTTTCCTGACTTCCTAACAAATAAACTCAGTCGTTCACTGTTAGGGGTGGGCAGTTTCTACAACTGTTAGTAGAAAGTGCTATAATGACGGTTTCTAGATAAAAGGCGTTTCTCCGAACAAAAAATACAGAAATCGACAGAAGATATACGAGGTTTTTTCAAATCTGGGAACAGATGAAAATCACTCGGTGCGAGATCCGGTGAATAAGGTGGATGCGAAAGTAATTCCAATCGTAAATCGTTCAAAACATCCTTCGTTTTTCTTGCGGTGTGCGGTATTACATTATCCTGTTGCAATAGCGGACGCTTATGCAACTTCCCAGGCCGTTTTCTGATAAGTGCCTGCTGCAGTGGTCCGGATAATAAGTTCGAATAATATTCTGCGTTAATTGTACTCGTAGTACCTTTCGCCAGATAATCTATAAAAATGATTACTACGCAATCCCAGAATACAGTAAGCACAGACGGAACTGCAGTCTGGCCTGCCCAATGAGGAGTTAAATGGCCGCGGTAGTTTATGGCTCTACTTTCTTTATTGCTACAGGATTTCATGGGTTACATGTAATTATTGGAACTACATTTTTAAGTACATGTTTATATCGACATTGAATAAACCACTTCTCTTGTATTCCAGCCCTTGACCTATTTTAGGCGCTTTGGGGGCCACAATCACTATGATTGGCCTAATTAAATGATTCCATTTTTATAATTCAAACTTATTCATACTTGGCACTTTGATTACCCTTATAATCATATACCAATGATGGCGCGATATCACTCAATCAAAAAAAAGCAACTAACCTTAACTTAAAAAAAAACCCAACTAATAATATCACCACCTAAAAATAATAAAATAATAAAGGAATAAAAGATGGATTATAATGAGAGCTGTGATAATAAAAGGTAAAAGAAAGTGTAGTGCAAAAAATCGGGTTAAAGTGGCGTTGTCAACAGCAAATCCTCCTCACAGCCATTGCACAATAGTATTACCTAAATAAGGAATAGCGGGTACTAAGTTAGTAATAACTGTTGCCCCTCAAACTGATATTTGTCCCCAAGGTAGGACATAGCCTAAGAAGGCTGTGGCACGCGCCCTAAGTGGAGGCCATTCTTCGGGTTTACATCATTCTTTGGATTGACTTTTGGTCTCAGAATTGAAATAAGGAATATACGTTTTGTCGGTAGTTATTAATCGCCGGTAAAATTCATCACTGTAACGGGCCAACGGCTCTTGAAGTTGAGGAGAAGTGACAGACCTATTAGTTCCTGTTCCGGTACCAACAGCCTTGGCGCATAGCGGGCTGAAACATTGCTTACGCCCAAACAATCATGTAAGATCTCATGAACTTGTCGTGTACCTATTCCTAGGCATATACTAATTTTAAAAATGGTCATTCATCTGTCCTCTTTCAGTAGGTTCTCCACGGCAGTAATGTTTCTTTCATTTACCGATGTGCTCGGGCGACCATTACGTGGATTGTTTTCTAATGATGTTCTACCAGTTTTAAAACAATCTATCCACCTATATACAGTACTTTTAGATTCTGCAGACTCACCAAACATTCCTTGCAGACGTTTAATAATTTCTGAAGTTTTCACACCCTCTTTTCACAAAAAGAAAATTATTGCTGTTTGAGATTTAGCTGCGTCTACCATGGTTACACAAACAGTGTTACGAAAATGCGTCTACATCGGTCGCACACCTGAATTAGACTGAACGATATTGCACTGGATAGCTGCATAAACATGTCAAGACTTGTCTATCACCAATAGAATTGCCTATAAGTTCTGCGTAATTTAATTAGAGCACAATTCCCAGAACTTTGGAAACGTCCCGCGTATATATCTAAGAAATGTATTTATGTGCTGTCAAGGGTTAAAATATATAGACAATAGCCGAGTGATGCGAACCTTTGGGTTAGAAAGCCCACCAACGGCCAATGGAAAACGGCAAATTCTTTTAGAGAAATTATACAACAAATGCTCGCAAAAATTAGAATGTTTTAATGGGTTTACGTAAAAATTGGTACATGTTAGTAAAATAATATTTTACAATGGTAATAAATTTATCTATATATTCGTAGGTAATTATTACAGAAGCTATCGAATTAAAAGAAAACGCCCTTACTTACACCCTCACGCGAGGACGGTTATTGACTCAGCAAACAGAGCAACGAGAATTCATACTTAGATGATAATGAATCGAGTACAGACAATTAAGAACAAAATAAGAGAAACGGAAATGTAATTATTGCAATACAGAAACAAAAAGTGAATAGTGAAAAATAATTGTAAACCTTCGTAACAGACTGTATACGTAACAAAATAATTTGAAACATACTTGAGTAGGTAAAACCTCACCAACTTTGTATAATACAAAAGTATTTTTAATAATATAAAATATTATTAAAAATCGGGTGTGACGAACACAATACAAGTTCATATATTTGTGAATGTATCGTCTGCAGAGACGTAGATACGAATTTTACGTTTCTACAGGATCATCGGTAGCCCCTGCTAGAGAATAGATACATTCAGCAAAAATAACAACTTCGCTATCTCACAGAAATTATTACGACAGAGCGTAGAATAATATTCAGCGCTGTCTATATAACAACTGCAGAACTAGCAAAGTCTTTACATCGGAAAGTAACAACTGCATCTGTAGAAACTGTATTACCGTATCTTCACACTTTAACCCTTTAAGTGGCAGAGGTAGCTATAGCTACCACCTGTTATTAAAGTCGAAATTCTAGCATCGGCCCAGCGAATTTGATCTTTACGCCTTCCACTTAATGCATTAAGTTACTCTAGTCTCTATTGCTACCGCGCAGACAATATTTTCGCGCACATTTTGCCTTATTCGTGATCGCTGGTATCTATAGCTACCAGTGTCACTTAACGCGCCTTATGTTTCGACGTTTACTGGTATTTTTGTTTTTTTTCTGCTTGTTTTTTCCTGTTATAGCGCACTTGATTTGCGAAATAAATTGGTAAGTTTTCCTACAATGTATACCAGCAAATTTAGTTTATTTTGCATGTTAAAATTTTCGCATATCTGGGAGAAATAAAATAAAATCGTATAAGTAGACCATAACATAACCCCACTTACAAAAGAAAAACATGCTTTTTCAAATTTTTTCAATAAAATTTTATATATGTTTTTTGAGAATCCTATAGAACACTATATTACCTTTAAAACTATCGTCAAAGTTTTTCTCTAAAATTTTCGGCAAACTTGTTATAAACAAAAAAAAACTATTACAGAATAATGGATAATAATAATTATCGCAAACCATTAAAACAAGCTGAATTGGAACAGTTGGCCAACGAGCTGTATGATGATGAAAACTCGTTTGATGAAGAAAACTTTTGTTATTCTGACTATGGAGGGAATTCTGATGCGGAAGATAATTTCACATTGTCAAGCGGACCTTCCACGTCAGGCATAAGTGGTACCAGAAATTCCAAGAAGGTTGCTCAAGAAAGTATATCTCACGATAAAACTGTATTGGAGGGCGAAGTTGAAGTAGACAGTACATTTGATGATTCCGACGTCGACCCAACATTTGATCCTGATGATCTCATTCCTAATAAAAAACGCATGGTATTCCAATTCTCCTCTAGTTCATCTTCAAGCAGTGAAAATGAAGAGGACATAGGAATATCTGACAACATACCCAGTAAGACTCGGTCCCCATCACTTGATGACGGTTTTTCTTGGTCGAAACACGATCAACCTACTTTGCACATGGCAAGTTTTCAGTTCACCGAAGCAACTAGAGATCACAGTACTGATGTAGACCCAAATGATATTTCACCACTAACATATTTCAAATTGTTTTTCAATGAGAATCTTTGTGAAGAATTTATCACCCAATCAAACTTATATGCTACTCAAGGAAACACATCACTAGATTTAGGAACAACTGAATTTTCGGCCTTTTTGGGAGTGCTCATTATAATGGGTTTCCACTGCTTACCCACCATGAAGTCATATTGGTCCAATGATTATAATTTTCGAGTAAGCAGAATAACAGATATATTTACACTCAAGAGATTTTTAAAAATACTTAGGTATTTACATATAAACGATAATTCTAAGATGCCAGTACGTGAAAGTCCAGAATTTGACAAGTTATATAAAATTCGACCGCTTCTAAAGGATTTTAAGGCTAAATTTTTTTCAGTATTTTTCCCATCAAGACATCTTTCAATTGATGAAAGCATGATAGGGTTCAAAGGCAGAACGTCACTAAAACAATATATGCCAATGAAGCCTTTCAAGAGAGGATTCAAAGTGTGGGCAATTGCGTGTGCTGAGACGGGTTATCTACTTGATTTTGAAGTTTATGAAGGCAAAACTACCAAGCATCCAAATGCTGATATGTTGGGTGAAAGCGTCGTACTAAACCTAACTGAAAAATTTGCTGGAAAAGGCTACTGTATTTTCTTCGACAATTTTTTTCCACATTGCCATTATTTCAGAAATTGCTGGACAAACAAATTTTTGCATGTGGCAGGCACTATTCGGCAAACTAGGAAGCAATTCCCGAAAAAGTTTTTGTGTCTAGATAAAACTTTGAAGATGAGTGATTCAGACTCGATTTTTTCTGGAGATATAACCGTGTATAAATGGAAAGATAGAGGAGTAAAATGTGTCACAGTTGTTAGTAATATGCACGAATTTGAGAAGAAAACGGAAGTATTGCGTACTGATAAAACTGGATCTCGACAAAAAGTACCCTGTCCTCAAGCTATTGCCGACTACAACTCGTACATGGGAGGAGTTGACCATTTCGATCAGCACCATGCTACTTATACGGTGACTTGGAAGTCACGACGATGGTGGATGAAGATATTTTTTTATTTGTTGGATGCAGCAATTGTTAACAGTTACATATTATATAAGGAAGATATGAAGAAAAAAATTCCCATTCAAAAACCTATGAGTCAGTTGCAATTTAGAAGTTCTCTCGCTAATGCTTTGATTTCCACTTATTCTTGCCGGAAACGCCCAGGACCACAAAAAAATGAAAACAAGTTTGATAATGCAGGACACCTTCCTATAAAGGGAACATACCGTCGTTGTGCAGGTTGCGCTAAACAAAAGAGACAAACACGCTCTAATATTAATTGTAAGAAATGTAATGTCGCCTTGTGCAAGTCATGTTTCGATTCTTTCCATTCGAAGTAGTTTTATTATTATTATATGAACAAAATAAAAATATTTTAAGTTCTTTGTAGTGCCTTAATAAGTTCAAATAAAGCTTGTACAAAAAAAATATCTCAAATTTGTTGTTTTCCTAAAGGAACCTTGGTAGCTATAGATACCACTATTTTTTTGTATTTTTTTTAATGTTAGCATTTCTGTTTTTTTTTTAAATATTTTTCCCGTGTTACAAGGACTACTTTTAACATGTAGGCATAATCAGAATTACAAAAAACGAAAAAAAAGTTTTGCCACTTAAAGGGTTAACGGGCAAACCGCATGCGTATTATAACAAAATAATTTGAAACATACTTGAGTAGGTAAAACTTCACCAATTTTGTATAATACAAAAGTGTTTTTAATAATATAAAATTTTACATTCACAAATATATCAACTTGTATTGTGTTCTTCACAACCGATTTTAATATTTTATATTATTAAAAATACTTTTGTATTAGACTGTATATATTTAAATCTCGTATATGTGAAAAAACATAAGAAAATACCATGTACAAAAAAGAGAAAGAAATCCTATTGATTACTGGGATAATTAAATAAGACAAATAAATTTAAAAAAATATATCAAAGTTGATAGTAAACAAGTCTAATAGTTTTGTTTTCTTGTAACCACGATTTACCTGATTTCTAATTCTTGAAGCTGTTCCCCAATATGTTATTTATATGCATAATAAACTCAACTTTATATGCTGTTTACATATTAATTTATTATTCAATTCGTTACTAAAGTTTTCTCCAATCAATTATTAGTGTTTATGAACTGATTGAAAAGATAATGTTTTAAAAGATTAATTTATGGTTTTTATTATGTACGTGAGTCTAGAAATTAACGAATATAAATGATTTTAAGAATCATCGCATTGAATTGTTAATTTAATTTGCTTCTTTGATTTCAGAGATTTGTTTACATGTCTCTCATGTTAATGATCCTATTATCATAAGTAAAAACACAAGAGCTTTTCTTTATCGGATAAATTTCTCTTTGTAACGAAATTATTTTCCCAATCAGTAATTTGACGAGAAAAACTTACATGAAAAAATCGCGAGACCGAAAGGTCGAGCGATTTTGTCTAATGTAAGTTTTTCGAGCAAAATTACTGATTGGAAAAATTTTGAGTTAAAAAGAAATTTATCCGTGAAAGAAAAGCTCGAGTGTTTATTGGCAAGATAAATTAACGACATAAAGCTTTTTAAATTGTCTCCATATTGACGATCTTGTATTTCTTGTGTATCGCGGTATTGATCTTTTGATATTTGTTGAAATTTCCCCAAACCGACTTATACATTTTACGTTCAACGATACTTAATAGTTATTACCTGTCAGCTGCCAAAATAAATTAAGTGATTAATAATCGACGAAGGAGATACTTGTTGAAACTTCATTATATAGATATAATAAAACACAGTTGTATAGTTTCAAAATAATATATATGCACTACATATGTTTCACCACACTGTGGCTTCATCAGGTGGATGAATATACTAATTCAAAATATTAATTAGATCTTATATATATCAATACAAAGTACAGAACTAATCTTATTCTAAGAGGGGGTGGACATGTATGAGTTTTAAGTTTAGTAGGGGGGAGTTATTTATGTCTAGTTGGTCATTTAAAATTATACCTAATTTATTATATTTGTTAATTTCTAAACTTTCTAACATATTAAGTTTTTTACTTTTATCTAGAACATGCAAAGTTTTAAAATTAGTATTGAATTTGTGATTATGTTCTAGGCAATGATTGGCAAAAGTTGAGTCTGTCTTCTTGTCTCTGTGGCTTCTTTCATGTTCCTTCATTCTAATATCAAATGTCCGTCCTGTTTGTCCGACATACACTTTTTTACAATCTTCGCATGTCAACTTGTAAACCCCTGAGTTTAATCTATTGTCCGTTTTATCTTTGTTGTTTTTTATAGCGTTTTGTAAGGAATTGTTGGTTTTGAATGAAATGGTCTCTTCTTTACTTGTTTTTATTAAGTTTCCTACTTTGTTTGAAATTGTACCGATGTATGTGATAGAATTATAACTGAATGTTTTATTGTTTTTTACTGTTGGGTAAATTGAAGATATCGTTTTAGATTTCTGTAGTTTTTTTAGAATATTATTAATTAAATTTATGGTGAAACCGTTATTTAGCGCTATAACGTGTATTCTATTTAGTTCTATATCGAAATTTTCTTTACTCAACGGGACGTTAATTAGTCTGTGAAGCATTGATTGATAAGCAGATAATTTGTGTGTAATGGGGTGAAACGAATTTGCGTGTATAGTTGTGTCTGTATGTGTAGGCTTGTGGTAGATAGAAAATTCATGTTTTTTAGTTGTGTGTGTTATAGTGAGGTCTAGAAAGTTTATGGATTTATTTTCTTCTATTTCAATGGTAAATTTGATGTTTGGGTGAATAGATATGTGGATGACATATTAGTTTCTTTTAACGGTACAGACAGACAATTAAAATCTCTACATAATTACATTAACACTATTCACCCAAACATCAAATTTACCATTGAAATAGAAGAAAATAAATCCATAAACTTTCTAGACCTCACTATAACACACACAACTAAAAAACATGAATTTTCTATCTACCACAAGCCTACACATACAGACACAACTATACACGCAAATTCGTTTCACCCCATTACACACAAATTATCTGCTTATCAATCAATGCTTCACAGACTAATTAACGTCCCGTTGAGTAAAGAAAATTTCGATATAGAACTAAATAGAATACACGTTATAGCGCTAAATAACGGTTTCACCATAAATTTAATTAATAATATTCTAAAAAAACTACAGAAATCTAAAACGATATCTTCAATTTACCCAACAGTAAAAAACAATAAAACATTCAGTTATAATTCTATCACATACATCGGTACAATTTCAAACAAAGTAGGAAACTTAATAAAAACAAGTAAAGAAGAGACCATTTCATTCAAAACCAACAATTCCTTACAAAACGCTATAAAAAACAACAAAGATAAAACGGACAATAGATTAAACTCAGGGGTTTACAAGTTGACATGCGAAGATTGTAAAAAAGTGTATGTCGGACAAACAGGACGGACATTTGATATTAGAATGAAGGAACATGAAAGAAGCCACAGAGACAAGAAGACAGACTCAACTTTTGCCAATCATTGCCTAGAACATAATCACAAATTCAATACTAATTTTAAAACTTTGCATGTTCTAGATAAAAGTAAAAAACTTAATATGTTAGAAAGTTTAGAAATTAACAAATATAATAAATTAGGTATAATTTTAAATGACCAACTAGACATAAATAACTCCCCCCTACTAAACTTAAAACTCATACATGTCCACCCCCTCTTAGAATAAGATTAGTTCTGTACTTTGTATTGATATATATAAGATCTAATTAATATTTTGAATTAGTATATTCATCCACCTGATGAAGCCACAGTGTGGTGAAACATATGTAGTGCATATATATTATTTTGAAACTATACAACTGTGTTTTATTATATCTATAAATTAAGTGATGCAGGGCTACTAGATATGTAATTCAATTTTGAGGAAGAAGCATTTTTATCGGTGATAAAAAGCTATGTAGCTTTTTATCGCTGTCAAAGTGACAAAAATGTCACCATCAAATGGGCATTTTTATATAGGAGTTAATTTATCAGGATAAAATAAAACAAATTTTAATGAATTTCCCTTTTTAATAAGTGAAATTCATTAAAATTTGTTTTATTTTATCCTGATAATAGTTATAATGGAATTTCATCAAGTAAAGGCTGAAACAATTATATATTTTAATGATCCTAGTTTGCATAGTCAATGTCTAACATTGGAACGCCAATATCTGCTTGTTTCGCTCTTACTTTTGCTATTTGCGCTAGAGATAAAGGCATTGATTCCAAAACTTCAGCAGAATCTGTGAAGGTATATTGTTCTAAAGAAGCTATTTGATTTACATGTGTACCTATGGCCAGACTGCGGATTATTTCTGACGAATCGCCACCGTATACAATTCTGGGTTTTTGGACTAAATTCTTCACGACACACGCGCATCATTCCACCTCGGAGAAATATAATCACTACTCGCAAATTCCAATACTCTTCGAACATTTTGTTCTTCAATGTTTCAAGCTACACTTCGGAACAACGCCCGCTCTTTCTAACTTATCGGGGTTAGTTCTTTGAAACAGAGAACACCAGTAGGATTTTTTAGGAACAGAGAAGTACAAAAGAGAGATTTGTAGAGAATATAGGCAGTAACGTTAATATAATTTAAGAAATGATGTTTTGATACCACACTTAATTCACTGCAGCAGTTAATTTTTTGTGACCATTGCGTGCAAACGTAAATTTTGTGCAATATTTTAATTTAAGGGAGCTTTGTAGCCCATATGTGTCCCAGGTTCGTTATTACGTTATTATCTGAAATGATTGGGTAAAGACCAGTGTAGCTATAATTACATTCTTCATCTTTCTTCAACCAACGAGTGAAGATGAAATTATGGAGGTTGTGGCTGTAATTAGCAATAAAACACATTCTATTAAACTTAAATAAAACACCTTATATTTCACAAACAATAGTATATTGACTATATGTACATTTCATGTGCACTGCACACATCATCAGTAGTTACTAAATTTAAAAGTATTTTTTTTTTTTTTTTTTTTTTTTTTAAGTACATGTATAGTAAAAAATATCTATTTTTTTGGTTAGGGGTGTAAAAATTACAATTATAAATGGTCAAGAAATGGTCAAAAAAAACATGCATATAAAAATATAAAAATAAAAAATTATGGTCGTATATTGTAATAGTGCCTGCTAAAAGCTATTAAAGTTCCAAGAAGGACAAATTATGGGAAAGACCGTTACCTATGAAAAACAAGACATCTGACTGTGTTTGGCATGTCGGGTTCTATTAAATAACAATATAGTAGCGTGAAAAGGAAAATTAGTTATTAGATACTGTAGGTATACAATTTAAAAGTTTATTATTAATAGGTGAGATGTCATTGTTAAGGAGGTAATTTTTGTATTTTTTCATATGTATGGCTTCCCACATGTCTAAATTTTTGCTATTACATTTTTTAATTAATTTTACATTATCTAAGCTGAAATTATGTCCGGTATCTAAATGATGTAGAGCTAATGCTGATTTATCTACATTGTGAAGTTTTACATGAGCTAAATGTTCTTTGAAACGGATTTGAATATTTCTTCTTGTTTGGCCGATATATAATTTTGGGCAGGAATTACAGTTAATTCTGTAAATACCTGATTCTTTCAGTGGGTCTGTGTTAACTAACTTTGTTTGAAGATATTGTTGTAACTTATGAGTGTTGGAAAATGCAGGAGTTAGATTATATTTTTTTAACAATTTAGTTACGTTATTCTGCCAACTTTTGTGAAAAGTAATTTTGCAATATTTTTTGGTATTACTCTTTGTATTTGGAGTTAATCTGGTTTTAAAAGTTTTTAGCTTCTTCTTTTCTAGTTTATTTTTGATTTTATCCACCAATTGTTTATCGCATCCGTTGGATTCTGCTACTTTTGTTATGTGGTCTAGTTCTTTCTTAAAATTCACAGGTGATAGAGGGATAGATAATAATCTATTAATTAAAAAATAAAAACTACTTTCTTTATATTTGTTAAAAGTGTCTGATTGTTTATGTATGTAATTGTCAGTATGTGTTTCTTTTCTGTAAATGTCAAATTCAAACTTCCTGTCTAAAATAGTAATTTTTAAATCTAAGAAGGGTAAAGATTTGTTTTTATCCAACTCATACGTAAACTTGATTGATGGATATTGGGTATTTAATATATTTAAAAACGAAACTGTATCGAAAGAATCAGGTATCACTGCCAGAACATCATCTACGTATCTTGCCCAAAATTTGGGAAAAAAAATTGCACAAGGTTTTGACTTTGTTTTCAAAGTTGTTCAGAAATAAATTCGCTAGGAATGGTGATAAAGGGTTGCATTCTAATATTGATGAAAATTGACAAAATAAAAAAAAATTATAGCTAAATTCCCAGAACTTTTTGAAACATCGCTCGTAATATTAATATTAATAAATTCTTTTTATTAAGGTACCATCTACTTCTCCTCCTATACTCTTACATTGTATGATATTCCCTTTTATTTGAATTGGGCCTAACAAAATAAATATTATTATTACTGCTACTTTTAATAATTATTCTATTGTTCCCGTTAATTATCTTAGGTTAAACAAAACTGTACCTTAAGTAAGAAACGTTATTATTGTATCATTTGTTACGGTATTCCACTAGCCGTACAAATCAATTTAAAAAAGAAAGTTGCCATGACTATGTTTGTAGTCGCATTATATGGATAAAATTAAGTACACAGGAAGACGGTGACAGCCGCAGAGCTACCAATAATAGTAATTGAACTATAAAACAAGAACTCAATTAAAATATAAAAGAAGTAATAGTATTTTTGGTTTTTAAGCAATGAAGAGACAATGTGCATACATACATATTGCAGTGAATTGTGATGTTGATTGCTTATTTAGATTTGGCTCACAATACACAGTAGCTTGCCCAGCTTCACTCAAATCGGATACGCCTTCCAGGAGCTCTCAGATCTTCAAGGTTACCCTCACAGGGTCGGTAGTAAAACAAAAGGTATTAGAAAAGACAAACAAAAATTCCCCCCATAAATTTTTAATGAAAAAATAAAAAATTAAAAAATTAGACTTTATCAAATATAGAGCCGTACTGAAACATCTAATATGTGACAGATTGTGAGGAAAACTTTGATACAAATGACAGTAAAAGAGAAAAAACCTCACTAAAAATGACCGCGAGCAAATTATTAATTAAATATTTAGAAAAACTGTCAGACTTTATCAAATTACGTTATCCCAACTTTTTAAACGTCAAACAGAAAACTATCTGTATTCACACGCAACCAAGATTAATTCATGCGCACATTGAACATGAAACAAATAAATTTTCCCACCAAATCTGCCTTCTAAAAATATCTTACTCATAAAAAAACTTCATAAGAAATCTGAAAATTTTCCTTAATATTCCTCTGATTACAAAAATATTTTATAAACCTAAAATTACTGACTTTACTGAGCTCAATTATCTTACTAAATTATTTCTAAATACATAAATATAATTGCAAAAATATACATACATTAATTAATGTACATGTCACTTCACAAAAAAAATTAGAGATTTCAGATAGGTCACCTTAATCACAATTACAAGTTTACAGACTCGTAATATCGCAAATTAATTTTAACACATCAATAAAAGCACAACAAAAACGAAAACCGCAATTAAATAAAATTTTCTGAATAAAAAGGAAGTTTGTATTCAGTGACAAAAACTTGAACCTATCTGTACGACAGCTGGTAAATCTCTGAAGGCACCAGTATCCCGGAAACAGCATCATTACCCTACCTAACATAAATCAAAAGATCTGCACTTGCAAAATACTACCGCATAACTTGGACTGCATACATCAATACAATTGTACGAACAATCTACAGGCGTGGGTAAAAATACACATTACAATAAATTTTTCAAGAAATATGAAATATAGTTAAATATTTTTCTGGAATAAAATACACATAAATATATAGTCTTTTATAGTTTCTTTTAATTTTTCTTCGGGGAAAAATCCACTGCATTATGAATAACCTCGAACAAAATTAAGAAAGGTACTTAAATATAGTACGTATGAACATGTAGATATTGTTTATACGAGGGATGTATTTTTAGTGTTGCATATAGCCATAAAATCAAATAATTGATGCTTTATTGCGTTTCAAAATATTTTCCACAAAAATTGATACACTTCTGTATTCGTTCAAACCAATTGTTAAAGCAGTTATTCCAGTCTTCAGTTGGAACAGAGAAAATTGCCGTTTTCTTCCTGCGATTAAAATCGTCGACCACGCATTCCATTCTTGATCTTTGGGAACGTAAAAAAATCGTTGGGACTTAGGTCGGGCCTATCGGAGGATGATCTAATAATTCGATATTTTGGTGCTCCAAAAACTCAATTGTTTTTCGAGTTGTGTGCGAATTGTCATGACGCAAGATGATTCGTCATTGTGGGTTGGTTGCTACCTGCCTCGTGCAAGCTACAAAACTCGCGAGAACTGGTCCTTCTAAATCTTGATTAAAGTTACTGGACTTAATTTACGTGGACGGGTTGCTCTTAAAAATTCAAGTCAGCAGGCCAGTACCACGGCTAAGGTTGAGTGCAGACGGGTGGGTTCCTTGATGAAACGTTGTTAACTTTACTGATCTAAATTTAAAAAGGGCGCCACCGTGTTTTGTGGTTACTTGTATAAGTGAATATACGTTACGCGGGGTACGTACAAAGTGGCGCAAAATTAATCATCCAATTTTGTTTTTGAATAACTATTTTAGTAAATTAAAAAAAAATGTTTTGAGTGGTGAAAATCTTTATTTGGACCTTTACAATTTTTTCTGTTAATTGGAAAATATGATATCCGCCAAGTGGCTGCCGCCAGTATTGATACACATTTGTTCCCGTTTTATCGCATCTTCCATAACTTTCCGCACGATTTCTGGTGATAACTGTTCGCATTCCTGTCGAATATTCTCCTTAAGGGCTGCGATTGTCTGAGGCTTGTTGGAATAAACCCGCGACTTCAAGAAGCCCCAAAGAAAGAAGTCTGGGATGGTTAAATCGGGCGATCTTGCTGGCCATGCCAAATCGCCAAAACGGGAGATTACGCGACCAGGAAATGCTTCCTTCACAATATCCATTGTGGCTCCTGCTGTGTGTGCGGTTGCACCGTCTTGTTGAAACCACATGTTCACCAAGTCCCGCTCATTCAATTCTGGCAGTAAGAAGTCGTTTATCATGGCCCTGTAGCGTTCGCCATTAACAGTAACCGTATTGCCGATGGCGTCCTCAAAAAAATACGGTCCAATCACTCCTCCCGCGTGAACACCGCACCACACAGTAGCCTTGAGTGGATGTAACGGCTTTTCGTGCATCACACGCGGATTTTCAGTGCCCCAGAAACCAAGATTTTGCTTATTGACGTAACCGCTTAAATGAAAATGCGCCTCGTCGCTCATGATGATTTTCGACTGAAAATCGTTCACTTCGTTGTTGAGATTGAGGATGGCTCTACAGTAATTCACACGCGACTGAAGGTCAGCCGGCATTAACTGATGCACTGTTTGCACTTTGTATGGGAAAATGTGTAAGTCTTTCACTAAAGTTCGCTGTAGGGTCCGTCTGCTGACGCCCAATTGCGTGGCACGTCGTCTGGTTGATGTTTCTTCGTTCTCAGCAACATCAGCAGCCACAGCCGCGATATTCTCGACAGAACGACCAGTCCGGTGGCGACCACGCCCTGGAAGATCTCTTGTGGTTCCAGTCTGTTCGAGTCGAGCAGCTAAGCGGCGTAATGTTTGTCCAGTTGGCGCGACACGATTAGGAAATCGACGACGAAATTCACGCTGCGCTAACACTACCGACCGATTATTGGTAAAAAAAATCGACACAATTATTCCACGCTCTTGCGGAGTATAGCGCTCCATTGTTTGTCTGTTTGTATTCTGCAGCTGTCTAGTTCACAAATGTCAAATATGATTGACGTACGACGCCATTTGCAAAAGTTATAACATCTTCCGACAGGGTGATTAATTTTGCGCCACCTAGTACATGCGACAACGTACCCACACTGATCCAGGTAGTATCCAAGGAAGCTAAATATATTATTTAAAAATAAACGAACAATCACCAAATAATAAGTAACAATATTTATTATTAACGTTTACGTGGAAAAAAGAAAATATAAACAACTGAAAAATGTATCAAGCGTCAAAATAGAATATTGGGTGAAGCCCTGTATATATATTTAAATTACGATTACAGTAAACAAATGAACGAAAATATTAGATGGTAATTTAAAACTTGGATTAATGTACGGTCCAAATTTTTGACCGTGTCTATATATTATTTACTTTCACAACAATAAAATAATATATTTACGTTCGCGAGATCTAGTAGCGTTTACATAAAATTGTAACAAATTCAGGCATTATAGGTTTTAATTGAAAAACTCTCCTTAAACTCATAAAATTTTACGATACTTAAAAGTGGCACACACCTATACACATCTACACTGATCGATCTAACCCATTTAAATGAGTCAAGTCAGACGCGGTAGCATGAAGGGGTTAACGGGGTGAATAGTTCCTACTACGGTGTAGACCTGCTGACATGATATACAATCGGAAAGCGAAAAAGCAAGTATAGCACTGAGCAAAATGCTCATTTATTATTTAAAAATAATTCTTGTGGTTTTATTTACGTTATAAACAAGTCACTTATCATTTATCAAATTTCAATAATTTTTGAGTTCTAGAAATAAATACTTTTTTAATATATATATATATATATACATATATATATATATATATATATATATATATATATATATATATATTTCTAAGGTGTGTTTTTGTAATTTTCTTCCTGTGTCTATTCTGAAAAATCTGGACGTGATGGAGAAAAACTGAATACACATTTGTAATCAGCGCATTAAAATACTTCAGAATCAGTCATTGAATTCAAAAGGGGACGTCATAACTCCAAATTTTCAGGCCTGTGTAATGGTACAAAGGCAGTGAAATGGGGAGCATAAATCTTCACAATTGACCCTAAAAGCTGAGCTTCACGTAGAAAAATATTGTTTTGAGTGTGCTGGCATTATCGTGGTATTTTTTATTTCAATTTTTAAACACTAAATACAACTTTATACAACCATTAACTGTAATATGTTCGTGAAATTTGATCGGCGGAAAAATGTCGTTCTCTTTTTTGGCATCGCAAAACCGTATATAGCAAGAATTATGTAAGATAAAATGCTAAAGCGTGGCTGGTCTGTTCTCCTTCACTCGTAATACTCATCTTACCTTATACCATCTAATTATTCCATCTTTCGATCGCTGCAAGATATTTTGACTAAGTACATGCATAAGTTTTTGCGTCAAAACTAGCTGAATTCTACACCAACAACCAATCTATCTAATAATTGGCGTCAAGTTATGGCAAATAATAGAGAATGTTTCATAGTTTAAGTGTAATTATTATTGATTTTATTGATAAATAAATTTGTTTTACTGAAACGGAAAATATTTGACTCAACTTGATAATTTGTACACTTCTTTTATTGACAGAGTTTCCTACTACACCTGAAAGACTTTTCGACTTTTCTTGCGATTGAATATTTTAGCCACTATTTCAGTTTATTTGCACACTTAATGTTGTTTAGAAGACTACATATTAACATCAACGAATAAACTAGCTAAGTAACAAAAGCCTTTAACTGATTAACATAAACTTCAATATTGATTTTCGTTCTTCTGCATATAACAAATTTAAATAAACTCACTCACAAACATTTGAAAGTACGCAAACATTTGCCATTTTGATTTTACATTTCATAATGTTTATTTATCTAATTCGCACCTTGAATGTTAACAACCTCAACATTTTAAATAGCACAATATAATGTTCGGCACTATAAGTTTTAATGCGTACTATTAATTAGTACGAGTATATTGCACTAATTGTTTGAAATATATGTCCTTAATTATTTGTTTGAATAACAAAAGTCCAGAAAATCTTTACCATGACGTCAGTAAAACGGTAATGAGAAAACGAATGTCTATAAACATTTGTACATTTAACATACGTACACCTTGTATACTTTATATTTCGTATTTGTTTCTTATCTGGACGTCTTCTCTTGTGAAATATTATTTTAAGAAAGGGGAATGACCTCTCAAAAAAATTAGTGAACATCAAATAAACTTTTCCTTGAACAACTCATATTGAATTCTAGATGTTCTCTCAGTGGCATTAGCATAACCTTTTTTCGAAAGGAGCTTTCTTAATAAGTAAATATAGGGAATATTAAATATAGTATTTTTCAAATTGTAAGAAACGCCTTAGGATTTAATTGCGGTATGTTTACCCAACGATTAGGAATCAGACGGTCTGCCGTGTATTAAATAAATGGACCATAACAGAAAGTATTAGGGGGTATAACTAGGTATACATACTTTTATACAGAGAAATGTAATTTGTTTTTGTGAAAATTCGGAAATATATTAATGTGAATAATATTAATACTTGCTTGGAAATATGGAATAGTTGCATTTATACAAACAAAATGACCAAAGTAGTAATGTTTATTTAAAAATTTTAACGGTACAGATGTAACACGTATTTTAAATATTTTAATAACAATTTGAATTTCACTAATTAATCACATTAACAAAGAAAATGTAATTTAATTGTAAGTAGTGCATGTAACCTTGTCTGTAAAGTCTGTGAAAGTATTAGGGGCTATAACTAGGTATACATACTTTTATACAGAGAAATGTAATTTGTTTTTGTGAAAATTCGGAAATATATTAATGTGAATAATATTAATACTTGCTTGGAAATATGGAATAGTTGCATTTATACAAACAAAATGACCAAAGTAGTAATGTTTATTTAAAAATTTTAACGGTACAGATGTTACACGTATTTTGAATATTTTAATAACAATTTGAATTTCACTAATTAATCACATTAACAAAGAAAATGGAATTTAATTGTAAGTAGTGCATGTAACCTTGTCTGTTATACTCGAGTTCAAGTATAATTACTATTACAAATATATAAACGAAAACATGTTCTGATGAACGCACGATTTTCTATGTAGAATAAAACTGGAAAATATGTGGAAACGTAAACACAATAATTTATTATTTAACAAAAAGCGGATATTTCAAGAATTTTATCAACGTTGATGTATGTATATGTATATATATATATATATATATATATAGTCATATACACTGTGTCCATAAAGTATGGACACAAGCCCGTAATAACGTTATTGTGCATTATTTGACAAAATGCAAAGATATGTCGATTAATGTTTTTTGTTAGCTATATTTAGATGCTACCATTTTGTTTTTTCCGTCGACCTTGAATAAGTTATGACGTCATTGATCATTTTTTTAAATGTCAACCCCATTTTTTTTTTTTGATTTTGAAAGCCTTTACAATTCTTTATTCTATGATGAAAAATTTTGGTATGTTACATTAGAAAATTTTTGAGTAATCATTTGTGTCCATAAAGTATGGACACAAGCCCGTAGTAACGTTATTGTGCATTATTTGACAAAATGCAAAGATATGTCGATTAATGTTTTTTATTAGCTATATTTAGATACTACCATTTTATTTTTTCCGTCGACCTTGAATAAGTTATGACGTCATTGATTTTTTTTTAAATGTCAACCTCAATTTTTCTTTGTGGATTTTGAAAGCTTTTACAATTCTTAATCGATGTTGTAAAAATTTTGGTATGTTACATTAGAAAATTCTTGAGTAAACTGTGTTGTAATTCTAAGTTTTATTTTTGACATTTTCAGTATCAAATTTATAACAAATGCTCAAAATGTTTTCCTTCATTTTGTTGACAAAATCCTAAGCGATGATAAATTCCATTTCGCACATTTTGTAATATTTCGGGAGTGATTAGTCTGGTTTCGTAGATGATGCGTTGTCGTAAAACGTCCAAATTTTCCGGTTGTGTCGCATAGACTTTTCTAATGTAACACTAACACCAAAATGTTTAAATCATCGAATAAAGAATTGTAAAAGCTTCCAAAATCCATAAAAAAAAGGGGTTGACATTTAAAAAAATTATCAATGACGTCATAACTTATTCAAGGTCGACGGAAAAAAATAAAATGATAGCATCTAAATATAGCTAATAAAAAACATTAATCGACATATTTTTGCATTTTGTCAAATAATGCACAATAACGTTATTACGGGCTAGTGTCCATACTTTATGGACGCAAATGATTACTCCAAAATTTTCTGATGTAACATACCAAAATTTTTACATCATCGAATAAAGAATTATAAAAGCTTTCAAAATCAACAAAAAAAATGGGGTTGACATTTAAAAAAATTATCAATGACGTCATAACTTATTCAAGGTCGACGGAAAAAACAAAATAGTAGCATCTAAATATAGCTAATAAAAACATTAATCGATATATCTTTGCATTTTGTCAAATAATGCACAATAACGTTATTACGGGCTTGTGTCCATACTTTATGGACACAGTGTATATGTAGTCATGGTGAGAGATACAAATTCATAAATACATTCAATTCAATTAATAATAATTCATGATATAACAAAAGTTTGATATCAATTATAAAGAGAATGGTAAGTCATGAAGTTATGACTGTAATAATAACCCACGACTTCCCGACTTCTCTTTATAATTGATATCAAACTTTTGTTATGTCATGAATTATTATTAATTGAATTGAATGTATTTATGAATTTGTATCTCTCACCATGACTATATTACTTATATAACTTTGACATTAATATCTGTCATTTATATTTCTTTGATAAAGGTAATACTTATCGAAACATGTAAGAGCTTATTTTAAATATATACTCATTAATGTAAAACAGACCTGCAATCGCCGAATATCTAAATCAACTGTATATATATATATATATATAATTATTTCTTGACCTTTGTATGTTAAGTAGATTAAATTAGTCGGCGATTTAAGGTCTGGTTTACCTTGATATGTATATATTTAAAGCAATCTTACATGTTTCGACACATAGTGTCTTTTTCAAAGAAATTAAAAATATATATTGTTAATTTCTTTGTTCACTATAACCGAAGGTAATAAAACAGCGGTCTAATGTATAAAGCAACAAATAAAGTTGCAAATGTAAAAAGATATCGCTTTCGTAGAATCTAAAGAAAGTTTTATAATTTGAATGGGTCCATAAAATCATGTTATATAGTGGTTTAAACTTAAAAATGCACGTTGAATATTTATAAAATTGGAAAAGTTATGTTTGAATTCTATATCCTAGATTTGCTTATATTTAACAATAAATTAAAATATTACAAAAGAATATTGAATGTGTCCTCAACAAGCAGTAATACTCAATTTTGTCGATTAGACATTTTTAAGGCAACTATATACATCAACACTCCTTCGTATATGCATATTTATATATTTAATATTTAAAGTGTTTATGTTTAAAAATATACTTCGAAAGTATTTGTAATTAATCAAGGACATAATATCCTCTCTTTTAATAAAAATATTTGCGACGAATTATGAGTCAAAAACACCATTATATACAGACGAGTATATGCATAAAGAAAAGAACAACAACAAAGTCATAATTTAAATATTTAATGTTTTGTTTCAATATTGACTTAATTTATTTTTCTAGTATTTCGCAATGATGTACGCTTTTCATTATCGTTATGGAGAAAATTGTGATGTCTGGTCAAATATATTTCAATTGCAAGATTGACCAAAATGCTTCATTAAGCCTTTCGATCTGATTAATACATATTTTATTTCTACTGTAAAGTCAGTTTACTTCAAATTTAAAGTTACAAGTTCATTTTCCTTTCTTGCAAAGTGCTATAAAAATTTTGTTTCTGGATAGAAAATTGTAATGTTATTTAAGATTTCATAGTAATAATCATTAAATATAATTAAAAATATAAATTACATTAAAATTTTCATATTACATACATAGATACGTGGTCTAAATCTTCAAAAAAAAATATATAAAACTCCTTACCACAATTAATAAGCGTATCGTAAATACGGATTTCTACAACTAAGTAGTCGAAACCACTAATGGTCTTGAACCTGAGTTTCAGTTTTAATAAATATGGTGTATACGTGGACGCCTTGAAAAGTGGTGTGTTGCTTTACTGTGTCCCATGTTAAAAATTGTGATTAGTGGTTTTATCTACTGATTATAACAACTTAGTTGTCAAAATACGTATTTATGATACGATTACTAATTGTGGTAAGGAGCTCTATACCCTTTTAAGTTTTTACTTAACTACTATTTCCAAAGAAAGACGTTTCACAATGACTGCCCGGTCAAAGGAGTTTAATAGATTTCATAAGTTATATAATAAAGTTAAGCTTTTAAGTGTAGTTATTAATTTCTTGAAACAGTGTAAAAATACGCTCTTTTGAAATTTACATCGAACTAGCCAGGGCCTCTCGCGATATTTACGTCACTTTGGCCATTCAAACTTTTTTAAGGGAAGACTCAGTTAAGTAGCCCTTACGAAGCTTCTGATGCTATCCCGATATCTTTGAGTCAGTTAAGCGGCCCTTACGCAGCTTTTGAGGCTATCTCGATATCTTCAACTCAGTTAAGCGGCCCTTACGCAGGTTCTGAGGCTGGGAAGCCTCAGAAGCTTGGGGACCTAAATAAAATCGGGAGGGATCCCGATTTTATTTAGGTCCCCAAGCTTCGTAGTCCGGCTCCGTACCGTTTCCAGACGCCGAGACGCTTGCACCGGTAGATTTAAAGACCCAGACATCCGATCAGTAAGTTTTTCCGATTTATTCTATGTAAATACGATGTTAAATGATCATCCCGCTTTCTGGATCGTTTAAATATCGTTCACACAACATAAGAATAAACCGTCACAAAGAAAGTTCTTCATTAAAGTAATACAATGTTTTTCATAAATTCATTAACATAAATGTAAGGTCAAACTATAAAAATAACGATAAAGTAATTTCAATGTGAAAATGAAATGGTTAAACCTAGAAATGAAGTACATACTCGTATCTGTACAATAAACATAGTAAATTGGAATTAGAATTGTATAATTTGTCCAGTCCCAGACAAGTGACTGGGACTGGACCGTTGTCGGTGTTGTATGTGTTATTTTTGTTTTTAATAATAAGAATACTTTCGCATATGTCCAGTTGCCTCGGATTACTTATATTTTTAATAAGTTTTAAACAATCTACCGCGATGTAATGATCGGTTTCTAATGCATGACGCGCAACATTCGATTTTTCCGTTCTATTAAATTTAATATGCGATAGATGTTCTTCCCAACGGGTTATTATAGAGCGTCTTGTTTGGCCAATATACTTCAAATTACAATCGCGACAATTAATTTGATATATTCGCGCTTCTGGTTCATATCTAATTTATCTTTGGCATTACCAAGGAGAGCTTTAAATGTGTTTTCGGATCGAAATTAAACTTGGAGATCGCGTTCTTTAACAACTCTATTTAGGTTCTTCGTAATTCAATGGTATGGTAAAGACGCGTACTTTTTCTCGCCATTTCGTTGAGGTAACAAACATGTGGAATTCCTTTATAAGAACAACATTGAAGCGTTAAAAGTCAAGGAATAGTTACGATTGGCAGAATGTAGATGAATAATATGTTGATAGCTTAGTGGTAGTGAACCGATTTATCGTGCCGGAAGTCTCGGTTTTCGTGGTTTTCCTTTTCGTTAGAGGTAAATGCCGGCAGCTAAACATTTTAAGTAGCACCATGAGCGCGGACGTAATAATAACTCATGACCTGCTAATGTCCCTTGTAATTGGCGTCAAGGTGTTGAGGGATGCGGAGGTATGAACTATTATATTTGTTATTATTATTATTACCATATGAGCAAAAATTATTTAGATAAGGGATGGCCATGGTTGCGAGGATCACTGTCTTTGATAAGTTCAGTTTGTTGTTGCCAATTAAATGTCAGTTTTAATTTGATGTAGCTGTAATTATATTGGTTATGTTAGCTACAAAAACTGACATTTAAATCATGTTGAATAAAACTATCAAAGACAGTAATCCTTCCAATCATGGCCATCCTTTATATAAATAATTTTTGCTCATACGGTATTATATTTTATCAATATCACAATACCATTAAATATCGTTAAAATTTTTGATGGATTTTAAGGATGTAAATTGAGCATTAATGAACTGAAAGATAAGAAATTGTTATTTATATTGTGCCAACACAACAACTTAAGCAGTGTTGCTTTCGAAACTTTCTTGTGTGCGACATATGGTCAGAGTAAATTGAGTCAAAATTTATTTATTTAGCGTATGGTTCACATGGATTAAAATTTAAAGTTACATATACATCCACAGAAAAGAGTTAAATTTTAAAATCAAAGCCATTGATTCAGTTCAATACGGAGTCAGCAGCTTCGAAGAAGTGACTCATCTAACCTCCACAGGCTGCAAGTGGTCACTTGGCTGTAACTTTATAGATTAATTACATAACGATGAATTACGAAGGGGATATTTCCAACAAGACGGAGGACCACCTCATGTTGCTAATAATGCTTTAGAATATCGAGGATATTTTGATAATAGACTAATTAGTAAGGATTGTTGGGTGTCAGGTTCACCTGACTTGAGACCAGTAGGTTTCTGCTTATTTGGTTATCCAAAAAACCAAAGTTTTTCAAAGCCGACTTCATACTTTAGAAGAACTACAAGAAGTTATCTACCGGATCTGCTAATCGGAAATCACATGCTCTAGGAATATCCGAGGGAAGTCTTTACAGAATCCTTGACAACGATTTAAAATTTCATCCGTACGATTACCAAATGGCACAGCACCTTAGCCATCGAGATAAGGAAGCGAGGTTAACATTTTGTCAAGAATTTTTAAATCGGTATCCAGAATCAATACACAAATTATTAATGACTGATGAAGCAAATTTTCGTTTGGATGGCGTTGTTAACACAAAAAATATCCATAGTCCAAACGTGTGGTTGAAGATCAGTTGGCATCATTGGTCCTTATTTTTTTGAAAATGAAAATAACCGTTCTGTAACGGTCAATTCTGAGCATTACATAAACATGTTACAAACGTTTCTCATCCCAGAACTGATTAGACGGAGATTACTAAATGATACTCTATTATTCCAACAAGATGAAGCGACAGCTCACACAGCCAGACTCCATGAGGATTCTGCGCGGATTTTTTAACGGCCGTATAATTTTGCGATTTCAACTACACGCAATCTGTACAATAAAAAAACTGTACAATACAATATATTTCCATACTTTTAAAGTATTTAAAATTTAGGTTATCATTTTTATTTTAATCATTTATGATTAGGTATATGATTTATTTCTTATTTAATGGAATATTAGAAACTGTAGCGGTTACGTTGCAAAAGTAATTACCCATATATTTCACCGGACACTTTTCTACGATACTTCTCACACCGGTATAGGTTATACATGTAGTATAAGAAATCGAAAGCTAAACAAGGACGATTTTTTAATTTTATCTTTTGTAATTTCTTAAAATTAATAATTTTTTTTTCTTTCATGTCGAATATTATTATTATTAAATCACGATAATAATTAAATATGCAGGAAATATTCCCAAAAACAGCTTTACACGGTCAAAGAAATTCATAAATTTTGTGACCTTGAATTTATTCATATGTGTAATACACCAAAATGTCCTAAATTTCTTGACGACAAAAAAAATCATGAAGAAATATACGAATTAGAACCAGCTCAATTTTTCATCAATTTTTTGGGGAATTCTGGTTATATTTCAGTTTTAAAGTTATTGCCAAATTTGGCGTCATCAAGTGATGTAAATGTAAGTCGTAAGTAATGGTAGTAAGAAAAAGGCACAATTTTTTTGGTTGGAATTAACTGGATAACTTCAATAAAATGTTTGATCGTGTAATACATGGATGGAGTTTCAATAAATTTATGAATTCATGAATTTCTTCGTGAATAAATTTATGAATTGCTTTGACCGTGTAAAGTCGTTCTTAATTTTGTATCACTTGGTATGCGGTCTTCAGCAACTCATAACCAGAGACCGGACACATCGGGTTGAAATGACGTCGTCATTACGACGGACGATATAAATAGTCTACAACATCTGTAAGTACATCACGTACTTATTGAATGCACTATTGATCTGGCTAGCGCGAACAGCTGTTTTCATCGAGAATTGCGACGTTTTTTGTTGGACTTTTACAGTTAAATTTCTGTTTTCATGGGCGTAGATAGAAGCGTGTGGAGTTTTAATCATTTAGTCTTTAGATTATATTTCGCAAGATAAATAAAGTGCTGTGAGTTAGTTTCTTGTTTTCATAGTTTTAACTGTTAATTACATCGTAATTTTTGTGATAGACCCTGTTTAATATCGTTTGGTTGAATCTACTTCTCCCAATTATTTTGACCTAAGTGTGCATTGAATTTCGTTCAGTTTCAATAACTTACGCATACATTTTTAGTTTTCATTTATTTAGATCTAGAGCAATGATTAAGTTACTTTTTCCGATATAATATGGAAGAATGTCGAGAACAGCATTGTAAAACAATTGCGAGTTGGATTGACGGTCATACTGATTGTGTGTCCATTGTCAGTGATTCCGAAATTTATGCCAGAATCTGTAAAATATCGTTAAAAAATTCCATGAAATCGCACGTACAACGTCACTTAGCATCGCAAACACATGCACAGCAATTAGACTTCTTGGAATCTGACAATTTTAACGAAGAACTCTGTGAAACTATTATGGCGGCTAATATTCCATTAAATAAACGCAACAATCCTACTTTAAAAATATTTCTCTAAAAATATACTGGTCGAAATGTTCCTGATGAATCCACCTTACGCAAATATTATGTTTCTAAGTGCTACACGAAAGCAGTATTGAAGCCATCTTTCAAATCAGTACCTCTGGATAAGTGCCGACGAAACTGTCGATATATTAGGACGCTGTGTGGTAAATGTTGTAGCTGGTGTACTACATCCAACTATTCCATATAACGCATATGTAATAGCAGCAAAAGTTATAAATACAGTTGATGCGGAAACAGTTGCTAAAACCATTAACGAGAATATTCAAAATATACTTCATTCGGACGACAGGTACAAAGAAAAGGTACTTTTATTTGTAAGTGACATGTTAAAAACAGGCAGACTATTAAAGGAAACATGTCCTAATATGCTACATATTACCTGTATAGCACTTGCTTTCCACAGAATCTGTGAATATATCAGAGACACCTTTCTAGAAGTTCTATCAACTTCTGGAAAGGTGTCTCTGATATATTGTATCCGCTTTTAAAAAAGTTTTCAGAAAAGCACCATTGAGAGTAGCTCTTTACAGGGAAAAACTGCCATCTTGGTCACTGCCTCTCTCTCCAGTAATAACTAGATGGGGGACATGGTTGGAAGCTATTAGTTTTTATGCAGAGAATTTCGATAGTTTACAAAATTTCGTTGCATGTTTAAATGACGATGCTTGGAGTATTTATGAGTGCAAGGACTAACACAAATTCCACATTTAAAAAATCATTTGTACTTTCTTCAGGAACACTTTGAAATTTTCCACAACTAATCACTTATTTTTAAAATTGAAATCTCAAATTAAATGATCGTTTAATGACATTAGATGTGGCTATTAATAATTTGAAAAGTATTCCAAGTGACTTCGGAGGTGGCCTTCGGCAAAAGTTAGACGCAGTTTTTAATAGAAATCCAGATTTAATAACATTGCGGCAATTGTGTATAGGGACAATGCCACAACATCTAACTGCAAAATACGCGGAAATAAAAGAATATTTCCAGCATGCACCTATAACCGGTTGCGATGTAGAAAGGACGTTTTCTATTTACAAGGATGTATTTTATTCAAAGAGAACAAATTTTACAGAAGAGAACCTTTTGAAAGTATTGCTAGTAAATATTAATACTCCTTTACTCAACTTGAACTACAAAATGAACAAATAAAAATGTATTTCGTATTTGGAGCCGTATATACCCGTTTTATTATTATAAGTATAATTATATAAATAAAATTAAAAACTTTAAAAATACAAATGTTCAACAGTACGCTCGTGGGCGATGAGTCATCAACCTCACGTGTCCGGTCTTTACTCATAACACAACAAGCTGAATTTTGGGGGTATTCTATCAAATACGAAATTTCGGGCAAGATGTGCGCGCTATCTCGGTTTCATATGGTGTATTAAATATAGTATTGTTGTCCAGTCTTTGTAGACTCTGTATCTAAAAGGATTATAATCAAACATCAAAGAAGGTTTTGGTATGAAGAATCAGATAGTTTTTAGCGTTATTTTTACTAAAAAGTTTTCGTTGCTCATATTCTTAAGAAATATATGAATAAATACGGTTAATTATATGAGTATGCGACATGGCAGCAGTGCACGGTACCGATAAAAATGCAAATTATATTGACGTTCTGTTTACAAATTATTTTTGAAGAGGAACAAGTTTTTGGGCAAGTTTTATTTTAAATGTTGTTTTGTTATTATTAATTGTTGTAGTAATAATTAATTTTAATATTTTGCATAAGTACGTGTTTGTGATTTTTATATTTATAGATATATCGCACTGATGAGATTAAAAAAGGTCGAAACATGTATTTAGAGCATATTTAGAATTAAAAAAAACATTATAGTAATTTAAAAATGCCGCCATCGCGGTTGTTTACGAATTTAGTACTACCATATCAACATCAGAGGCGCTAGCGTAAGGGTCTAATTTTTAACATGGAATGTAGTACTCTTATATGACATGCTCCTTGGTGTAATACAAAGATGGAGTTTCAATAAATTCATGAACTGCTTCATGAATTTCTTCTTGAATAAATTCATGAATTTCTTTGACCTTTTAATTTTGTATCACTTGGTATGGAAGTCTTCAGCAAACCATAATATAGCAAGCTGTATTTTAGGTTATGGTTCATATATTTCAACTGACATTTAAAAAGTTACTAATATAGTACAAAAAAGGCTTCTTACAAATCAAACACGATTCCGTTATAGGAGAATAAGAGTCATAATATTCAAACTTCATTTGAAACTTTTTTATGATTTCGAAAATGATTAGAATTTACTAGTGAGCATCCCAAAACTTATAATATGACTATAACAACTTCAAATCTTAAATAAAACTTTGTGATTGCCATCAAATAACACAATTTTTTGAAAAAAAATATAATTTAATTTAAAGTTTATGTTATTTTAAAACAGCACATACAACATCGAGATAATGCTTGATTCGTTTCTCTTTAAGATAACTTAATTTAAAGATAACTACCCAAAGATGTTTATTGTATGACCAGAAAACAAATATCTCTGAAGGAAGCAATAGTCTATATTCTCTTTCTTTGGATGAATCGTAGACAGTTATTTATTCTGTAAAATTTAATTTAAAAACCCTTGTCACAATATACCTGGTAAAGGTTTTTAAATTAACTGTTTTCTTTCTATTCATCGCGTATTTATTATAATTTATTACTGATTAAAAATAAACTAGCGAAATAATAAACATATTTTTTGATTGCTTCTAATAGTGTCTGGACAGTTATTAATATAATTTACATAAATTCCTCACCGTATCAACTAGATGTTTTAGTACACTTACCTTTGATTTTTGACGTCGTCCTCTGAGCGCACAGGTAACAAATAAGGCACTATATATTACGTTTTAAAATGCAACCACGAATTCATCATCATTATCATTGCTTCGTTCGACAATCGAATTCTTTTTTTTGTTTAATTATCGTTTAAGGTCCAGTGCGCACCATTAATTTTAATAAAACTATAATCTTGCGGCAGTACGTATCTGCAACGGACTCTTCGGGAGTTCACTTGAACCGTGACAGTTTCGTGCAAGAGTAGCTATTAAAAACTTCACTGTTAGTCCCGCTATATTCTGTCGATGAATGTTGTACGTTTTCCTCCGATACCAGGGGCTTTGCTAGCACGCCGAATAAGATCATGTGGGTTTCACTGTTGGAAATTCATGCATATGTAGGTACTCACATATAATATATGAATGTTAACGATACTTCACACTTTAGAGTACACTCTCTTTTCCGGACTCTTAAGTTATTTGATTTTTTTCATAGGAAAGAAACACTCCGACGTAGAGGTGTGAACCTGAAACGTTCACTCCGAGACGGTATGGATGAGAGTAATGATTAGAAAAGTTCAATGTTGAGATTCTCCTCTAATGAGAATGAAACGTGCTGTTTATTTTTAAATTTACCTTTATCCAAGACGAACTCGATGACTTAATGGCTAAAATTTGATTATTACTTCGTCAGTATTTTAACGTAAAGATTAGGAAATCGAAAGAGTATGTTGTTACTTAGAATAAGGTTTATATTTGATAAATTTGATTGAATCGACCGATACTTGTTGGAAATCCATAACTATCAGGATATGAAGTAAAATTCACGTTTATAGTTTTGCTATTATATTAACAATTATACGAATTCTTTAAAAGTAGTTTATTATTCTACCTGGAAATTATACATAATATAAAGCGTAGTTAATTATTAAAGAAATCAATTCAATAAAGAAGAGGTAACGTGCCATCAAAAACTTTCCTCATTAGAGACGTCTATGTTTTCTTTAATGGTTGGTGACACTGCACGTATTCTGTCATAAGTCATAAACGTATATAATTTTCATAGTATGGTTATGTCATGTATAAAGTTGGGAATTATATTCACACGCAAACTATATTGTATGCGCATATATACCGGGTTCTTTTTTATCATTACACATATAGCAAACGCCAATTAAGTTGGCGCGAGGAGGGGTAAGTACGCGCAGGATTAAAAGTAGTGGGGAGATTTGTATTTGGTTTTACATCAAATATCAGATAATTCTAACATCTGAGCGGGTATCCCTCCAAAGACATTTATGTTCCGTCAAACGTCAATGACAAATGTATTCTGACAATTACTTCACTAGTGGGGGTGGACGTTCTCAAAAACGGCTTCTACGCACCCCCTCTTCGCGCCAGCTTAATTGGCGCTTGCTATACATAGGCTAAAAAAATAAAAGTCAATGCATTGGTGGCATAGTAGGCTACCAGTTATACTAATACACCAGTGACGTATTTTTCTAAATGTAAAATATTTCTGATTTTTCATTCATACTTTAATCTTAAGTTAATTACATTTTATTGGAAAGTAGATAATTTATTTAAAACAGTTAATTATCCCAACAGGCGTATACCTTCTGCGAAGACAATTTTAGATATTTTTAACAAAATCAAAAAAGATGGATAGTATTTCTTTAAGGATGAAATATATCTAAGATAGTAAAGTTAGTGTATGAAAAAAGATTGAAAATATGAAGGTATTGATAACAAAAAAGTACAAATAGATTTTACCATTTTATGAGATTGTAGAACGTCCTCACATTATTTCTAATGAATTACTCGTAATCCACGTATTGGCGGCATTTCAGTGACACGATAAAAACAAATTACACCTCTTGGTATCTTACGAATAAGTTGCTTTATAAAATGGAGAAATTAATCTTAAAAAGCAGTAGTGGGAAACTATTGTACGTAAGAAATATGTTACTATTTCTTTACTAATCACAATAACTTTCGGACTGTACAATTATCTGACAGCATCACTATTGGAATTAAAGATTGAAGATGGGATGACATTATGCAATGACTTTTGGAATCTGTTAAAGCAAGGCTATTTTCATATGAAAGACGATCTGATATTAGAGTACTTAGCAACTGTTTTAGACCTTCGATTTAAAACAGAAGGTTTTCGTAGTACTGAAAGTGCTACGAAGTGGGGCTGCTTCTTTTCTAGAACAAGAAATGTTTAATATTATGAAGAAAATAGATCCTGAAAACAAAGAACAAATGCCTGTAATCGAAACAGACATTAGTCCACATCAACACATTAGATATGTATTGCACACTAAACATTTAATTTTTGAGCCATCGTATATTAAGTCCGGGAAATCCATAATAAACTTATTCACTTCGTCTGACAACGGTCGTTTTCTCGATTTATGTGTCGACGACATTTTATTACGTATGCTTATACTTACATGCAGTCTAAGCAAGTACCAAAGACATACTGAATGCTTTTTATTAGTTCTGATGCAATACAATCATCCTCACACCGGCGCACATGGCGCGCACGGAAATTGGGGTCTGCTTTAGTTATAAGTATATAGTATATATGGTAGATTTGGGTAAATTTTAAATTTAAATAAATTTGAATTTAATTTATATTTAATAGGCAGGACAACTTTGTATTTATATTACCAAGAAAGTATATATTTCTTAATCTCTTGTCCGAGGACAAATTAAGGCAAGGGATTAAAACACCGTAATTAGCATGGGGGCGAATTAATATGCAGACATTAGATAGTACCGGCTCGGGGACGAGTTTAGGGTCGCCCTTATAATAGTGTCGTTATGACTAATGTAGTAATTCCACATAAATATATAGTTAGCTACACAATTAAAGGATTTTTTTCCAATGGCAATGAAGCAAATCGTATAGATTTGCAATAAACGTACATGTATTTATTGTAATCAACGCATCAAAATCCATAAAGGAACATTCGAACATCAAAATTCGACATGTTTGTTTTTACAATTTTCACGTGTCGACCGTTTTTCGTGAATATCTAAAGGAGATATTGAGAGATTCGGGAGAAATTAGCAGGTGATAGCGGCGACGAATGCCTATTTTAAGGAACTTCCAAACGAATACTTTTTAAACGGCTTAAAAAATTACAGTCACCGGGCGGCATAGAATTGTGCTGAAAATAAAATATATTTCTTACTCTAAAATAAGTAACTCATTGAAAAGACACTTTCTTGTCAAATCACCCTTGCATGTGGTATTAAAAAATTCATATTCGAGGTAATGAACCGTAAGTTTAAAAATAACTTGTTTATGCTACAAGCAGTGCGAATTAAAGACCATGTTTAAACAAAATATAATTTAAAAGAAACATGTTTTAAACATAATTGGATGAGAAAAGCATCGTAAACAGTAATAATTCAAATAACAGCAAAATAATGCAATAAAAAATCTAAGACTCGTTATTCATTCGTAGACTTCTATGTATGTATTTGATTAGCTTTTAAACTAACATAACTTGATATAAAAAATTACAAATAAAATTAGAATTAATATGTACTTTCACGCATTCTTGAAAACTATCATTTTTACTTGTAAAGCAAACAATTAATGCTATTGCAGAAAGGTACATACATAAATACTATTGTTTTCCCAGTTTTATGTTTGCTTTTAATATTTGCTGTTTGTTTTATTAATTAAACAAAACGATTTGTAAGAATCTGTAAAAATATATATTAAATATGAATTTATTTTCTAATGTATTAGAAAAAGAAAAAAATTTAATTTGCAAAATAAATACTTTAAAAACTTATCTTTTTTTAGTTATTAGGAAACAGGTTTGTGTCCCAACTACCGGTTTAGTAACGGTACGCGTATTGTTTGGTGATTATTTTGTACGCATGCGTGAGTTTTGTGGTTCCGGTGGAGAGATTGACTGAATTGACTAATAGATGTTTTCGGTGCATTATTTATTATTTGTTGAGCATTGGCAACAATTTCTTCAGTACGTTTTTTCGGTGCTCCACTACCAGTTCTTCGTAGAATGCTACCAGTTTCATGAAACAGCTTTACGGCTCTATCTATTTTTTTCTTAAACTGCATGTAGTCAACAGCAAAATTTGGAAACTGTGCTTAAAATTCTTCCTATGGGATTGCCATAGATCTATTCGACTCTTATCTAAACGAGAGTAAGAATACTGAGGTAAACGTTTCAAATCAAAAGGCACAACCATAATTCGAGGTGTACCACAAGGGTTAATATTTGGTCCGCTATTTATGTGAATAACCTGAAAGTAAATCTGTCTTGTTTACAAAAGTATATGATGAATTTTCAAAGAGCAGAAAATGTATGCTGCTAACGAGTTGAAACTTAATCTTAATAAGACATCGAAAATAACTAATAATAATAAAATTTGATCCGTTTCCTCTTGTCGTCATTGGTATATTCTTAAACGAGCTGCGGTCTATACGGTTGTATGGTTTCAAATGTAAATAGAACACTCCAGGTAGTGGGTTGAGGAAGTTTTCGGCTGGCTGGATTTGTGGACTGTTCCAGATTTCGCTGAAAAGTGGCACAAATTCTCCTCACTTGACACTCACTCTCTGTAAACACTGTATGTTCGTCGGAGAGGGCGCTCCAATGTCGAATCGTCTTCGAAGACAGAAAGTTTTTTGCTGGCGACTTGCCATTTCAAGTGAAAACTAACAACTGGGAAGGGCTATGGACCAACGCCATTTGTCTGACAGCCGTTTGAAATTTAGAAATCACTTTTTCAAAAGAACTGTGCTTGAAATTCTTCTAAGCACAACAATGCGTTATGAAATAGGTTCATTCTTTCAGAATAACCTTATATATTAAAGATCAGAAAAAAGAAACAAGTTAAATTGAAATATGAACATTTCGAAACGTAACGGGTAATGGACAATTGTCAAAAGTAGTTTACAATAGGTTTGCTCCAACTCACTGAAAAACCGTACAATGACCGTATCGGACATGCGCATTGCAGAAAATGCGTTCCAACTTCATTTTGGACAGCACATGGAACAAAATTTAGTTGTTCCAACTAAATTTTGATAGTACACACACCAGTCACTGGACGGTCAAAACAGTTCACAGACTGAAGCAGGTACCGTCCGTACTGACATGCGCATTACATACTTTATTCTGTGAAAACTACAGCTGGCAATAGCAATATCACACAATATCGTAGAACAAAAGAACGACGTTGATTATTACAATTATTACTGTTGGTGACACTACAACTACTAGATTGATAACCAAACGATTAGAAATACGTTCCAACTAACGGATGTTTATTTAAAAAGTCATCAATTCACCTGTGATTTTTTTGATACAATAAGATAGAGCCGATAAGGGAAGTCGTAACTTGGTCCTTGTAATTGTACACTTGACATGTGTCAGAATAATTCTGTTTTGGCAAGCAAAGTAACCTACTTTAGCGTTTCAAAGGTGTTTATTTCTTTAATTCTTTCATTTTATCGCCTTTTTAACCCATTTCGTTCAGCTGTTTTCGTAGTTCAACAAGAGATTGTTGTTGGTGTAACCTCAACGTACAATTTGCAGTGCTGTTTTCTGTATAACAAAGAACTTTCTTAGTTCAAAGTTACTTTCGTAATGGCACCCGTGTTCTCACCAAAGCCTTGTAATTCAATATTTTCTGTAGTAATACCATAAGAACTTTGAATTTATCGATAATTTCACGAATGCTTGTTGCATAGCGACGAAGACGAGTGTCAGTTTGACAAGCATTTAAATCACGACAGCCCGTAGGGCTGGAGTGGTTTAATTGTCAAATTGACACGAGTCGAAGTCGTTATGCAGGAAGTATGAGTGAAATTATCGATTTTAATTCAAAGCTCGTATGGTATTTGATTAGATTATTTTACGTAATACAAAATGAAATTTATCTAAACTCTTTATTTATTAATTCATGTATAAATTAGTACACTGATTGTTATATACATTCTGTTTTTTATTGGATGTGCTTGAATCAATATTTGCACTGTTGTAACTATTTCCTCGCATTTGATTAATAATAGTTTCATGGTGTTCTTTATCTAGTTGAAGATACGGCTTAATAGAATGCGAACTGCTATGGCCAGAAATTTTAATTAATTGTTGCTCATTTACACCAGCTTTTGCTAAATTTGAGACAGCTGTCGCGCGACTGGAATGGTTACTTATTTTTTGGTTTTCTGTGTTGAAACCAGCGAGTTCAGCACATTTCTTAAACCATTGCAAAATTTAATTTCTTCCAATAGGCATATTTTTATACCAGCTACCTTTTTTCTTATTCCATGCTGGATTGACAGTTAAAAAGAGTCTATCACTTTTAATACGAGCGTTTTCTGTCCTCTTTGAAATGAGTTTTTTAAAAAGTCTGACTGGGCAATTACTTGGGTTTACTTTGTTGGGAATCAACCATTTACTGTCAGCACATTTTTGTGCTCCACCTTGGGTAGTTTTCGTGAATATGGGATTGTACTCTATTCTTCCAGTCGGTGTATTGTATACGTTCATTTCTTCTTGGAAGTAGTGAATCAAACATGCCGCGCCTTCTCCTCCTCGCCATGCCAATTCAATCGACACTATCAGGTAAAATTTCTTTTGTAGTCCATCTGGATTTTCTTCATCCCAAACATTTATCGTTTTTTCATATTCGTTTTTCTGTAAAGCTACAGAACTCATTTTCCGTTTACCAGGTATCGCTTGAAGAATTCTCCTTTTGGAGTTCCTTGCGTCGCGGGCTGCTTTAAATACGATGCTCTGAAAAGGATCAATTTTTCTGTTATATTCGTCATTAAAGTTCTCTTGTAGCAATTTTGCCGTGACATTCCACATCGTTTTAACAACACCTTCTTTATATTCTTCCCCATTCACCGTCCTCATATTGAAGGCTCAGTCTCTCAGAATATCTGCAAGTTCCTCTTCTGTAACATTTTGTTCGATGCTGTAGTTTTTCGCATCACAAAACTCACAAAATTGTCGCCAAATTGACGCTTTACTCTTTTTCGTATTAGCCGGTTCAGCTTGTTTTACTATTTGATCAATGTTTACAATTGATTCTTCCCCAAATCTCAGCATTGTTTTGTGACAATGAAATCAGTTTTTTGACAGAACTTTAGAAATGTCTATCCTTGTTAACCGCATTTCCATAACAACGCCTAATTATTCTACTATGAAAATTATCGATAAATTACCGCTGTAATTTCGAGTTGCTTCAGTAATACGCGAATCTGATTGGTTTATATTTGTATGTGTAAAATAATCCTTAAAATTGATCGTAAATTTAATTACTTAATTAAAATTATGTAACCGAAAAAATCATTTGAACTTGTTTACAAAAGTATATGATGAATTTTCAAATACATATTGCTGTGAACTTCGCTTAGAATATTTAATTTAATATAAAAATGAATGATTGTGTGTGTAGTTATACAAGCATATTTTTTATTGAAACTATGTATAATATTTGGGTATCTCAGGGCAATCTCTTTGGGTTTTACACAACTAGGCCTAGCGTCCAAAGTAAAAGCAAAGAATTTGTTTAAAATTATTTTATTGTTTGTCTGTATTTTCGCATTTAATTTTAGTTCTAACTTAAAATATTTAATTATTAACTTATCTCTTAATTTATTAATGCAACTTTTATATACAAATATTCTTTTGTGAATCTAGTATTGGAGTTTTGATTCTGATTCAAATGAATCTCGCAAACAATGACTCTTGAGGATTTCTCTCGCAAAAGGGGGTATTTGCCCTCCGAATGCTGAGATTAGTACTCAAAGCCTATCTCTGTCCGAATTGTGGATCTCTGTCCTCTACTGATATTTTCTACAAAGAGAGTGTGCTATTCAACGCCTATTTAAGTGGAAATAAGTTCCTACAGAATAGGACGCTTATCATCACACTGTGTAACTATCCTCTTATTTTTCACGCCTATTGCTGAACGTTTTGAATTTAAAAATTTCAATGGCACAGATATTTCGAGTATTCAGGGAACACTACTCCTTCATCAGTCTCTGATATCTGGCCTGAGATATACTTTAATCGTGAATTTACGACTAATTAATTGTTTAAAATAACGATCCACGTGCACTCTTTTACTAATTTAATTAACTCTATATATTCCAATTTTATCGTGTGTACAGTTCTTACTTATTCGGAGCCAAGTTCATCAAATAAATTATTGAACTCCTGGTTCATTATTGATCTTATATAATGGCGATAATAATAATAAATGATTAAGGATAAAAATTAAATTAAACTTTTATTTACTCTTAATTAAATATATTGCCAACAGGCTTAAAATTTCAGAGATTATTTTTTAATAATTTTATTAACCAATCGTTTAGCAGTATTTGCGGACACGTGTTTAATTCTGTGCAATCACAATATTATTATAGTGAGAATAATCTTAGTACATTATTCTCCCGAGAATATTTTCTAGTATTTTCTTTCTGTTTGTCGACAACGTATTTTCTAGTTTTGACACCTGTCACCAGTATTATTGCAAATTGGAAGCAATGAACCATAAGCGATTTAGTTCATCATCAGTGGAAGATATAAACGCACAGATTAAAGAAAATTCGTGCAAAAATACTATGGTTAGTAATAATTCAATATGGAAACAATTCCAATCATTTTGCGACGAACGGGGTTACAAATCAGAAGGAAATACACCAGTCACAAAACTGGCAAACATTTTGAAAGACTGGGGATTTAATATGAAAAGGTGTAATGGAGAAGATTACAAAGAAGCCGCTATTAAAACAATGTGGAATAAAACCGCCAAATTAATGCAAGAGTTGTACTACAACGAATTTAGTAGAAAATTAGACCCCTTTAAAGATATCGAATTTAAATCCGCGAGAGAAGCCAGAAATACAAAACGTAAGATATTACAACAGGTGCCAGAAAAAAGGAAGCAAAGTTCTGCAATTCTAACTAATGAACAAATCATGGAAATAATAAAACGCTACGACGAGGAGACACCCTTCGGTTTGCAAAAATGCTTTTATCACATTGCTTCATATGAGCTAGCATGGCGTGGGAGAGAAGGTTGTCAATGTTTAGTGCATTATTTTCAAGAAGAAACAGACAATGCTGGTTTGGCCACTGGAAGAGTAGAGTATAATCCGGTTTTCTCTAAAACAACGCAAGGTGGGGCACAAAAGTTGACTGATTGTAAATGGTTAATACCAAATACTGAAAAGCCTGATGCGTGTCCTGTCCGATTGCTCAAGAAATTGCTAAGCAAGAGGAACGAACATATAAAAACTGACAGACTTATTTTATTTTATTTTAACAGTAAACATTGCTTGGGATAAACCGTCTTCTTCAGGATGGTACAAAAATATGCCGTTGGGGGTGAACATAATGTCGAAGTTGATGAAAGAATCGGCGGACATGATTGGGCTGGACACTAAAAAAATAAAAATCACGAACCATTCTTCAAGGTCAAGTGCAGTGTCTCATCTAGCGAAAGCAGGTGTTAACGAGCAGGAAATAATAAAAATTACGGGCCACAGCTCATCTAGTTCATTGAAACCGTACCTGCAGTTGAATAATGAACATCATTCAAATGTGATTAATAACCTAAGAGACAAGGGAGAAGTTATAACTTTTAACACAACAGAACAGAAGAATGTTGCAAAATCCACCACTCACGGACAAAACATTTACAATAATTGTGTATTTCACATACAAACTTTTAACACTAATTAATTTTGTAAATGTACAGAAATAATATTAAAATGTTGTATTTTTATGCTGTATTTTTTATTTAAACATTAAAAAATAATCTTTCGAATACCACTCGGGAGTGAGAAATAATTAGAAAATAATTCTCCAGTCTTTCTCAAACTTGTTGCCATTCGGGAATAGCCACTCGAGCCCTACGGGCTCTCGTGTCTATTCCCTAGCAACAAGTTTTCGAAAATTGTCGAATTATTTTCAATATATTCTCACTCTCTTGTGATATTACTATTGATTATTTACTATATCAAAATTAAATTTTTTGAAATGAATGTAGCGCAATAAATCAATGTATATCAGTGAACGTCGAAATTAAATCCATGAATCTTTCATTTTTCAGTGCTTTTCTCTTTTATACATTGCGTTCCTTTCTTCTTAGAATTTTGTTTCTACTCCAAATCATTTATTTCTGTTTTCTCTAATTTTCATACTTATTTAATATTTTCACTCTTGTGTGTTTGTATCTATCGTGGGTAATCTTATTTTTTTCATCTCCATACATTGTCTCCCTGTTTATATATTTTTGCTTTTCATTGTAATTTTAATATTGCTTAAATTTTATTACGGAAAAGTAAACTTTTAATTGAAAATTTTCAGGGAAAACTGTCTACGTATCTTTTACGTTTCTCCTAGTGATTTTCCTTCTCTTTCTTTCCCCTTGCAAGTTCGTATGGTGTAGTCTTGTCCTTTGCTTTCACTCGCATGTCCCTTCGATGCATTCATCTTAGTTAAACATGCGCCTTTTGATATGCTTTTGTCACATGGCTTTGTTTACATCGCAACATTACTGCATTAATTGCTTTTATTTGTATTTTGCTATGTTTGTTTGCTTCTTGTTACTGATATTCTTGTTGTTTTTAGATCTTACTGGTCCTGATTTTCTGTTTGTATGGCTTATATAACTATTTTTTTTATTTTAAATATGCATTGGACGTCTTATGTCAATCCATCCATTTTGGCAAAGTTATTTATAATAATATAATGAATTGAAATTAAATGTGATTACTAACGTTATTAACGTACAAAGAAATAGTTATTTACGATACAAGTGTTAAAAGTGCGATTTTATTTCACGAGTAAAAATTTACGAGTGAAATAAAATAGCATTTTTAACATGTGTATCGTGCAATATTTTTTCTACAAACACATTTTTTATTATAAAATATAAAGAAACTCCACTGACCAAATTTGACAGCTCATGAATACGTTTTGACACAACTGGACGCAGCCGTTAAATTACGTCAAATTAAGTCACAATTCATACAAAAGATGAGTTCGTATTTTAATAAAGAAAATGAACTAATAGCGAGAATAATAATTCTGAAAGTACTGTAACACAGGAAATAAATATCTCGAATTACACAAACTGTACATTTAATATTAATTATCCAAGAAATATGTAATTTTCAATCATTTTAATATATGTTTTGACAAACTGTCATGTCAATTTACTTTTAACACTAGTGTTAAAGGTACTACTTTTAACACGCTACGCTATAAAATCGCATTTTTAATTGAAGTTAGCCGTGTCAAAATGTCAACTTTTAACGGTGTTTGTAGAAAAAGATTATTTTATATCCTTTTATGATCTTACTGGTATGTACAGCATGTTTGATTAATTTACTTACATTCTAAGCGTTTAATAATCAACATTTCATTACTTACTTACATATCAATTCCTGGAAATATGCATCTAAATTTTTAATATTACATTCGAATACTATATACGAGGTGCATTTAAAAAGACACAGCCTTAGTTAATTTCATTTTTATTTGTTTTTGCTTATTCAGTTTATGTTTAATTAATTTATACGTTATTAATTCTACTTTTATTTTTTAACCAAGGTCAATTTAACAGAAATGTGTACAATTTTAAAATGTAAATTTTGCGATCTGTGCGCATTACAAATTGGCATTTTCGCGCGTTTGGAAATTTGTACAAATAAAATGTGTTGTAAAACGTATGTACAGCCGTTTCTTTACGTGGAATCTTGTCACTTTCAACACGGGGAAATTAAAAAATTATTACAACTTAATTTTTAGCTGTTCTCATGTTCAGAGCATTAAAAATATTAATGTAAACTAGTGTAAGCTCGTATCACACATATTTCCATCTTAAATAAAATAACATTTACTATTTAAACTAATCCTTTAAATGGTAATGAAATAAAATATGAAAAACAGAAAGCCTAGAGAAACTGAATTAGTTTAGGATTGATACTATAATAGTATAATGAGAAACGGCATGTGTTTACATATCAAGATATACATACTACACACATTTTTGAATACGTATATCCGGCACGCAACTCGATTTACATACGTACTTACGTAGGCATCAATAAAGACACAATTAAGAATACAATTCCAGTTTCTACTTGTACAATTTACACTCGAATCATGCTGACCTGGATTCTCCCGTCGAGCGGTTTTAGTTCTTTTTCTTTCGGAACGATCCGCGTTTGTTAACCCAGTTAGATTGGTCGCTCGGTCGGCGGGCATATTTGTCGTGTGACTGAAAGACGGTGAACACAAGAAGATAGGAACGCAGTGATGTATTGTTAAAATTTGGGATAGGAAACCGGGTTGCTGCCCACCGTAATGATTCACAGAACAGTGAAAATGATGAATTATTAATGGATTTTTAAGTAAATACGTAAGCAGAGCAAATAAGTCTAGTATTTTCATGAATTTAATTTAGGAAATATTAGGTTGTATTTCAAATGTAGGATTTGATGAGTAAAATTTAAATCTATTAGTTTCTAGAAACCATACTCTTTTTCTTGAAAACAATTTTCATCAGTTTAAATAAGTTTTGATAAAGGTTTTCTTAAATCCTACAATATCTTCTTCAATTAAAAAAAAAGGTATAAAACCCATACCATAATTAATAATCGTATCCGAAATATGGTTTCTACAACTAAGTTGTCATCATCAGTAGGTAAACCCACTAATCACGGTGTTGAACATAGGGCACAGTAAAGCTAGCACATCTGATCACGTAACAACTTTACACGGCGTCCACGTATACACTGACTTAAAAATACAAATATATCGACTAAAAATGGTAAATGAAAATGATTTTTAGTCGATGTATTTGTATTTTTAAATCAGTGTATACGTGGACGCCGTGTAAAGTTGTTACGTGATCAGATGTGCTAGCTTTATTGTGTTCTATGTTCAACACTGTGATTAGTGTCAGAATCATGCCCCACTTTACAAGGCCTCCATGTATACACTAAATTTAAGTAAACTAAAATTACGTCAACTTACCCCTCTTCAGAAATGGCACACATGTGTTTGTTCTCACGCCCTCAGGCTTTTCTACCTCTTTTCTAAGACTGAAAAGATACAACTAATTGTATTAATTTTGTTTTTAATGATGTGAATACTTTCGTATATATCGAACTCTCTCGGATTACTTATATTTTTGATCAGTTTGAACCCTTATACCGTAATGTTATGATCAGCTTCTAATACATGACGTGCGGCGCTAGATTTTTCTAGTCTTTTGAATTTAATTAGTGATATATGTTCTTTATAACGGGTTATTATTGAGCTTTTCATTTGAGATATATATATATATATATATATATATAAAGATAATTATTTCGTGACCTTTGTATGTTATGGTAAATTCAATTTGTTGGCGATTTAAGGTCTGATTTTACTTCAAAATGTATATATTTAAAACAATCCTACATGTTTCGGCAAATGATGCCTTTCTTAAGGAATATAAAATATAAATGACATTATATTAATATCATATTTATACATTTGTAGTTGCTATGGATAAAATTATTCAAAAATACATTCCAATTTAATAATAATAAATCATGCCTTAGTATTTTAAAATAGATAGACAACAAGAACAGAGAAACACAAGACATGAGATATTATTATGTATGCGCCCGTGGAACGACTTAAGATGTTAAGCTGTCGGCATTCGCCTTAAACGAGAAGGAAAACCACGAAAACCTACTCGGACAGCCAGACAGGAATCAAAACACGGAACTGTCAGCATGATAAGCAAATGTATAGATATTTAAATAACATAAGATATATAATTATATAACAGCAATATATATTATGATGGTAAATTGCAGATAGTTACATAATTAAGTTATAGTATATACTGCTTAAATTTTTTATATCACTTCTGTTGTTAATTGAATGTTTTTCCTGTTTAATACTAATCATTTCTTTAATTTCCCTTTTCATTGTGTGTTGTTCTTTATCAATTATCTGTGTATTTTCAAAATCGAAATGGTGATCGCGTTGTAGTTTGTGTGTAGATAAAGCAGTTTTGTCTGTTTTAGAGTATTTGTGGGCTTGTATTCTTTTGTATATATATTGCTTAGTTTGACCTATGTAGTAACTATCGCAATCGTAACATGGTATTTTATAGATGACATGTTTCTCGATTTTTTTCTATTTTAGGTTTAAGTTTTGAAAATAGATGTTTATTAGTATTACTAAGTTTATATGTTGTAGCTATATCATATTTTTTTAACGTGTATTTAATTTTTTCTGATAGTTGTGGAACATATGGAATCGTGATATATGCTGTGTCATTGTTTAAATTGTTATTGGTGTCTGCAGTGTTGTATATTTGGTGGATTATTTTTTTAATTGTTTGGTCTATAAGTTGTGGTGGATAATTATTATCTGTTAAGATTGTTTTAATTTTCTTGATGTTATCTTTTCTGTATTGAGTATGTGATAGTTTTACTGCCCTATCAGTCAGATTATTTATAATCATTTTATTGAATACTGTAGGTGCATTTGAGTGGTAATTCATATATCGAAAAGAAGCTGTGGGTTTATTATACCAATTTGTATAAATAGTACCCTGTCAATCATAGCTTAAAGAAATATCAAGAAAATTAATACTATTATTAATTTCTTCTTCAATAGTGAATTTTAATTTGTTGTGAAAATTGTTGAATTTATTTCAAAGATAGTTTATTTTATTAGCCGGAATACATGTTATGATGTCATCTACATATCTTTTGAAGAAAATGGGGTGGAAGTCTAATGAATTGATAACGTTTTGTTCCAAATGTTCCATTACCAGATTTGCAATAGGAGCAGCTAAAGAGAGCCCATGGCAATACCAAATGTTTGACTATAAAAATAATTTTTGTACTTAAAATATGTGTTGTCAAGACATAAGTGTATACCTCTAATAAATTTGTTTTTATTTAGTGATGTGTGTGGACTAATTTCATCCCATTTGGATTCTATTATGTTTATAGCTAGATCTGTAGGAATGTTAGTATATAAAGATTCTACATCAAGTGATATAATTTTGTGAATAGTTGGTACTTTTTGTTCCTTGATGAAATTTTGAAATTGCCATGAGTCTTTGGTATGATATTCCGTTTTTCCTAACATCTTAGATATGTTATCACCTAGGAATTTTGCTATATTATAAGTAGGGGCTTGTATGTTAGATACTATTGGTCTTAAAGGGATATCATTTTTGTGGATTTTTGGTGCTGTAAACCATATATTGATGGAGGTTGGGAATTAAAAATGCGAAGTTTGTTTTTAGTGTTGAAATCTCTATGCCATTTATTTATTAAGTTATTTTTTTTTTTTGAGTTTTCTCTGTTGGATTATTTCTTTCTTTTTTATAGGTGAATTTATCGTCTAATAGTTTTTCTATTTTTTGCTCATATTCCTCTTTAAGAATGATCACTGTTTTATTTGATTTATCTGCTGTTGTTATTATAATATGAGGGTTGTTTTAAATACAAACATTTTGAAGTAAAACCATATCTTAAATCGCTAACAAATTGAATTTACTATATACAACGTGTCCAGGAAAGTATGCAACAAAGGGAAAACTTTTTTATTGTCTATTTCTCAGGAAATTTTATTCTTTATAAAAGTTTTTGCTTTACCTAAAACCTATTTACCCGTTAAAATAAATGAGTTATCATATTAGATAGTAAAAATACAATTATTTTATTAATTGTTCAAAATTTCCGTACCTACTTAATATCGTGTGTGCAGTCATTACTTTTTACTTTTAATCACGTATGCATGGTATTTGACAGTAACTTTGACATCCTACAAAATACATTACTATGGCAGAACGTTTAACTTTGCAAGAAAGAGCAGAGTTAATGCTTATATGTGGCGATAATTATAAGTCATGTAGAGACGTAGCTGCGACTTTTAACGAAAGGCATCCCAATAAAAACGTTAGTTGGTCTACGGTATTCCGAATTTTGCGACAATTTAAACAAACAGGCTCTTTGGAATTTAATTTTAAAAAAGGAACATGATAGACCAGCAAGAAATTTAGATAATTCTTTAAATGTTTTACAAAGTGTAATTGAGAATCCTAAATTATCTGTGAGAAAATGTGCAACTAATTTAGGATTACGTAAATCATCAGTACATCAAATATTGAAAACATACAAGTTTACTCCGTTTAAACCAAGATATGTCCAAACGTTGCAAGAACGAGATTATGACCAGCGTTTAGAGTTTTCCTTCATGATACAAGGTGAAATAGAAACAGATCTAACATTTCCCAGAAAATTATTATTTACCGTTGGAGCGACATTCACAAATGGTGTAGTTTGTTCGCAAAACTGTCGTTGGTGATCTCAAGAGAATCCACATTTCCAAATGGAGTGTAAAAACCAATATTCACGAAAGATAAATGTTTGGTGCGAAATTTTGGAGAGAAGAGTGGTCGGGCCATATTTTTTTCAACAAACTCTAAATGCTGAAAGGTATTTAGCATTTCTGACTACTAAATTAGAAGATGAATTTGACAACTTACCTTTACAAACAAGACGTTCTTTGTGGTTTATGCAAGATGGTGCACCTGCACATAGTTCTCGTCGAGTCGTGCAGTATTTAAATCAAAAATTTCAAGAAAAATGGATAGAAAGATATTCAACATTTCCATGGCCTCCACGCTCGCCGGATTTAAATCCTTTGGATTATTTTTTATGGGGTTGGTTGAAAAATCGGGTGTATTCAGAAAGGCCATTTGATAACCAAGAAGATTTGCAGAACAGGATTAAGGAAGCGGTAATGCATTTAAATAATAATCCCAATTTCCTGCAAAATGCCGTCAGGGACTTAAGTAGACGTACAAATTTATGTATTGAGCGAGAGGGGCATCATATCGAGTGACGTTTGTTTAAAACATAAAAATAACATTTTTTGTATTTTCAAGTTATTAAAGAATATTTTCATTATTTAAAGCGATATTTTATTTGTTTTAACGGGTAAATGGGTTTCAAGTAAAGCAAAAACTTTTATAAAGAATAAAATTTCCTGAGAAATAGACAATAAAAAAGTTTTCCCTTTGTTGCATACTTTCCTGGACACGTTGTATATATATGGTAAATTCAATTTGTTGGCGATTTAAGGTCTGGTTTTACTTTAAAATATATATATTTAAAACAACCCTACATGTTTCGGCATATTTTAAATAGTTAATTGACGAAGGAGATACTTGTTGAAACTTCATTATAACGTTATAGCGTTAAAATGATATTTTATTGTACAATGGGTATTGATGGGCATGCGCGACTCATAAGAATTAAATTATGATTGGCTCCGTTATTTCTGGAAATTAGTGTAACTTCATTCTCTATACGGTATAAATTTTAGCAAAAAGTAACCTTATAAATCATAACAGTAATTTTTATAAGGGGAAATACATTACCGCAAACTGTCCATTGCCTTCGAGAAAATGGTGAAATACGAAATTTTCATTATTTTACTTACCATGAAGTTGTCTTTGTACTGCACAATGATTGTCCATTTTTACTATCGTTTTATTATAAATAATGGAAGACTAAATATAATACATAACGGCATAACAAGTAAAAATTTTAAATAAACGGTAATAAAAGAACTGTAAATCATAATTAAAGAGGGGATATTTACACAGCGGGGGAGTTTGCCGTGAATAACAACTTAATAACGTAAAATATATTTCTTATTACTATTTATTCAAACTGTATTTATTGTACACCTTTTGCAATGAGCAATCCTATTACATATTTACCATCCTTGGTTTATTCTTGCCTTAACACTTTTTTTTTTTTTTATAAAAGTGTTTAATAACATCACATAAATAAGATGAATGTGTATATAAGTTTTGCTTTATTTTATGTGATTCTAGTTTTTTTGTAACTTCATAGTAAAGTTATAACGAGCCATCGAAAAAATTCATAATTGGAGTAGACTGTGAAATTGGGTTGATACTTTAGCCACTTCCACATAATGATACATTACTTGATGCTTGACAGTTTCATTTGGTTTCATTGTAAAAAAAAAGGTTATGGCATTGAAATGATACTACAACAAAAAAGAAAACAAATAATTTATTTAATATCGAAATCTTAATCAAAATTCAGAAGTTGTTGAAAATGTTGTCCATTTACATCTAAACACAAACCAACTTAATAAGAGTTTTGAAAAATTTGACACAGACATAGTTTCATTGTCAAAAAATAAATGTCATTATGTGGAAGTGGCTAAAGTACCAACCCAATTTCACAGTCTACTCCAATTATGATTTTTTTCGATGGCTCGTTATAAAAAAACATAATATCAAATAACGAGCCATCGAATTGGAGTAGACTGTGAAATTGGGTTGGTACTTTAACCACTTCCACATAATGACATTTATTATTTGACATTTAAACTATAAGTTTGTGTCAAATTATTCAAAACTGTTATTAAGAAAATTGTTTGTGTTTAGATGTAAATGGACAACATTTTCAACAACTTCTGTAGTTATATGTAAATTTTGATTATGATTTCGATATTAAATAAATTATTTGTTTTCTTTTTTGTTGTAGTATCATTTCAATGCCATAACCTTTTTTTACAATGAAACCAAATGAAACCGTCAAGCATCAAATAATGTGTCATTATGTGGAAGTGGTTAAAGTATCAACCCAATTTCACAGTCTAGTCCAATTATCAATTTTTTCGATGGCTCGTTACAAGCCATTTGAATTTTGTTTACAGTACTGAATAAGTACTGACATCTAACGGAGATTTGCAATTTTTATAGAGGAATCTGTTATTTGGGTTGCCTGGATATTTGATTTTCAAATTAAAATTATACATTTTATTGTTACAATATTTATAAATAAAGTATCATTTAATAATTTTAATATTATTTGACTTAGATTAATATTTATATTGTAGATTTAATATAAACTTTCTTGGTTTCAGAATTTCAGAACGTATTCGGCACATATGATCATATTTAGACATATTCGGCCATATTCAGAATTTCTTGTTTTGGTGTGTGTTAAAAACGTGTGTGATTTCTAAAGTTTATAAAAATCTTCCAAGGAGACGAACATAATGGCAGACGAACTTCAAAGGAAAATTCAATCTGAATTAGAAGTATATAAATCTTTTCAAAAAGGTAAATTAAAATTTTGTTATACTTTGACAATCTAACCTTACTTTTTGTCGGTTACAGAATATAGTAAAGCCGTTCAAACTAGGCAGCAACTTGATGGTCAACTTAATGAAAATCAAATTGTCAAGGATGAATTAAATATACTTCGAGATGATGCGGCTGTTTATAAATCAATAGGCCCAATTTTAATTAAAACAGATCTAGTAGAAGCAAAGCAAAATGTTGCTAAACGTATGGATTATATTAGTAAGGAAATGAAACGTATTGACGATCAAATTATGACTATAGAAAAGAAGCAGGATACACACAGAGAGATACTGCAAAAATTACAACATCAATTTCAACAAGCTCAAGTTAAGGCTGCTATGAAGGCATAGTATACTTTGTATACGTACCTCATTCTGTATGAACTACGGTCTCTTATTTATTACTGAAGTTTATGGCTTTTTATAATCTATTTTAACTTTTTTGCAGTGAACATAATATACTCTCATGTATTTGAACAGTTAACATCAATTATGATCTTGTAAATAATCATATATTACCTTAAAATTGTTTTGAAATGTATGATTAACTATATTGTTATTTGAAACTTTACATAGAGATTATTTATTAAATATATTTAAAGCAAAAGAATCTTTTAATTTACATTTTAGTTATGAAGTTATGTGACTTTATATTCGACAACATATATTTACTTTCACAAGATGTTTTCCTAACATAATTACATGCAGAACTTCCTACTTTAACGAATTTGCATGATTTTATGGTCATTTATATGGTGAAATTTGTCTTAAATAAATTGAAGAATATCCTAATCATATAAACATAGAATAATTTCATACTAGTTGACTACTGATTAATTGAGTATTAACCATAGGTCTTAACAGTCTCTCAAGTACTACATAGGCATTAATAAAATAACAGGTTTAGATGACAGAGCTCAATTTACCGATATGTATATTATTATATGTAATGTCTATATTATCTGGATTATATCCAGGTTTTTTTTTATAAAGGCATAAAAATAGGTTAAAATACGTTCTTTTTCTTAATATTTATTTCAAATATTTTTAAATAATTGCGAATTGAGAAATAAAAAAAATTAGACGATTTTACTTCTGAATATTAAAAAAAGATGGCGGTACTTTACATAGGTTACAGAATTATTTATTTCACACTCCTAGAGATAAACTAAGGTAAGGCTTTGGCAAGAATTTAACAAAAACAATACGGACATGTTTTCGAAGCTTTTCTAAAAGGTTCGAGCAATTTCCAAGTAAGGAATTAGGTTGGATCCGCGACCCATTGTCCTTTGATATTTTCTATTTCAATGTCCCCTTAAATGAAAAACAACAGTTAGGTAGGTACAGCAGACCGATTTTCATGTGGCCGGTTAGAAGTACCGCCCTCGAGATGCGCACGAAATTCATAGGTAGGGGAACCTCTGGCATTCAGTGTTTTACATCGTTTTAAGCGATAAACACAGTAGTGCAGTGCCGTATTAAGGTAGTGAGTAATGAAGTTTAAAAGTAAATTAAATAAATGTGTTTTACACAGTCAAACTCGTGAAGTGATCTCAAATGTATTTAAATATATGCAAGAAGAAAAAACTTCAGGGGTACTCAAAATTCCACTGGATCAGTTATATGAACGCGTTATTGCCCCAACGGGTGTTTCTGAGAGAAGTATTAGACGGATTGTTGAAGAAAAAAGTGAAATAAACGCAGGTGCCGGTTCATCTTTTACATCGCCAAAGAAAAATAAAAAAAAAACCAAGCCCAAAACCGACTAAGACGATGCAGATAAAGGTGTGCTGCGTAGAACAATTTTAAATACCTTTACTGTTGACAAAGTTGTGCCTACAATGCCAAACATTCTAAGAAAATTTAAAGAAACAGGATACATTGGAGGAATAGATTCTCTTCGGAAAGTAGTAAAAGATATGGGCTTTTGTTGGAGAAAAATAAAAACCAACAGAAAGTTGTTAATGGAAAAGCAAGACATTCGTTAGTTAAGAGTGTCTTATTTGCGTACCATTCAAAGCTACAGAAATGAAAAAAGACCGATTATATATATGGATGAAACTTACATCCACAGTTCTCATACCGTGGCTACTTGTTGGAGTGACAATTCCAATGAAGGATTAGCAAGGCCTATATCAAAAGGTCTAAGACTAATTATTGTTCACGCTGGATGCGAGGCGGGATTCATTCCGAATGCTAAATTGATTTTTAAGTCTAATACCACAACGGGAGATTATCATCACGAGATGAATTATGAAAATTACAAAAAATGGTTGTTAGAAAAATTAATTCCAAACCTGCCTCCAAAGTCTGTCCTAGTAATTGACAATGCTCCTTATCATAATGTCCAAAAAGATAAACCACTGAATTCTAATAGCAGGAAATCAGTTATGATAGACTGGTTAAGGTCTAAAAATAGCTCGATTTATATAATATTATTAAAGTACATAAGCCAACATTTAAAACGTTCGAGATAGATGAAATGTTAACACAACGTGGCCATAGTGTTTTGCGATTACCGCCATACCACCCAGATTTAAATCCGATTGAGTTAGTATGGGCATCTCTTAAACAATATGTGGCACAAAAAAATGTATCATTCACTATTAGATATGTTCAACAGTTATGTGATAACTTTTTTGATGAATTTAGTGCTGCTGAATGGAATAAATGTTGTGACCACGCGATAAAGTGGGAGCAAAAGTTTTTGGAAGCGGAACCTCTCATAGACGAAGTTACAGACCAGTTCATTATTAATTTGGGTGAAGACTCTGAATCGGAGAGCGAAGAGGAAGTCAGTGATAGTGATTCTGCATAACTTTTTATATAATTATATGTATAATTTACCGTATTTTTTTTGAAACTTAGTTATTGTTCATTATTGTTTTCTCCTATAATAATTTTTGAGTATTTATGTATTATTTATTATTGAAATTATTATTTTCATTGTTATTTCCAATAATATTAGTATTAATAATATTCTTTTCTCCACGACTATTAAATAATGTTATTACAACACTCGCCTACGCTCGTTGAAGAATATACTGTTCTTTTGTACATATAGAAAGTTTACAATGTGATTATAATGAGAAAGAGATTAGCATAAACATTATTTGCCAATAATTCAGTTAATTATCCAAATTAGTTTTACTTAATCCTAAGCCTTTCTACCGTTAAGTGTAGCTAACAATCTTATTCAGTCATCCCCTTAATGTGATGCTAGTACGCTATTAGCTAGTAGGTAAGGTAAGACATTTTAATTAAACATGTTACATGAAACTATGCGTTTTATTTTACTTCTATTTGCCTTAATTTAGTGAAATACAAACCATTATAAACATGTTCAACAATGTGATTTTCTGAATTTATCCCTTACTACGTCCCAATGCACGACTCGCACAAAGAGTTTGCATTTCATTTTTCCGAATACTGTCTCTATCTAACACTGACCCTTACTTGACGCACGTACAAATTCTCCCACCGGCCACATGAAAATCGGTCTGCTGTACTTGATATTTCAAGCAACAAAATATTGTGTTTTCAATTTAAGTCTCTGACTTGCCAAAAATTTTGGTTATTGATTGGACATGAATATGCTGATTTAAAAAAGAAAGCAATCAATATTTTGATTCAGTTTGCATCAACCTACTCATGTGCAGCCGATTTTTCAAAATTAGTAGCCATTAAAGCCAGTGGCGTGAGTTATGAAAGAGGGTGGGCACAAAAAAACTTACCTATTTTTTGTACATAAAATCCATTCTCCTATTTTTCATGCTGGAAGAGACGTTTATGACTTTGTTGTCAAAATCCGAGATAGACTGGATGAACTTCTTTTCTATTGATAGGACCGCCAATGCGTTCAGTCGATCTTCTGACATTGTGCTTCTCAGAAAAGCTTTAATGCGTTTGAGGGTGGAAAAACATCGTTCACATTCTGCTGTCGACATGGGCGTTGTATAAATAATATCCAACAGTTTGCATGTTTCCGTCAAAACCTGTTTTAGGTTGTTATCTGTTATGAACACTAAAAGTGGAAAAACACCACCTACGTCACACATCGCGCTCATAAATTACTGAAAGTTCACTTTTCAATTTTACACTGTCCAACATAGGATAAGATTTAACAGTTTCATGAAATTTTTTTTGTGGAAATGAATGATTATAAGTTTTAAAATTTTGAGAATCAAATAATTTTGCTGCACTTAAGTGATCCCTAAAATCAAATCGGTCGCTAATTTGGCTTAAAATAGTGTCATATACTTCCTTTGCAATAACAGCTCTGTTATCTCCAGCTGTTGTTTTTTGTCTTTTCCTTGCAGGTTCTTCATTATTGCGTTCTTGATTGTCATTGTCAGTAAAATTTCTTAAATTTCTAATGAGAATAATTTGCTGTTGAAATTGTTTAATTGCCTTTTGCAGTTGAGCACTGTCAATCCCGCGAATTTGAGTCTGATTAAATAATATTTCAACATGTGGCATGATGAAATTAAATATTTTCAACCAGTAGAGAAATTCTGGGCAATTCAAATGTTTCAATAAACCACTTGCTTCATTAATAGTAACTGAATCCATCCCATCTACGTCAATAATTTTGCCTAAACATTCTTTGAAAGAATCCTGGTGTTCAAATAATGTGTTCACAGTTCGACTTTTGAAAATCCAGCGTGTAGGAGCAGCGCGTGATAATCTACGTTTGACTATTTCATTAAGAATAACGGTTCGTTTTGACGATCGAGAAAAAAAACTTGAAAATGACTGTAAATATGCAAAGAACATTTTTACATTTTTATTGCACTGTGCTGCTCGTTCAATAATTAAATTAAATTGATGCGCGTAACAGTGAATATAATGTGCATGAGGAAATGTTCTTTTGATAATAGCTTTGACACCATTTGTCTTACCACTAATCACGGACGTCCCATCGTCACTTTGAGCGATTAGTTTATTGTTAGGAGAATTTAAAATAGTTTGCAATTCATTCAGCAATGTTTTTGCTAATACATCAGCATTATGTCCACCCCGGCTTTGAAAAAGACCAAAAGAAAAGCGTTCAAAAATTTGTCCATTAAACACGTATCGAATAATAACAACCATTTGCTGATTATTAGCGGTATCTGTAGTTTCATCGGCCACCAAAGCAATGAAATTTGCAGATTTAATTTCTTTTAATATTTCCTGTTTGTAAATTAGCCACATTGCATCCTAGCAATTCTTTCTGAATAGTTTTTGAGGAGCCTTTAAACACTTGTGACCCTTTCATATGCATTCTAAGCACAGCGTCTAATTCAGCTGGAAAGATGATTAAGCCTATATAAATACCTGGATTTTCCGACGTCAATGATTCATAATGGCCTCGTAACGCCAATTCAAAAGCTCCGCAACATTTTATACACATAATTAACCGGCCCAGAATATGACGATTTTTTTCCACATCTTCGTTGTATGTTATGTCGCAAATAAGCACTGTCTAACTGTTCACGTATGTATACTTTGCCTAGAACACTAAAATCCACGCATGCATTCATGTGAGAAACAGAATTTTCATGTTTCTTTGGCCTTTCTGGATATGCTTTAAATCATTCAACCCTTGTTTACTCCACGCACTAACCTCTTTCTTAAAAATTAAGCAGATAAAACAAAATAGTTTATTTGTTAGTGAACATCGGGAAATCCATTGGTAGTATATATGTTGAGCACTTGTGAAATTATTACACTATTAAACTTAAATAAAACACCTTATATTTCACAAACAATAGTATATTGACTATATGTACATTTCATGTGCATTGCACACATCATCAGTAGTTACTAAATTTAAAAGTATTATTTTTTAAGTACATGTATAGTAAAAAATTTCTATTTTTTGGTTAGGGGTGTAAAAATTACAATTATAAATGGTCAACAAATGGTCAAAAAACATGCATATAAAAATATAAAAATAAAAAATTATGGTCGTATATTGTAATAGTGCCTGCTAAAATCTATTAAAGTTCCAAGAAGGACAAATTATGGGAAAGACCGTTACCTATGAAAAACAAGACATCTGACTGTGTTTGGCATGTCGGGTTCTATTAAATAACAATATATATCCATTCATATTTTTCATATATATTTTTATTTGAATTTTATTGTTACTTGTTGAAGTGTAGTTTATTTGAAGTTCAGGTATAGGTCTTCCTTTCTTCTGAATTAAAAGTTTTTCCTCAAATAATAGCGGGTTTTTTAAAAGATTTTGCACACTATTAACTTCCATTATTAATAATAAACACGTGCAGTAAGCGCCGAAAACAATACTATCAAACGCAAGACGTTAACTGGAGTTGAGCGAGTCTGTGCCCCAAAACGACGTATAAAAACATATGGCGAAGATAAGCGGGCCCAGCCGATCCATATTCGGAATAGGTACATCTGAAATCGTGCCCCGGAACATAGTTTTGAGCGTTTATGCGCTAATGTCTGTGGTGCGGAAGGAAACTTTGATACCATTGTTATAAAAATACGTAAAAATAATAAAATACCAGCCGGCACTGATTAAAACGAAATATCGATCTCGATTAGATCAAGAGGATAACTTATGGCTTGCGATTCCCAACACAAATCCGAACATAGACGCAATCATGAGCTCTTTGCAGCACATACCCCACATTGAATTCTTATATTGTTTTTTAAAAGAATTTTTCATTAGAGAAATAGTTACTATCGTTATTATCTCTTCCACTCACAAGAACCATTCGTTCTTGGTTGCCATTATCTTACCCCATCGGTTCATTCGAACAAGATGGGTGGCATAGTTATCTATCATTCATTTATTTTTATATGAATATTGATTATAGTAGATACTTACCAGTACTTTCAGGGTGTGAACTTATGTGCTGTCCGCTGCTGGCAGCTTGCTTCTCTCTCTGGGTGTGTGGTTTTGTGTTTGTGCGAGGGCGCAAGTGTAAGGGTGTTGTATTTTAGCGTGCTCGTGCATGTGTTTAGTGTCCGGTCGCGCTAATTTTGAGAGATCGGAGAACCAGCCGTTGCGCAGGGCCGCCAGCCCTTTCCCGGCAACTTCTTTATTTTTCCGTGCAGTACTTCGACAGCCCGACCCCCGCCCCATCGAGGCAAGGCCCAGACCCGCGAAGCGCACCCTGTACGGGGTTGCTCATCGCCTACCAATGGAACACTCTTAGCGGCTACTTTGGTCGACGACGGTCACACTTTGTGCCATCTTAACGTTTTCCGCCATTGCGGGGGCACTGCACACACGTCGAGCGTGTGTGTGCTGTTCACGGCAGCCTAGCCAGGTTGCCGCCCAGGACCGACCCTAGTGGTGTGTGCATTGCGCGGCGCCGTGTTTTGCGCCGCGTAGCTTGGTTCCTCTCTCCCCTGCTGGAAAGGCGGAATGGCACCTGTCCGTCCATCGGGCAGACCCCCCTAGAGTTTGTTAGCGCATATGCTAGGCTACCACCCAGTAGAGGACCACATCAGCACCCCACCCGTTCCGTCATTTCGCCTCCCGGCCACGTTGCCCACATTCGCGCGCTCCAACATCAGTTTAGCACATGACGTATTATTGCAGCCGTGTCTAACAAGACATTTTTTTGCATTTTTAAATAAAGTTTCTGGTAGAGATCCAAAACATTTATGGACTTGTGTAATTTATGTGGGATTTCTCCCGTTGCGCCAATCACAATTGGGACTATTAGGACCTTGTCCATCTTCCACATACTCTTGATTTCGTCGCTGAGAGGTAAATATTTATTTACCTTATCACTATAGTTCTTTGCAGTGTTTTTTGCCAACGGAACAGCAATGTCAATGATGTACGTTATCTTGTCCTTCTTCAGTGTCAGTACTATATCTGGAATATTGTTGGGAATTGTTTTATTCGTGATTATTTGGCGATTCCAATATAATCGAGAATTTTCGTCCTCGCAAACTGAAGGTGCTTCATATTCATAATACGGGACATTTTCAGAATACGACAAGTGCTTCTGTCTGAGCAGCTGGTGTATTATTTTCGCAACCCTGTTGTGCCTCTCGAGGTATTGTTTGGGGGAAAGTACAGAGCATCCTGCCATCAAATGATCAATTGTTTGTTCCTTATCTGTGCATACACGACATTTAATGTCAGATAAATTTTCCTTAAGAATTTTTTTTCCTATAGGAACGCGTTGGAATTACCTGATCTTGGATGGCGACTATAAATCCCTCTGTTTCTGCAAACAGGTTACCTGTATACAGCCATGCCTGTGACGCTGAGGTGTCAAAATTTTCAGATCCGATTGTTAACAGATACTTGCTATGCAAAGATTTATTTTTCCATCTCTCTTTCTGTTGGGATATACTTAAGATTCTCGTGGATGGATTGAATTCATCGTTAGCCAGTTTGAGTGGCGTAAAATTGTCCATTTGAGCAATCGCATTATGCAATCTACTTTCTTTCGACTTTTGCAGAAAGTACGCTCGTAAATTATTTACCTGTGTATAATGCCTGCAATAAGCACTCGGTATTCCTCTACCTCCTTCTCTTCTTGGTAGGTGGAACCTTTCGATCGCACTACGTGGGTGATGAATTCTAAATTTTCTGGCTTCTACTCTGGTCTTGATGTCTATTGCTTCAAGTTCAGTATCAGTCCAGTTAATTATTCCAAATCCATAAGTAAGTACGGAAGTTGCAAAGCTGTTTATTGCCTTGGACATATTTCTTGCCGACAATCTGGTTTCCAACAACGATCGCAGCCTAGAGAAATACTGATCTTTCGCTGATTCTTTTGCAATATTGTGTTCTATTCCTCTAGCCTGCAAATAACCAAGATACTTATAATAGTCGTTGCTCTCCATTCCAATAACTAGTCCTAGTCCGCTTTCCACTTCGAACCCACGATTTCCAACCCATTGTCCCTTTTACATGCAACTTATTATTATCGTTATTATTATTATTATTATCTCTTCCACTCACAAGAACCATTCGTTCTTGGTTGCCATTATCTTACCCCATCGGTTCATTCGAACAAGATGGATGGCATAGTTATCGATCATTCATTTACTTTATATGAATATTGATTATAGTAGATACTTACCAGTACTTTCAAGGTGTGAACATATGTGTTGTCCGCTGCTAGCAGCTTGTGTCTCTTTCTGGGTATGAACTTGTGTGTTGGTTGCTGCTGGCAGCTTGCGTCTCCCTCTGGGTGTGTGGTTTTGTGTTTGTGCGAGCGCGCAAGTGTAGGGTGTTTAGTGACCGGTCGCGTTAATTTTGAGAGATCGGAGAACCAGCCGTTGCGCAGGGCCGCCAACCCTTTCCCGGCAACTTCTTTACTTTTCCGTGCAGTACTTCGACGGCCCGACCCCCGCCCCATCGAGGCAAGGCGCAGACCAGCGAAGACTATATATGCATAATAAAACTATTATTAAAGAAAATTATGTGTTTTATTTCAGTTTAACTAGGTAGACGATTGAAAAAATGTCTACTGTCTATCAAGGGGTCGCGACAAAATTTTATACAAAATGAGGGGTCGTCCATTAAAATAGTTTGCGCACCACTATTCTACTCGAACTGACAATGCAACATTGTACCGTAAGATTGAGGCATCTTTAGGCATCAGTATGACAAGCAGTGGCGGCTCTTGATGACGTACGATGTGCGCTGCTGCACGGATGAGACTGCTTCGTTTAAGCTTTCATATATACAGAGAAGCAAGTAACCGTACCGAAATCTTCCGAAATAGTTCGAAGTAGTCTCATCCGTGCAGCAGCGCACATCGTACGTCATCAAGAGCCGCCACTGATGACAAGTATACATAAGATTTTGCATGAACATTTAACGGTGAAAAAGATTTGTTCGTAACGCTAAGAAATAAGTAATTAAACTTCTAGTTTCAAAAATTATTTTATTGTAAATACACTACAATATTGTTTCGCCATCATCAAGTGGATGAAAAACTTTCAGTTTTTCATTCACCTGATGAAGCCATTGTATGGCGAAACAATATTGTAGTGTATTTACAATAAAAGAATTTTTGAAACTAGAAGTTTAATTACTTATTTCTTAGCGTTATAATGAAGTTTCAACAAGTTGTATCTCCTTCGTCAATTAACTACTTAAAGATTTGTTCGTGTTGGATACCGCATAATTTAGCAATCGCTCAAAAGAAGGTTCATGCCGATTGGTGCGATTTATTTGATAGACACCTGATTTATCCAGATTTTCTGTTTGGTCTTTATTGTTAATAATCGCAGTACCCAGATTGTATTTATTGACCATAACTGTTTTAATTTCAGCTTGTTCGAAAATTTTAATTATTTTATTAGTGATTGGCGGTATATAATTAATGAAGTGCCAGATATTGTTAAATTCTTCTTCTTCTACTTTAGGGTAAAAATATGTTCACCTCATTCTTATTATAATAGCTATTTATGTAACCAGTTATGAAATGGGTTATTTTGTGTAACGAAATGGAATGTTTGCAGGACGAGCGAGCGTAGCGAGCGAGATCCTGCAAAATGACATGAGTTACACAAAATAACATTTCATAACGTGTTTCATACAAGATTTTATCTAATTTTGACCAAAACATAGATTTATAATTTTTCAGTTGATCTAACATTAAACGTCATAAGTCGTATTAAATAATTAGTGACAGTTTTCATGCTATTGATAATAATTCATTTGACTTGACAGGTGTTTGTTAATTTAAGTATAAGTATTTACTTTTATTAGCTAAATATTTCGGTGCATTGTACGAGTAAAAATGTCGGATTCAGATTCAGGTGGACTACCAAGCGATATAGAAGAGGCTGCACAAAGTGCATTATCGACTGTGATTCCACAAAAGTCGAAAGCCCAGTACGATTTGGCTTATGAAAAATTTGGGAAGTGGCTTAAACACAAAAAAATTAAATGTGTTAATGAGAAGGTTTTATTAGCCTATTTCGAGGGAAGAAAGAATCAAAAAGCTTCAACACTCTGGACTCTTTATTCCATGTTACGAAGTGAATTGTCTTTGAAGAAGAATATTGATATTGCAAAATATGCCAGTTTACATGCATTTCTAAAGAGGCAGTCAGAGGGATACCATGCAAAAAAGTCTAATATTTTGTCAAAGGAAAACGTCTCCCGGTTTATGACAGAAGCTGAGGATAAAACATATTTAATGACAAAGGTCGCATTGATCGTTGGAATAGCTGGTGCTTGTCGAAAAAGTGAGCTAACTTTTCTACGTGTGAGGGATATTTTAGACGAGTTTTCTCATTTTGTAATAAAAATCCCTAATACAAAGACAAAAGTAACGCGCGAGTTTGTGATCACAGAAGGAAATATTGAAGGGCAAAATTTTCTTGATCTTATTAGAAAATATATTTCTTTGCGTCCACAAAACGTTAATCACGATAGGTTTTTCGTCAAATATAATAATGGTAAATGCGGGGCACAGCCAGTTGGCATTAATACAATCGGTAATCTACCGAAAAGAATTGCTCAGTTTTTGAAACTACCAAATCCCTTCTTATTTACTGGACACTGCTTCAGAAGGTCATCGGCTACCTTTTTGGCAGATTCTGGTGCGGATATTTTTAAGGTTAAACGACATGGAGGCTGGAAGTCCAATACTGTAGCTGAGGGCTATGTAGAGAATTCTATAGAAAATAAGAAAAGGATTGCCAATGATATTCTTGATGAATCAAGCTCAAATGCACATTCCGTTTTGCATCATAACATCAGAGTACCTGCCATGAATTCTACGTGTGCAGGAATTAACCTCACCAATTGTTCACATTGTGTCATAAATGTTTATAATGCATAAAATAAAAATTTAACCAGTTTGTGTCATTTAACGTTCCCCTTTATTAACTTGAGATGAAATGATTTTTTCAAAATATTTTGTAACTAGTGATGAAATGAACTTTTCAACACTAGTTACGAAATATTTTACTTTTCGTAACTAGTTACGAAAAGTAAACCGTTTCCTAACGTCATACAGTTTTGAAAAGTGTCACTTTATGTGTCAAAATTAGATAAAATATTGTATTGTAAATAAGACGCCTGATTATTATTATTATTATTATATTATATATTATATTATGCACTAACCTATTATTTAAAACATACAGCACAGAAAATTAAATTCATTATAGACATTTAAACAATAAAACAGTTTGCAAACATCCTTTTATCGTTTCTGTCGACTTGCATTTCGATTTTATTTGTTCTTTAATTCTGATGCATGAGTTTGTAAATAGAATTCTCTACTAAGTAGATATATTAATATAGTTATTTTAAATGAGTATTTCCTTTTGCATTCACGGAACCATTAATAACTAGATGTTTTATCTTTATTTGTATAAAAACGTGTTTGTGAATTTATATGTACTCGTATGTACTGTAGACTTTCCCTCGGCTCAGATAATATTGATAATTATTCTAGTGAGATCCTTGTAAGTATGCGGAGCATTTAGTAGTTAAAAGTAACGCAAGATTAAAGTTTTAGGGACAGTTAATGCGTAAGTAATAATGTTTATTATTTATTTCATTATAAAAAACGAACGCTTGTTATTTATACTTTAATGAAACATTTGCGAAGCCAATTGTTTCCTCACATTAACTTTCACCGGTGATTTCGTAAACAAAAACAACAGAATTATTATTATTCTTTTTGTGTTTCAATCTAAACTTTTCATTTATTTTAGATTTATAAATTGTTCACGCCAACGAAATACAATCATTATTAGAGAAGATTTATTAGAAAAAAATGGATTGTTCCGACAACAGTAACACACAAGAAGAAAGTGTGCAGGAGAAACGCATGAAATGGAAACTGAACGAGGACAAGGCTATGGCAGAACAACTGCAATTGAACGAATTCAGAGACCATTACATACACAATAAACAGAAAAACGCTCAATTACGTGAAGATATTTCGAGTGCGAAAACTTTAGCGAAAGAAATAGAGAAAATGACTATGTTACAAATTAAAATGGACAGGGAGATCGCGAAAAAGTTACGCGATCAAGAGCGAGCTGGGAAAAGGAAGGAATTGGATAAGGATTTTATGTTAGCCGTTAAGCTGCAAGCTAAGGAATTAAAAAAATTGAAAGAGAATTCTTAATATCGTGCGTGATCGAAGTGTTTTAATCTTAAAATTCTTTTTTGGTTGCATTTAAGTGCAGGTAAATTACTAAAAGGGTGCACAATGTTATGGATTTGTTCGAAGCTATTTACAATAAAGTGTCTTCTATGGACAGATTAGAAATAGTGAAAGTCCAAAGATAATAAATAATATGAGTAAAATAGTATAATAATGTAAGTAGATCACAATAGTTTTTTAATTTAATTAAAAAAAAATCTTATTGTAGAGGTATAACCATCTGCTAGTTCTTTGTTTGAGTTTTTTCGGGCGTGTCGATCTCTTATAGTTGTTAATATATTGAGAATACTATGCGATTTATAAAAATGTCCAGGATGTTGCTAGGTGACAAGGCAGAGCCGAGTTACTTGCGCAGCGTCCGGGATGGTTTAAATCGCAAATATTCTAGTTATATTCAAGGCTTTATCGCATCATCTAAGACAAAAATAAATCAATAATTTAATTATGATTATTATTGATTTTTGAGGTAGCGAAAAGTGTAAGAACAGATTTTTTGATTTACTAACGTTTCAATAAGCAATGTATTAAATACTGAAGAATCAATGAAATGTTCACTATAAGCAAGTGCTAATGAAATTGAGGATCTGGCAATCGCACACACGAAATAGATATCCATGTTTAAAAATATTTTTTTCTATTTTGCGTTCGTAATGAACTCATTATGAAACCCAAAACAGTATCGAAATGAACTTCTTTTCGATTCGCTTTTTTCATTTTTCAATGTTGGTGTAGTTTGAACACGATTTTAAGAATCTAAGTACAATTAACAGATATGATATATGTACGTAGACTACACAAACAACGTATAGTGTATACAATTGACAACAAGATATATTAGTTTCTATGTCACTCATGTTTATATTTTTAAATAAAATATCAAGCAATGCTAACGAAAATTAATAAACAATATGTAATATAATATATTTAGCGGATAGCAAGATTTAAATTTGAAAATGCCAAATATCAATGTGACCAAATTACACACTTTATATAAAAACAAAACTTTGAACTTTCAAATTAAATAATTTCAATTTATTAATGTAAAAAATGCAAAATAGAAAAAATAGTATAAAAAACTCGTTTCATAAGGCCTTTTGTCGCACTCGTTCTTTAGAAAACTCGCAGCTATCGCGACTCGTTTTCTAAACTGAACTCGTGCGGCAAAATGGTTCCTTATGAAACTTGTGTTTTAATATACTATTATATTATGATTTTGTATCTAACGTATTATGAGTAACCAAGATAATGTTGAAATCTTGTTATATTATGATCAATAGATGTTTAACATTAAATAAACTCAATAGATGATGATACGACAAATATATTTTTTCTATTTCGCTATTTTTGCTATAACGGGTGTTCAGAAACATTCGAAGTCAAGTGGGCTCTTAACAAAAAATCGTATATCTTTACTTAAGTATCTGATTTGTAATAATTATTAAATGTCAACTGTTGTCTGTCAAAAATCAATCTATCTCAGACATGACTTCATATTTTCAAGGACTACTTTGACTTCGAATGTTTCTGAACACCCGTTATAATACTGTAATTTTTGACCAAAAATGTAATAGAAAGCCATTTCATTTTCAAATGTTAAATATAAGCGTTTTTAAAAATGAAAGTTGAAAGTCAATGCAGCCAACATTAAAAAAATAAATTCCTAAAATTTTCGAATTAAATATTTCTATTTCTAAAAGATTTTTGAACAATTGAAAACCGAAATAGAAAATAGTATATTAAAAAAACAAGTTTCATAAGATACGTTTTAAAGCACGAATTTAAGTTTAAAAACCCGTGTCTTTTAGTGAATGAGAGCTTTAATGTCTTATCAAACTTATTTTTTATGCTATCTTTAGCAATTAGCTTTGTTTTTTTTTTTTAGAGAAAAAATTTTATATTTAGGGAAATTTCATGGTAGTTGGCAGCGTTCGCGTATGTTAAATTTAGTTGCCAATGGTTGACTTAAATTAACTAAAACCATCCTCTTCATAATAAAATATTTGTTATTGTATTGTAAATATAATTACTGTATCTATAATAAAATGTTTATTAAATGTCAGTTTAATCATAACCTTAAATTATCACTATGACTACTGACTTATAGACGTAGTGTGACCAACTTAAAATTGAATCCGCTAAATGTTCCAGGCTTTAAAGACTTATAAAAGCACTTAATTTGAATGCTTTAATATGTCTCTTGGCAACGCTAATTGCAAAAAATAGTAAAATAAGACATTTCAGACATTTTGCGCACAAGTTCGAGTTTAAAGAACGAGCCGCTTTCGGCGAGTTTTTTAAAAACGAGTGCGCAAAATGTCTTATGAAATGTGTTATTTTACTATTTTTTGCAAATCCTGTCTTATGTAACTCAAAACAGTATCGAAATGCTTCATTTTGTTATGCTTTTTTTTTCATTTTTCAATGTCGGCATTGTTCGAACACAGAAATAAATGTCTTATATTCTTACGTAGTACAAGATATATTAGTTTCTATGTCACTTATGTCCAATTTATTAATGTAAAAATGCAAAATAGAAAAAATGGTATAAAAAACTTGTTTCATAAAGCCTTTTGTCGCACTTGTTCTTTAGAAAACTCGCCTATAGTCGCCGTCGTTTTCTAAACATAAACTCGTGCGACAAAATGATGCGTTATGAAACTAGCGTTTTAATATACTATTTTTTAATTATATACCGTTTCGTGACAAATTTTCAAGGGCTTAAAATTATATATGTTTCTTTTTTTTACGCTTGTTATGTCGTTCATGATTTGAAACACTTAAATACACAAACTATAGTAAAAGGACTTCAAAACGTTGTGCTGTATTATAACAGTTTTTCATTTTATTTCGAAGCTCGAAACGCGCGAAGAAACACAAACAAAGAATAGCAATTGTCAATCAAACAGTCAAAAAAGAAGTACAAAATATGAAGATATTAATTTTGGCCGATCAAAAATATTTTCTTTCTGGCTAATAGCATGTTTTCATAGCAAATAGTTCTCTGAAAGTAGTTTTAATCTAAGATTAACAAATGGATACGGTAAATTCTAGAAAATACTTTTAAAAAGTAAATAAAACTTTTTTTTATCTCGCTTCCTTGCTAATAGCAAATGAATCATTCATTTATCTGTCGAATTAATTACCACAGATTTCACTGTTGTCGAAATTTTTGCGTCACTTTGCGGTTCAATTTGATTATTTCTTAATTTTGATACTGTTCTTTTATTTCACTTTTCTTAATCATTTTTAATTAACGTTGGAAAAACTCGATGTGTTTGTTTGCTTTAGTTTGTTTGATTCCATTAATTTCGAAGCAAAAATGTGGTAATGAAAATATTCTGTGTGATATTTTTGGTTTCGCTATAGTAGGCAAAATATTCTTTGAAACCTAGTCATGATTAAAAATGGAATAAATTAAGAACTAAATAAAATGTAGTATTTTAGAAATATTCTGAAAAACAAAAATGTCTTTGAGTGTACGTTCAGTTGTGAATAAAGAAATTTCTTGTTGTAAGTAATCACGGTGCCGTAAAAAAAGTTTTTGAAATTTATGTGAAAAACATTTAGAAAAGTAAAAAAAAAACATTTTAGATATACAGAGTTACCGCTGAATAGCGCCCAAGCTAGGTGAATCTGAAGAATATGTATAAATGTCTAACTGAAAATCAAAAAAGAAATTTATTTGTAATTTATCAAAAATTTCCAAATTTTAAGGGCCAAAGTCGGTCCATATCTTTGTTTAGTCTCTATTTACCGAAATACAGCTGTAATTCAAGTTCATTGACCTGCAAAAAAATCGATAAAATTCCGGACAATACTTTTAACAATAAGGTCCTATTCGTAGATAGTGTATGTTGTTGTTTTCTACCAAAACATACACGGCGGCATATATGGCGATGTTTTATCAATAATAGCCTTGACGTCGAATATGTCGACAAACCTATGCCGCATTAATTAAAATGTGATTAAAACTAAATAGTTTGAATATTAGACTTCTTTCAAAAGTAAAATTATTATGTTTAAAAACAAAAAACGTTTTGTAGCGAGTCCAATGGGATAGATTGCTTGTTTTTAATTATTTGTATGGAACTATTCACATATAATTTTCTTATGTTTAAATTTGTGGTGGTACTGACAAATACCAATAAAGCAATATAATTTATCGGTAAAGAGAATTACTGATGAATTGGCAGGACTCGAATAAAGAAAAATCATTTTCTTGCTACAACGTGAACGTTTGACCGCGATTTTTTGTATGAAGGCATTACTCGCATATATATTTCACCCCTTTTTTCTTGGTCACTATACACAACTAATATTGAGATATAACATTTTCAGAACAAAAATATGTACCCCTTTCTCCGAACAATTAGATCTACTTACTAATACTTTCTTCTTCTTAACTAAGGTAGTATGTAATTTTAATCGATTCTGAGATGTCTATTGAGGATCATTATCTTTGGACAGCGTATATATTTATATCAATACTATGTATCGACGTTTTTGAAATTTGCACAAAACACGCGAGGTCAACTCTCTATTTGGTTTGTTAGTTTGTAATTATTTATTTTGAACAATAAAACTTATTTATTACAACAAAACAAATTTTATTTTTCCATGTTAATTCAATTAATAAGATTAATTTCTGAGAATATAAGATTAGTTTAATGATACACATCATACAAATCTGTTTATTATAGAAAATTATTTATCAATCATTTGTTGTTATCAATAATTACATATATATATATATATATATATATATCAAAAATTTATTTAAATTCGGGTAAGCGGTCAATTAAAAAACTCCTTTATTAAATTACCCTATATTTCGCAACACTTTGTCGCTTCTTCTGGGGTAAAAAATGTAGAGTTAAAAAATAATAAAATTGACGTACAAAATTGACGTATAAAATAATAAAATTGACGTACAAAATATAATATATATAATATATATTTTTATATTTTGTACGTCAATTTTATTATTTTTTAACTCTACATTTTTTACCCCAGAAGAAGCGACAAAGTGTTGCGAAATATAGGGTAATTTAATAATAAAGGAGTTTTTTAATTGACCACTTACCCGAATTTAAATAAATTTTTGATAATATATCACGGTCGATCATTTCTTTTCAATTATATATATATATATATATATATATATATATATATATATATATATATATATATATGGTAAACCTAATCAGTAGGCGATTAAAGGTCTGTATATTACTTCAAAATATATGTATTTAAAAAAAACTCTACATGTTTCGGCTGTATACGCCTTTTTCAAGAGAATACAAAATATGAATGACAGGATATAAATGTCAAGTCTTGACATTTATATCCTGTCATTCATATTTTGTATTCTCTTGAAAAAGGCGTATACAGCCGAAACATGTAGAGTTTTTTTTAAATACATATATTTTGAAGTAATATACAGACCTTTAATCGCCTACTGATTAGGTTTACCATATCATACCAAGGTCACGAAGTTATTATATATATATATATATATATTATAAATCTCACAGAACATTGAGTACGCTTATTTTTGGCAATATTGTCATTAAAGGTAATGTATACACAACAAAACATGCAAAGGATATTTTAAAATATATGGATGCCAAGTTGTAATTTATCTTACATTTAAAATTATTTAACAGCTTTGATATTTACTACTTTTAACAAAATCTGCAAAGGATAATACTTAGATTAATACATATTTATCTTATACATATTTTACATTCATTTGAAACTTAAAAGGCATTTAAATCCTTAAAATTTATAAAATTTTAAATAGTACTGAGTTATTCTGAATAAATGTTAAATTATTACATTTATACTACTAAAATATATGCCAGTTGTTATTTTTAATAAGAAAAAAGTAGAAATACAATTTAAAGAAATAAATTTTGACTACCGCTGTCTGTAGTGACCCATCCAATATGTGGCGTCCATATATTCCGTGTCGCTTGCAGATATCCAGACGTATTTGTTTACAATAATTGGTTTTATACATATAGTTCATAAAGTATGTTTTCAGTTCAAGGCCAAATTCGAAACATATGATTCAAATCAGTACTTCGGAGTCAAATAAAGTCAATATTCAATCGCGGAAATAACCGTTTGTCATTATAAAATATAAACGTCATGTTTTGCAGTATTGTCAAAATTTTAGTATATTACTTGCAAAATAACCAAAGAAAGCATATAACAAGTGTTCATTTGAAAAGTCAATCTAGCAGCATGTGATTTACTGAGAACATTTTGAAGTATGTCGTAAATTAAAATTTACTACTTAACCTACGAAGTCGTATATTTTGACAGTTTCATACATACAAATAAATAACAAATAATAGGTATTTATTGAAAACTATAACAAATGTTGAAAATGTTGTCCTTCAAGATCAATGCACTTTAAAATCCTCCGTTCAAAATTTCTTTATTTAAACCAGAATCGACGCACGATTATTTTATGCACTAACTGATATTTGTGATTGACATTATCAAATGTCATTTGGATTTACGTTTACGGAACAACAAACACATATTAATATATTTGCGTCTTATTCAATCAAAATTTCAAAGTAACCTAGATTGACTTTTCAAATGAACACTTGTTATACAACCTACATGTCAAAATAATAATAATGAGTAAAGTAGGAACATGAATAGTTCAAAAGTATTGTTTCTTTTCTAGTTTTGTATAAATATATTCTATCCAAGAAAACCTATTTTGAATACTTTCCGCATATTATTACTTTAATATTGAAAATACGCTGTAAGATTTAATACAAGCTGTTGAGCTTGAGAACCAATAGGTTTACCAGGCATCTAAGAAATATTCTGTAAAATAAATAGGTTAGAAATGTCAAAGTGATAATCAAACAATTTCGTACTTATTGCCACTAATTGATATTACTATTTATTATCAGTATTGTTCTCAAAAGAACAGATTTTATAATTTTTGATGACAAACTAAATATTCAAATTAGAAGAATGCTTAACCTAGAAGTCAGAATACCGGAAACAAAGTCAATAAACAACAGTATTGAAATAATTTGACAGCAAGCTGAATATTATAAGACATATCCTGAACAACTTATCCTTTTTATTTAATATAATATTTCAAAGACGTACGTCTTAACTTAAAATAACAAACGTGCGTAGTATTACGGCACGTATTCATGTGTGTTAGAAAGAGATAAAGTACAATTTGCCGTTCCCATTTGGGCAGTACGAACTGAAAAGATATACTTTATAATGTGTAAAGCCTGTTCTACATGGTACTAGATACATACTTTTTCTGTACTAGATTCTTGTAACTAGAAAAAAAAGTATCGTTTGGATAATAAATTTATATCCAAGTTTCAAAACTAAACTAGATACTATACTACTTTAGAAACTAGATCTTGTCCTATTTTTCATACTAAATAAAACTAGAACATGCGCAATAGTGTGTTAGTCAGGTTGACCAACACCATAAAATCTACATTTTATTCATTATAACTACGTGTTACATATTGCTATAGATTTTTTCCCCGCAAATATTTTGAAAAGTGTTATTATTCATGAATGTATTTTTATTTTGAACTGAGATTTATTTTTGACTAATGTAGTTGAAGCACGCCGTTTTACCAGGTTGTTTCCGCAGACACTAATGTAATCTGAGGTTAGAAGGTCGTGTTTTGAGAAGATAAATTTTTATCTTTGTTAAGTAGCTTCGTGATTTTGATTAAGTGTTGACGGTGTTTGATTTAATTATCGATATATTTATACGAGTTTGTTGATCTCGTAGTAAATTTTTTGTGGGCTTTCTAACTCAGGTGTCTCGAGAAAATATATATATATTTTTTTTTTTCATTTACGTAAGTAAATTAACTTATTCTTATTATATACTATTTCTCAAATAAGTTTTGAGTGGCGCTCAAATATTTTACTAATTAAATTGTGTTTTCCACTTTTCCGATTGGAACCCTGAGGGAAAAGCAGTCTCATCTTGCAAATTAAAATGACTGAATATCCAAGCTGGACAGATTGGTTGTGAATAGTGGCATTAGCAAGTTCAAAACCACTATTCATAGCAATATGTTGGATTTTAGTGTGTAATCTTGATATTTTTTGTGGGCAATATTTATTTTATAATATGTCAAAATTCTTAAATGATATGGAATCTTCTAACTTTAATTCCTTTTCTACAAAATTGCAAGCGCCCAATATTTTTCAAGTATCTATTTATCAGCCACTGTCTACTCGACAACCTCTTTCTTTTGTCACATTTATACATTTTACACAATATATATAATGTATATTAATTTTCTTAACTTTTTTACTTGGGTCATCCTCGTTTAAATTGTTTGTAAATTTAAAATATCACATCTGACATAACCTTGTCTATTGTTGACAAATAAATGTCTTAATTACATAGAATTGGTAGTACTGTTTTAACCTAATGTGGTTGATAAGTATGAAAAATGTGTAAACAATTTATTCATAAGTTTGAAACTTCAAGGTTAGAGTTTAGTTACTAGAATCTAGTAAAAAAAAGTATGTATCTAGTACCATGTAGAACGGGCTTTAGTAAGTTATTAATATGCGATATCCACGATTTAGTTTAGGTTCATCGAACTCTCGATACAACAGCTGAGTATTTCGTGGGGTCCAAAAACGATTTTATTAAATAATTGAAATTTAAAAATAAAATTACATAGCGTAATTTGAAGATACTTTTTTTTTATTAAATATTAATAAACACGTTTAATCTAAAATTAAATTCTCTAATACATATTCAGAAAAACACTGTATATGTATGTGCGTGTGTATGAGTACGTATATATTATGTATTATGAACGAGTATGGAAAAGAAGTAAGGCTAATATTTAAATTTAATAATCTATGTATGTATATACATATATAATATTTTTTACACATTAAATTGTTATCTTATTTTTTATATATCATTTACTGAACTATGTATGACGTATAGTCTTCAAATTAATTGTATTTATAACAATTATAACACATTATTAAATAACTTATCTCAAAGTGGATGATGTTGCATATCTGATGAAATAAAGATATTAAGGACATGTATTGTAAGAGGTTTGTTTTGTTTATTATAATAAGTTCATACTCGAGAGATTGCTTATCTTAAATATAAAAATATATCTTCTTAATCACGATATGACAAAATGTATATATCTATAAATATAATCGCTGGTCAAAATACTAATTCGATTTCTATAACTACTATATTTTTCTGTTTATAGGAGGATAATATGAAGAATGTTCTCTCAATGTTGATCCTAATATAGTAAAATAAAATATTTTATTCTGAAAATTTGATATATTTTCTATTACAATTGATACACGACGTTGCATTAGAAAAAAATTCCATAGATCTGGAAGTGTCGTTTATCTTGTTTTATCATATTTATTATTCCTGTCCATTCCATTAAGGAACATAGGGCACCTAGAGCGTTTTACTAGTGACAGAAATAAATTCATTTGCTTTCGTGTCCTAGTTCGGTTCACTTATATAACACTGAATTTTCAGTTTTTACTGTTTCGTTACAAATACTTTTAACAATCTTGTGGCTTACCTCTATGCAATTGCTGGTATTTCCAGTGTCCTGTTCTCTGATTGAAAACGTTTTGTAGTATATGACCTAACTATTGTAATTTATAACGAGCCATCGAAAAAATTCATAATTGGAGTAGACTGTGAAATTGGGTTGGTACTTTAACCACTTCCACATAATGACATTTATTATTTGACATTGAAACTATAGTTAACATTTGGAATTTACTGCAAGTGAGAATTAATGAATATTAAATCACATTCTTACATGTAAATGTCGACTTATTTAATGCGTATAAATCTACAATCCGTCAAACTAAGTTTGTACTAGTATGCAGAACACACTCTTTCGCGACAACGAACTTCCTGGTAGTTAGGTTAATTAAGAATTAAGAAATACTGAAAAAACAAGCCTATCAACGCGAGGAAACGTACAGACGACCGTTTCGTTCTAATTGGAACTTCTCAATGTACGGCATTCCCTTTCGATGACGACCTTGCTTTTTCATTTCTATACTTTCTGTATATATAGTTAACATTTGGAATTTACTGCAAGTGAGAATTAATGAATATTAAATCACATTCTTACATGTAAATGTCGACTTATTTAATGCGTATAAATCTACAATCCGTCAAACTAAGTTTGTACTAGTATGCAGAACACACTCTTTCGCGACAACGAACTTCCTGGTAGTTAGGTTAATTAAGAATTAAGAAATACTGAAAAAACAAGCCTATCAACGCGAGGAAACGTACAGACGACCGTTTCGTTCTAATTGGAACTTCTCAATGTACGGCATTCCCTTTCGATGACGACCTTGCTTTTTCATTTCTATACTTTCTGTATATATAGTTAACATTTGGAATTTACTGCAAGTGAGAATTAATGAATATTAAATCACATTCTTACATGTAAATGTCGACTTATTTAATGCGTATAAATCTACAATCCGTCAAACTAAGTTTGTACTAGTATGCAGAACACACTCTTTCGCGACAACGAACTTCCTGGTAGTTAGGTTAATTAAGAATTAAGAAATACTGAAAAAACAAGCCTATCAACGCGAGGAAACGTACAGACGACCGTTTCGTTCTAATTGGAACTTCTCAATGTACGGCATTCCCTTTCGATGACGACCTTGCTTTTTCATTTCTATACTTTCTGTATATATAGTTAACATTTGGAATTTACTGCAAGTGAGAATTAATGAATATTAAATCACATTCTTACATGTAAATGTCGACTTATTTAATGCGTATAAATCTACAATCCGTCAAACTAAGTTTGTACTAGTATGCAGAACACACTCTTTCGCGACAACGAACTTCCTGGTAGTTAGGTTAATTAAGAATTAAGAAATACTGAAAAAACAAGCCTATCAACGCGAGTACAAACTTAGTTTGACGGATTGTAGATTTATACGCATTAAATAAGTCGACATTTACATGTAAGAATGTGATTTAATATTCATTAATTCTCACTTGCAGTAAATTCCAAATGTTAACTATATATACAGAAAGTATAGAAATGAAAAAGCAAGGTCGTCATCGAAAGGGAATGCCGTACATTGAGAAGTTCCAATTAGAACGAAACGGTCGTCTGTACGTTTCCTCGCGTTGATAGGCTTGTTTTTTCAGTATTTCTTATTCTTAATTAACCTAACTACCAGGAAGTTCGTTGTCGCGAAAGAGTGTGTTCTGCATACTAGTACAAACTTAGTTTGACGGATTGTAGATTTATACGCATTAAATAAGTCGACATTTACATGTAAGAATGTGATTTAATATTCATTAATTCTCACTTGCAGTAAATTCCAAATGTTAACTATATATACAGAAAGTATAGAAATGAAAAAGCAAGGTCGTCATCGAAAGGGAATGCCGTACATTGAGAAGTTCCAATTAGAACGAAACGGTCGTCTGTACGTTTCCTCGCGTTGATAGGCTTGTTTTTTCAGTATTTCTTAATTCTTAATTAACCTAACTACCAGGAAGTTCGTTGTCGCGAAAGAGTGTGTTCTGCATACTAGTACAAACTTAGTTTGACGGATTGTAGATTTATACGCATTAAATAAGTCGACATTTACATGTAAGAATGTGATTTAATATTCATTAATTCTCACTTGCAGTAAATTCCAAATGTTAACTATATATACAGAAAGTATAGAAATGAAAAAGCAAGGTCGTCATCGAAAGGGAATGCCGCACATTGAGAAGTTCCAATTAGAACGAAACGGTCGTCTGTACGTTTCCTCGCGTTGATAGGCTTGTTTTTTCAGTATTTCTTAATTCTTAATTAACCTAACTACCAGGAAGTTCGTTGTCGCGAAAGAGTGTGTTCTGCATACTAGTACAAACTTAGTTTGACGGATTGTAGATTTATACGCATTAAATAAGTCGACATTTACATGTAAGAATGTGATTTAATATTCATTAATTCTCACTTGCAGTAAATTCCAAATGTTAACTATATATACAGAAAGTATAGAAATGAAAAAGCAAGGTCGTCATCGAAAGGGAATGCCGTACATTGAGAAGTTCCAATTAGAACGAAACGGTCGTCTGTACGTTTCCTCGCGTTGATAGGCTTGTTTTTTCAGTATTTCTTAATTCTTAATTGAAACTATAAGTTTGTCAAATTTTTCAAAACTCTTATTAAGAAAATTGTTTGTGTTTAGATGTAAATGGACAACATTTTCAACAACTTCTGTAGCTATATGTAAATTTTGATTATGATTTCGATATTAAATAAATTATTTGTTTTCTTTTTTGTTGTAGTATCATTTCAATGCCATAACCTTTTTTTTACAATGAAACCAAATGAAACTGTCAAGCATCAAGTAATGTGTCATTATGTGGAAGTGGTTAAAGTACCAACCCAATTTCACAGTCTACTCCAATTATGAATTTTTTCGATGGCTCGTTATATTTAGTTTCTACAATGTTTGGAGTTTGCTTAATTTTCAAAGTTGTTTATTCGAAATTGTGTTTGACTAGTACCTAAGATTGCACGAGATGTTACTTTTTCAAACTCCATATTCTAATTTAATAATTAAATGAAAGTTGTTGACAATATTGTTTCGCCAAACTTTGGCTTCATCAGGTAATGATAACTAAATAATGTTTACAAAATTATGTACAACCTCATATGCGTATTTCTAGAAAAGCGTAAGGTTATGACAAGTGAGGGTGTTACTAACAATTTAGAAAGCCAGTAGAGGGGAGTGGTTTAATTCAATTTGTTCATTTAGTGCCAGACCTATTTTGACTATATCTGTGAGTTTCTAAGGCTTCAAATAAATTAAGTTTTTTGCCTTTATCCTGTACATGTAGGCAGGAAAAAGCCGTGGATTTTAGTATTATTTGAGAAAGTATTTTTTAAAATAAGATTTGCTCATTGTCGATAATAAAAATAGAAAATGCATATATACAGTGTGTTTAAAAAAGAAGCGGCAATATTAAAGGGGGTGATTGCCCAGGTCATTTTATACAAAAAGTTCCTATAAACATAGGTCCGCATACGCTTCGTTACCGATCAACAGCGTGTTGAAGTTTAATTTTAAGAAACAGTAAAAACTTGATTTATCCAAAGCGGCTTGAGATATCATAATGAAATTTTAGGCGTGTTAATAGCTGTGGGAGACACATACTTTTCAATACAACACAATGTTTCAGTCGTACCTGTGGCGCGCGTATTGGCACGTCACAGGCTATTTTTCAAGAAAAAATAGGACGCCTCTGATTTCTCTAAAAATACAAATATGCTTTTATTTATTGTTCAATTATGAAGAAAAAAGCTCTCTTAACTTTTTATCGTACGACTTACCGTTTTTTAGTAAAAAAAAACATTTTAGTGCATGTCCATTTATAACAGAAAAAAAAATAAAAAAACAAGGTTTTATTCAAGGGAAAAAACAAATATTTTATCAAACCACAGTGCTGTTTTAGTCACTGACATATTGAATGACATATTGAAAGAGTCTCGTGATTAATAATTTTGTATGTGTCGAATTTGTTGAAGTCCCTTATCATGAATCGCTATACGAATGCCGAGATGACCGACATGCACTACATTTATGGGCGTGCTGATGGCAATGCATTAGAAGCTAGGCGGTTGTATACTGAAAGATTTCCTGGCCGTATTGTTCCTGATAGAAAAACTTTCGAAAGTATTCATCGGCGTCTTTATGAAACAGGCACATTAAGACGAAGGAGACAGGAAGGCCAAGGACAGGAAGAACGGTAGAGCTGGAAGAGGATGTGCTAGACATGATTGAAGAATATCGAGGTACTTCTACTCGAAAAATTACTGACGCTTTGGATGTAAGTAATGGGACTATTTGGCACATTCTGAAGGAAAATTTGTTGTATCCATTCCATATACAACGCGTTCAAGCACTTCTTCCTGCTGATTTTCCTCCTCGCATTGCATTCTGTCAATGGCTTTTGCACAAAATGGTTCAAATCCCCCAACTCCTGATGTTGATTCTGTTCACCGATGAAGCGAATTTTTCAAGAAATGCAATACGGAATTTCTATAATAACCATGTATGGTGTGACGAAAATCCACATGAAATTGTTGAATATCGTTTTCAACATCAGTTTTCTTTGAACGTTTGGCTTGGGATTGTGGGTGACTGCATAATTGGACCGCTATTTTTACCAAGGAGACTTACCGGAGAGGTGTATCGCAACTTTTGGAAAACACGCTCCCTGGATTTCTGGAAGACGTACCATTAGCAATTAGAGATGCAATGTGGTATATGCACGATGGCGCACCAGCCCACTTTAGTAAAGTAGCTCGGGATTTCTTAACACAAGCATACGGAAATCGCTGGTTAGGCCGAGGTGGACCTCACTCATGGCCTGCACGATCCCCGGACTTAAATCCCCTGGATTTTTTCATGTGGGGCCATTTGAAGTCCTTGGTGTACGCTACTCCATTGGAAAACGTAGAAGACTTAAGAAACCGAATCATTGCTGGGTGCAACTCAATTAAAACCGATCCTGGTGTTTTTCAGAGAGTTCGCCAGTCAATGAGGAGAAGATTGGATTCTTGCATTCGAGCTAAAGGTGGTCACTTTACACAGTTTTTGTAATTTTTGGTTGATAAAATTGTTGGTTTGGTAAAATATTTGTTTTTGCCCTTGAATAAAACCTTGTTCTTTAATATTTTTTTCTGTAATAAATGGACATGCACTAAAACGTTTTTTTTTAATAAAAAACGGTACGTCGTACGATAAAAAGTTAAGAGAGCTTTTTTCTTCATAATTGAACAATAAATAAAAGCATATTTGTATTTTTAGAAAAATCAGAGGCGTCCTATTTTTTCTTGAAAAATAGCCTGTGACGTGCCAATACGCGCGCCACAGGTACGACTGAAACATTGTGTTGTATTGCAAAGTATGTGTCTCCCACAGCTATTAACACGCCTAAAATTTCATTATGATATCTCAAGCCGCTTTGGAAAAATCAAGTTTTTACTGTTTCTTAAAATTAAACTTCAACACGCTGTAGATCGGTAACGAAGCGTATGCGGACCTATGTTTATAGGAACTTTTTGTATAAAATGACCTGGGCAATCACCCCCTTTAATATTGTCGCATCTTTTTTAAACACACTGTATAGCTAATGATCAAACATTTTCGTAATTTAACAATTTAAATGGAAAGTTATTGTAGACATTCTAACATTGCATATATGATAATTCTTTGATAGCTCCTAGAAAAGAGCTTCTGAAAGACCCTCGAATAAGCTATTCACTATATAGGAACCGTTCGGAAGGAAGACCGGACATTAAACGAGTAATCGCCGTCGTGTGATATTATATAAATATAAATAAATACTTACTCATATTTTGACTATATCTGTTAGTTTCTAAGGCTTCAAATAAATTAAGTTTTTGCCTTTATCCTGTACATGTAGGCAGGAAAAAGCCGTGGATTTTAGTATTATTTGAGAAAGTATTTTTCAAAATAAGATTTGCTCATTGTCGATAATAAAAATAGAAAATGCATATATTTATAGCTAATGATCAAACATTTTCGTAATTTAACAATTTAAATGGAAAGTTATTGTAGATATTCTAACATTGCATATATGAAAATTCTTTGATTCACTTACAATTACAAAACTTACAATTATTTTTAGTCGTTACTTTCACGAGAATGTTTAAATTATGGGATCTCACGTTTGTAAATAATCAAAATAAGTAAGCACATGATATGATTCAATCTTTATTTTAAAGTATGTGCAAAACTATAATAACAACACAATACTGGTTAATGACTAAGAATTGTTCTGGCAATTGCAAAAAATTATCTCCACTTACAACTTAAAGTCTACACGCATTTTTCAAGAATTTAGAACACTTTTTTAATTTAAATTTGGATACGTTATTATAATATTATTATTATATTAGATTAACAAGGCAAAGATAATAAATATGTGTGGTTAAAATAATGTGTGTATATACGAGGTGCTACCCAGAAATTCCGGGAATGTGAAAAAAAAACACAATAAATTGTTCTTACAACTTATTCACTACCACCCCTTTCAAAGCCCTTCGACATGAATACACCGATTCCAGCGACTTGTCTATGACTGGGAGCAGCCTTGGAAATCTTCGGGCGTTAACCAGACTACACTAAAAAGAACAGGGCTCGAACGCGCTACTAATACCGCGAAATTTTTATAATGCGATTAGATTTGAAGGCAGATTCTTCTAACGCGTTTCGCTTATCGCTAATGCTCCAAATTCACTGGGCATGCTGCAATTGAGCGAAACAACAAATCGACTTGAAACTAATGCATGTTAAAGCAGACAGCAAATTGAATTTTAGATTTTCTTTTAAATAATTCCCACCAAAAATATCGAGATTAACAATATGGCCAACGCTAATAATCTTACATGAATTGTGCAAGAAATGATATGTTCTTTCGTATTATACAATCATCAATAAAATAGAACATTTCTTCATTTTTACTTATACGAAGTAATTTTCCTTTTATTCGTCGACAAGTATTCTTATTTGTGTCTTATTTGTGTTTGTGTTAGCGAGAAGCGGAAAGCGTTGCAAAAATCTGCCTTCAAATTTATTCGAATTTTAAAAATTTTCCTGTATTAGTAGCGCACGTATACTGCACGTACGCTTCAAGTCCTGTTCTTTTTAGTGTAGTCTGTGTTAACGTGTTCAATATTGTCTGTGATTGGGTCTGAATGTCCTCAATCGTTTCAAAACGGCGCTCTTTGAGCTTCAGTTTCAACTTCCGAAACAGGATTAAGTCACAAGGGGCGAGATCTGGGGAGTAGGGAAAGTGGGGTAGTATTGCCGTATTCGTTGAGGCTAGAAACTGACGCACAACAAGTGACGTGTGCGTTCGTGCATTGTCGCCATTGGCGCCACTTGGCAGGCCGCTTGCATCGAATGTTTTCTCTTAGTCGTCGAAGAACATCGCCTAAAATCGTCCATTAGCTGTTTCGCCTGGTGGGAGAAATTCTATGTGCGCGATGCGCGACGTTGCTTCGAACTTGCTGTGCTTTCTTCAGTCGTGGTGACAATGGCATCTTCCATTGCAGTGACCGGTGCTTTGTTTCAGTATCATACCCGTACACCCATGATTCGTCGCCAGTAATGATTCTGGTACTGAAGTTCGCATCTATTTCCAAGCTCTGTGCACACATGAACACTGTGTTGTTTTTGTTCAATGCTAAGTAGTAACCTTGGCACAAACTTCGCACGAATACGCCGCTTCAAATGTCATGGATTGCTCTCCTTCGATCTTGCAGCATTACGCACTTTTGTCACATTTTGTGGCGTGTTTTCCATTCATGGACGATCGGAGCGCTCATTATCATGAACCGACACATATCCATTTTTAAAACGGTTGTACCACGGTTTGCGCCAGGCCTAAAGCATCCTCACCAAACGCTTGTTTAAGCATTTTCAGAGTTTCCGCTGCCGTTGTACTAAGTTTGAAGCAGAATTTGATGCACATTCTTTGCTCATTCACATCAGACGTTGTAGTGTCGCAAAATAACTCAAACACAACTAAACAAATATAATCACACCTAGCAAAGTACCATTTGATAGACTGACATGAGGAAACACACGCGTAATGGACTTATAGAGCAAATACTACATTAAGCAATTTGACAGTTTAGAATTTTGATGTGTGTTGTTTGTTTTCCATGGTCGTCTTAGTTTTACGAACTTATTGCTTTGAGGTGGACAGCTTTTTGTAAAGCGATTTTAAAAACGAAAAATCTCGAAATCTATTGCAGATACTTATTTGAAATGTTTAAGTAAGTGCTTTACTTTAGGAGTAAAATAACATAAAAAAGCACTATGCATTCCATTTAAAAAAATGGAGATCTTTCCATCTGAAATTTGTGATGCCATACCAAAAATTTCGTATCTGGGATCTAACATAAGACATGACTTAGTAAAATAGTACCTGAACATGATATTTATTAAAGAAAATGTTAAATATTTCAAAAACTATTACGGTTAGATATAGACAATGGTACATGAGAAGCAGTCGATTTTATAACAGACACTAAAAACGGAATAAAATATGTGTGTTTCGTTTGAAAAAATTAAGTTAGGTTCGGTACTGCTATTCTGAGACAACTTGTCTAAACGAAAGTATTTTAAAACAACATTTATTTGAAAAGTTTTTTTGTACCTTCAAACGGTATCGAAATATCGACCGACATCGCACTATTGGGACACCGGTATATAATTATCACAGAGAGTGAATTATATTTGTTTCAGAATTATATCTATCGATAATAAATCGATAGACTGAGAAATGAATAGATGAGAGAGAAAATACAGAAACAAGCCATTAATTTATTTTTGGGACAGAGAACTAACAGCATTCGTCAAAATTTGACGAATCAAGGGTGAATTTGGCATCATGGCAATAAATGTATTTAATTGCTTTTTTCTTGTTAGTTCTACAGTCCAGGTTTTAACGCCATAATGTTTATTTTATTATGATTTTGACGATTATTTACAGAACTTAGAGAACCACTACCGTCCAAGTGCGTTTTATTTATGGGAGGGCCATAATTTGAATACAGTAACTTATTGTGATATGAGTCATTCGATGATACGTCAGGCGAGAGGTATCACGCGCCGAGTACGTCATCAGGTCTCCCGGACCTACTAGAAAAGAGCTTCTCAAAGGCCCTCGAATAAGCTATACACTATATAAGAACCGTTCGGAAAGGAGACCGGACATTGAACGAGTAATCGCCATCGTGTGATATTATATAAATATAAATAAATACTCATATATAAATATATATTGTCAAATAAATGCTCTTGTTATTAGTTAATTAGTGTATTTAGTGTGTTTTATTGTTAATATAGTATTTTTACGATAAGAGATCAGTCAAATATCAGCTACAAAAACCTAAGAAATTCAATTTACTAACGGAGTATATATAATTTCTCCAACTTTTTATAAAATTTATATTTTAAGTGTTACCTATTCCGCGCAGTGTTGTCACGCATTACCATCATATGTCAGTCACCGTTTTATATTACTATTGCTCATTTTGTTTTTCTCGTTTTAAGAATAAACCGACTGTTAATATTCACGTTTTTAATCAATGCGCACTAAGAAATTCAATTTATGATATGTGTGAAATAGTAAGTATTATTCTATAAAACTTATAAAAATATTACCTATTCTTTAACACTCGCAAAACAACATATTACTTTGGGTACATTGAATCTTCGAGAACGAGAAATATTCACTGCTTCTTTGTGGAAAATATTGAAAATATTGGTTTCCATTTTAAGAAAGACGATCCTAAACGAGAATTAATGGAATTGACACATATTGCTTTGCAAAGAATAACGTTTTTGCAACAATATATGCGTTTTAAAAATAAAAATACATTCCAATTTGTTTTTCTTGATGAATCCTGGGTTTTTCAAGATGGAAGCTCTCAAAAATCATATCAAGATGAGAATATTAAATCTGAAAAGCAAAACAAGTATGTGGCAAAAGGTATTGATTATTTAAAAAGTATTGGCATGGGCAATATATCATTGACGTTTGTTCTGTAGATACATAGTTGTACCTGCTGGTAGCAATAATAGTTTCGTTCCTGGATCAGAATTAATCTTTGCAACAAATAGTAAAAGCATGGATTACCACCGTGACATAAATCAAGAAAATTTTCTAGAATAGTTTCGAAAATCAACTGCTTAAAAATTTGGACAGCCCTTCAGTTATTATTATGGATAATGCGAGCTATCATACGACAATAATAAATAGATCTCTCACTTCATCTTCGACAAAATACCAAATTCAGGAATGGCGAACTAACAATAAAACTTTGACATGGCAGCTTTAAAAATACAGTTACTGGAGTTGGTTAGACTGTTAGCACATAAAATAATTGCTAAATTAAGTTCAAATGATAATCATTTTTATTTAAAGGTATAAGCCGTCACCTATTTATTAAGCCGATGAATTAGCAGAGCAATATGGGCACACAGTTGTTCGACTTCCTCCATATTGTATTTTTAACCTATAGAATTAATTTGGGGAATTGCAAAAAGATATTATTCTAGTAATATATGAAGATATGATAGGACTTATGAAAGCTATAAAAGGTTGTGGCAAGAAGCACTAAGTCAAGTATCTGCTGAAGCGTGTTTTGTTGACAAATTAGAGCAACTCAGAACTTTTTGACATTTACTCATGAAATAATTCTTTTGCGTGAAAACAAAAATAAAAATACAATCTAGAAAAAGGTATACTTCATTGTATTTAGGTGTAAAGAACTAACTGTTCTGGTTGATATTGAAAATTTATAACATACGAATGCATAGTGGTTTTGGATTTATAAGTTACGATTGCACTTTTACCCTTTTGTCATAGATTTATCTATGAATTCATTTGTTCCAGTGAAAATATTTGTGAAATTAAGAGCCAAATATAGTGTTTCGATTTTAATATCTATTGGACTTTATATTACACTATATTTACATGCTTTAGAGACACATTACTAGTTTATTTCAAATGCAGCACCAATTATTACCTGTGCCTAAGAGAAACTCATTAGTGTTATGTGATAAAAACTAAAAAATATAAAACTTTTATATTCTATTATTAAATTTAATGTATGTACTATTATATTATATCACGTTTATTAATATTGACTGTAATAATTATTTCCATTCCCTCAGTTTTTTATTCTAAAACATTGATATTATTTTTATTAATTTTGCAGAATAAAAGCACTAATAAAATTACATTTATTAATTAACATAAACTATGTATTTTGCTAAATATACAATATTAGCATTCTAAACAGTTTAAGGCATAACCTAAATACCATATGTAAAAAAGAAGATATTTGAAATTTTTAGATGTAGGTACTGTAACGTATAAACCAAATGGCAATTATTTTCAAGATGTAAAAATAGATTTGTCAACGTTGTGTGACGCACACTGATCTCTTATCGTAAAAATACTATATAGTGCGTTAGTTTTCTTTAAAAGAACCTAGAAAGACAATAGTATATTAAAAAACAAGTTTCATAAGGCACCATTTTGCCGCACGAGATCAGTTTAGAAAACGAGCCGCGATAGCGGCGAGATTTCTAAAGAGCGAGTGCGGCAAAAGGCCTTATGAAACGAGTTTTTATACTATTTTTTCTATTTTGCGTTTTTTACATTAATAAATTGCTTAAATTGGAATTATTTAATTTGAAAGTTCAGAGTTTAATTTTTATTTAAAGCATGCAGTTGGTCACATTGATACTTGACATTTTCAAATTTAAATCTTGCTATCCGCGAAGTATATTATATTACATATTATTTATTAATTTTCGTTAACATTACTTGATATTTCATCTAAAAATATAAACATGAGTGACATAGAAACATATATATGTTGTTGTCAATTGTATACAACATATGTTGTTTGTGTAAAATACGGACATATATCATATCTGTCAAATGTACATAAATTCTTAAAATCAAATGACAGCAATGATATTTATTTCTGTGTTCGAACAACGCCAACATTGAGAAATGAAAAAAACGTATCGAAATGAAGCTCATTTCAGTATGGGATATAATAGCAATTTTTATCTCTTACTATCCTTAGTTGCTGTCATTAACGCTATCTTCACTTCCGGTTGCTATGTTGCAACTTATTGACATATGCTGTCGGCATCGACAACAGTATCTATCTGTCTATTAATATCAACTGTCAACCGTCATCGTCCTACTTTTAAAATATTTCGTTAAATTGTTAATTTGTTTATATAGTTGTACAAATTGAACACTTCTATCTTTTTCAAGCGTGCACAGGATAATATGGGTATTTTTAATAATTTTTATAAACGTTATAACATAACATAAATGTAATTACAGTTTTCACTGCATTAATGGAGCCTGTAGGAAGAAAACGGCGCAAAGGAGACAAATTTAGCCGTAAGGAGAAGTGTATGATTGCAAATGTTTTCAATTATTTCATAAATCAATAAATGTGAGTGCTGCCGTTCGAGAAACAAGTAAAGCTTTGGGTATCTCAGACCATGCAATATATCATGTAAAACAGGAGCAACGAACTGGTTTATTATCAAGTCTAAAAAAAACCAAAACAAAGGAAAGGCATACAACTAAATGATCGACTACATACATATGATGAGAACACGCAAGCAGCTATTCGACGTAAAGTGCATGGCTTTTTTATATAGAATATGCCCACCTACATTAAATACAATTCTTGTTGCTGTCAATGCTGATGATGAACTTCCTAACTTCAGTCGAACAACTTTACATAGATTGTTACACGATATGGGTTTCGAATTTAAAAAAGTAGGACGAAATATAATATAAAAAGATATAAATATAAATATAATAGGAAAAATATACCTACGTATTTGTATGATTCCAGTTCTTTTTGTTACACAAGTGGAAACTATTATTTGTTAAAGGATCATCATCGTTTTTAATTTAATAAATTGCATAACACCCCAATATCGAAGTAAATATTCACTGTAGGTTGGATACACATCGTTCATATGTATATTTGTTTAGAAATGTGTGTAGTATTGTTAATAAATATTGAAATACAGCTAGTTTCCTTGTAGTATTCTTTCCTATAATTTTACGTGCAGCGAATTCGCTATGCACTCTGTTAAAATTTAGTTACTTTAATAAAATAATAAGCAAAATGTCATATGAATCTCAATAATTTTGCACCTTCAACGTCAAAAAACGTAAATAAAGTTATGATTTGATCGCGTGAAATGTCAAATAATTAACCGCAAATGGTAATGTACAGCTGATTGGATGAATTGGCAACCATGAAACAAATTCCCATAAGACGTATACTGAATACGGAGGTTGGAACGATCTATAGGTACACCGTTCCTCTTCTAGTTAATTTTCACCGAATAACACGTTCGGTGCATCGTTCAAACTGAGGCCTAAATAACGCTACGTAGATGAATTTATTTTTGATTTTTGGCACGGGATCTCGACCGAAAAACTGACGTATCCGATAAATACGGTCTATTTATAAAGGACTGCTAGCGGATCCGTTCTTGCTATCGAGCGAACGCCGATCGAAAGATTCAATACCGAACAGTTCAGTTATCATATACATAGGCATATACATTACCCGAATTGAGAATAACGAACTCGAAAGTTTTTTTATTTTCTTCTCGTGCGTGCCGGAAAACAAAACGACGATCCACTCGTAGATTCGACGGGAATTATTTTCGGACAGTGTCTGTATGTTAAAGAACTTTCAAGGATTCCGTTTTAAGGTTTTCTTATATATAGGTAAGTGAATTTTGATGTTCACCTCTAAAAGTTAAATATAGTGTTAATTAGTTATGTATGTGTATATAGACACGTATACAGTGCCGTAAAAAAGTGGTATCTACAATTTTATTTAAAAAACATACATGAAGATTCAGTTGTAAGAACATCTTTTTATTACATCGAATTAAATTTTACTAATCAGTGTGTATTATAGCAGCTCATATTTTGCTTTGACATTTTAACCTAATTATAGACGAAAGAAGTTTGTTATGTTATCTACCTAGCTACGAAAACAATAAGCTATAGTGGTAATTTTCTTACGTCACGTTTCTGTGACATCTTATAGTGTTATCTCCAAGTTTGGTTCGAATCTCTTAACATTTGTTACTTTCACGTTCTTTTAAAGAGAAACTAAGTGATTTGAAACTTGAACACAGAAGCGTCATAAAATTTTTATCAAAAGACGACAGTAGCTCGAAGAACATTCATGAGAGATTGGTGGCTGTATATGTCTCGAGCACGTCCTCTGTAACTAATATCTCTTTCCAAAATTCAAAAACAACTTGAGAGGTCGTCGATTTTTATCGAATGATGACGTGGAAAACGCTGTGGGGTATTTTTTGCGAAATTACCAAAAAAATTTTTTGTCTAAGGCATAGCGTTATTAAAGAAACGGCAGTGTTAATGGTTTTTATGTTAAAAAATATTGTTTTTTGTTTTCTAACTCGTTTCTTTCATAGGCTAGGTCGATAACATAAAAAACTCCACTTGTATTTTCGATGTAGTTATTTTCCTCCTCTGACAATTTAAAAGGCCCGCGAAATTAAAGAAAATGTTTCATTTTTTAAGTAAAATGTTGAGTCGGCTCAATTAATTATTAAAAAAAAAATTAGAATTTCTGGAAGTATAGCTCGCGCGATTGTGTAGATATGTTGTAACGGATTCACCGTTCTGAATAGAATTATTGAAAGACAATATAGGTAAATAAGACAGTGTATTACAAACGGCGGCTTTGCGGGATATTGGGTGTGAGATATGGTTGCCGTGCTAATAATAATGAAATTATTCTAAGATAAAATAATTGTGGTGCTGGTGAAGTTTCGTCAAAAGTCCAGGGCGTGCGTGATGATGGTTAATTAAATAAATATATTACAACTTACTTACTAAATAAAACACAGGAGCGTTGTCCTTAAAGTTTGTATTTATATTTACATAAGAAGAAATTGAAATTGGTATTTTTAAAAGTAATTAAACAAAAGTAATATATACACGAGGAGCGGTAAATAAGTAATTGAACATTAACACAAAATACACTGAAAACGAACGTTAAATTGCGCAGTAAATTAAATGTTAATTAATTACGATTAATATTAAATAATCTCTGTATCGAACAATACAGAGTTACCTTTGATTTGCGAAGTCGGTCACGTGGTCTACGAAGATATACTTGGTCAAGTATATGTAGAGCGATGTTTGGCCGGAGGAATAAGAAATTAATTAGTTAAACTAATATGAATTATCTTAAAAGACTAATTTATAGAGAACAATACAGATTACCTTAGAAGCGAAAGACGCCGGGCGGCGTGGTGAGTGGCATCGTGTACTTGAACAGCACGACGAGTAAGATGTTTAACTTACGAAGCTTCTAAAGAGAAGCTGGACTGATAGTTTGTGTCGATAAAACACTGGTCTAGAAAAAGGTCTGTTTTATGACCTAAGTCGAAGAGAGAGTCGATATCTTGAATAATAATTAAGAATATATATATATATATATATATATATATATATATATATATATTAAAAATAATAGACTTTTTATTGGTTTAGCGACCTTTTATTGAATTTTTATTCTACGACGTTTCGACTTTTATTATTATTTATTTATTATATATATTTATATATATAATATCTTCGTGACCTTGGTATGATAAGGTAAACTTAATAAGTCGGCGATTAAAGGTCTGGTTCATTACTTCAAAGTATATATATATATTTAAAAAAACCCTACATGTTTCGGCAATGACGCCTTTGTCAAGGGAATACAAAATATTTTGTATTCCCTCTAAATTTCACCATCAATTTCTTCTAGAAAAAATTGTTTTTGTGGTGGGGATCTACTATGAACCAATCATATGGATTCCATTTAGTGGAAGAGCCTCAGTGACGCACAGTGACTCATTCTCAATAATAATTAGAGAAAAACATTTCTAACATAACCAAATTTTCTTTTCTCGACAGTTTTGATTCGACTATAAGCAACATAAAAATCTATAAGCTCAGCGTTGAAAAATAATTTTTGTTTTGATTTCTAATTCGTTTCTTTCACAGCTAGGTTTTACGACCTAGGTTTTACGACCTTAACGTTAATAACAGTGATAGTTGAAAAATATACTTGAACTACTGAAGTTTAAAGCGATAATTTGTACAAAAAATCATGAAATTGAACATAGAGCATTATCGATTTTGTGAGTTTTGCAATTTGAAACATGGCTTCCTCAATTATTAACATCCAACATTTTATTATTATTTTTTTAGTTCTGCACGGTTTGGCGTTATTACCAACAGCCGAAAATGAAAATATATTCGTTTAAAAAGTGAGATAATGTGGGAAACAAATGGGACAAACAGAAACAAGAAAAATGCCTAACCACAATAAATTAATAAACTTCTAAATACGTCTTTCAGCAACAAAGTTGTCATTTTCAGTAGAATAATCTGAAAAAGATAGTGTTAAACATGGCGTCTTTGGCTAAGGTACAACCTTTGAAGATATGCTCTTCACCAAATCGCCAGTGGGATAACACTCCACCAATTCGGGTGGAAAACAAATATTAAACTTTCTCAAGTAATTAGCCTGAGACATCTTATGAACTACGAGGGCGGGTTGATTAATTCATGCGATCGTATAGAAACAAATGAATAATTTAAATAAACATTCTCTATTCGATACATTTGGTCCATCTGTGTTCTAGTTCCTTTATTCCGTCTCGAAAATGATTTTCTTCTAACCCTGTAAAATAATCGTCCACTGTTGAAGTTAGCTCTTCATTTGTGCAAAATTTTTTGCCTCTGAGAATCTCTTTTAATTTAAGGAACAGATGAAAGTCAGATGGTGCTGGGTCTGGCGAATATGGGGGTGCGGTACTAATTTGAATCTTAATTCAATTTTTTTGCAGCAACCGAACTGGAATGCACAGGTGCTGTATCATGGTGAAAGAGCACTTACCTCTTAGTAATTTCTGGACGCTTTTCAGCGACAGCTGTCTTCAAACGGTCTAGAAGATTTGCGTAATATTCGACGTTTACGGTCTTGCCCTTTTGCCCTTAGTCTATCAACGACATTCCTTTTGCATTTTGCCGATAAAACTGTCTTGGCCTTCTTTGGGGTTGCTTCTTCACGTTTGGTTCACATCTTCAATTGTTGTTGAGATTCGGGTGTATAAAAATGAACCCATTTTTATCACAAGGAACAAATCGGCCCAAAAAATAAATTATTCACCGATATTTAGCAGCGAACACGTCTTCGTTCCATCTTCAATAAACGCGACATTTATCTTACCGAAAGCTTTCTCATATCGAGTTCTTCGTGCAAAATATAAACTTCCCGTTTCTTTGAAATGCTCACTCCTTCTGCTATTTCTAACGTTTTCAATCGTCGGTTACTTAGCAACAAATCTTGGACTTTATCCACCATTTCCGGACTTGTAGCCGTTTTCGGCCGTCCACGTCGGGGATCATCTTCTAAGCTGCTCCTGACACGCTTAAATTCAGTTTCCCATTTTCTGACGGTTGTATACGAAGCATAACTCTTACCCAGTGTATTTCCCATATCAGCATCGATTTCGGTAAAGGATATGGCTTTCTTTAAAATATACTTAATCACTGCACGATGTTCAAAATGATCCATTAACACTTAATTAGTAGCAGTGCATATAATTCTGCAACTGTATGTAATAAGAGAGTTTTTGCAGTAAAATTTGTCTTTTCCTATAAACACTATTTTCGATTGTAAAGAGCTGGATCACGAAGACTACTGTTGACTACAAAACAAGAATTTATTGGTCAATTTTTAGAAAACTGGAATACTTGGAATTTGATGATTATGTAAACCCAATAATAAATAAAAGGATGGGATTATATATAAATTAATTTATTAAATAATAAAAAATAGACCAAAATAACTATAGGATACAAGGGGCGAAGAAGTATAAAAATTCTTGTTATCGGGAACTCAGTTACTAAAGAGAAAATTACACAGAAAACTAAATAAAATATGTGAATTAAAAATATTATTAAAAAAAATTGAATATAATTATTATTCTAATCAAATCTTAAAAATTCCAAATACATATTTATAGACGATTTTCCTGCACTATGAAGAATTTCAAAAAAAAGAACCTACCATATCGTGAAGGAGAAGCTAAATGAAAATGGATATTAAAGGTGGATACATTATGGAAACTATATAAAAGATATTAAGCAAATACTCGATCATGGCGTACCAGAACGGGGAAAAGTAGAAACAGTTTAAGCATAGCTTAAGCTACATGGAAATTTTATTTATTTTGTAGTAATTCATTATTGATTAAATACACTAATAAAATAGTTTGATCATGATTCGTAAGAGTTTGAATTAGTTGGTGATAGTTACAAAAGAATTAGTGGTAAAAATATGGCAGTGTTTTTAATCACGAATAGGAATGTTTTCTAAAAATGCGTCTTCGTTATCACTTAATTATGTATACACTGCCCTTGATTTTTTAAATTTTTACAGCGTGTTTCTAAATGAATATCGGGGTTTTAACGCTTTGTAGTATTTATTACGTAAAACTTAAAATCATAATTAATACATGAAATGAAAGAGCAATTCAAACAGTTCTGTTTGTTGGTACGCGCATGCGCTAGAGAGCGCTCGTGGACAAATGGCGACTAGTGAACAGAAAGCTTTTTGTGTTCTGCAGTTTGCAAATACCGAATCTGTAGTTACTATGCAACGTGCGTTCCGGATTAAGTTCAGAAGTGATCCCCCAAATGATAATAACATCCGTAGATGGTATCATCAGTTTGAAAATACCGGCTGCCTTTGCAAAGGAAAGAGTACGGGACGACCAAGGGTTTCTGAAGAGAGTGTTGAGCGAGTGAGAGAGTCTTTCACGCGTAGCCCGACGAAATCAATTCGGAAGGCTAGTAGTAAATTAGCAATTCCGGTGACGACTGTTTGGAAAGTTATATGGAAACGCTCACAACTACGTCCTTATCGTTTGCGGTTATTACAGGCTCTAAAGCCTACAGACCATGATTTACGTGCCAACTTTGCTCATCAAATGTTGTTGCACGACGATTTTCTAGATCGTGTTGTTTTCAGAGATGAATCGACATTTCACATCAGTGGACATGTGAACACTCATAATGTGCGCATCTGTGGCACAGAAAATCCTCACGAGATGGTACAATTGCAACGAAACTCCTAAATTGAATGTTTTTTGTGCCGTATCTCGGTGGAAAGCAGTGGCGGTTTCTGCTATGGTTTGCAAGTTTGCGCAACCACCAAAACTAATAGATTTAATTTAATGAAAAAAAGCGTAATTCTACATTTTTTAAATTATAAATTAAAAATTTGTACTACCTCACAGAATAAATGAACTATTATAAATTACTTATAATAGGTATATCTAATTGGATATGAATACGTTAAATAAATCATAATAAATGAGAGAATAACACACTTGGTTTGCAGACTCATTGCAATCCACGAACGTATATATCCCTATACGGCTGACGAACTTTGTCGAACGTCTTTCGGGTATATCTCCATAAACGACAATAGTGTTGCAGCGGCAGTGCAACCAAAACGTTAGACGTATTTCTTGCTTACGGTGCAACGGTATAAAAGCGAATAAAAAAGTTGTATTTGTGTGTTTAAAAGTGTTTATTCTCTTTATTTTTAAATAATAATGAATTCAGTGCAGAGTTTAATAGTGGATCCGTTCTATAAAAGAACGTATGCCGAAAAAATTGAAATAAAGCGATTGGGCAGACCTGTTCCGAATTTAAATCTGAAACAAACGATTTCCAGTAAGACGCGAACTTTTAATAGACTATTTAATAAGGATATTTATAATAAACATTTGTGGATTTGCGGTTGTAGTATAAAAAATGCATTATTCTGCTTTCCTTGCTTACTACTTGAAGGTGAAGAATTATGGACGAAAATGGGTTTAACTGATTTAAATCATTCAAGCGATCGAATTAAAAAACACAGTATATCACAAAGGCATATGAAAAATGTAGTCCAATTATCGCTTTTTGGGAATGTGGATATTGCTGCTCAGATGGATAGTGCATATCGAAGAAATATAGCATTGCACAACGAGAAAGTTAAGTACAATCGATATGTACTGAACATTATAATTAATTGTGTACGTTTTTGTGGAGCTTTTGAACTTGCGCTGAGAGGACACGATGAATCAATTTCGTCCTCTAATCCGGGTGTTTTTCGTGGTTTAATAAATTTTAGTGCTGAATTGGACGTAGCTTTAAAAGACCATTTAGAAAAAGCTACTGTTTTCAAGTATACTTCTAAAACTCTCCAAAATGAAGTTTTACAAACAATGTTCAGTGTGTGTCAAGAAGAAATCTCTAAAGAAATAAAAGAAGCGGATTATTTATCTGTAATAGTTGACGAAACTACAGACGTATCAAATAAATATCAAATGGCCGTGGTATTTAGGTATATAGCTAAAGGTAAGCCTGTTGAACATTTTGGAATTTTTTAGCGCCGTCAGATCATGACGCGAAAACGTTATCTACAATCATTCTTGCAGAACTAGAAACACACATTAAAGATAACGAAAGAAAATTGATTGCCCAGACATATGATGGGGCAGCCGTCATGGGCGGATCGCATAATGGGGTACAGGCACGTATTAAACAAAATTATAAATACGCTGCTTACATGCACTGCTACGCGCATCAGTTAAATTTAGTTATGTTGAATGCTGCCTCTGCCAACACTAATATCCGTATATTCTTTGCAAATTTACAAGGAATTTGTACCTTTTTTTCAAATAGTTCTCAAAGAGTTGCAATATTGGACGAAACAGTTAAAAAGCGGCTGCCTCGTTCGGCCCCAACCAGATGGAATTTTAATTCCAGAATTGTCGCCACTGTGTTTGAACACAGAGAAGAAATTATAGAAACAATGCGAAGAATTTTGAATGAAAGTAAAACTGGAAATATCACTACTATCAATCAAGCTTCAGGTTATATTACGCTTCTTACTAATAAGAGTTTTATTTTCTGGTTAAATCTATTTTACAAGATAATGCCTCAAGTAGATATATTATATGCAAAATTTCAAACTAGAGAAATTGATCCCCTTATGGCCAATAAATATATATTATCATTTGAAACTCAGTTAGCTCAAATCAGAAATAATATAACGAACACTTCGGATAAAAGTGACAGTGGGCCCGGCTCATCAACTTCAAAACGACGTAAGATCGATGGAAACGAATATACACGAGAAGCAAAGCAAGTTTGTGATATTATTATTTGTCAAGCCAAAGATAGGTTTAGCTTTACTGGACACTTAACTGCAACGTCTCTATTTTATTCTGATAAATTTAATCAATACAGCCTCCATTTTCCTGAAAATGTCTTTCAGGAAACAATTAAATCTTACCCATACTTTGATGAACGGAAATTCCGTACTGAACTAAGCGTAATTTATGAAACGGAAGAATTTAAATCAATCTCGGGTTTGCTTCCTCTTTATTACATCATTTCACAAAGTGGACTAAGTGCGACTTTTAGTGAAACATTAAAACTTTTAAAAATTCTAATTACAATTCCGGTGTCACCAGCTGAAGCGGAGCGGTGTTTTTCTACTTTGAAGAGAATAAAAACTTTCTTAAGAAACAGCATGGCACAAGAAAGACTTTCTGCATTGGCGATGCTTTCTCAAGAAAAGGATTTTATCCAAAGTATTCCAGATTTTAATCAAAGGAAGGGTTATAGATAAATTTGCTACTGCGAAAGATCGTCGCATGGATTTTCTGCTTCAATAAAATCAGGATCAGAATCAGTGAGTTTTAAAAGCCTTTTTTCGCAAAAATAACTTTTGATAAAGCATATTTAGTGACCTACCTTGTTTACCTACTGTAAAAAGTATTAGTATTCACTAAATTTGCAACCCCCACATTTTTGATGCACGAGCCGCCGCTGGTGGAAAGTTTATGGGCCTTTTCTTTTTTGGAGAAGCAACTGTAACTGGTACTTCCTATCTTGATGCTCTACAAGTATAGCTATTTCTCCAATTGGTAGAAGACGAACCAAATAACTTCATTTGGCAGCAAGATGGTGCACCGCCTCACTGGCATAACGACGTACGCGATTGGTTGAACGTCACTGTACCCGAACACTAGATTGGCCGCAAAAGGCCCAATGACAGAGGTTATTTCGCATGCCTCCACGCTCACCCGATCTAACGCCATGTGATTTCTACCTGTGCAGACGATCATTTATGAAGCAGGTTCATAAATGATCGTGTGTATATGCCTCCACTACCAGCTGACCTACCCGACCTAAGAAACAGGATTGAGGCAGCTGTTGCAACATTTACACCACAAACACTAAACAACGTTTGGGAAGAACTGGACTATTGATTTGATGTGTCACATTGAACACTTGTAAGCTTGTACGCATAACTGTGTGAGTTACTCTTTCATTCATGTATTAATTATGATTTTAAGTTTTATGTAATAAATACCACAAAGCGGTAAAACCCCGATATTCATTTAGAAACACCCGGTATATGAAATTTAAGATTTACACTTTTATTTTGAAGTGTAACGTGTGTAGGCGGGTGATTTTTCAGAGCCGGATCTTTCAAAACAAGTAATTCCTCAAAAAGACATTTCTGAATTTTGCCTTTGTTTCATCGCCAAAAATATCCTTTTCAAACAAAAACGTCTATATATACACATGTGGATGCGTATTATATAGAGCAGTTACTTTTTCGCCAAAACAATTCAGATTATATTAAAAAATGAACATACCTTATTTACAAAATCCAGAACATATGTTCACATCTGCTGTACATACACCGAGAAAATCTAGTTGTACAGAGCACAAAATATTTGTGGTGAATGTATTGGAGAAATATACACTACAACTGTAGTTCAGTAAACAAAAACGAGTAGTAAATCCAATTTGAGTAAAAGTACTAGAAACTATTTTTTTTCAGTTTGGTATTGTGGTAGATTTTGCAAATGTTTTACATGTAATTAAAACGATACTTTCGAAGTTAACACGTTAACACAACACAATTCAGTAGTCAAATAGAAATGTGAATATCAAATTTAACATACTAAAAGTAACATAAACCATTATTTGTTGCATGAAGAATACTTTGCATTGAATCCTGGAGATTATTAAAATCGAAACAATTAGTATAGTTTGTTATAAGTAGAGAACGGACGCAATTTCCATAAAACACAATCGGCAATTGGAATTGTGTATAACGTCGCTGAGTACATCCCGGCGTAATTCAATGAAATATTAGTTTGACTTACTCGGACACCTGGGCTCTCAGCGATAACAATGGACAAGCCAGCTATTGTATTAGGAGAATATAGTGCATTTTAAAGTGTTTTCATGAGCGTAGATAGAAGCGGGGTTTTTATAATATTTTATTTATTAGTTTATATTTCGTAAGATAAATAAAGTGCTGTGAGTTAGTTTCCTGTTTTCATAGTTTTAACTGTTATTTACATCGTAATTTTTGTGATAGATCCTGTTTAATATCGTTTGATTGAATCTACTTCTCCCATATTATTTCGACGTAAGTGTGCATTGAATTTCGTTCAGTTTCAATAACTTACGCACGCATTTTTAGTTTTCATTTATTTAGATCTAGAGCATTGTTTAAGTTACTTTTTCAGACATGATATGGAAGAATGTCGAGAACGGCATTGTAAAACAATGGCGAGTTGGATTGACGGTCATACTGATTGTATGTCCATTGTCAGTGATTCCGAAATTTATTACAAAATCTGTAAAATATCGTCAAAAATTCGTCACTTAGGATCGCAAACACATCTGAACTCTGTAAAACTTTTATGGCGGCTAATATTCCATTAAATAAACTTAGCAATCCCACTTTAAAAATATTTCTGAAAAAATATACTGGTCGAAATGTTCCTGATGAATCAACTTTACGCAAATAGTATGTTTCTAGGTGCTATACGAGAACAGTAGAACGCATTAGAAGCCATCTTTTAAATCAATACATATGGATAAGCGCTGACGAAACGGTGGATATGTTAGGACGCTGTGTGGTAAATGTTGTAGCTGGTGTACTACATCCAACTATTCCCTATAACTTATATGTAATAGCAACAAGTGTTATAAATAGAGTTGATGCGGAAACAGTTGCTGAAACTATTAAGGAGAATATGCAAAAAATCCTTCATTCGGACGCCACGTACAAAGAAAAAATACTTTTATTTGTCAGTGATAGTGCTGCGTATATGTTAAAAACAGGCAGACTATTGAAGAAAACATATCCTAATATGCTGCATATTACTTGTGTAGCACATGCTCTCCACAGAATCTGTGAATATATCAGAGACACATCCGGAAGTTGATAGACTTGTATCAGCTTTTAAAAAAGTTTTCAGAAAAGCACCATTGAGAGTAGCTCTTTTCAGGGAAAAATTTCCATCTCTGTCACTGCCTCCCACTCCAGTAATAACTAGATGGGGAACATGGCTGGAAGCTACTAGTTATTATGCTGAGAATTTCGATAGTCTAAAACATTTCGTAACACTGCTAAAGGAGGATGCTAGAAGTATTGGTGAGTGCAAGGAGCTCACACAAATCCCAAATTTAAAAAATCAGTTGTACTTTCTTCACGAACACTTTGGAAAATTGCCAAAACTAATCACTTATTTTGAAAATCGAAATCTCAAATTAAATGACGGATTAACCACATTAGATGTGGCTGTTAATAATTTGAAAAGTATTCCAAGTGACTTCGGATGTGGCCTTCGGCAAAAGTTTGAAACAATTCTTAATAGAAATCCAGATTTAATTACATTGCAGCAATGATGTATGGAGACAATTCCACAAAATTTAACGGATAAATATGAAGAAATAAAAGAATATTTCCAGTATGCACCTATAACCAGTTGCGATGTAGAAAGGACGTTTTCTATTTATAAGGATGTACTTAATTCAAAGAGAACAAAATTGACAGAAGAAAATCTTGAGAAACTATTGCTAGTCGATATTACTCCTTTACTCAACTTGAACGACAAAATGAACAAATAAAAATGTTCCAATTATAGAAATAAAATTAAAAACTTTAAAAATACAGCTTTTCAACTAATACATATGTATTTCGTAATTTTATAGATCACCACCCGTTTGTTTTCCAATTATATAAATAAAATTAATTAATAAATATGTATTTCGTAATTTTACATAGATAGATCACCACCCGTATGTTTTCTAATTATATAAATAAAATTAAAAACTTTATAAATACAACTCTTCAACAAATAAATATGTATTTCGTAATTTTATAGATTTTTATAGTTCGTTTTCCAATTATATAAATAAAATTAAAAACTTTATAAATACAACTTTTCAACAAATAAATATGTATTTCGTAATTTTATAGATCACCACCCGTTCGTTTTCCAATTATATAAATTAAATTAAATATTTTAGAAATACAGCCTTTCGCCAGTACTGCACTGAGTGGTAAGCGTGTCCGTTCTCTAGTATCATATCAATCAAATGATAGTAGATAATATGTCGTAATTGACATAATATTTTCGTTTTATATTCTATATAATTGCATGTTTTCATTTTTCATATGTTGTCTCTTTACTTCAAGGACAACTTGTATTAATGTTCCGTAGATATACGCGTAAATATTCAAGATATTTAAAATCATAGTAAATATAAAGAAAAACTTCCCACTTTTGATATAATATTCTGGAAGAATTTGTCACTTCTCCATTTTAGATTAAATTAAAATGACAAAATTGTATAAATCGATTCCAGTTTTAGCCTTGATATTATTTTTATTTTCATGAAAATAATGATTATATTCTTTTACTTTAAGAAAAGCAAAAGTATTATTGCCAATAAAAATTAACTGCGCATATTTAGCGCGACTTTGAAATATGTGGAATGTCCTCTCCGAAAATATTCGGCAAAATATTTTAAAACCGTTCAGTATTTACTAACAACGGGTTAACATACGACATATAGGTTAAAAGAAAATTATTTCAATAAATATAAATTTTTAAAATTTAACATCTTCCTTATGTTCAAAAGCACGCGTTAATGTTTATATATGTACATAGGTATGTGCATATGTAAAAACATACACAGTTTTAAGAAAGTATTGACGTCGAATAAACACTTGTGAAAGTTCGTCTATCGACTTAATTGGCATAGAAAAGACTACAAAGAGAATCGTATTTATATTAAGATCGACGCATACGGTAAGTACGTAAAGAAATCATGTGATTTAAGTAATTATAGATTTATCCAAGTCGACACATTTCGGATTCTTTCAAAAGTATAGGACGATATATAAACTTTTACATATGTCTATAAATAATTGACCATGTCTTCCTTAGGTTATTTATAATATTTTGAGAAATCCAAAAACTTTCATTCATTCCCAGCTGTTGAGAATATTACACGCGGTCTTTTAGGTTGTGGTACAAAATGTAACCGATGAAAATTTCTATTAAATAATATGAACATGAAATAGAAAGCATTAAATGTTTCGTATGATATTGTTGGTAGTCTCATTTTGAGAGACAATGGACCATTCGTCTGCTATAATAAGGATGCTGCGTTTCGTTATTTAAAACTAGTTAGAACGTAGTGTAAACAAGGTAACTTGACCAAATGCCTTAAAGTAGACTGACTAACTTAGATTTTTGTTTGACTGTTCTGAACACGATTAAGACAAAATTAATAAGAATGTAATTCTTTTGTCTAGAAATTGATCATGTCAATTGCATTTTCAATCTATTTACAATCCAATAAATAAAAGTTCTTCTTGTCCCTGAAAGTATAATGATTCTGAAAAAGACTCGTGATTCACTGCTTTCAAAAGTGGTTATATGAGCAATAATGAGCATACTATTGTAAAGAGCGACCGCCGACTACGAGGGCGGATTGATTTATACGCGCGATTGCCTAGAGTAAGCCGTGAAATAAACAAAATACGCAACACATTTTGACAACCGATGCCTTGTCAGTTTACAGTTAGTGTTTAATAAATTTGTGACAAAGCGTGTTCCGTAGGGAATTTCTTGAATTTTGCCCTGCTACTAATTATGTGTAAATGAATAGTTTTGAACGTGCAGTGATTAAGTATCTTTTAAAGAAAGGTATGTCCTTTACGGAAATACATAATAATATGCGAGATACATTGGGTGAGGGTTGTCCTTCGTATACAACCGTCAAAACATGGAGAAATGATTTTAAGCGGGCAGAAGCAGCTTAGAAGATGATCCCCTCAGTAGATGGCCGAAAACGGCCACAAGTCCAGAAATGGTGGATAATAGCAGTTTATACAACGAGTCAATAATGACGGTTATTATTCCCGAGAGCTGAATTTACGAACCGAGTCGCGAAGCGGCGAGGGACTAACTCAGCTCGAGGAAATAATAGTCATTATTGCGAGTTAGTATAGACTACTTTATCTATGACTAACTGGAAATTACTAAAAGGAAAACTAACACTAACACATCAAATTAAAAAAAAGCTGAAGTTTATTTATCGGCGACGTTTGACAATTAGAATATTCGGGCTTGTTTATCGTTACTATGGTAACGCTGGTAAGACTATATTTTATTGGCGGAACGTAGGGAATAATGAGACATAATATTATCATTATTCCCTGCATTGCGCTAATAAGAACGATCGCATTTCATTATTCCCTGCGGGAATTATGAGTCTCATTATTAACTAATAATCACTAATATAATACCTACTTTATTGTTTAGTCGTAGATAAAGTCCATTATTTGTTGCTAAGTCACCGACGATTTAAAGCGTTAGAAATAGCACAGGCACCGCGCTCCACTGTGTACCCTTGAACAAGACTTGTAATAAGAGATGTTTATCTGATGAGAAGTAGAAATGGAGAGCAAGTCTTTCAATAATAATAATAATCTTTATTGCCTAACAGATAATTGCATTTCTAGGACAAATACATAAAGAAAGAAAAAAAAAGAGGAAAGAAACGGATGTGTGCTAAATTATATAAAAATACAAAATATAAACGTATAAAATAAAATAAGTAAGTACACTAATAAACTAAAACAAAAACATAATCTAAACACCTCCCGTAAAAATGTCACTATAAATAGTATCCGCACATAGGTACATAAAATTAATTAGAGCTCAAAAAAAACTGTCGTTTAAAAGGGTCGTTTTATCTTCTAGTTTAAGGATAGCCAGTTATATTGCAAATAGCGTTGTCTAAGAATTAAGAATTAATTAAAGACGCGAGCTAAAGAGTTGTGATGTCAATGAAATTATAATATAATTAAAATATTTCTTGCGGAAATTACTTTAAACACACCTCGCACTATATGGTTTAGATTATTATCTTTACAATAGTGCTTTAAATAGCGCTATAATTATTATTTAAATTTTAATACGGGGCGTGTGTAATTTTAACACGTAGCAAAATAGCTCGATAATAACTAAAATTACTAATTAAGAAATAATTAAAAGAGAAGTTGTACGTAATTAGTTAATAACTAAATTAAAATGACATAATAGAAATTCGAAAAGAACATTGGAAAATATAAAATGTCTGGGTTTACCAGTCAGTAGATATTCTCGTAAGCCTGTCATTTATGATCAGTGCGATACAAAAGAAAGATTTTCTCTTGAAAATACCAATTATACAGGGTGAGTCGTGAAGAATCGACCAAACTGTAGGAGTGTACTCTACAGGTGAAAGTAATGTAAAAAAACTCAAATGTTGCTATCCGATTTTTATTTGTTTTCGAGTTATAGCGTAATTAAAAATAAACAAAATTTCATACATTGAGGTTTTTGTATTTTATTGGTATTATCGTTCTTTATAATATATTTTCAAAAATACCGCCATTCATTTCAAAACATTTTTTACATCGTCTACCAAGGGCGCTGGTTGCGTTCCTGATTGCGTCAGGTTGATGTTTGATATTGTCAGCAGCATTCATAATCCGTTGAATTAGTGCTTCACGAGTGTCCACTTTTACTTGATACACTTCATTTTTTAACCAGTCCCATAAACAATAATCGAGTGGCGTGAGGTCTGGAGACCTAGGAGGCCAACCAATGTGACTACCACGTCCAATCCAACTCCCTGAAAACCTTTCAGCCAAATGTTGCCTGACTGCACGAGCGTAATGTGCAGGCGCTCCATCGTGTTGGTAGAAGATTTGGATTCTGATGTTTATGGGAACATCCTCTAGCAGTCCGTGCAGTTCATTTTCTAAAAAATGTAAATAGGTGTCTCCCGTGAGGCGATTCTCAAAAATGTAAGGACCAATTAAAAAGCCATCGATCATACCACACCACACGTTTACCGAAAATTTATGTTGAAAGTTACTTTCGACTGTTGCGTGTGAATTTTTGTCTGACAATATATGCTGGTTATGACAATTATAATTGTTAATACCGTCACGGGTGAATGTCGCTTCATCCGTAAACAGTATACGCGATACAAAACGAGGATTATCATTTATCCATCGACAAAATTCCATACGTCTACGATTATTATCTCGTTGTAGGTGCTGTACTCTTTGTACATGGTACGGACGTAAGCCATGCTCGTGGATTGTTTTTATCACCCTTGTTTGTGGAATGCCCAATTGAATACTAATTCTCCGTGAGCTGGTAGTTGCGTCTTCTTCTACTACATCCAGAATATCTTCTACTTCTTGTAATTGTTGTCGACTGCCTCGTTCAGATATTATGTTTACACTGGGAAGCTTTTCGGTCGCGCACAATGTGTTGAATACACTAATAAATACAGTTTTATTAGGATGTCTGTGATGTGGAAACCGTTGACGATATTCATTAGCAGCAGCTGTAGCATTCCCATCACAAAATCCATAAACAAACACCATATTAGCATATTCTAAATTAGAATAAGTGTGTGGCATTTTAGTTTGTTACACTATAGTTGTACAAACTTCAAGTCAATGTCACAATACCCGAACACAATGTTATAATTTCCTCCAAGGTATAGGGAACATTTTTTATGATGGCAACGCCCTCACTATATCAACGATGAACTAGAGGTAGTGACATTAGACGCATTAGGCATACAAACCACTCTACACTATTTCTCGACTGCTTTCAATGTCACTACCGCTAGTTCGGAAAACCACGAACAGGCAGCGCTTCAGCTAGGAAGACTTCCCTATAATGAATTGCTACCGAGGTTTCACTGTTTTTACGAATACATACATAAACATGGTATACTAAATCTACATTTTTAATTACGCTATAACTCGAAAACAAATAAAAATCGGATAACAACATTTGAGTTTTTTTACATTACATTCACCAGTAGAATACACTCCTTGAGTTTGGTCGATCCTCACGACTCACCCTGTATATGACAAAAAGTGTCTAATTTTAATTCTTTTAACATTATTAAATTTGTGATCTCTGACAAACTTAGAACGATGACTCGTTAACATATAACACACATTCATATAGAAATATGTCAATAAAGCACTACCTGCAATGCTCTATAATAATTTAAGGATAACAGACTGCAAATTATACGATTTTGTATTATAAAAATGCGATTACAATTTTTCGATACACCCCAAAATATTTCTCCGTATCTTAATCTTGACACAATACAACCGTCATAAAGAAGTAAAAGTGACTTAATAGTAGAAACAATTCTAAGCTTTTTCGTAACATATGCCAAAGAACATAATTTCTTACAGAATTCGTCAATGTGATTCTCCCTGTCAATTACAAAATTAGTGCACCGCTTAATAAATTTTGAATTAATTCCTTCAATCTTAGTATACCTATCAAAATTAATTCAATTTATTGAAATAAGAATACAAAGAATTGTTTTCCAATGATTTCGAAATTTTTTTATGAAAAAAGAACCAAAAAAATAATTCATATTTTATTCAAATTTTCAGTAGAAACATAGAAGTGAAAAAAATTGAAAATAAACCAAGGTTTCAGTTTTTAACAGTTTCAATATCGTGTATTGCCACCTCTAGGTCCAATAACTTCCTTTAAACGTCTTTGGATCGCTTGAATTTCTCACTGGAGGCATCTCAATATGTATACAATTCGAAGAAAATGAAAATATGACCACAAATTGAAAAAACACAGGAAAATCAAACCCACATAACAATGCGATATTGCAAATAAGCGCAAAACAAGTCTTAACTTGCATATAAATAACTTAAGAGAGAACTAATTCAAGTGACAGTACAGGGTTACTTGTTTTTTTTTCAGAAAATGTGTGATTTATAAGCCTCCTTGATAAACAAATTTATGTATTCATAAATGTATAGGTGCCCTAAGTTTCTCCATCAGTGTAGTATCGTTTTATTGAATCTAACCAATACACTCTTTGTTTGAATAGTTGTCTGATGACCAAAAATAATAATTTTTGCTTTTACAAAGTTCAACGACAGCCCATTAGCCTATAGTGATGATAATAACTAGAGACTGGACACGCGAGGTTGATGACTCATCGCCCACGAACGTACTATTGAACATTTGTATTTTTAAAGTTTTTAATTTTATTTATATAATTATACTTATAATAATAAAACGTGTATATATACGGCTACAAAATAAGCAATACACTTTTATTTGTTCATTTTGTAGTTCAAGTTGAGTAAAGGAGTATTAATATTTACTAGCAATACTTTCTCAAAGTTCTCTTCTGTAAAATTTGTTCTCTTTGAATGAAATACATCCTTGTAAATAGAAAATGTCCTTTCGACATCGCAACTGGTTATAGGTGCATACTGGAAATATTCTTTTATTTCCGTGTACTTTGCAGTTAGATGTTGTGGCATTGTCCCCATACACAATTGCCGCAATGTTATTAAATCTGGATTTCTATTAAACACAGCGTCTAACTTTTGCCGAAGGCCACATCCGAAGTCACTTGGAATACTTTTCAAATTATTAATAGCCATGTAGCGCGAATGTCGTTAAACCATCATTTAATTTGAGATTTCGATTTTTAAAATAAGTGATTAGTTTTGGCAAATTTCCAAAGTGTTCCTGAATAAATTACAACTTATTTTTTAAATGTGGAATTTGTGTTAGTTCCTTGCACTCCGAAATACTCCGAGCATCGTCATTTAAACATGCAATGAAATTTTGTAAACTATCGAAATTCTCTGCATAAAAACTAGTAGCTTCCAACCATGCCCCCATCTAGTTATTACTGGAGAGGGAGGCAGTGACAAAGATGGCAGTTTTTCCTTGTAAAGAGCTACTCTCAATGGTGCTTTTCTAAAAACTTTTTTAAGAGCGGATACAAGTTTATCAACTTCTGGAAAGGTGTCTCTGATGTATTCACAGATTCTGTGGAGGACATGTGCTACACAAGTAATATGCAGCATATTAGGATATGTTTCCTTTAATAGTCTGCCTGTTTTTAACATATATGCAGCACTATCACTGACTGTCACTTACTGTCACTGACTGTCACTTACAAATAAAAGTACTTTTTCTTTGTACCTGGTGTCGGAATGAAGTATTTTTTGAATATTCTCGTTAATGGTTTTAGTAACTGTTTCCGCATCAACTGTACTTATAACTTTTGTTGCTACTACATATGCGTTATATGGAATATTTGGATGTAGTACACCAGCTACATTTACCACACAGTGTCCTAATATATCGACAGTTTCGTCGGCACTTAACCAGAGGTACTTATTTGAAAGATGGCTTCTAATGCGTTCTACTGCTTTCGTGTAGCACTTAGAAACATAATATTTGCGTAAGGTGGATTCATCAGGAACATTTCGACCAGTATATTTTTGGAGAAATATGTTTAAAGTGGGATTGTTAAGTTTATTTAATGGAATATTAGCCGCCATAAAAGTTTCACAGAGTTCTTCGTTAAAATTGTTAGATTTCAACGACTCTAATTTCTGTGCATGTGTTTGCGATGCTAAGTGACGTTGTACGTGCGATTTCAAATTTCCGAATCACTGACAATGGACATACTATCAGTATGACCGTCAATCCAACTCGCCATTGTTTTGCGATGCCGTTCTCGACGTTCTTCCATATCATATCTGAAAAAGTAACTTAAACAATGCTCTAGATCTAAATAAATGAAAACTAAAAATGTATGCGTAAGTTATTAAAATTGAACGAAATACAATGCACACTTACGTCGAAATAATTGGGAGAAGTAGATTCAATCAAACGATATTCTTCTTCTTCTTCTGTTTTGGGTTGTACGCCAGCACGTCCAGGCACTTGAGCACACTGCTCTTTGTACTATCCCCAATAGATCTCTCAGTTCTACTCTGTTAGTCTTGTGTCCTCGATAAAAGCCACTATCCTCGACAGGGGAAGTTTGAGCACACTCGAAGGATCCAATAGATCTCTCCCGAAATATTTCTGTCTGGGTTCCTTCAGTTCCTCACACGTGCATATTACATGAAGGCTAGTTTCCTCCTGTTTTTCACATATTCTACACCAGGGCTCGCTAACCAAGCCCATGCTGTACAAATGCATCCTTAAAGGACAATGTCCGGTTATTAACCCGGTAATTATTTTAATTTATTTTTTGTTACTACGAATTAGGTTGGCTGAAAACTTTCCGTCCAGCTCACTTAGTAGTGTTTTGGTATGGAGTTGACCTTCCGTTAACCTCCATTTATTTTTATGTTCTTTTTCTAGCCATAACCCGATCTCCCTTTTAGCGGAATCCTTAGTGATTTCACATACAGGTTCTGGTCCTGTTCTGGTTTGTCGGCCTCATTGCCTTTAATTCCCTCATGTCCTGACACCCATATCAGCGACACTGTATTGTCTTGTGCCAGTTTATTGACGACCTGTTTACAATATTTCACCAGCTTAGACCTGGTGCTGGGTTCATAATGGCTTTGCCTGACTATCAGACATTATGTTAATTTTTTTTGTTTGCGCAGCCGGCTTCCCGAATTTCCTCGGCGCAGGCTGCGACTGCAAACAATTCGGCCTTGAAAACCGTAGTATGTTTCCCCAGACATATCGATGTCTTCCTTCTAGGGCACATTCCGCATATGCCTGCACCTGCCCCCTGACTAGATTGCGATCCATCAGTGTACCAGGTGCCGGCACCACAATCGATCGAGCGACATTTTGCCTGTTCCCTAGACGGAATAAATATGTTCAGCTTACTGTAAACATAATTTCAGGTGCCATACTATCCGCCGGCATTTGAAATATCGGCTCTTCCAGTATAGTTTCTGTGATATCTGTATGGATACCTACAACCTTATTAGAACACCATACGTCGTTGGCCTTCAGCCTCAGTATCGCAGCCATTGCCTCCGCCTTTACAAATAGTTCCAGCGGAGGGAGGCCCACGATGGCCTCCATGGAAGCGGTTCCCGTGCTGTTCATAGCTCCACCAGACAACTGCTCCATAGGTTATCGTTGGTCTCATTACTACTGTGTACAACCAGTGTACAACATTTGGTTTTAGTCCCCAGGTCTTGCCAACAGCTCTTCTGCATCTCCAGAAGAGCTGCGCCGCCCTGTCTGCCCCTTTGACTAGGTGTCTGCTCCAATTCAGTTTCGCATCAAGTGTTATGCCTAGATACTTCACTTCATTGGTTAGTTCTAACTCTTGTCCAAACAGCCTTACGCTACCCAGATCATTTAGTTTTCTCATGTTGGTAAAGGCTACCAACTTGGTTTTTTGAGGATTGACAGTTAATCCCTCCTCTAGGCACCATCTTTCCACAATTCGCAGAGCATTTCGCATGATGCTCGCCACTGTCCCCGGAATTTCCCCTGGGACACTATGACAATGTCATCGGCGAACCCTTGCGTCCATATTCCCTGGTCATTTAATGTCCTGAGGAGATTATCCACTACTAGACTCCATAGTAGCGGTGACAATACGCCTCCTTGAGGACACCCTTTTGTTGTCCTCATGAAGATCGTTTTGTTTTGCATTTGGGCATGAACTACTCTGCTACGCAGCATGTTATGAACCCAGTTGCATGTGGTGCTTTTTAATTTTCGATCTCTTAAAGATCGAATAATAGAAGACGTCGAGGTGTTATCGAAAGCTCCCTCTATGTCTAAGAAGACTGCAAGTGCAATTTCCTTGTAGTGTAGGCTCCTTTCGAGCCCTCTCACCAGGCTATGCAGGGCACTCTCACCTGATTTTCCCATCTGGTATGCCCATTGCAGTGGGTGCATTTTTTCCATAGTCTTCAACATAAAAGAGGTAAGACTAATTGGTCTAAATGATTTAGAGTGGGTATGTGTTCCTTTTCCGGGCTTCGGAATAAACACTACTACCCTAGTTTCTCTCCATGCCCTAGGGATATAACCCATAGCATGGCTAGACCTGAATATCTCCAATATAGGACCCATAATTTCCCCAATTCCCTCTTGAAGGAACGATATTAAACAGGATCTATCACAATAATAACGATGTAATTAACAGTTAAAACTATGAAAACAAGAAACTAACTCACAGCACTTTATTTATCTTACGAAATATAATCTAAATAGAGTAAATGATTAAAACTCCACACGCTTCTATCTACGCCCATGAATATCCAACAAAAAAGTCGCAATTCTCGATGATAACAGGTGTGTGCGCTAGTCAGATCAATAGTGCATTCAATAACTGCGTGATGTACTTACAGATGTTGTAGACTATTAATATCGTCCGTCGTAATGACGACGTCATTTCAACCCGATGTGTCCGGTCTCTGATAATAACATAATCAAAAATATGAATTACTTTATTTGATTTAAGAAAAATAAACCTTTAATAATCGACCAATAATCAACTGATAAGAACATATTTTGTTAATGAAGCTGAATAATTTTAGATACTCTTTGTTTATTTCACAATGAATAGCTTGTATCTGCGCCACTGGCACAGGAAACTATCACTTCCACACGCGCCAACCATACCTTACGACTAGACATCGTAATAATTTATTTTCGAGTGCGTTGCGCTGTATGAATTGAAAAGCAAAATAAAAGTTTCGAAAATAGCGTGTGAGCAAACGGTAAATTCTCGGTATCACTGAGTGATAAGCGCGTGAAAAATTTTTGGCTCGCTGTTACAGTGCGTCTTCATCTATTATAACAAAACTCTATTTATAAATCGCCGTCCGGAAAACGTTATTGGCTCTAAACTTGTACGTTCGCTTCTTATAGAAAATCGTCCGTGTTTAACATCAAAACTCGGAAACACATTCAGTCTCGATCTAACCACTGATCTGTTTAAGCGATCTAATTCTGATTGTTTCTTTTCTACAAATTACAGACTGAAAAACTTCCGAGAGATACATGGGAAACATAACAAGTTCGGAAACTGTCCGCGAGGAAGATGTCTGGTGGACTAATGGAAGTAGGCAAGAAGTGCAAATGGAACAACAATCCATTGTGGTAATACCAACAATTCAAGAAAAAGTTAACGATGATAGTGACCGGAATGAGGCCGTAAGCGAGACTACAATTTCCAGTGAGAGGCAACAAAGGAAAAAAGAAATGGAAGAAGATTTGATAAAGTTTAAGCAGGACTTAGCTCGGGAACATGGTCGCAGAAGAGAGTTAATAGTGGAGAGGAAAAAGGAAATGGCTAATTTACGCGATGAATTAATAAAGGAGAAAGAGGAAAATAACAGACTGAGGAAATTATTAGAAGTAAACAAATTGGCGGAAGTGGGCAGCAATAAAAATCAAGAGAATACCTTGTCTAATACAATTGTGAATGGTATTAAAGAGGAGAATGAAGACTTGCGAAATGAAGTGGAGAAACTCAAGTTAATGTTGAAGGAAAAGGAAATGCTTGCCGATAAAAATAAAGAGTTGCGAATTAGTTTGGCTGAAATGCAAAAGGAACTGCAAAGTGTTAATACCCAGATTATAAGTTTTGAAAAAGAACGCATTGATTACCAAGAGCATGTAACTGCATTGAAAGATATCATAAAAGTGACGAAGGAGATGTTGCGGGTGAGGGAAAGTCAAATAGAAGAGGTAAGATAATATTTTTATTTCTGATAATTTTACTAATTAGTATTCCAGTATGAGATTTTTAAGTCGTGTTCATCTTTTATACAACGTGTTTCAAAAAGAACTCCATCTCAGTAGGCACTGAGTAACTAATACTTGCAAATTATTATACACCACTTGCCTTGTATTTATAATAAAATGACAAATGTCAAAATGACATTAGATATCATTTTGACATTTGTCATTTTGTGACTAGCAATATAATTTTTTCTTACAAATATTTTTTTTTACTTAATAAACAATGTTAAAATATTTTTATTGTTGAAGCATATTTCCGAAGTGCACAATTTCTTAACGGAGAATGGCAATATTCCTACGCGGAATGTAAGCGACAGTTTCACTTGCATTTTACTAATAAAGTTGTGAATAATACCGCTTTACATCATCACATTCGTCTAGTCGTGGAGAAGTTGCGGGCTACAGGATCTGCGTTAAAAGGCAAAAGTTCCGGTAGCCCACGTACACAGCAAAATATTGTTGAACACGCAGACAACCTTGTTGGAAACAACCCACATACAGTACGTCATTTATCAGTTTAAACGAACGTATCTTCTAGTACCGTTCATAGAATTTTGAAGCGTCGTTTACATATGCATCCATACAAAGTATCGATTGTTCAACAGATCTTACCTAGAGATCACTCTAGTAGGCTTAATTAATTATCACAGGGCTGCATTTTTCAACTCTTTGAATGTTGATTTAAAAATTTTAACTGTTTTCTAGTAATTGGGTAGCGCTGATTTCAAATCTGATTTTATTTTTTTTTGTATCACGTAAGGTTATTTTTCAAACCAGTAAAATCAAAAAAAATAGAAAAAACACGATTTATTTCATTTATAAGCTAGTTTTGTATTATATTTAAAAAAATACAAAAATATACACATAGAAACTATTAGAAATACATAGTTATTTATTCTTTATGCTTCTTAAAAAAACGTTTTCGTTTTTCAGAAAAGCTTCGTTTGGTTGTTTTTCTGTCATATTCAGCTAAAGGAAGATCTGAAGGTAGTTTCTGGGGTAAGCAAATTTTTTTGTTTCAACCTAGACCCCCCAGTACTTCAGAAAGATCTTTTGAAAGTCCCAAATCTCTTACTAAATCATTCAGTTCGGCTTGTGAAAATAGCTGAGGTTGGTTTTGACCTGAGGTTGATGGTTCAAAATCACTATCCATCTGTACGGAGCCGGAAGTTGAAGAGGTTTCAATATCTTCTTGTAGTACTTTGGGGGGTATAGGTATAGGTACATGATCACTGTGAGGAACTGGTCTGATAGCTGATTTAATATTGTTTGGGTATAAAATATGTATCATATTTTTTCTATTATGCCCCTTAATATCACAAAGACAAATGTAGCAATCTTCATGATGATTTTGATTTTTTTTTCTATTCCCTTTGGTCCAATGTCTTAAACCTTCTTCGCATACCTTACAAATAACGTGCGGTGTCCAATATTTATCTTGATCTCCTAATTTGATTTTGAAATAAGCATAATATGCATTTTTCACAAATTCACCAATTGGTCTCTTAAACTTTTTCAAGACGAAATATCCACAAATATAACAGAAATCATCTGGTTTGTTTTTGCAACACCGGCTAGACATATTTTTAAGCAATGTTTATTTATCAAATACCACGCACAACACTAAAGACAAATTAATTTTACTTGTTTACTGATCGACACTCAGAGCTATAATGAAGTAAATGACATTAAAATATACATTTTGTTTGGAGTGATAAACTTGAAATCCTTCTTCGCAGTACTAATAAAGTGAAAGCATAATAAATAGGATTTAGCAGGTAAAAATTCCCGGAAATCTTGTCAAAAATTAATACATGTAATAAAAAATTTACATCAGGTAATGAGAGCCTATTTAACAAATTTCTTTAAAACCACAACAGAAAATCATTTTTGGGTTAATACCTAGAATTTGAAGTAGTACATTCATTTTAAAATGTATTAAAACGCCTATTATAATTTTTTTTTTATATTTTTTCTTTTTCTTTTGTGCCAAAAAAAATCTGTGGGTGGTAGAGACCAACTGTATTTTAATTAGTTATTGCTATATAAAAACTGAGCTTAACAAACAAAAATCACGTCATCACAAATTTTATGCAGGCCTGTGTTATTGTAACTTCTATCAAGAAAATTTAAATAATGACGAAATTCTTGATCTAAGTTTTTTTACTGATGAAGAATAGTTTCATTTAAGCGGGTTTGAACATGGTCTATAAATAATCCAAACAATCACATCGAAGTTCCTTTACATCCTGTTAAAGTTGGAGTAAGGTTACCTGTATCTCGTCGTAAAAAAATAGGACAAATATTTTTTCACAATAACATTAATAGCTAACGATACCGAGAACAGTTGTTAACACCATTTTTAACTCAAGTGCAACGAGACGAATTCAATGGGGGATACTTCCAGCAAAATGGGGTTACTGTACATACATTCATATACACGAAAGTTTCATTCATCCGTTCATTCATATACATGAAAATTTAGCGCTTTTAGAATATTACTTCCCTCATCGAGTTATAAGCAGAGGTGTCTGGCCAGCAACGTCACCAGATCTTACTCCGTTAGATTTTTCTATTTTCGGTTTGCTAAAAACTGAAGAATATAAGACAAGAATGAATAACTTAAATGACTTGATGAATACGATTACAATTAAATGTAATGAAATAACGCCAAATGAACTGCAGAATATTTTTAACAACATGAAACGTCGTATTGCATTATGCATTCAACAGAATGGTGACCATTTTGAACACATGTTATAAATTAAAATTTCTACAAATTGGTTATTTACCTTCGTTGCTTGATTAAGATCCCTTCTTTAAGGTTTTCTTATTAAATAAATTAATAATCTAATTGTACTTGTTATTAATTTTCATCACCATATCTCTCGATGATAAATTTTGACAGTGGCAGGTAGTTAACCTTCATACCATTTAATCTATAACCGCATTTTAAGAACGTCATAATTTATAGGAGACATTCATGGACAACTAGATGTAATTCTTTTTGAAACACGTTGTATGATCAGTTGCAAAATTGGTGGTATCTATTAATTGATAATAATAACATCAAACAGAAATAAGATACATTTCTAACCACAATAAAACTTAATAAACTCTAAATATGTAGTTCAGTAACTAAGCTGCCATCTTCAGTAGAACAATCTGAAAGAGGAAAATACGTATGTTAAACGTAGCGTTTTTGGCTAAGGTACAACCTTTGAACAAACATTAAAACAAACCATTCAAGGGTTTGTTTTAACGTTAGGAATTTAGTGCTATCCCACTGTCGATTTGGTGACGAGCATATCTTCAAAGATTGTACTTTAACCAAAGATGCTATTAAGACTATTTTTCTTTTTCAGATTGGTCTACTGAAAGTGGAAACTTAGCCGAAATACCTACTTAGAGTTTATTGATTTAAATAGTTAATTGACGAAGGAGATACTTGTTGAAACTTCATTATAACGCTAAGAAATAAGTAATTAAACTTCTAGTTTCAAAAATTCTTTTATTGTAAATACCACTACAATATTGTTTGGCCATATAATGGCTTCATCAGGTGGATGAAATACTGAATATGTACAATACAAGTTTGAATATTTATGTGAAAATTATTGGGGAAATTAGAAATTACTGCGAATAGATCAGCATAAAGAAAAGCTATTAAGTTTCTTGGCTTGATTATTGACAATAAACTGGAACTGCTATTTAGAGTATCAAACACATAAAGACAATCAACATATCAAGCCGCACGAATATAATTCTTTGCGAGTTTTCAGGCGGGCAAGGCATGGACTTCAATTTTGATGTATGATAAACAAAGCAAACATAATTTTCTTACTGCATATAATTACACTCGCCAAAAAAATTTTCATTTCTTTAATTTTTCTTTCCCCCATAATTTTCACATAAATATTCAAACTTGTATTGTACATATTCAATATTTCATCCACCTGATGAAGCCATTGTATGGCGAAACAATATTGTAGTGGTATTTACAATAAAAGAATTTTTGAAACTAGAAGTTTAATTACTTATTTCTTAGCGTTTTATTGATTTATATTGTGGTTAGGAATTGTTTCAGATTTCAAGTCACCGCCAATTCGGATAATAATCTTGTAATTTATTTTTTAGAATCATATTGAGTGAAAATTAAATTGCAAAAAAAAACCTTAAATATGATACACATTAAATAATATAAAATACAAACATAATTTGGTACTTGCTGTATAATTTTGGTGCCTTGACCCACCGCTCACGGGGCGCTTAATGTTAAACTTGAAGTTAAATTTTTGACTGTTAATTAATATATTGTTGAATTAACTTGTTAGACTGTATGACTCTTGATGCTAAGTAATGTACTGTTATTGAGACTGGTGTCTCTTGATCTTAATCTATACTGTTCAGTCTCTTGTTGCTAGTGTAAGATTCTGATTGATACTGTTCTGTACTGTGTTGCAAGTAGATAAAAATCCAGTACTACCCGAACAAACTATTACAGCAGACCGATTTTGATGTGGCCGGTTAGAAGTGACGCCCTCGAGATGCACACGAAATTCATAGGTAGGGGAACCTCTGGCATCCCTTATGATCCCTTACTACGTCCCAATGCACATCTCGCACAAAGTGTTTGCATTTCATTTTTCCGAATACTGTCTCTATCTAACACTGACCCTTACTTGACGCACGTACAGATTCTCCCACCGGCCACATCAAAATCGGTCTGCTGTACATTAAATGCGCGTGTTGGTTGTAACGGGTGTTCATTTGAAAAGTCAATCTAGTAGCATGTGATTACTGAGAACATTTTGAAGTATGTCGTAAATTAAAATTTACTACTTAACCTACGAAGTCGTATATTTTGACAGTTTCATACATACAAATAAATAACAAATGTGATTGACATTATCAAATGTCATTTGGATTTACTTTTACGGAACAACAAACACATACTAATATATATGCGTCTTATTCTATCAAAATTTCAAAGTAACCTAGATTGACTTTTCAAATGAACACACGTTACATAGTATTGGTTGACGTCATAATTGGGGATGATCAATTCTTAGTAAATCGTACCTACTGGCAACAATACTAACTAGGGTTTACTATAGGGTTTTGACTGGTCTAATCATAAAATATCATTACTAATTAAGAAGTAGTTGTAAATTTAAGTAACGGGTGTTCATTTGAAAAGTCAATCTAGTAGCATGTGATTTACTGAGAACATTTTGAAGTATGTCGTAAATTAAAATTTACTACTTAACCTACGAAGTCGTATATTTTGACAGTTTCATACATACAAATAAATAACAAATAATAGGTATTTATTGAAAACTATAACAAATGTTGAAAATGTTGTCCTTCAAGATCAATGCACTTTAAAATCCTCCGTTCAAAATTTCTGATGATATTCTGAAACATTACTGGATTGTTATTAATTTCCTTGCATTTCTGTTCGATTCTCTGTATCATATCATTCAAATTCAATATAGGTGTTCGAAATATGTTATTTTTTAGATAAGGCCACAAAAAGAAGACGCAAGGTGTTAAATCGCATGAACGTGCAGGCCAGGCAATTTCAGTATTTCGACTAATTATACGCTCATCAAAAAATTCTCTTAAATAATCCAAAGATGCTGCAGTACAGTGACAAGGTGCTCCGTCTTGTTGGAAATATGCATTTTGAAGTTCATCATCATGCAACTGATTGACAAATGTTTGTAAAATTCCCGTACGGTACCTTTGAGCAGTTAACGTTCCCTGAAAAAATATTGGACCAATGATTCGTCTTTGGCTTATCGCTGCACGAACACCAATTTTCTCTTGGATGTAGCGATTCTTCATTAATTACATGTGGATTTTCACTACTCCAAATTCTTGTATTTTGTGAATTTAGGTATCCCGTTTTATAAAACCATGCTTCATCAGTAAAGATGACTCTTTGCGAAAGTTCTCCATTATTGTTCATATTTACAAACCAATTACAAAACTGTAGTCTACGTGGGTAATCAATTTCTAACAATTCTTGTACTGCTGTGACACGGTATGGATAAAGTTGCATATCTTTTTTTAATAACTTGTGAGTTGTACCAACAGAAAGGTTTATTTGTTGACTCAAATGTCGAACAGATGTTTGTGGTTCATTTTCCATTATTTCTTCAACACGATTCGATTGACAACTTGAGGTGTACGTTTCTTAACTGCTTCGCTGCCTGATTTTCTTAAGAGATCACCAGTTTCAGAAAAAGGTTTTAAAGTTCTATCCAAAGTATTCTTAAATTGTATATAATCTATTACAAAATGTGGAAACTCAACTTGAAATTCTACCATGCAATCTTGAACTGAATAAACCCATAAACCATCAATTTTATTACCACTTCGAAAATAAGTGAAAGCCATTTTAAAACTGAGAAGCAATTTATTTAAACCAGAATCGACGCACGATTATTTTATGCACTAACTGATATTTGTGATTGACATTATCAAATGTCATTTGGATTTACGTTTACGGAACAACAAACACATACAAATATATTTGCGTCTTATTCTATCAAAATTTCAAAGTAACCTAGATTGACTTTTCAAATGAACACTTGTTACAATAAAGCTTGGGTGACAATGGCCCTTTAAAAGCGACAATTTGTTTCTGGGGTGCAAATGTGATGTCATGAAGAATTAAAGATGCTCAAATAAGCTTTTTAGTTCTTTGGTACTTCAAACTAATTCTACGAAGCAAAACAGTATCGATGTTTGTAACTTACGATCAGAAACTCGTATTAATGAAGTTGAAGTGAAGATTTTAACTATTAGTTTTATTCGTATTTTAAATAAATACAAATTAAAAATTAATGATTAAGCCGTCAAATATATCAAAGGAAGTAAATATTCCCCCCCCCCCCCCCCCCCCCAAAAAAAAAGTCATAAACATCTAGCAAAATTCACATTTCCTGAATCACAAATTTGTATTCGTGAAAATTTTCATTCTCGTGAAATTGCTGCACTTAGATATCACATTAATATACTAAATCATATGCGACCAGCTGCAAATTAAAATGTAATTCGAGTCTGTTAAATATCTATTTAAAGATGAAATGGTAATTTGCACAAGAACAAATAACAGTACATACCTCAAAATATTAATGAAAAACATCGTTAAATGAAAATATGAATTATTCATAAATTATTATTGAAATTCTTTTTATAGATTGTTGCTAAACATTTAACCAGAAACAATGAATCAATATTTTTACGAGAATTGGCAAGTAGTTTATATTATCTTAGTACGACTTATTTTTTTAAATATACATAGTTATTTACAATGAAAATAAATTTTACTTCCAATTCCCCAATTATATACAAAGGTATGATTTTAAATAGTAATGTTTATTTTCGTTTCTTCTTATACACAATGCATAAGACAAATTGTTTTTCTAAATTGACATATTGAGATATAAAAATAAACTTGCTTGACCTATTTTTTTTTATAAATTAGTTTCTGTTTGGTTATATATTTTTTATAGTCGTTTTCAATACTCACTTATGGCACTTTCCACTTAACGCAAGGAAAAAAATTTTCTTTTTGACGTATTTTGTTTATTTAAAACGTCACAGTGTAAATTTAAATTTCAAGGTGTTTGTAATGAAATCTTAATTTAGAATTGGTTATTTTTTTTATTGTCAACAAACATTCTATGTTAACATCGAAAGTGCTTTAACCGCCATATACTTTCTATATTGTAGACAATAACATTAATTACGTTAACGAAAACTTCACACTTTTATTATAAGGTATCTATGTTAATGTTAAAAGTGTCTAACTGAAATTGTTTCTTGGGTAATTGTTATTATTACTTAAATTTTAAACTGCTATTATTTAGTAATTAATGTTGTATCTTTCGACAAGTTAGAATTATTAGGTTTATTCGAGTAACATTCCACCGGCGGTTCGTCACAGCGCGTACCGTCAACTGGGGTGAATCGGGACAGTTTTTTAACATTTTTGCGTGTAACTTTTTAAATTTGAAAGATATTAACTTCAAATTTGGTGAGTATTGCGAAGGCACTTACTAGTATTAGTAATGGACACCGGATTATTTTTACGACCTTCCCCTAAAAAAATATTTTTTTTTAACGCCTGATTTGGCCTATAAAAACCAAGTAGCCCCTTTTGAGGGGTCAATCGGGATAAAATTTAACAAAGACTTATTCCAGCACATAGGTAATTAATGAGATTTGATAAAAAAAAGAACAATTTTAACATGGAAATAAAACATTTATTCTAATGGTTGGGTTTTTTAACATGTCTGTTTACATTAGAATTTGTTAACATAAAATACACATATAAAGGTGAAATATTAACAAAATAAACATAAAAATCTGAAATATTAAACACAAGTAGGTAGGTAGTTAAATATAAAGGCAACTAGGTGCATTTTAGCAATATTATATAAAGATGAAAAGGCATGTATTTTTAACTTAGAAATCTATTCTAACAAATTGTAGGATTTTAGTTTTACAGGTTATTATATGACCTTATGTTTGTAGCAAATTTTAAACCACCCCTTGTTAAAACGGTTGGTTTGGGCAGTTTACAAATAATTTGGTCTATTGTAATTTCACAATAATCTTCAACCACTGGAAATACAAAAGCGTTTTCTTGTTTTTTATTTGGCCTTAAAAATAAAACTTCAGCTTTGTCTTTCTTGATTTTTTTCACTATTCCTACATAGGATTTATTCGTTTTATTTATGGTTTCAAAATTAACTTCAATAAAATCTTCTATTTCCAGGTCATTTATAGATTACACTTTAAAGCCTTCTTCTAAATCCTCATTCTCTTCTAAATCTTCTTGTGTTTCTTCATCTGAATTTGTTGCATCATCATGAGGTTCTTCAATTTCTCCTATATTTTGTCGGCTAGTAGAAGGGAAATCGTCCACAGTTTAGCTTTTACCAGGTTGAACATCAATTTTTCTTTTTCGGCCGACATGTGGTTTTTCGGGATTTCGAAGTTCCTGAAAGATTTCTGCTAATGGTGCTGTCCAGTCATTGTCATCATCATTTGCAGGAGGTTTCCTGCACGGTATTCGCTTCAGCACTTGTTGTCTGTCTACTGTAGGAGCTATCCCAGCAGCAGAAAATCCAGATAAAATATTGTTTTCAAGATTTGTTATATCAGCCAAACATTTCTGTAATAACTGCGGAAAATATTGTTTGGGAAGTGGCCCCTTATTTTTAGTTTTCCACTTTTCTAAAGTCTTTCGCCAACTAATTTTTATCGGACGAAACACTGCAACATCAAGGGGTATGGTCAAATGTGTTGAATTTGGAGGTAGGAAACATAATTTAATGTCGTTTTCCCGACAAATTTCAATAACGTTAAATGATAGATGAGACGCTAAGTTGTCACCTATCACGACCTTTGTTCCATTTTGCTTTCTCAAATAAGGCACTGCGATTTTGATAAACCACTCTTCGAAGTGAGCTTGATCAAACCATCCACTCGGATTTCTCCCATATCTTGCGCCTGGTGGCCCATTCATCATCCACGTATCGTATAGATGCTCGCTCTTGTACAGTATGAATGGTGGGAGCATCGTTCCATTGCCAGCAACACTAAACATCACCGAAGTAGAATTTTTTGTTGTATCCGTTATCCTCTCGGGATGTTTACAACCCCTTCTTACAACAACTTTCTTTTTACCAACATCGTCAACAAAGCACGTTTCGTCATAGTTAATTATTGCGGCAGGTTTAACACTCCTAAGGGTTTCATCCAGATTGTCGAAGTACTGATTTATAGTTGCATGATCAACTGCAGCCCTACATCTTTTAATGTTTTCTCCAAACCTCTGCGTCAACTTTGAACGATGTCGTTCTAGAAAGTTGTTTACCCAATCTGATCCGGGCATATTATTAGGAAATTTTTGTATTCGTAAACCTCGACGGTCTAAGTAAGACTTCAACATGTAGCGGATATCTAATTTCTCCATGGGATATCCCCATTCACCAGCTAAAATGATTAACTCAACCTACCTCTTTTCTTGAGCCGAAGTTAACACTGTCTGCCCTCCTTGCTTGCGTTGTGGGGCCTTTACATGACGATGAAGAGTTGTTTTTGGTATGCCATATATCTAGGTGGCTTTTCTCAGGGTAATCTGCCCCTTTTTGTACTGCATAATAGCAGTGTCAAGTGTTTCCCTGCCATAATTCTGATACACTCGCCCTCCGACTTTACGCTTGTATGTTCGAACCATTAACGAGTACTTGTCCCGATTCACCCCACAGAACGCTCTAAAATAGGAAAATATTTTCCAGGAAAAGACGAAAATTATTTTTTAGAACCTAACTTCAAATTCTTAAACTAAACATCATAACCTAACGACGTAAATAATTTCATAACCCTATTTATTTTTTAACCTACCTTAAAAAAGTAAGATTTTCAGACAACGAAAAACTAGAGAAAAATTAGCAACAATTAAAGATTTTTTGCTGTGGAAACCTGCATCACCTTCACCATCAAACATTGTTTGTCAGCAAGCTGGATGTGTCTACCGCACCATCCACGGTATAGTGAGCCGATAAAGTCGCTATCAACCGAGCTAGGCGGGAAATTCAAAATTGGAAGCACTTTGTCCCGATTCACCCCTCAGTCCCGATTCACCCCAGTTGACGGTATATATATTTTGTCAGTCGCCGTCCGAACCTCGTCCAGTGCACTTCGCTGGTTTACGGTAATAAATAATAATCTTATAATTTCACAAATAGTCAAAAAGAGACCGTTTTATGGTGTATCTAATAAATTGGGATATCTGGGTTTGATGTACGAGGTAAAAAACTATCCACCAAAGTAGTTATCCCATCGGTTTGTCCATTTGTCATTCTTAATAATGCAAACACTTTTTAACATTAAAGATCTATTTCAATATCTATGCATTTAATTATTGATACCTGACTTGACATATTTCTTTTTAAATAAATTTTTGATCGGATATTCTCGTGAGTTTATAATTAAAAATAACATTTAAAATAATTTGTTCGAATATTAAAGTAATAATTTCCGCATAGTTTTTATGGGTGGGAAATATTTATACAAAACTAGAAAAGACACGATAATTTTGAACTATTTATATTCCCACTTTATTCATTATTATTATTTTGACATGTAATGGGTCCTTCAAATTGAGCGCCTTATTTTAAAAATAAATAAAATATAGATGGCACCACACTGAATTCGTCTGGGTATTTTGACATTTACGAAGTGTGATGTATGGCATTTATAAAAATGCCTTCTTACACGATACAACATCGCGTTGAAATTGTTGAATTATTTGATGAAAATCAGCGTTCTGTGAAAAATGTTTTTAGAAAATTACGTGAATTTTATAGTTTACATGATCATCTATCTGAAAGAACTGTTGGTCAAATTATTAGAAAATTTCAAGAGGCCGGTTTGGTGGAAGATCAAAAAAGAGAAAGATACAGTCGTTGTGGTCGTTCACAAGAGCATATTGATTTGATTCGTGAAAGTGTTGCTGAAGCACCTGAAATGTTCATTAGTCGACGTTCACAACAAATTGGACTCAGTAAATCAACAATATGGCGTATTTTAGGAAAGGATTTAGCTTTAAAGGCTCAAATAACACAGGAACTAAAGCCATTGGACCATGCAAAACGTCGTGCATTCGTCAGTTTGATTAAAGAACAACCAGATGATTTCTTTTACAAAAAAAAAACACCTTTTCTGATGAAGCACATTTTGAAATTGGTGATTTTGTTAACAAACAAAATTGTCGAATTTGGGGTGAGGAAAATCCACGAGTGATTCATGAAAGACCTTTACATCCTAAACGAGTCACTGTTTGGTGTGCATTAGAGTCAGGTGGTGTAATTGGACCATATTTCTTTCAAAACGCTGCTGGGGAAGCTGTAACAGTGAATGGTGTTCGATATCGTGAGATGTTAACTGAATTTTATGGCCTGAACTGAATGATCTAGGCCCTAGGGGATATATGGTTTTAACAGACCGGGGCAACACATCATTTTGCTAATGAAACAATTGCTTTATTAAGACAACAAATTCCTGGAAGAATTATTTCAAGAAATGGAGATGTTAATTGGTCACCAAGATCATGTGATCTAAGACTGTTTCAGGACTATTTTCTTTGGGGTTACGTAAAAATCCAGGTCTATAAGAATAAATCACAATCGATTTCCGAACTAAAGGATGAAATTATTTGTGTCATTGGTGAAATAGAGCCTCAATTATGTCGAAATGTAATAGAAAATTTTAAAAAAAGAGTGAACAGCTGTGAAGCAGCAAGAGATGGTCACTTGTCAGATATTATTTTTCGTGTATAAATGGCACAACTGATACTACAATTACCAATTAAAAGTTTTTGAAAATCAATGCAATTATGGGATTTATTTATTTTTGAAAAAGGCGTTCAATTTGAAAGACCCTTTAAGTAATATACAGAGAATTTCATATAAATGTAGAAATCATAGGTACAAAACTACTATGCACTTGCACTGGCCCATATAAAATGCAACATAGTTAATAGTTATGATCGTTATGATATGGTTTATGTTTGTGTTGTTAAATTATTGACAGTAAATTTAATTTAATTCAGTATAATGTTTTATGATTAAAAATACTAAATTTCTGATAAATATCCTTTAATAAATGATTTTACAAAATTTTCAAATATTCCTCCATTGACCAAACAGTAGCTTAAATGATGATAAAAATTATTAACAACAGAATTTAGAGTATCGGTTGTAATTGTTCCAGAAACATCGATTATTCTATTCTTCAGTTCAGTTTCGCTATTGTAAACATACGTCTTTAAATAATACCAATAAAGAATAGTCAAATAGTCAATAGGTGCCAAATCTGGTCACCACGGAAGCTAAGCTACTTCTGCTCCGAGTCCTATCCAACGTTCAGGAAACCTATTGTATATAATATTAACGCAAATTTGCAGAATAATGAGCAGGGGCGTCATCATGTTGATACCATAATTGGTGAGGAAGGTTTAAAGCATTCAAAGCTGGGAATATTTCTGTTTTTTAGTAACAGTAAATACTTTTCACTGTTTAAATAGCCATCAATAAAGAATGATCTTATAATTTGATTGCTAATGATTCCTGCCCACGCATTTACTTTTTGAGGGTACTGTGTTATGGTTTCATTAAAAAATGTAAATTTCTTCAGGTTCAATATCGAGTGTTTTATCCAGTAACGGAAAATGTTGCTTCATCCGTAAATACGATTTGTTTAAAAAAATCAGGGTTATTATTAATAATTTCTAATAATCGCTCACAGAAAAGATTTCTCTTCTCGTTGTCACCGAATCTAAGTTCTTTATTATTTTTTAATCTGTAGCAGTGACACTTTTCACTTTTCAAGAATCTAAATATACTAGATTTACTTATCCATTATTGTCTTGCCAATTGCCTAGTAGAAAGTCAATTGTTATTTTCGATGTTTTTGATTAAGTGGTTTCTACATGCATCAGTTCTTGCGGTATTTGATCTTCTTCGTTTCCGATGACTTAAGTCTACACACCCTTCAATTTTGCAACAAACCTTGATATAGTTGATGAATTTGGTACTAGCCTTTCCGGATAGGTATCGTTAAGCACGTCAGCTGTTGCTTTCAAACTTAATCCCGAAAGGGATTGTCAGTAGCTAACTTGTATCTTCCTTTATGTACATGATTTAAGGTTAATATTAAACTATTGTAATGAATTTAAAGACGGCAGACTATGTGCCCCACACTGTTAAATTTAATAATACACATAAGGTGTATTAGATAAAAATGTAGATTTTACAAAATTAGGGCAACTTTTTACCAATACTGAAGATCCATTGTACAGATACAAAGAGCACTTTAACTATGCAAATATAACATCTCCCAACGTCGAACAATCCTTCTCAGTATATAAACATATATATATACGTCGCTACGTACGAACCTTTCCGAGACTAATACAGAAACATATATTATGGTATGGTGCAGTTTTTTCATCGCGCACATCCGCATTTTTTTGCAACAATGTAAACATGTTGGGTAAGTTATTTATGTTTTTTCTTAACGTTTTGTATAGGGATTCGATATATTTATTTAAAAAAAATTTAACCGTGTATTATTAAATTTGACAGTGTGGGCACATAGTCTGCCGTCTTTAGTAATGATATATAAAAATACTACTACTGTCAACTTTTATCGACATGTTGCATTTTACGACGGACAAAGTAAGCATGTACGCATGTTTATACAGAGGTCGGCATAAGTCAGGCAACGCTCTCGAAAAATCGTCATAAGTCCGGCAACGCTCATAAGTCTGGCAAGGCTGTCGAAAAATATTAAAACGAAGCATGTTCGTGCTTCAGACAGTTGTCTCGGTGTCATGATAACACATGCTCGTCGAGTAGACGCGTTTTCAGAATGAATAACCGATACAAGTTCACGCTTCAAGAAAGAGTTTTTTTTGTTACGTCGTATCTTCGCACGAACGCGGATTACGAAACTATGTTTACCGAATTTCAACAACAATTTCCGAACTCGCCGCTACCAAATCGTTCAACAGTGTAGAAGATGTACCAGAAATTCTTAAAAACGGGCTCTGTTGCCGACGCGCCGCGTTCTGGACGACCGGTATCTGTAACAACTAACGAAAATATGGAAACAGTGGCGCTGGCGTTTGTCGAGCAGCCGAACCAATCTGCAGTGCGGCTATCGGGAGAACTTCAAATATCCGATCGTTCTTTACGACGAATGCTGAAACGCATGCACTATCGAGTTTACCTTCCGCGTCTCCTCCACGCACTTCACGAGGATGATTTCGATCGCAGATTGGAATTTTGCGAGTGGTACCTCGGATGCAGTCAGGATGATCCGCAGTTCCAGCGTTCCATTTTGTGGTCGGATGAAGCAACCTTCAAGCTGAACGGTACGGTCAATCGGCATAACTGCGTGTACTGGAACGACCAGAATCCTCACGTCTTCATTGAAGAAGAATTAAACCTGCCTGGGGTGTGTGTGTGGCAGGTATCCATGCGGGAGGTCTCGTGGGTCCGTACTTTTTTGAGGGTAACGTGACGGGCCAAAGTTATCTGGAAATGCTCGAAGATTTACGTGGGCAAATGGACAACGATCCAACACTCGCGAACATCCGTCATTTCATGCAGGATGGAGCTTCGCCGCACTACGCGTTATGTGTGCGGGAGTACCTTAATGTTCATTTTGGAGAATGGATAGGCAGACGAGGAATCGTTGAGTGGCCCGCACGGTCATGTGACCTGACACCCTGTGATTTCTTCCTGTGGGGCCTTCTCAAGGACCGCGTTTTTGCAAGAGGACCACGTACCCTTCCCGACCTCAGAACTGCAATTGAAGAAGAATTAGAAAATCTTCGCGGACAGCTTGACGTGCTTCGCCGGACCTGCCTCACCGTTGAGAAACGTTGCAGTAAATGCATTGATCAAGTTGGCCATCAATTTGAACACTTACAGTAACCCTTTTTCGAATCCCTTTTGTAATTTCTTTGAATAAATTCATTTTGACGCTGCATTTTTTTCTTCTAATGCAAATTTGTTGCCTGACTTATGCCGACCCCTGTATATTGCATCTTAAATGAAATTCACGGTATATGCTTTCTTTGGTTATATGTAAGTAACATACTAAACCTTTGATAATATTGCAAAACATAACGTTTATATTTTATGACGACAGACGGTTGTTTCCGCGATTGAATATTAACTTCATTTGACTCTGCAGTACTGATTTGAATCACATGCTTTAAATTTGGCTTTGAAGTGAGAAGATATACTTTATGAACTATAGGTTCGGATTCAACTTTGTAGTTAAAATGAAATGGATAAAATGGATTAGTGCGTTTAGAACAAGAAGCGGCATAACACTTTTTGACATTTAGCGCTATGTTAAGCCTTGTACACACTGCAGCCGCAACGTGCAGTTCAACCTGTAATGCAACACGAAACGCAACGTGGACGGTTTGAAATAGACAGCGCAACGTTGAGAACGCGCAACCTACTCTCAACGCGTTTCTAGTGGTTTCCACTAGTGGTTCGCGAGCACTGTAGCAACATGGGATGTTCCTTCAGTTATAATTATTATTATTATCAACATCTAGCCGTAGCGTGCGGAGCTTATATGTTAATAGATGAATTAACCATTGACAGGAATCCACGAAGATGGTGGAGAACCAATCTATTTTGCCTTTTCGCGCTTAAAAGATGATAAGAGACTAATCCTTTTATTTTTATAAATCTCTCCCGTCGTACCCATGCGTTGGCCGATATCATTCGACACATCCACTTTTGGGTTACGTTTTTTTTTATAATTTATATTTGAGGGATTTCATAAAATTTTCTTCTGTTTATATAATTAAATGAGCAATAGGGATTTTTCTTCATTCCATGATTCTGATAATGAGTTTTCTGGTGATATTGACATTTTTAATAATTTATATCTAGACAAATTTAACAAATTCGATGTTGCGTGTGCGCGCAATACGAACACACTGATCAATTATTCATATGCTTGTCCAAACTGCAACCGAGAATCCCTTTGTGTTCGTACGAAAAACCGATAACCGACGGATCAGATGCGCGCAATATCTGCAACGCGAGCTGTAACATGCAACGCACGTCCACACATGTTGCATTATTTGTTGTTTTACACGTTGCACTACTTGTTGCGGCTGCAGTGTGTACAAAATATTATAAGTTATAAGTAGAGCTGAGGATGTTTGCGGTACGGCAGGACCGTATGTAGTGCATCCCCACATTTAACTATATATCTAAATATTCTCTGAAATGATTTGCCGGATCTCATAAATTAATAGAGTGATATTTTAGTATGCACTGGATATTGTTATTATACAAAATCATAATAGCCATTTGTATTTATGGATCATAAATAATAATACGCATGTATTTGTATTTGGTTGTGAATTCAATTTAAACTTAAAACGAATCGTAATATTTTAACGACAAGCCGTCCTTACAATACATGCATTCGAGACAAAGTGTGCAACTCTACGAATAACTTCCATAATTGATCGAAAATGGACATTTTGGAGCTGAAGTAAAGCCCCTATTCTTAGAAAATTTTATTACTGTCGTTAAGAACTATTATTATAAACAACAAAGGCCTTTTATTAGTGTTGAAGTTTTAGTTTCATTGAATTTCCATGTTGTAAGTAGTCAATTGTAAAGTGTTCATTCACAATATTCTAAAACAAGGTGTAAATTTAACTAAAATCCAGAAAAACACATTCTGATAATATATTACTAGATTAGAAGCTGTGTTTATTACTATTTATTATATTATTTTTATAACCAAATGCAATAAAAGCTACGAAAACAAAAGAAACCTCGATTTATTAAAATCTTGTCACACAGCCTTTCAAAGCCTGGCAGCACATATTTTGCATATATTTTATATATACGCCCTACTTGAACTAGGTGAATGAAGTTAGAAGTTATAAGTTATAACTTCTAACTTCATTCACCTAGTTCAAGTAGGTATTGTATATAAAATATATGCAAAATATGTGCTGCCAGGCTTTGAAAGGCTGTGTGACAAGATTTTAATAAATCGAGGTTTCTTTTGTTTTCGTAGCTTTTATTGCATTTGGTTATAAAAATAATATAATAAATAGTAATAAACACAGCTTCTAATCTAGTAATATATTATCAGAATGTGTTTTTCTGGATTTTAGTTAAATTTACACCTTGTTTTAGAATATTGCGAATGAACACTTTACAATTGACTACTTACAACATGGAAATTCAATGAAACTAAAACTTCAACACTAATAAAAGGCCTTTGTTGTTTATAATAATAGTTCTTAACGACAGTAATAAAATTTTCTAAGAATAGGGGCTTTACTTCAGCTCCAAAATGTCCATTTTCGATCAATTATGGAAGTTATTCGTAGAGTTGCACACTTTGTCTCGAATGCATGTATTGTAAGGACGGCTTGTCGTTAAAATATTACGATTCGTTTTAAGTTTAAATTGAATTCACAACCAAATACAAATACATGCGTATTATTATTTATGATCCATAAATACAAATGGCTATTATGATTTTGTATAATAACAATATCCAGTGCATACTAAAATATCACTCTATTAATTTATGAGATCCGGCAAATCATTTCAGAGAATATTTAGATAAATAGTTAAATGTGGGGATGCACTACATACGGTCCTGCCGTACCGCAAACATCCTCAGCTCTAGTTATAAGCTTGTACTATTCGCCAATGCAGTTATTTTACAAGATGACACAATCCTGCTCCTAATGTACAGTAGCATATATTTTAAGGTCATCTGCATAGCATAAATAATCGCGCTGTAAATTCGTCAGCAAATCATATAAATGTTGAAAAGTAATGAAAATTACTGAATGAAACTATGAAAATTAAGGAATGAAATAGTAAAACCAAATTGTTTAACATAATATTTAAAAACTTGTTTAAACACTTTCATTATAACTTTTTTTATAACACCAAGCTTTATTTACCATCTATTATATATGTAAATAACAATGGAAATGCACAGACACTATCCAGCAATAGTAACTCTCTTGCTCGACTAATTAAGAAATTCAATTATATATAAATGTGATTGGGAGAAACTTAATCATCTGATATACATATATGGACGATATCGTATTAATATTTCACCGTATAAATAACCTAGAATACCGAAAAAGAATTTGAAACACAAAGCCAGAAAAAAATCGGTCTGAACATGAGTAGGTACGAATAAAAACAAAACTATAATGGCAACATAAAAAAACGAGATCTTTAGAGAGATAACAAAAATATCAACAATGTAGAATTTATATGCCTCGAGGAATTTATGTTTCGATTAAAATAGACAATCAAGTGAAACAAGTAAGCAAATTAAATTCAGACAAGATTCGGTCCTTGAAATACATGACCGGCAAAAAAAACCGTCCGCTCTAAGATATCTATAAAAGTCCTAGAATTTAGTTTTGTCTAAACAAGGATTTAAAATGTTATTGTTAAATCTGCGACTGGTTGAAATAAGTGAACGGACAATGCAGGACCACAATTGTTACCTAGGCATCGAAGACCATGTCTTCAGTTTGCACGATTATATGCAAATTGGACTCTTCAACAATAGAGTAATGTTCTCTTTACGGATGAGTAGCGCTTTTGTTTATGATCACCCGATGGTCGAGAATGAGTTTGGAGAAGATGAAATGCGCAACCCATGTCTTTTCATGGTGGTTTTGATGATATGGGCATGTGTTTCCACAGGAGCACGCACAGAGCTTATATTTGTAGAAAATGGTGGTTTAAAGATGGAAGATATTCTGCAAGAAGCTGTTTTCTCATTTTATTGAAGGTGGCTTTGTTTTGATGCATGACAACGGCAGATCACACATGGCAAGGATCGTTACTGAGTACCTTGATGAAGTTGGAATTCGTTGACTTGATTGGTCAACACGCAGTCCGGCTCTTAATTCGATAGAACATCTTTGGGATGAAATCCCTGTGTTGGAGATTGATGTAAACATGTTATGGTTGATGTTGGCTCGTGGACCAAATTGTTTGCAATGACTCCGGTTTCTGGCGGTGATGCTTCAACGTCAGTTACTAGAATCACTCAATCAGGTTGTAAGGTTGCATACACTTTACTATTTAAATCTTCGGTGACTGTTTGTTAAATGAATAAATGTGCTTTTATCCAAATATATTTATTTACACCATATACATTTATTTTGGATCTACAATACTAACATAAAAGTGCTGTTGATACTGGTGTCTCTTGTTAAAGTATGATTGTTATGATGTTATGAAGAAGACTGTGTGTCTTGTACTGATGTTGAGTTGATACTGTGTTTTAGTTAATACTGATCTATTCTGTACTGTTTTACAAGTAGGTAAAATATACCACTATCCCAACTATTACATAATAGCATACGCGGATTGGTTGTACAGTGTATTGTTTAACATGATAACGGGAATATTTGTGCCTACAAGCAATACTAATCTTACTAATAAATAAATAAATAAAATATTACTAATACTAGTTCCGATTAATTTATTTGTACATTCATTTGTAAAGGAACTCTATCATACATACTTAGTTAACAATGGGTAGCCGTACTAAACATTGTCTCTTGAATGCGTTCATTGATAACCCTTGGGAATAAAACAATAGGTCTGATGTATAAAGTAGGTAATAAATAGATTTGCAGGTGTAAAGAATTCTTAGAACTTAAAGAAAGTTTTTATAATTTGAATGTGGTAATAAAAGTATGCTATACTGTGGTTTAAACTCTAAAATGAACGTTAAATATTTTATAAATTTGGAAATGTTTATATTTGAATTTTATATCCTAGATCTACTAATATTTAACAATAAAAAATGTTTGAAATTAAAATATTACGAAAGGATTGTCAATAACAAAAGTTAAGAAACAAATCCACAAACTTTTTAAATTGTTTACACTTTAATTTTCGTTTAAAAATTTAGCTATGGTAATTAGCATAATTGTTTCTGTGTATTGATAATTCTTACGAATTTTCTTTAAAAATATATTTGATTTCCTAAAACGAGTTGCTATTAAAATTAAATGAATCACATAACTTTGTGTTTCAGTTAAAAAAGAAAATAAATACTATAGAAGAACTTCTGGCATCCAAAGAAATTAACATTTTATCCGATGATTTACGTCAAGAATACGAAAGGCAATTAAGAAATATTAGAGATCTCAGAAATCTTTATGAAGATAGACAACGTGCGGATAGACGCGAAAAAGAAAATCTTCATTCTGTAATTGACGAACTGAAGAAGAAAGTAGAAGGGGAAGAAAGCAAAAATGGGCAAGTTTTCTCTTATGTATTATTAAACTAATTTATATTTCCCCATTGTCACGCCCAACTATTTGTTGCAAACTTGCAAAGAGAATATACCGGTTGAGGTAACGCACTAGCTGATCGTGTCGGGGGTCCCGGGAACGCATCCAGGGCTCGGCTGTCCGAGGTTTTCTTTGTCATTTAAGATGTATGCCGACAGTTGTAGGCCCCATACACCTGCTACAATTGTGCAAACAATTGTATAGTGTATGGTGTTGTTTGTCGTGCTGCGCAATTAGTTGCAGAAATTCCAAATTGTTTGAAATTAATTTCACAACGAGTGACATTGCGCAACTTCTGCATCGTATATATGGGCTTTGTGCAAAATATTTTTCACGCGTGGAATAGAAGGCAGTGTTTTGAAAATGACAAATTTGATAAATAACAGGGAATTTTTGAGTGAGTTTCTTGATTTATACCGTCAGTTGCCGGAAGTATGGAAGGTAAAGAGCGATGCATACAAGAATATAAATTTGAATAATTTGTCTATGTCGTCAGACGGCACGTTTCCGTAGGTACACGACAAAAGCAACTGGAGTTTGCCAGTGGCGGCTCGTGAGTTATGAAAGAGGTGGGCACAAAAAAAATGTTTTTGTGTAAATGAATGACTTAAAAGTTTTAAAATTTTGAGAATAATATAATTTTGCTACACTTAAGTGATCCCTAAAATCAAATAGGTCGCTAATTTGGCTTAAAATAGTATCACATACTTCATTTGAAATAACAGCTGTTATCTCCAGGTGTCATTTGTCTTTTCCGTGCAGGTTCTTCATTATTGCGTTCTTGATTGTCATTGTCAGTAGAATTTCTTAAATTTATAATGTGAATAATTTGCTGTTAGAATTGTTCACTTGCCTTTTGCAGTTGAGCACTGTCAATCACGCGCATTTGAGTCTGATTAAATAATATTTCAACATGTGGCATGATGAAATTAAATATTTTCAACCAGTAGAGAAATTCCGGGAAATTCAAATGTTTCAATAAACCACTTGCTTCACTAATAGTAACTGAATCCATCCCATCTACGTCAATAATTTTGTCTAAACATTCTTTGAAAGAATCCTGGTGTTCAAATAATGTGTTCACAGTTCGACTTTTGAAAATCCAGCGTGTAGGAGCAGCGCGTGGTAATCTACGTTTGACTATTTCATCAAGAATTACCTTTCGTTTTGGCGATCGAGAAAAAAACTTGAACATGATTGCAAATTTGCAAAGAAAATTTTTACATTTTTATTGCACTGTGCCGCTCGTTCAATAATTAAATTAAATTTATGCGCGTAACAGTGAATATAATGTACATGTGGAAATGATAATAGCTTGGACACCATTTGTCTTACCACTCATCACGGACGCCCCATCGTAACTTTGAGCGATTAGTTTATTGTTATCAGACTCAGAAGGAGAATTTAAAATAGTTTACAATTCATTCCGTAATGTTTTTGCTATTACATCAGCATTATGTCAACCCGGCTTAAAAAAAGACCAAAAGCGTTCAAAAATTTGTCCATTAAGCACGTATCGAATAATAACAACCATTTGCTGATTATTAGAGGTGTCTGTAATTTCATCGGCCTCCAAAGCAATGAAATTTGCAGATTTAATTTATTTTAATATTTCCTGCTTGTAAATTTGCCACATTGCATCTAGCAATTCGTTCTGAATAGTTTTTGAGGCGCCTTTAAATACTTGTGAGCCTTTCATATGTATTGTAAGCACAACGTCTATTTTAGCTGCAAAGTTAATTAAGTCTACATAAAGGCCTGGATTTTCCGACGTCAATGTCTCATCATGGCCTCGTAACGCCAATTCAAAAGCACCGCAAAATTTTACACATAATTAACGGGCGCAAAATACGACGATCTTTTTCAACATCACATGCAATATGATAACTGGAGTCGAGCTATTTTGTGCCCCCAACCGACGGCATAAACGTATATGGCGAAGTTAAGCGGAGCCGGCCGATTCATATTCGGAATAGGTACATCTGAAATCGTGCCCCGGAACATAGTTTTGAGCGTTGGCATAGTGTCTGTGGTGCGGATGGAAACTTTGATACCATCGTTATAATACGTAAAAATAATTATATGCGAATTTTCTTTCTGTGTTTATCTTGGTGGTTGAGTGGGCACGTGCCCTTGTGCTCTTTAGTACCAGCTGTCACTGGAGTTTGCATAAAATTGCGTATACTGTGACCTTGTTTGCATAACAATCTGTTGTGAAACGTCAGTTTGTGCAATTTGTTCGCAGGTGTATGGGGCCTATTAAACATGGTAAGTCGCAGGTGCGGGCGTAATAACTCATGGCCTGCCAATGTCCCTGTGATTACCATTAAACTGTTGGGGAATGCTGCACCACGACTGAAGAAAGCACGGCAAGTTCGTTCGAAGCAACGTTTATTAAGTCGATGTTGATTTGCTTCTTTAACGCTGATGGCATCGTGCACAAAGAATTTCTCCCACCAGATGGAATAGTTAATGGACGATTTTATTGCGATGTTCTTCGGCGACTAAAAGAATGCAAGCGGCCTGTCAAGTGGCGCAACAATTCGTGGATTCTACACCACGATAATGCACCAACCCTTTTTTGCGGCATTTTTTAGCCGCAATGAACACGGCAGTACTACCATACCCTCCCTATTCCTCAGATCTTGCCTCTTGTGACTTCTTCCTGTTTTCAAAGTTAAAACCGAAGCTCAAGGGCTGTCGTTTTGAGACGATTGAGGAGGCAGTGTTGAACACGTTATAACGCGAAGACTTCCAGCACTGCTTTCAGTCATGGACAAGTCTCTGGGATTGGTGTATTCTTGCGGATGGAGAGTACTTTGAAGGGGATGGAAGTGAATAAGTTGTAAGAACAATTTATTGATTTTTTTTTCGCATTCTTGGAACTTCGGGGTAGCACTTCGTATAATGTCGCCCTACTAGACAAATTAAAGAAAGCAATTTCTGAAAAGTGATCTGAAACGACCCACGAAAATGTTTTCTTTCTTCAGGACAAGGCGTCTTCTCACAACCTGTCAAGTTGCCTCAGAAAAAATAATTCAATTAAGATTTAAAGTTGTGCCTCACCTATTCCCCAGCTAGTTCCAAGTTACTTCCACTTATTCTCGAAACTCGCTTTCTTGCTGGAATGAGGTTTTGGTCGGAAGAAAAATTAACTGCCGCAACGAAGCAGTATTTGAGAACCTTGAGGATTATTTCAAAAACATCATAATGACATTTCAGCATTGTTGGTCCCAGTGCATTCAAGTTGAAGTGGGATAAAAATAATAAACAAATGATTGCCTAACTTATTTGTTTTATGTCGATTTTCACTTCGCGTGAAATCATTCTCGTATATTTTAAAAATGATTTGTTTGTTTTTTACAGAGAACTAACGGAAAGAGTTACTGAACTGGAAGAAGATAATTCTAAGAAATATGACAAAATAATAAATCTAGAATCCAATTTCGGTCTGGCAAAGGCAGAATGTAGCGAATTACATGCGGAGATGAACATAATAAACCAGGTACATTTTCTAATGAACTTCATTTTTGCGAAAAATCAAATGCACTTATTACTATTTTGCAGTTATTCTCTCAAATATTGGTTAGCTTCAATAACGACCAGGACATCGATCTAGATAATATGACCAAAACATTGGAAGAAAATCACGACCTACTGACAAAAATAGTTATTAATGACGAATCCAGTGAAACATCCGCCTTACCCAAGGTACTTTTAGACTTAATCAAACAAGTTGCTGAAAGCAAGAAAGACAATAAAGATAAGATGATTGAAAATGAAAAACAAGAATCTGAAAAAGGTGATAAATTGGATACCATCGAAGAGGCAGAAGGTAAATATGTAATTGCACCAATAATGTTAATAATTTACTAAAGAAAACACTCGGTATATTTGTTTCACAAAATATATTTATTTAATCTCGTAACATATGTTTCGACTTTTCAGTCATTATCAAAGAGTATTTAAAACTAAAATAAAAAGTACATTTCTACCACTATTTATGAGTTTTTAAGGGACTTTATTACAGCATCAATAGTAGGGGTGTTGAAAAATCCAGCTGTGTATTTGTGACATGTCTATTAAGATTTATGGCTTTTTTAATTTCTAATATTTCGAGGTAGTCAAGTCTCTTTCCTTTATTACAAGTATGTAAAAGTTTAAAATTACTGGTATTGAACAAATGTGTATTTTCAATGCAATGTTCGGCGAATCCCGTATTCATTTTACCATAAAGAATAGAACTTCTATGCTCTTTTATCCGTTCTTTTATTGAGCGTCCTGATTGGCCGATGTATATCGCATCACAATCACTTTCTTTATTATTTACTAAAATATTTCCTAGATTGACTTTATTCACTTGGATGACATTTAACCCTAATTTATTCAGTTTATTAGAAACTTTATTGCTAACCCCAGGTATATAGTTGAGTGTGTGAAATGTTTTATTCGTTTTTGTATATGTGTGCCCGTAGTAAAAATTCTTCGTAAGGATAGTACGTTGTTTTTTGATAATCATTTTATCTATAAATTCTGTTTTATATCCGTTGTTTCTAGCTATTGTTTTTATGGTGGTTACTTCTAATAGCTAGAAACAACGGATATAAAACATAATTTATAGATAAAATGATTATCAAAAAACAACGTACTATCCTTACGAAGAATTTTTACTACGGGCACATATATACAAAAACGAATAAAACATTTCACACACTCAACTATATACCTGGGGTTAGCAATAAAGTTTCTAATAAACTGAATAAATTAGGGTTAAATGTCATCCAAGTGAATAAAGTCAATCTAGGAAATATTTTAGTAAATAATAAAGAAAAAACAGAATTGTGTGATAAGTCAGGTGTGTACGAATTAAGTTGCAGTGATTGTGATGCGATATACATCGGCCAATCAGGACGCTCAATAAAAGAACGGATAAAAGTGCATAGAAGTTCTATTCTTTATGGTAAAATGAATACGGGATTCGCCGAACATTGCATTGAAAATACACGTTTGTTCAATACCAGTAATTTTAAACTTTTACATACTTGTAATAAAGGAAAGAGACTTGACTACCTAGAAATATTAGAAATTAAAAAAGCCATAAATCTTAATAGACATGTCACAAATACACAGCTGGATTTTTTCAACACCCCTACTATTGATGCTGTAATAAAGTCCCTTAAAAACTCATAAATAGTGGTAGAAATGTACTTTTTATTTTAGTTTTAAATACTCTTTGATAATGACTGAAAAGTCGAAACATATGTTAAAGATTAAATAAATATATTTTGTGAAACAAATATACCGAGTGTTTTCTTTAGTAAATTATTCATTATGTTTCACCAAGAGCCAACCGTGGATTCTATACATTATATCAATAATGTTAAGTTTTTGCTGATTTATTTTATGATTTAGAAAACCAATTATCCGGAGTGCACCAACTAAATAGTCCAGAAGAAATCGTTGAAAATCTTCCGAAAGTTTGGCGGGTTCTGATTGAGTTATTGAGTCACCAGTCTCCACCGAATAACGAAATAACGGAGAAAAAAGGAGAAAATGATAGTCATTGCTACAAATCCGTTGAAACACCCACTGGATTGAGAAAAGTGTTAAGCGTCAGTAAAACTTTCATCAGATTAAAGGTTAGTTATTTCTTTAATATAATATTTCATCTTAAGAAGAAATCAAAAGTTCAATTGCATGCAGGGTTGCGATAATTTGAATCTGGTGTGAAAACATAAATACAAGTTCAATATTAATACTTTTTGTGAACGTGTCCAAACATATCCCTCCCCAGAGACGCAGTTACGTATTTCATATTTCTACAGATTCATAAGTACGTCCCTGCTGGAGAAAGGATATCTTCAGACATATTCACAAAAAAAAAGAACGACTTCGCTATTTCACAGAAATTATTAAGACCGAAGTAAGACAGTAGAAGTACATACAGCGCTGCATATTGTCAGACTGCCGAAGTACTTTCGCTTTGTCTACATAACTAATGCAGAACTAACGGAGTTTTTTTAGAGGTGGCACTGCCTTGCCTCTAGAAAATGTATTTTGTTTGTGTCTTCACTTATACTTACGGAATAACCGCATGTTTAATGTAACAGAATAATCTAAACATACATGAATGGGTAAAACCTCACCAGTTTTGTATAATACAAAAGTATTTTTAATAATATAATAGTATATTAAAAAACAAGTTTCATAAGGCACCATTTCGCCGCACGAGATCAGTTTAGAAAACGAGCCTCGATAGCGGCGAGTTTTCTAAAGAGCGAGTGCGGCAAAAGGCCTTATGAAACGAGTTTTTTATACTATTTTTTCTATTTTACATTTTTTACATTAATAAATTGGAATTATTTAATTTGGAAGTTCAGAGTTTAATTTTTATATAAAGCATGCAGTTGGTCACATTGATACTTGACAATGTCAAATTTAAATCTTGCTATCCGCGAAGTATATTATATTACATATTATTTATTAATTTTCGTTAAAATTACTTGATATTTTATTTAAAAATATAAACATGAGTGACTCAGAAACTAATATATCTTGTTGTCAATTGTATACAATATACGTTGTTTGTGTAGAGTACGAACATATATCATATCTGTCAAATGTACTTAAATTCTTAAAATCAAATGACAGCAATGATATTTATTTCTGTGTTCGAACAACGCCAACATTGAAAAATTAAAAAAAGCGTATCGAAATGAAGCTCATTTCGATACTGTTTTGGGTTTCATAATGAGTTCATTTCGAACGCAAAATAGAAAAAATATTATTAAAAATCTGGTGTGAAGAACACAAATACAATATTTTAATAATATGTATGTTTCAATTATTCTGTTATCATTGGAATAAAACCAGAATTTAATTCATGTTTTAAATCAAGGTTATTTTTATTTAAAAAAATTATGATTTCGTTTCTTGTTATCATAGTTATTATAGTTTTTATTATATTTATATCAGAAAAAATTAAAAAAATCATTTTACATTTATTCAGTAAGACAATACATAAAATATTTTCAAATACAAAGAAAAAATAATTAAACACAAGAAAACTATGTGTTTCGTTAATAAAAAATACACGTAGTTTTGCAAAACTAAAATTTTAAATATCTTTCAGAAGATTAACTAATTTAAGGGAAGTATACAAAAATACTATTTTTAATCTTACGTAGTATTATAATTAGAGCAGACCAATTTCCGTGCGCGCCATGAGCGCCGGTATGGGAGTGTAATTCGTAATATATTAGAATATGCGATAGAATAGGGACGCAACATGAGCTTGTTACCGATATAAGTATAGAAGTAGAGACATTTATTCTATCAGAAATAATTAAATATACATTTGGTTTTCTGCTATTAAAGTAATATGCATAAACACACGAAAAATAAGAATAGTACATATTATAGCAGCGTTGTATGTACCTATAAATAAAATGGAAAATGTATGAAATCAGTGACTGTGTGCACGACAGAGGATTTAAAAAAACACTTACCGTTTTAAGCGTCTTCCAAGGATTGACAAACTGGAGAAACTCGATTATATATTTCCAACATCAGGTGCGTTTCTAAGGTTATTTCTGAAAAACATGTCCGCCGTGAGGAAAAAATATGTTTATATTCGGAAAACGAGCGTTCTACATCTAGTGATGTTATATTCGCATAATCAAAATACTTTTTTAAGCAACTTAACGCATCTGTAGACGTGCCCTCACAAATACCTGTTAAGGTGTCAAAATCTGCATTTCTGTCTAAAACACTTTCAAATTTAATTAGAACACTTTCACTTTTTGCGTCTTCTACAGCACACAGTTGTGCGTGAACGTCTTTAACGATTTGCAGTGATTCCTCTAACGACAGCGACGAATTTTCTAATTTTGTTATTGCTTCTTCTAGTCCCAAGTAATTCTCACGAATACTTTGTAAATCCATTTTAATCTGGGCATTTTGAAATTTTTTCTGGCTTATATTGATAGCTGCACTTTCTTTCGGATCGAATGATAAAACCACGTCCTTAATTTTTTCAAAATGTTCATGATAGTAAAACCCCACCCGTAACCATGTACCCCAACGTGTCAGAATCGGCTGTGGTGGCTCAGGGGTATTGGGACACAATTCGTGAAATTTCCGAATACGTTTTGGAGATTTCAGAAATACTGCCTTTGTACTCGATATTAAAGCATTTACCTCTGGATAACATCTACGAACCTGTTCTGCCACAAGGTGTAGAGCATGGAGTTTACAAGTAATATGTAACAAGTTAGGACAATATTTTCTAAGAGACCGGCCTATAGAACACATGGTTGCGGCACCATCGTTTATAAACATTAATACTTGCGCTTTCGAAAGTTTAAATTTTTCCAAAGTATCTAATAGCACCTCTGAAATTTTTTCGGCATCACATTGTGCTAATAAAATTGAAGACGTTGGTTGATGTGGTTCCATATTTCGCGCCATCACATTAACTACAGATTGTTTTTTGCTGTCAGTTGTTTCGTCCACACATAACCACAGTTTTTTATTTTTCAGTTCGGCTTTGATTTTATTTTCAACCTGTTTACGCACCGATGGTAAATTCCTTCGTAACGTTGTCGTGCTCGGTAATGTTTGATTCGCGTATTTATTCCAAAATGAAATAAATGAATCATTACTTAACAAGGTAAACGGCAGTGTACACACAATCATAGTTACACATAGTTCATGTATAAACTGTTGTCGATTAATTCTGTTATTATTGTGCTTCGAACTGCTTACGTGTTCTTTACAATGTGTTTTTGACCAATACATTAGATATGTATTGCACACTAAACATTTATTTTTTGAGCCATCGTATATTAAGTCCGGGAAATCCATAATAAACTTATTCACTTCGTCTGACAACGGTTGTCTTCTCGATTTATGTGTCGACGACATTTTATTACGTATGCTTACACTTACATGCAGTCTAAGCAAGTACCAAACACATACTGAATGCTTTTTATTAGTTCTGATGCAATACAATCATCCTCACATCGGCGCACATGGCACTCACGGAAATTGGTCTGCTCTAATTATAATATTTAAAAAGAAACACTAATTTAGATGCTCTTTCATTACCCAATCTATTTCTTAATTCTGAATGGACAAGCCCATATGATGAAAAACTTCTTTCGACATCTGCAGATGAAGCGTTTGAACACAAAATCGGAACAATGATATCCAGTGCTTGATTAGTTTCCGGAACATTCTTCAGAGATCTCCACCATAGTACTGCATTTACATTTTGTAATATTTCTTGCGAAAACATTGTTCCGTGGAGCGGATCTGATTTAGCTTCCAACTTCATGACGAATGGTAATAAACAAGTACCAGAATAATATTTGGAAACTATTTCTAAAGCTGATATTTTTCCTTGATATCACAATGGGTATTCATTTTTACTTCTAGTAGGATCCAGCAAATAAGCTAACAAGTGAAAAGGTGTTGTGGATTGTTCATATCTTTTAATAAACTTTTGTTTTATAATTTTTTCAGTTTCTTTAGAACTTGTAAAGACTACGTACAACTTTTTCCATCCTTCAACCATAGAAGCTAAACAGGCACGTTTCTGTTGAATTCTGTCAAGTGTCACAGATATTGGCTTCAATAATTTTGAAAAATAGTCGACTTCTCTTCTGATTTGAATACTCGAAACCTTTTTAAAAATCACTGGACCAATGTCATCTTCATGGTCTTTACAAATTCGTAATAAATTCGACCATTCACTGACACATGTTTCAAAACAGTCAGAAAGTGTATTCCATCGAATGTCGTGAGGTAGTATTAATTTTTTGACTCCTTCTTGTTTGTACCAAGCATTAGGCAAATGCGTATTGCGAAAATATTTTACAACTTGAAGTACAGTACTGTGCAATAAAATCTGGGACAACTCTTAATGCCAATGCTTAGTTGAGTTGTGCAAAAAAAAACTGGGACATGTTATATCGTAAATCTTGCTTCAACGCTGTCGTGCGGTTATAAGTGTCACAGCAACAAGGCATTATGCAAGGGAAATAGTAGTAGATAATATTTGCGTTACTGAATTTGAGAAACTCTATTTATAATGCTGTTAGTAATAGGTATATGAGAATTTGACTGTATATATTAAACCAAAAATCTAAATAAAATTAAATACAAAAACACAATAAATAACAAAATAAAGACATTAGATATAAGCAATGAATATATTTAATATTTAGTTATATTGCCGTTTGCGGCAATGACTTGAGTTAATCTGCTTGGCATTGAACGAACTAAATTTCTTGTTAGGTGTTCAATCTCACTTAGTGCCTCCCATTCTTCTATGGCCTCACATAGTTCTTCCGCATTGCGAGGATGAAAATTTCTTTTATAAATATTTTTGACTATAAGTCCTCATACATTTTCAAGTGAGTTTAGATCTGAATTTTTTGGAGACTATGGCAGAACTCTATATTGTGATTCTAGACCCACTGTTCAACAACAGGGGATGTATGGACGGGGCAATTGTCTTGCTGAAATATGTAGTTATTGTCTCGAAACATTTGTATTATAGATGGTAGCATTACATGCTCCAATATGTTTCTGCAACTGTATTCCTCGCTATAGTAAAGGGATTAATTCATTTGTAATTTATCAAGGACGCATCATCAGCGTCAATGCTGCTTCTAGGACGTCCAGAACCGATTTGTCTTGCTAAAGACCTATCCTGCATCCACCGCTTTTTTACATCAAAAACGGTATTTTTATTTAAATAAAAAAACGTTGCTAGTCTTCGTATTGACCAACCAAATTATATTTTGAACACAATCAGTTGATTTAAACGTTGAGGCATCTTTAATGATGTTTTAATGTTTAGAAAATTTCAATTATGCTGCTGTATAATTTAATCATTTTAATAACACTGATAGGATATTAAGTCAATTGACGATCCATGAGTATGAGACCTTAATTACGCAACTTAAATATGTTTGTCCCAGATTTTATTGCACAGTGCTGTACATGTTCTTTTATTTGTTTAATTTCTAAATCCTTGGAAAGCAAATTCAGTATATGGGCAGAACATCCATAAGTTATAATGGGATATTTCAGATTAATGAGCTCTGGTATTTTTTTTCTCATGCTACTCATATTAGCCGCGTTATCTGTGACAACGCTTGTTACTTTGCAATTATACTAAGTGTCATACTTATTCATTACATCTATAGCGATCTTTGTAAGACAATCAAATGTATGTGAATGCCCTGATGTATCTATACTTTCGAATAAGAAACTGTTTCCATCATCTGCTGTTAAAACGACACAAATTATTGGTTCATTATGAATATTTGGCCATCCATCAAGAGACATTCAAACTGACTGACAATACAAAAAGGTTTAAGTATATCAATACGTTATGCACGTCGCCTACATGACATAGCTATGTCATGTAGGCGATTTCAGTTTAAATGTATATACAGATATAAATCTGTTTTTTAAATAGATTTGTATTATTTGTATACATTGCTTCACTAGCTTGACTGATGACGCCTATAGATGGCAGAAACACGTGTCTTAAGCAGAAGTAAATGCTGAAAATACGAGGTGTATTGTCCATGTGTACAGTTACAGATATGTATATTGCATGTCTGTTTCATTTGTGACTGACAATATTTTTATTTCTCCTCTTCAAATATTTCATCTAAAAGAACCGATGATAACTGAAGCCTAGAACATATCCTGGCCTTAGTATTTCAATTGCTTTTCGACCTTCTTTATGTTCAATTGACCTGAAGCTACAATTTGTTGCAAAAATAGCTTTTCCAATTCTTTTTTCTTCTCCTTACTTGTTAACGTCGCTATTGCTACTGTAACCGGCACCTAAATCAAAACTACAATTGTCGCTCAAACCTCTACTTTTGTGAAATTTTTGTTTTTTATATGCTGTATAATTCACTTTCATCCTCGCCATTATTTGAGTAATTATTTTTACAAATTGCGCTATGGGTTTTAAGCCTCTCTACCAACACTTGGATATTTTTACTGCACTTTTTACAGATAGCGCAACAATAGTGTGTTTAACAAAATACTGCCAAATACTATCTTCCTTTCTACCTCTAATTGTCATTTTCGCGCATACACGTACACTTTCACACGTTCAGATCGAAAGAGTAACTGTAATAAATCCAACGCGGCATCCGACTTTTATACGTCCAACCGTCTAGCGCGAGTTACAAGTTTCAACACGTTCGCGGCAGGATTGCTAACTTGCAGCAACAAAACCACAAAACGTGTTAGATTTTTACCAATTTCAGATTCTTTACAATATTGTATTCAGGTAGCCTCTTTTTACTTCCTCTGATACTCGATGAAGAGCATGTGCGAAACGTGATATGCGTAAAAAAATGGTGATTTTTATCAACCCTGATTGCATGCAATAAAAATATCACGAAATTTGCCTTTGTTTTTGTGGCTTTTCGTCAAAATACTTTCTTAAAATGTGGTGAAATTGGTATTTCTGCATATTAAAATATTAACAATTGTTACATAAAATAAAAATACAAAAAGGTTTTGTTTAAGTATGACAATACGTTAAGCACGTATAAAGCATTTGTACAATATGAAACAAACATGTAAATAATTTACATATCTGTAACTATGCACATGGACAAAACCCCTCCTATTTTCAGCATTTACTTCTGCTTAATACATATGTTTCTGCCATCTAGGCGTCCTCAGTTAAGCTAGTGAAGCAATGTATACAAATTAATACAAACCTGTTATAAACAACTGGTTTGTATCTGCATTTAAATTTACTGAAATAGCCCGCATGGATCAAGCAAGTTCCGTCCTATAAGAAGACAACTATTTAATAATAGACATCTTACGGGCGAAAGAGGTTTTTTTTTTTTTTCTTAACAACCTTACTGTCATACTTAAACAAAACCTTTTTGTATATTTACCGCCATCTGGCTGGTTGTTAATGGACTACATCTACATACGTATTTTATCGTTTCCCGTAGCAGCTTAGCTGTTCGAACGATAGGCAGCCCTCCAGACAAAGTCTCTTTCGCCCGCAAGATGTCAATTATTAAATAGTTGTCTTCTTATAGGACGGAACTTGCTTGATCTATGCGGGCTATTTCAGTAAATTTAAATGCAGATACAAACCAGTTGTTTATAACAGGTTTGTATTAATTTGTATACATTGCTTCACTAGCTTAACTGAGGACGCCTAGATGGCAGAAACATATGTATTAAGCAGAAGTAAATGCTGAAAATACGAGGGGTTTTGTCCATGTGCATAGTTACAGATATGTAAATTATTTACATGTTTGTTTCATATTGTATAAAATAAAAAGTTTAATATTTAACTAGATTTGATTGAGTTTGCTTCTAACCTCTAATAACAATGCCTCAACCATCACTAATTTTAAATAAGGAGTGGAAACGGCATATTACATAACTTTATTCATCATATTCAACACAAAACTTCTATTATTTTCACATTAAATACATATAACGCTAAGAAATAAGTAATTAAACTTCTAGTTTCAAAAAATTCTTTTATTGTAAATACCACTACAATATTGTTTAATATTGCAATAAGGTATACATAGGACAAACGGGGAGGACATTCAAAATTAGGATGAAAGAACACGAGAGAAGCCATAAAGAAAAGAAAACAGACTCAACTTTCGCAAATCATTGTTTAGAAATTAATCATAGATTTAATATAGATTTCAAAATTTTACACGTTCAAGGAAAAAGTAAAAAACTTAACCTGTTAGAAAACTTAGAAATTAATAGATACAATAGTTTAGGATTAGACGAAAAGGTTTTGTTTAAGTATGACAATACGTTAAGCACGTATAAAGCGTTTGTACAATATGAAACAAACATGTAAATAATTTACATATCTGTAACTATGCACATGGACAATACACCTCGTATTTTCAGCATTTACTTCTGCTTAATACATATGTTTCTGCCTATATTGGCAGAAACATATGTATTAAGCAGAAGTAAATGCTGAAAATACGAGGTGTATTGTCCATGTGCATAGTTACAGATATGTAAATTATTTACATGTTTGTTTCATATTGTAGTTTAGGATTAGCTTTAAATGACCAACTAGATTTAAACAACTCCCCTCTACTAAATTTAGGATTGTAAAAAAAAATTTTCCACCACCATTCCCCAATAATTTTCACATAAATATTCTAACTTGCATTGTACATATTCAGTATTCATCCACCTGATGAAGCCATTGTATGGCGAAACAATATTGTAGTGGTATTTACAATAAAAGAATTTTTTGAAACTAGAAGTTTAATTACTTATTTCTTAGCGTTATAATGCAGTTTCAACAAGTATCTCCTTCGTCAATTAACTATTTAAATACATATTTTACAAAATCAACATTTTATTATTTCAGAGCCTTATATTAGAAAAGAAAGGTTTAGAAAAAGAAATGACTCGTCTGAAACAATTAAACACTCATTTGGAAGGACGCCTGTCAGATCAAGAGAAGCGCTTGGTACTAGTTTCAAATGAATTATCAAAAACGTGGAATTTCGTGAGTATTGGTCGTCACTAAAATGAATATTTAACTTAATTGCCTTAATTTTCAAGGTCGGAAAAATGCAGAAACAACATCAGCAACTTCATACTCAAGAAAAAATATTGCGTTACGAACTCGCGCAGAAAAGAAAGCTACTGACCGAATTAAAAGAAGAATTGGAGTATTGTAGACAAAAATGGTTGCAGGCTAGAAAGCAAAATTCCAGCACTGAGGAGCAGTGGAAACAATTGAGAAGTGAATTCGCTTCGCGCAAGAAATCTACTAATGATAATAGTGTGGAGAGTGGTTACAGTGACGACAAGTCATCTAGTGATGATGAAGATACAGATTTTGGTGAAAAAACTAAAGATAATAACAAAAATTCAGTACCGAAACCAAACGACTTGTCTGAAAATGACAACGAACAATCTAGGACTGTAGAAAATCTTAACGTTGAAAATAAGAAGCAAGACGATAGTCTATCTGAAGAACGTACTAAGATTGACGAAATACCTCAATTACACGTAGATACATCTAGTGACAATTTAGAGAATGAAAATCAGCTTCCTAGTGTACAAAACAGTAAACTTAATGATGAAATTCTGACTGAACAGTGTTCGAGTATTTTAGTCCGTGAAAATGAAACATCAAACGTAAATAGTAGGACTGATGTATCAAATTCTGAACAAGAAGGTGTATTCACGACAAATTATGAAGAGAATGGAGAGGCATTAACAAATACCGATCCTGGTCCTAGTTTTGATGATTTAAATTTCTCAGGTATAGAAAAGACTGAAGTAGATGCAAAAGACGAAATAGAAAGACTTAATAGTTCAATAGGTGAAAGTGCAGAGGCAGAAGCAAATGAAAATATACATGCCGATAAAACTTCTTTAGTATCTAATGTGAACAATGCAAATGAAGAAAATAACGTAGACTCTATAGTTCAATGTATTGCAGAAACCACAAACACTTTAACAACATCGAAATCATCAGAAATTTGTGAACGTCTTCAAAACCCAATGGAAAATGACGAAAGTCAAACAAATGACGTTTGTGTATCAACTAGTTCAAAAAACACAGAGCAACCAACTTGCTCTCACAAAAATCCAGTAGAGGCTGCATCAGAGTTCGCGGCAAGACGCGAGGCGAAAATGAAAAAACTTGAAGAACAATGTAATGAACTTTTTTTCAGTGTTGCTAAGACTTCTTTGCGTGGTATGGTTATGTCACATAAACTGGACAATTTACATGAGATGTACGGTGAAAATTCACAACAAACGGCTGAGCAAGAGACAACGACAGAAGAAAGTAGTCAACCAATGGAATGTGATTCTACCCCTAGTCCAGACTCTTCAGATAATAAGGAAACCAACCAAGAATAATGAACATATCAAATGATTTCATATATTATGTGATTTCAATGTTTATATGTAATAATTTTGTACGTTTTGTATGTTTATGATGTAATTATACTTGTTCTCCATATATATAATTATTTATAAAAAAATTGATTGTATTAAAACGTATATCTTGAACAATTTTAGTTTTTCTTATTTTATGTACATTTAAAATTTTTTATTTCATACTGTCCAGTATATCTTTGTTTACAATATCAATTTGAGTCCGGTAAATGAGTTATTACAGTATCAGAACCGGTAAGTGTCGCTAGGCCACACTTACCGGACTGTTTCTTACGGGACTGCAATTTTAACAACATTCAATCAGATTTATACAAACAAAAATACATTAAACATTAATTTTAATAGGAGGATGTGTTGAAAAAATCTTAGCCCACTATAGAAGCAAATAAAATTTGAAAGTCAAAATATTTTATTATTCAACATACTCTCTTATTAATTGGATACATTTATTAACAACGAACCTGCAACGCCTATAGACCTTTCAAAAAGAAATTTTTATCTTGCTCTGCAAACCAGACCTCCACAGCTTCTATCACCTCTTCGTTGGAAGAAAATTTACGACCTTTTAAACTTTTTTCAGTTGAGGAAGGGCATGATAGTCAGACGGAGCCAGATCTGGTGAATTAGGCGGGTGTTCGAGTAATTCGAACCTTAAATCACGAATTGTTTGCATGGCAACAAGCGATTTGTGTGCAGGGCCATTGTCCTGCAAAAACAAAACACCTTTGGATAACTTTCCGCGTCTTCTCTCCATAATTTTTTCTTGCCGAGTGGTCAGTAACGTCGAATAATAATTCCCTGATATTGTTCTACCCTTATCCAGACAATCAATCATAATTTCTCCATGGCAATTCCAAAAAACTGAAGCAAGAACTTTTCCAGCAGATTTTTGAGCGCGAAACTTCTTAGCCCTTGGAGAACCAGAGTGTCTCCATTCCATCGATTGTTGCTTTGTTTCTGGGTCGTACAAATGTACCCAAGTTTCATCCACAGTAATAATACGGCTTAAAAAGTCTGCATCATTTTCAAACCGAGCACAGATTGAAAGCGATGCTTCCATCCTTGCACGCTTTTGGTCAACATTCAGACATTTTGCTGAATTTTTTCTCAATTCCAAATCGACGTGAACTATATGACGGACGCGTTCGTATGAAATATGCCAGTGCCTCAGATATTCGTTCTAGCCCAATTCGACGGTCCGACAAAATCATGTCAGGAACTGCATCAATATTTTCGGGGATGGATAGAGAAACTGTCCGTCCAGATCGGTGTTCATCTTGAATGGAAAATTTACCCCTTTTGAAGCTTGCAATACAATTTTTCACGGTCGCATGCGAAGGACATTGATCGCCAAGGGTATTAAGCATATCTTCGTAAATCTGCTTACTTCTTAACCCCTTCAAATACAGGTATTTTTCGAATTTCACAATTTCGATCGACATACTTTTTTTTAAATTTTATTGCGCAACTTTGGTTTGACTTTTTGACGTGATAATTGATACTGACACTTCTAATATGTTATTTTTCGTTGCTATGGAATCGCAATATTATTTTTATCAATGGAACCGGTCTATGCTAACTAGATATCAATACCCCCTTGTATGTGCAGTACAATTAGAATTTCTTTCAATGTTATTGGAAAAGGAACAGCTTTGTTTTGAATTGAAGAAGTCGTTGAAATCTCTCTTTTTTTCCTGTTGCACCACGATGATTTTTGTGACATTTAAAAAATAATTCAAACGAAATTGCTCACATGATGAATGAAATCAGACGTTGTACGATATATGTCCCGCAAAAGATTTTCCACAATACTCGTTTCGAAATACTTCGTCACCTCGTCCAGAAACATCTCACTTGTAACTGTAAAACCTCATTTGCCGGACTTACAACGTAAATAACTATTTTTTGCAATCGTACTGTAATGAACACTTTACTTAAATAATTTTCAATCTAGGAAGTATCTGGGAAGTCGGCTGAATATTTTTTACCGGACTAGTCCTGTAAAATTGTAAACACGAACGTTATTTTTACAAATTGACTGTTGTTTGTTAACTGGTTGCTAAGGTAAAACACATTACTGCAAAAGCCTGCCGCAGGTTTTAAAACGATCATGTGTTTAGTAAAAGTGGAAAATACGATAATAAAAGTGAAAAATTTACGATTGCAAAAAAATGTACGCACCACGTCCCGAAAGTGCTTTTACTGGCCTCGGAAGCTACCAGGGACTCGTCCTGGTATTTGCATACTCATCCGGTAAAATCTTACTCTTCGGACTTGATACGTAAATAACTATTATGATTTGAAGATTTAAGACGAAAACCTTAAATTCATTTACTCATAAAATTCAAACACCGTGCTACCTACGTCGCGCAAGCGCAGCGATGGCGATAGGAAGATGGCCGAAATCGGAACGAAACCGGTAGTCGAATCGCACAAATTTTATGGGAGCTTATATTTATTGTATATGCCCTTAGTCAGTGGAGACGATGTGGGTGACTAAATAAAAGATGGTAGGTAGCACCACTCAGTTTTACTTACGGAAGATCAAATCTGAAAACGGAGAAAAGGGATCGCGCGATCGTAGGAGCGTGCGGATACAGACTACTGAAAACAAATGCGAAATCAAAAACGGCGAAATACTACACACAGTTCAAGTTCAGAGTAGCCAACTTGCTAAAGAGAGAAAAAATAAGGTAAAGAAAAGGCTAGAAAACAGTTAACTCGTATATTATCAAATTTAAAAAAAAATCGTTATATGAAAAATGCTATTCAGTTATATTTTGTTCAAAAAAAATATGTTCACCCTGTATATAATGTCACACTGTATACTAAAAATATGTATTTTTAAACATTACGGAAACGGAAGTTACAATGGATTTACAGGCCTCGAAAAATCGCAAATTTACGTCTTCTATTCGACACTGGAGAATCGAATCCGTCGGCAGTTGCGACTAAGGTGTCAGGTGTCTAGATTTGTCTTCGCAAGGATCGATTTAATTATTCCGGAGATTCGTATAAGAAATGCCGCAATGGAATCTTGCCAGAAAAGGAAAGTTTTCCCTTTAAGCTTCTAAACTCAATAAAAAAAACGGTAAACGGCAATTCTATAGAATGCTTAACGTGCAACGCGAGGATCCGCATAAGCGATAATAAAAACTCAAAGTCATAGTTATCGTGAATTTGAAACTTCCCCTTAATCGAAGATACACACGACTCACAACTGGATTCGTTAACGGCCTTCGAACGAATCCTCTATCACGTAGGATGCCATCGAAAACGGTAGGGGGGCGATAGCACACGCGTTGAACGAAATAACTCGCAGATTAAAAATAGTATACCGGGGCACGACGATAGAATATAAAATAAGAAAAGAAAATTACGAATGTAACAATTGTTTCTGAATTTTACAAATCTATATAGGTTTATAGTATATTATGTAACTAGAGTTTTAAATAGCATATTACGCACGAGTAGAAAAAGTTACGCACGAGCCGCGTGGCGGAGTTTGTAATTTCATGAGGGCGTAATTGCTTTACAACTCGAGTTTTGAACCATAGTTTTTCTACGACCGCTATGATCCTGACAAAATTTCTAAATAAATGCCTTTGTTGAAGACAAGGTTGTGAAGATACAAAGTTCAAATGTCAAATATCAAATATCTAAAATCAGTGTCACCAACATAAGATTTTTAAGAACCAAAAAATGGATCAACAAGTCTTCTCAGAACTAAGAAAATCAGTTGAAAAAATTACAAATGCTAAAATAAATTACGTTTAAATTTCATGATTGAGCGTTAACCACACGAAAAGAGAGCTGCTTAACTACTTTTATTAATTTTTTAAATTGACAGTTAAATGTGTTTGTAGGCGGAGTTAATTTACAGCACACGTGTGTAATGCAGCATTTACTAGAGGGGTTGTTGGTGCGATATTCACTATTTACACTAGCGGTCGTAGAAAAAATAAATTGCAAACTTATCCATGTTTTGTTATTGAAAGTAAGAACAATAGTTAGTTATTTAAAATATAAGCGTTAAAATCTTTCTTTATTGCACGAACGACTTGGTTAAAAACACGAGTGTAGCGTAGCGAGTGTTTTTAAAGTCGCGAGTATAATAAAGAGACTTTACACGTGTGCCTTACAACGTTTTATCCACAATCATGCCAATTTTCATAAGAAATGGTTAATTTTTATGAATACTTGCAGAACTATATCGATCTCTTGTAAATGTCACTTTGACGGGTAGGTATAATAATATTCAAGTATCATAAAGACTGCCAAGTTGGGTATGTCTCTCACTCTGTTTCTAAGGAACCGGTATTATCAACCTCCTTTAGTGAAGTCGCCATTGTTATTGAAAGCATGGTATAGTATTAAGGTAAACGCGTGGTCCTGGTTAAGTGACAGAGGTCCGGGGGTGTGCGTTATCTTTAACGAAAGATTAAATGCAGTAATTTATCGTCAGATATTAGAAGAATGTCTGTTGCCTTCGGTCCGCCCTATTTTTGGTGAAAATTTTATATTCCAGGGTGATAATTGCCCAATTCATCGTGCACATGTTATTCGGGAATATTTAGAAGAACAAAGAGTTGAGGTACTACCATGGTGTTCAAAGAGTCTAGACCTGAATCCTGTTAAGAACGTGTGAGGGAAAATGGTGAAGGAATATGGGCAAGTTAGAGCGGAAGATAGATGAAGCGTGCAAGCAAATTTCACCGGAATTTACTAGAATTTTAAGGGGTTACGTGGGTCTGAAAATTTGGAAAAATCCTTTTTTTATTTCATTATCTAGTAGTATAATATGTCTAGAATATTCTTTTCTAAAGCTCCAAGTCAATCGGAGTAAAAGTCTAGAAGAGAGAGCCTTTGGGATTTCCCGACCCGTTTGGAAAGACCGGCCGGGAGCGACGCAGGTATATCGAGGCAGCTGCTTATTGTTAGCAGGGCTTAGCTATTTGGCTGTCTCTCTCGTTTCTCTCGCTCTCGTTTCTCTTACTTTCCGAGGGTCACTTGTTCTAAATATTTTAGTTTCATGTGGATTGTTGAAAAAACCCATCTGGCAAAGGCAAACTTACGGATAAATTGATTGATAAATTAGCAGTTTATTAGGGACTGGCTATAAAGAGAAACTGTGATTCAGTTGAAAAAATGTAGGACGCTATATGGGTAACGTACTTCCACTATAGCTCCACGGACGAAAACCCACAGCACGAGAAATGCTCAAGCGGCCCTGACTCATGGTGCGTTTGGCAGCGTGCTTCAGCTATGAATATTTTATTATATTTCAAACACGATTAGGCTCCATTGCCAAGTGATATTTTGTCAGCTATCAAGCCTATTTATAAGGAGCTTAGCAAAAATGTGCTTCTTCACAGGTGTGTTGGTGGCTTTACGCAAAATAATCATGAGAGTCTGAACCAGTTAATTTGGAAAATCACTCCAAAATAGTTGAAATTGCTGCATCTGTTGCCGCTTGTACTTTCAACGAAGGGACCTCAGCTCTATTACTTATTATGCACGGGATGGACATGAAACTTGGCCGAAATAGCCAGGAGTACGAAAAGGGGATGAACAACGTATACTCATAGCTGAGAAAAAAGCTGAGACTGAGACGCGAGAGACAAGAATTCGTCTCAGACAGCAAGAAAAGGATGCCCTGGACATCGCAGCTGCAGCAGGATCTTTGTTATATGGTGCTGGAAGCGACGATTCTATGCGAGTTATAAAAAAAATTTATTTCTACTTGAAACTTCAATCGCATTTTTCTCGAAATACCATTTTTGAAGTCGGTAGACACGATTTCTCGAAAACCAATGTACCAATCTCATTGAAATTTGGTACACTTCTTCAAAATAGTATTGACCAGTATCTGAACGAAGGCTATTTTTTTCGACTACCAGTAATTTTACAAGGCTATACGTAGTGTAAATTGTACCAAAAATTGAACTATTTTGCATACAACTCTGCCAAAAATTTAAATTAAATTTTTTTTTTTAAATCACTCATTCAAGTACGAACTATACTTATCTACTAACAGAAAAAATCTGATTTTTTAATTTCAGATGAAGCTATCATAAGTTATCCTGCCTACCATGAGGACACTTTTTTTAAGAGTCTTCGGAAACCAGGCTCCACCGGCTGAATTTCCCGAATTTTTTCATGAAAATTTGTTTGAATATTGTTGAAAAGTTGTTCTTTCATGTGCTCAACACTTCGAATGAAATAGTTCATATATTATATTTATAAAAAATCGAGAAAATATACTTTTTCCATGGGTACGAAACCCACGTAACCCCTTAATAGGAGTATCATCTATGCCCAGGCGATTACTGAACGTTATAGAACTCCATGGAGAAATAACAAAATATTTATGTATTATCTGATAAGTTAAACGATAATAATAAATACCTTTATTTTGTACAATCAAGTGTTATTATATTTCGATGCTTTACAATTAATTACTGTGCGCACGGCCGATTGACGTGTAAAATTGTTGAAAAGTTATATGTAAAGTCCATTTTTAAACATTTCAGTATTGCGACATTGCTAACATAATTAAGATCGTAGATCTAGTAACGTGCAAGTCATTTTGCACGTTACTAGATCTACGATCTTAATTACGTTAGCAATGTCAATACTGAAATGTTTAAAAATGGACTTTACATATAACTTTACTAGTGAACGACTTTTTTTTTTAATTTGATAGTACCAGTGCGATCAAAATAAACGATCTATGTAAACGACTACAGTAAAACTTGGACGCCATTGGATTTTTTGAAAATCTAAGTTGTGTGAATCTGTCAACATAGGTCAAATTAAATGTAATGCAATTTCATGCAGAGGACACAATTTCAATGCTCCCCAAACCGTGAAGATAACGATGTAGTAAACACAGTAAAACATTGTTATAAACAGAAACAACAAAAAAGTTGTTAATTGCAGCATTTTCAGTTGTTACAATGACGTTAGTGACATTATATAAATAAATGATAATGTCAGATTTACATAGCATCAATTTCTAGTGTAGTCGTTTATTTTGTTTACAATGCGGGCTTTAAGCTTAAAATAATTGTAAATAGTTTATTTATCAAAAAATCCTTAAAACAACAACAAATTAAACTTATCTTTCAGGAAACTATATATTTAATTATTAAAATCAAGTTCTTATCTACAGTTATATCTATTTCAATTACATTTTTATTAAATAAAATAATATTGTTATCAATCAAACTTTATAATTTGAAAATACTAGATATATTCAATGTAACTGTTGTAATAAATATATTAAAATTTGCATGTTCGAATATTTTTCATGGCACATGTACGTTTATTACTTAATGTTGAAGTAAAATAATAGAAAATATTTGTAAAAATGGACAACAAAATTCTAAAATCTAAGATAATCTCTGTTGAATTTATTCGTTTTTCAAATGGAAATATTATTTGTTGTACTGTAATAAGCTTCAAATAGTCGTAATACTTAATTTTTTTAATTTTTCACATATATCTATCAAGAACATACACATAGATTAATATTTTTCAAAAGGTAAATATTGATTTTATTTAATGTTTGAGACTGGTTTATTGCACATTTGACCACGTGCTTTTGACGTGTTGAACAACTTCATAATCAATATTTACTCATTACTGTCATTATATTCTAGTAGTTGTTGCTATATTCACTAAGAACTTGCACTATCTAATGTATCTGGTCTTATAATTGTCAATTTGTGTCAAATTTATTTTGGTGTTAAATTTGGTTAATTTGACGTGCGTTTTTCTCCAAATGGAAGTGAATAAAGACGAAGCCGATCATTGCATTGAAATAGCTGAAAAAGCAATTAAACAAAAAAATAAAGAAAAAGCAGAAAAATTCCTACAAAAAGCGGAACGACTATTCCCCACAGACAAAGCTAAACGTAATTTCAGGAATTGCATAATGACGTGTCTTTCATTTAATTTATTTTGTAGTTTTGCTAGCTCAAGTTCAGTTTCTTGCACCATCCAAGGAACCTGAAACCAAGCAAAGAAAACCAACACCAAAAGTTGAGAAACCAGTTGAACCAGAATACACTCCCGAACAAGCTGAAGCTGTGAAGCGTATTAAGAAATGTAAAGACTATTATGAAATATTGGGCGTAACCAAAGATTCACCAGACTCTGATATTAAAAAAGCATATAAAAAGTTAGCATTACAATTGCATCCGGATAAAAATAAATGTCCTGGCGCAGCAGAAGCATTTAAAGCAATAGGTACTTATTCTACATAAAATATTTTTTGTTAATGCCTTACTAAATATTCATGTCATTTTAGCTAGATAAGATAGTGCAGCAATTAAAAATTAATTAATTATTCTAAATGATTATTTTTAAAGTTTCATACTGATACCCAAGTTAATATTTTTCTGAAATTATTATATTCTATTATAAAACTAAACCACAAAGATGACATAATTATTCATATGTATATTTTATTAGGAAATGCAGTTGCTGTTTTAACAGATGTAGAAAAACGTAAACAATATGACTTGTATGGTCCTGAAGAACAAAAAGCTGGTAGGAGACACGAGTCATATACAAGAGGCTTTGAATCAGATCTCAATGCTGACGAACTATTTAATATGTTCTTTGGAAATGGTTTTCCAGGAACATTTAATTCATCCAATGTATATGTTCATAGAACAAGGTTTAGAAGAGCTGGTGAATCACAACAAAATCATTCACATAGAGAGGTAAGTAAATTATTGATTGTAGATATTAATGTAGGTTATATACAACAAAGACTAGGTAATGGCAATAACTAGTGACACTTACCTTTTTATGATTAAATCCCTCCATTGAGGTGGAAATGTAGCATAAATTTTCTAGCATCAGCACCTGTAAACAATTAATTATAGACTATAATGGGCAAATAGATATTTGGGGCACATATACCGTCTAATTGACTCCAACTGGTAAATAATTTGAATCAGATCTTTAAGGAATATTACTTTTTTAAAGTTATTTTAATATATGTATGTGGGGTGTTGTCAGAGTCAATGTTAATATGAGGAAATGTCTTCATTTATCTAATTCAACTTTATATGATTGCAGAAATTCTTATGAATTATGTTTACATTCAGTAAAACCAAATATAATTGATATTTCTAAATCTTGAGTTAATATTATTTAGAAATGTGACTGTGCCTTTGCATATGTTTGTTAAGAGATGATTGTAACTGGTTATTTGTTTTGAAAACTCAGAAAGCACCAAGCTTCATAGTAGCCATACTTTGTGATTTTTGGAATGTTTTGGTGATCTGGTGAAAACTTTTCATTTTGATATAAAATCTGGTGAAATTTCAAAAAAATATGATAATTTAATGAAATATCTGGTGAATTTTAAAGGGTATTAATTTTCAGAAAGATAAATATATGCATACATCTGAGCAGTCGAAAACCGGATGCGTCGATTTATTTATCTGAGTTAGGGCCGGTTCTACAATACACTTTAACCCATCAATTATTCCGTCTAGTTATACGTTCTACCAGGCGCGGCTCGTGATGACGTATTTTGGTTTGCAGTACAATGATGCGAGTGCTTCGTGTACTAAATGTAACGTTTGCTTAGTAAACACCGAAAACACACGAGGCACTCGTATCATTGTACTGCAAACCAAAATACGTCATCACGAGCCGCGCCTGCGTTCTACAGTGCCAATTTTAAATAAAATTTGGAATATATTTCAGTATAACTTAACACTTGTGCCAAAGCGTAGATAAGTTGAGTTTTGTAGTTATAAAGGTCGGTATAAATATTTGAAATCGCAGTACGCATGGACGGATTGTAAACATAACATATTAATACGAGTTTATTTGTTGTGAAATTTTTTGTGTTGAAGTTATTTGTTGGCTGCTAGTAAATTAGAACTTGAACGGTTACAAAAAGAAATTTTGAAAAAGGAACATGAAATGGAACAAGAAAAAAAACAAACAAAAACAAAAAATTTTACTTGCAATAATTTATAGATTTATTATAACAAACATATAATATATACAAAAAATAGTTGTTTTATTTATTGTCTTCACCAAACTCTATGAATTTGTTTTGTGTATATTAAAGAGCATGAAAAATACTGAAGGAAAGCACAAACAATTGAAAAACCTGAAACACCTAGTAATCTTTTTTAGATAGAAAATTCTGTAAGTTGTTTTTAATTTTGAAAATACCACTGATAATCTCAAAATTTTTAAGTTAACAACAGATGATTAGAGCCAACAGACACCAAAACAAATAAAGCAGTTCACTAGATGACTTAAAAAGATGAAAACACATTCAAATGCATTTAATTGGAGATACGTTATATTACGCATTTTATTTTTAGCTCAAAGTATAAAAATGACAAAAAGAAAAAGAATATGCACTAAGAAAAAGTAGCAAATTGAAAAAAAACTTTCAAATATATTAAATTGTCAATGTAACAGAAAATTATAATTGTTTATTAAGTTAGTATATTAACTTAATAAACAATTATAATTTTCTTTTTTTTAATAATAAAGTTAACATGAGTATATACAGGTGGCCCATTAGTGCGAGGAAGTCCAATATTTCGTTTATTACAACACATATCAAAAAATGTTTCAAAAAGAAGTTGTAGCAAATGCAACACTGCATATTTGTAAAATAATTGGAACTATACAGGATGCTCAGATTAGTCGAGGCATTTAACCGAAATATTGTTTTAATTGGCATGGTAGCTATATTTTTACATTATCGCAATCAGTATAATGGTGTACATAAGTCACTAGATTTTTTCGACAAAACTTTACCGCGTTGCCAAATTATTGCGAAAAGTATGAAATTTTAGAGAAAATTGCATGATCATAAATGTATCATAAAAGTTTACTAATAACATGTAAAGCGAAATTCTTCTTAATTACAAAGAGAAAGAGTTTATTAAACATATGGCACAAGAGTATTTTTTTTTTCATACACAGGGTGTTTAATATGAAGGCACAAAATCATCACATTTTAATAGGTCAAAACTTATTTTTTTCAAATGAAACACCCTGTATATTATTGCACAATTTTGTAAAGCTACTAAATCCCTACAATTTATGTATATACCATATAGCGTCTAAAACCAATAGTTTCAGAGAAATTACCGTTTTTTGAAATTCTTATTCTACATAAATTAATTTCGAAATGCGACATAATTTATAAAATTTATTAACCCTAAGTAAAATATAAAAACATAAATATCATTTCTTCTAGATATCTACAAAACAGTTACTTTATTAAATGCTCAAAATGGCCACCATTTACTTCTAAACAATAATACATGCGGTCATTGAAAGCTCTGCTAACATTTCTTAGCATGGTCTCATCAATAGTTCGGAAAGTGTCTCTTATCCTTTGTTTCATATCTTCCTTTGTTGTTGCGAATGTTTTGTAAACTTGACTTTTAACATAACCCCACATGAAAAAATCTACTTTGTTTAATTCCGGGGAACGGGGTGGCCATTTAACTGGCCCTCCTCTGCCTATCCATCTTTCAGGTAGCCAGTTATTTAAAAACGTATTGACGACACCGGCATGATGAACTGGCGCTCCGTCATGTAAATACCACATCCTTTGCTTGACTTGATTGGGCAAATGTCGTATTAAATGGGGTAAATGGTTCTGTAAAAAATCCAAATAAATTTGAGCAGTTACCTTCCCTTCAAAAAAATGCGGCCCAATCACATAATTGCCTATTCTTCCACCCCAAACATTCAAGGACCATCTTGTCTGACTAGTAGTCTTTACATAATGTGGTTGTTCGGTGGAATAATAGTGAAAGTTATGTCTATTGACAAATCCATTTTTGTGAAATGTCCCTTCGTCAGAAAATAAAACATGATTGAAAAATTGTCTGTCTTGTTCAATTCTTCCTGAAGCCCATTCACAAAACGTTATTCTTTTTTCAAAATCATCGGGTAATAGCTCTTGCATCATTTGTATATGGTATGGATGCATCTTGCATCCATACCATCTTGCATGCATCAGAATTCGTTGGACAACAGTGCGACTTATGTTAGTCTGATGCGAAATTTCTCTACTAGATGTGTGAGGATTTTCTATAACCTTTAACATAACTGTCATCTCATCATCTGCTGTTATTGCAGTCTTTGTTCTTTCACCTTTTGGATATGCAACATTTCCAGTTTGTGTAAATCTCAACAATAAACTTTCAAATGCTTCTTTTCTAGGCTGCCTTCTAAGTGGATATTTTTCATGATATAATCTTGAGGCAAATAAGCAATTTTTTAAACTTTCACCCAGAACAAAAATCATATCTATCAGTTCTTGATTGTCGAAGTTCATTTTTGCAACCTAATTTACACGAAATGTAGAGTAGGTATACTAAACTACTTAGTCTTGACAGTAGTATAATAATAAATTAGAAAATGTCACCCCCCCCCCTACTTCTGCCATTGGCCAGTCCGAAATCACCCAGATCCCTACTTCTACTATTAATACCGTCGATCTCCAAATCCCGATATCATTCGACGACGAGAAACCAAGGAGAATACTTCGACCTCGCCGCTGAAGATGTTGTGGACCGCATGTATTATTGTTTAGAAGTAAATGGTGGCCATTTTGAGCATTTAATAAAGTAACTGTTTTGTAGATATCTAGAAGAAAATATATTTATGTTTTTATATTTTACTTAGGGTTAATAAATTTTATAAATTATGTCGCATTTCGAAATTAATTTATGTAGAATAAGAATTTCAAAAAAACGGCAATTTCTCTGAAACTATTGGTTTTAGAGGCTATATGGTATATACATAAATTGAAGGGATTTAGTAGCTTTACAAAATTGTGCAATAATATACAGGGTGTTTCATTTGAAAAAAATAAGTTTTGACCTATTAAAATGTGATGATTTTGTGCCTTCATATTAAACACCCTGTGTATGAAAAAAAAAATACTCTTGTGTCATATGTTTAATAAACTCTTTCTCTTTGTAATTAAGAAGAATTTCGCTTTACATGTTATTAGTAAACTTTTATGAGATACATTTATGATCATGCAATTTTCTCTAAAATTTCATACTTTTCGCAATAATTTGGCAACGCGGTAAAATTTTGTCGAAAAAATCTAGTGACTTATGTACACTGTTATACTGATTGCGATAATGTAAAAATATAGCTACCATGCCATTTAAAAAAATATTTCAGTTAAATGCCTCGACTAATCTGAGCAGCCTGTATAGTTCCAATTATTTTACAAATATGCAGTGTTGCATTTGCTACAACTTCTTTTTGAAACATTTTTTGATATGTGTTGTAATAAACGAAATATTGGACTTCCTCGCACTAATGGGCCACCCTGTATACTAGTGATGAGAAGAATCGTTCACTTTACTGAACTAGTTCACTGGATCTCGCTCACCGAAGTGAGCCGTTCAAAAGAGTAGGTCATTTAGTTCACATGATTTTTTGGTGTTTAATTCTCGTAGCTCCTTACGTTGTTTGGTCTTCGAACAGAAACTAACCATAATACATTTTATGTTCACGGTGTTACTCTTACCTCAAAAGATATTTTAGTAACATATGCACATATACATAGAAAAGCTTTATTAATATTTACGTATCTATTTACAAAACGTTATACAATCGTACTAAAATAATGCAAACACATAAAAGAAATAGTGCTTATATTCATTTCGACATATTCTTTTAAGATTATATAAGAGCCCATTATTCACTAAACAAAAGAACTAGTACTGCTTACAATAATCAGATCAGAGTAGTGCTATCATGTCACATACAGTTTATAGAACTCAAGATCTAAATATAATTCTGTGGTTCTGTATCGTTCATTTGTTCATCCCAATTCATTCGTTCTGTAGGTCTCGTTCAAAAGATTCGTTCAGTGAAGCGAGCGAGAACTATATCTTTCATTCTCTTTACTGATTCGTTCAATTGTACTAGTTCGTTCACGACCGACACATCACTAATATATACAATAAAAAAAGGAAATATAAAAAATATTTAGAAGATAGTACAATAGTCGATATTCGAATAAATTAGCAAAATGAACATTCATTGATGTAGCTCTATATGCATCATTATCATTTTGCTTCTAGCTGCTCTTCATGGAATTCGATGTCCTCATTAATGGATCCATTCACGACATTGTGAAACACTGTTACGTGTACTATTATTGCTTTTGAGAGTTCCACATTAACTTTCATACCATATAGGTAATAAGATTGGCAATCTTTTTAGAACACCAAAAAATCTTTCAATCCAGTTTCTGGTTCTAACATGGGATTCATCGTACAATTGTTCAGCTTGACTTTGAGGATTTGTCAAAGGGGTTTATAAATATTTTGTAATACCGTAACCACTGTAACCAAGTATAATTGAGTTATTGAAACATTAATTTCCTTGTTTTTTCTTAATTGCTGATGAATTCAAAATTCGTTCGGTCATGTGTAGATCCTGGCCGTCTAGCTACGATGTCACAAATTCTTAATTGAGAATCTCCCATTACCTGAATATTCCATGAAAAATATCCTTTTCAGTTCAGTACAGCTCAGTATTATTACCACCAGGAGATTGTATTCTTATGTGAGTGTAGTCAATTGTATTTAGTACATTAGGAAATCTAGCTACCTGATAAAATTTTAGTTTAGTTTCTTGTAATTCTTCTACATTTCTAGACACATTTAGGTAAAAACTGTGCCATAATCTGGCTATTGCATGAGTAACATTTTGTATGATTATTCGTATTATTATCATTGTACCCGTTGCATAAAATCTCAGTCAACGAAAGTTTAATTTCTGCATCTATTCTGTGATTTATGTCATTTGTAGACTATTTCTAGTCTTATATGTTTTAAAAATATTTCTTGACGTATTTTTATCTGACAAGGTGTTAAAATAATTGACTGCAACAAAATAATTTATTAAAAATAAATAAATGCTTATTGTATGCTTTATAAGCCTACCTACCTGGCTTTGCAGCTTCGAAAGTAACGCACACGATATCTAATTTCTTCATCGCTATCTGAATCAAAGACATTCATATCCATTTTAATTTATAAAATGTGTTATAGAAAAATGAGTAGAAAACTAACATTACATAAGCAAGTAATCAGCTGTTTACTAATACTTGCAGTGTTGCCAGAAAATTTTCTCGGCCCGTAACAGATCTCTATAGGAAAACGTAACAGATTGAATTGAATCGTAACAGATCGTGCTAGACATTAGAAGAAGGTATCTATAGAACTGCGTACAATTTTATTCGTGATATAGAACCCGACTAAAAATTAGCTACTTTTATATATCGAAAAATATACAAGTTGTGACTGAATATACAAAATGAGGCACTAATGAAACATCATTTTATTATGTTACTATTTACAAATGTTTCCCAAAATGTTAAAAGATTGTAATAAGTTGTGCTAAAGAGACGTTTTTCGTGTTCCATTATGGCGTATTTTAAAATTGTATTCATATATAATAAAAAAGTATTTAATTAACATTCAATTTTCAACATATATAATAGAATACATGATACAGTAATAAATTATAGCTGTAGATATAAATTTACGTTTCCATTTCCTTTATCCACAACGCTTCCAAACCAAAACACAACCGGCATATTTTTCTGTGACAAACTCTCACAAATTGTCTCAAATCGACAAGCAACGAAGCAACATCTATGGGTGCCTATGACAAGCAAGTAACTTCTGCTTATTAGGTCATATCGTTAATCGATGTCAGTGAATAAAATGGAGGATAATAACCATCTTTTTATCTATAAAATGTAACAGATTAGTTAAAAACGTAACAGCGTAACAATTTGGTCAAAAAAGTAACAGATTTGTTACAATTGTAACAAACTGGCAACGCTGCATACTTGTATTACTTGTCACTTTTATTGCCAACAAAAGAAAATTTGATATATTTGGCGCTATAACTAACCGTGATTTAAAAACGACGTGTAGAACGTACGCTGGCATAAATCTCGGGTTATAATATGGAATAAGTTAAAACATGGGATAGCTAATCCAGTTTTATCTGCGGTCGTCTATAACCGGCCCTTATAGTCACGTATTATACTATTCAGAATGATTAGTGATTAGATCATCAGTACGGACGGTATATTCATAGGGCATATTGTGTTCGTATTTTTAAAGAAATTTATAAACATCCAGAATGACACAAGTAAATTATAGTGATTTATAAAATTTGCGTTTTATTATTATTAGGTATATAACGTGTGTATAAATTGTCGCAAAAGCTACACGCAGCGACATTCTTCGTTCGCTTCTGAATAAAAAATCTTAATGTTAAAATGTCGTATCATGCTTCGTTTGTTTTCACGGGGTTCTTGAAGTTCAGACTTTTAGTGCGTAACTAACCTTTGCTCTTCGATATCTGTTAATAGAGATAGATGCAATTTAGTTTAAAGAAAAATTGTTTACTAGTATCATTTCGTAAACGTTTTCTTTTTGAATTAAAAGCTTGTTTTTAACATTTATTCATTAACGTACTTCCACGAAAAACACATTTGGCAACGTTGTAGAACAATAAGTTTGTATTTCAAAGTGAGATCAATCAAAATCATTACTGTCAAATTTTGACATTTACGAATTTACGAAGCATGATACGACATTTTAACATTAAGATTTTTTATTCAGAACCAAACGAAGAATGTCGCTACGTGTAGCTTTTGCGACAATTTATACACACCTTGTATATTTATTTTATCATGTAACCTACCTATTTTATAGTTTAAATATTTTAAAATGCAGTTCACATGAAATATCTAAACTTTAAATTTTTGACGTTGTTTTATTATATTTTTTAAGTTATTTTTATTACGTATCTAGTTTAGTTAATTCAAAATGTTAAATATTTTTATAAGAAATCTGGTGGAAATTTGGAAACTTTTCGATGAATAGATTCTGGTGAAATCTGACAACTTTTTGAAGAGACATCTGGTGAATTATTTATCTGACAACTCTGCCAAATTTTTTGTCAGATTAGAGAAAATTGCTCAGTTGCATAGTTAGTGTAGTGTTATGCAGAAATATTGAAAAAAATGTGTTAATGTTATGATTCTGGTTCAAAAATAAAACTTTATTATTCAATTCATTTCGTTTCTAGTTGGGTTGATTACATAAACAAATTTTCTCATTTGTTCTCATCTACCAATACATTTTAAAGAAAGTTATTTTGTTAATCTAGAACTGTTGGTAATTCTAGAAAATAAATTTGCTTTAATTTTGCTTTTGCAATTAAATGAATTCAATGAAATCAGTTTGAAAATGTATGTTCATTGAAACTTTAATTTTCAGCAACAACAATCAGGATATACACTTCTTTTACAATTTTTGCCAATCATATTCGCTGTGTTGTTATCAATGGCTTCAAGTATGTTCATCTCAGACCCAGCATATAGTCTGCAAGCTACATCGTAAGTTTATCTAATGCTATTTATTATACTTTCACATGTTATTTTTTATCCAATAGAAAATACCCAGTACACCGACTAACTCAAAATCTTCACATAGACTACTGGGTGAAGCAGAATTTCCACTCTGAATATCAAGGTTCAGTAAAGCGTTTAGAAAGTACAATAGAAGAGGAATATATAACAAATTTAAGACATACATGTTACCGAGAGAAGAATTATAGAGATTCACTGATATGGAAGGCTCGCAGTTTTGGAGATCGTGAACTGTTTCAGAACGCTCAGAACATGAAACTCACCGCATGCGAGAAACTAAACGAGTTACGCAATCACGTGTAAATAGGTTAATTGTTGTTATTTTCCTTTTTGTTAGTGGACTTGGTATTTGTGGTGTATTTGTTTAAAAAGTATACAAATTATTAAGTACTTTTAGATTTTATTTGTTTCAAGCGCGATTTGCAGTTCACTGTGATCTTACATTGTTTTGTAGTTTTATCTGTTATTTAAACAAGTATATAGAGAGAAAAAACATCGGGCAACTATAGCAGTACATTAATATATACACTGATCTTGACTTTCATATATTAATTTATTTTGTTATTTTATGCTAATAGAAATGTACATACGTAAATACATTTGCGATTTTTGCCTACAGACTTTGTATTATTTCTGATATATAATTTTTGTTGGTTTGTTCGTGGTATTTTAAATTATATTATGAATTGCCATATGAATGTGTCCAACTAGTGATAAATTAACTCTTAGTGTACATATTTGCTGAATAATTTGTTATATGATGGAACCATTCACAGGATCTTGTACTAGCATGGTTTAAGGAATTTTATGAGACAGTATAATCTGTGGAGTTTGTTGGATATGGTTGTAGAATATTAAAGAAAAAAGTTGTGGAATTTATAGTGGACTTGCAATGCAACAATTTTGCCCTATAAACTTATAGTAGAAAATGTACAGATGTGGCCCCTACAAACTTATAGTGTGACAAATAATAAATGTTGACTTTGTAACATGGTCCTAAAATTGAAGTTTATAAAATGTCACCCAACTGAAAGAAAGCCAGTGGACATATAAATAAAAAAAATTTGAACATGGAAAATTAAAAAAATTAAAATACATATAATAAAGTTAATATTTAATTGTAGCACCGTTAGTGTCTATGACTATGTGCTGTGCTGTATGAATTGGACAATTATCCTGTTGGAATACATCATTATTTCCAAAAATGGGTACAACTGAACTCACCCACCCCAAACATACACAAAAAAATGTCCATTGTGCATCATTTTATGACCATTTTGTTTAGAAATTCATTTGACTTTTGCAGTTCGTTTAATTAGAGCATTTTAAAAATTGTGTGCTCTTCTTTCTGACTTACAATAAACTGACAATGACATAACCACAGTGGATAAGTCCAATTTGCACATTACAAATTTTTTAAATTTTGCAGAATGTGTCAAAAGGCAGTGTCTGAGTTTGTAGGGGCCTCAATTGTACAGTTAAACCAGAATTAAAAAAATTTCGCTACCTACCTTATCTTTTGTAAATTTCTAGCACAAGCAAAATTTCTCACCCAGCCCCAAACATTCACAAAAAAATGTCCACTGTGCATCGTTTTATGACCATTTTGTTCAGAAAATCGTTTGATTTTTGCAGTTCGTTTAATTAAAGCATTCTAAAAATTGTGTCCACCTCTGACTTACAATAAACTGACAATGACATAACCACACCGGATAAGTCAAATTTGCACATTACAAATTTTTTAAATTTTGCAGAATGTGTCAAAAGGCGGTGTCTGAGTTTGTAGGGGCCTCAATTGTACAGTTAAAACTAGAATTAAATAAATTTCGCTACCTACCTTATCTTTTGTAAATTTCCTGCAGGCATAACAAGCAAAATTTCGGAATTTTTAGTTGGTTATATGTACTAATGTTAATTAAATTAATATTAAATTAAACATTACTTTCAGGTATTTTACTTATATCAACTACAATTTTACTTAAATAAACTCGTCAAATGATGTGAAATATTATTCTGAAACGTTTGAATTGGTTTGAATACCTATTTTATTTTTCATACTGGCAACTTAAACATTTAAATTCAAATATAACTATAATTAAGATGAGAACAGTAGGCAACCAAATATACGGCTTGGTATCTGCCAACACCTGTTAAATAATTCCCTAGCAGTCATTCTAAAACCCAGTAAAATCTTTATTTATTTTATTATTTATTATTAAAAATGAAATAAGACAATTAAAATCAAATTTGATAATTTAATTATATTCAAACTAAAAGTTGAATAAGAACAAATTTTAAAATTCTTACATCCTCAGCTCTACTAATAATAAATAAAATAATAAAAAATCAGATGAAAATGTCAATATGACATAAAGATAGTACTATCAACTTAAATTTTCAATTAGATTAGAATACGCGGGGTAATTGTACGCAGTGTGCGTATATATCTCCCATCAACTGAGTTTAAACAAATTTAGTTATAATAAGTTAGTTTAAAAAAATACACAGTATTTCATTAATATACATATATGTACAAAAAGAATCATTTAATATTGTTTTAAAAAGAACAAGAATTGGTGATCTTACCCCTTCTTTTCTACCCATAAAACATTACTTGCCGTAGTACAGAAATTTCGGTTTTTTGACTACAATTTTAAATGTGAAAGAAAACAAAAATCTGTAATCACACGTTAGAAGTAACAGCGCTAGATGTCCTTTAGGTATTATCGCGTACAATTAGCCACTTCTCCTCTATAGGTTTATTTCGTAACCTTATTAAACATTCTTTCAATCAATATTTTTGCATTTGTCAGGTCCATTTTTTTAAGCCTTCTTTAAGCTTTAAGATATACTTATCACCACTATGTAAGTAAATTTGTAAATATTTGCAGAAGTAGAAAGTGATATATTGTACCTATAATTCTTAGTTACTGTAAAATAATAAATAATTAAAATCTTCTGTTTTGTTTTATTTTTTAAAGTCTATATGTATTTACATATTTACAAAATTGCAACATTTCTCAATATAAAAGAAGAATAAACAAATATAATATATAAACATTGCTTTTTGTGCCTAATTACATACCGAAAAATTATAAATTTAATCAAATATTAAAAAGAAGCGGTCGACAAATTGGCAGTTGTATTATTTGTATGCAACAGTCAACAAGAACGTTCTTATTTGCATGGGGTTCAAGTCAATTACGTTATTTCTCAATGATGGCTTGCTGTATTCGACTTTTCTACCTGGAAATTGTTTGTAGAAATTCTGTAATCTGTCGCCAACAATCCATTCCAACCTTTCATTTTCTGCTAGTGGTTGATTTCCTGCCAGGGTCATTTCTTGTATGGCAGTAATGTCGAAATATGTAAATAAACCCTAAAAATTATAGTGAGTAAGTTATACAAGGTTCGTAAATAATATTAAATAAGTTTTTCACTTTTACGAGTATATGTATATGTAAATACTACGGCGATTCGTAAAGTAAGTTCCGTTTCCTAGTGGGCTGAGAATTGGGAGCTTTTGCGCGATCGCAGCGCTGCGGTGTAGTTTGGTTCAGTGGCAGTGCTAATGAGAGAATCGCTCAGACGTTCTTTCGTGCTATTTTGGTAGTTTAAAATGGCTGCTGCAATTGAAAATTCCGGCGACTGTAAAATGCGTGCTGTTACCTGATTTCTGTGTGTAAAGAAAATGCAGACTGCTGAGAATAATCGTGAACTGTGTTCTGTTTATGGTGAAAATGCCATGAGTGACAGTATGGTTAGAAGGTGGAACTGTATCTTTCGAAAGTGACGAGCTAATGTCCATGATGAAGAACGGAGTGGAAGATCAACTGTTATGACGAACGAACTTGTGGGTAATGTTGAAGAAAAAAATTATAGAACTGAGTACCTTTTTCCCTCAATTTTTACGTACAGTTTTGTACGAGCTAGAGATGGCATGTTAATGCCACATACATAGTCGGATATATTTCGGCGTTATTGGGTTTGCTAGCCGGTAGCTAGCCGTGCGAATGAAAGGAACCTTGAATTGCAAATTAGCATGCAGTCATGCCGTATATAAATATGCTACGATCGGTGAGCTCGCTTAACCGTGCAATGTGGAATACAGTGCGTAAATTCATTGATAATTTCCCGGATCTAAAATACGATGGATGTAGAATAAAATGCAGTGTGCAATAGATTTTTGATGTGTCGCAGGAGAAGAGATTGCGAAATACACGTAAACAGCATAACAAATGGCAACAGAAAAGGGGTGTGCCAGAAAAACATAGATTTTATTTCGATTTATGTTTAATTCTTATTGCATGTAATATACCGTTTGCTGTACTAGACCGCTATGCATTTATCTCCTTTTGGAATAAATACGCAAAGTACTAATTGCTAAGTCATATAACGCATATGTAATAGCAACAAAAGTTACAAATACAGTTGATGCGGAAATAGTAGCTTAAAACCATTTACGAGAATATGCACCAAATGCTTCATTCGGACGACAGGTATAAAGAAAAAATACTTTTATTTGTCAGTGACAGTGCTGCATATACAGTGACGCGCCGTCCATATGGGCAAGGTCGTGCAGCGCACAACGGCGCCAAGGCATTAAAGGCGCCTACGGCCACTTGTGATAAGTTAAATTTTAAAAATTCAAATAAAAAATACCTACCAGTACTAACAAGTCTAAAGAGTTCGTCATAAATTTTAATGTTGAACTGTGGGAGAGTGGCTGGTAATTTTGGCTCAATACATATAGGGTAAAGGCGCCTATCAGTATTTCGCACGACGGCGCCGAAGATACTTGGCGCGTTACTGTGCATATATATTAAAAACAGGCAAACTATTAAAGGAAATATATCCTAATATGCTGCATATTACTTGTGTAGCACATGTTCTCCACAGAATCTGTGAATATATCAGAGACACCTTTCCAGAAGTTGATAGACTTGTATCCGCTTTTAAAAAAGTTTTCAGAAAAGCACTATTGAGAGTAGCTCATTACAGGGAAAAGCATCTTTGTCACTGCCTCCCTCTCCAGTACTAACTAGATGGGGGGCATGGTTGGACGCTATTACTTTTTTTGCAGAGAATTTCGATAGTTTACAAAATTTCGTTGCATGTTGAAATGACGATGCTCGGAGTATTTCTGAGTGCAAGGAACTAACACAAATTCCACATTTAAAAAATCAGTTGTACTTTCTTCAGTAACACTTTGGAAATTTGACAAAACTAATTGCTTATTTTGAAAATCAAAATCTCAAATTAAAAGATGGATTAACCACATTAGATGTGGCTATTAATAATTTGAAAAATATTCCAAGTAACTTCGGATGTGGCCTTCGGCAAAAGTTTGACGCAGTTTTTAATAGAAATCCAGATTTAATAACATTGCGGCAATTGTGTATGAGGACAATTCCTCAAAATCTAACTGCTAAATACGCGGAAATAAAAGAATATTTCCAGTATGCGTCTAAGCAGTTGCGATGTAGAAAGGACGTTTTCTATTTACAAGGATGTATTTGGAATATTAGGATATTTGAGAAAGTATTGTTAGTAAATATTAATACTCCTTTACTAAACTTGAACTACAAAATGAATAAATAAAAATATATTTCGTATTTTGTAGCCGTATATATACCCGTTTTATTATTTATAGGTATGTATAATTATATAAATAAAATTAAAAACTTAAAAGGTCTCCATTCATTACACACAGAGTAGTATCAGTTCATGGCAGCACATGAAAAAAAATATAATCGAATTAGACGCATTGAATCCTGAATTGGTTTTGTTTAAAGTCATTTAGATGAAATTATCGTTATTGGATATGTCTCATGTAAACATCCTATTGGAGCCGTTTCTTTGACATAATTGTCGAAACGTTAATAGCACCAGCGCTGTTAAGGAAACGGTTGTTTACCGAAAATTAAGAATATAATATCGACAACTGTGGACAAACATAAAAAATTAGGTAAACTTGTAGAATCCAGATCCCATTTAAACTGACATAATTGACTCATTTACGCATGCGCATAACCAATCAATATACTGACAATTTACAAGTAGCGTTTCCAAATCGAATATTTATAATAAAGATTGGTGATATAGTGTGATTTGTAGATTAGTCAAACCCCGTTTTCATTAGCATGCAATAGCCATGCCTATCAACAAAAATAACTAAGAAAACATCGATATATATATATATGTAAATGTGAATGTGAATTTTAAAGTATTTGTTGGCAACGTGGCGGCTAATTTGGTATGTTTGTAACGGGAAATTCGAATGGGAGCTGGATTCTGCAGGTTTACCCAAAATTATTTTGATTTGTATTTAGAAGAAACTTACGTCGAGATCTATTTCCGCAGACTGCGATAAGGTAGGGTCTTCGTTTTGTTCCAAAACATGTTCCAAACGCAATAGAACTGTATTGTCCGAACCCCTCCATGGTTCTAATGTCAAGATTTGTACATTATCTGGTAAGACAGTTGTTAACCCTGAAAACTGACAAATATTTACACATATATTGATAGGTTTATGCTAAAAATATTTACTTCTTTATTGATGCTATTCCACATGTCAACGGATTGTGTTAAAAACGTCCATGGTGCCAAAAGTTTTCTTTGTGCAATATCTCGTTGTATTGCGGACGACGTTTTACTTTCGTTAACAGTCGTGGGTCCGAATGTTACGTAATGTTGGCCTCTTGCAACTAGACCAATTCCGAATTGTTCTTCGTTTAGTGCTTCACCCACACCGAATGCATCATCGTCTAAAAGTCTTCTGTGTATCTGTACGAATTTTTTATGAATTACACATAAGAGATACAGCGAAATAATGGAAAAAGTACACAAATGCTTAACAACTAAATTTTGCTTGCGCATTTTATTTAAATTTATTAATAAATATACTAAATAGCATTAAATTTTGCTATAGTTATCTGAATATGGAAATGGTAGGTACCTATTTTTAATTATGTCTTTAAATTATAGTTTCGTGTTTCCTTACGCATTCTCTTATTAAATAATTTTAATCATGAATATTATATAAATATCTACCCTAAATTTATTATTGCAAATGATGGACGACGTATAGCAAGCGCCAATTAAGTTGGCGCGAGGAGGGGGTGCGCAGAAGCCGTTTTTAAAAACTTCCACCCCCCCTACTCAAGTAATTGTCAGAATACATTTGTCATTGACGTTTGACGGAACATAATGTCTTTGCTAGGGGATCATAAAGTGATACACGCTCAGAGGTTAGAATTATCTGACATTTGATGTAAAACCAAATACAAATCTCCCCACTACTTCTAATCCTGCGCGAACTTACCCCTCCTCGCGCCAACTTAATTGGCGTTTGCTATACTTTGGTTGTGTTTACAAACTAACGTTCCTTCAAAAAGTTTCCTCAATATAGTAGGCTGTTGTTTAAGTAATTTTAATCTTTTAGGATATTAAACAAGCAAAATATGAGAATTTGGTCTGCAGGAAACCCTCACGAATTTGTGGAAACTACGCCGCATTCACAAAAAAATAGGCAGCTACGTAGCAGTTTCAAGAAGACGAATTATTGGGTCTATATTTTTTAATCAAACCATAACTACTGAAAGATATCGAAATGAATTATTAGAACCGTTTATTAATGAACTTCATAGTGATGCAGTCACGGAAGGATATTTTCAGCAAGATAATGCACCAGAGCACAAATCTCGAGAAATAATAGTTTTTTTGCAAGAATTTTTCAATACAAGAATTATTAATTTTCCTCCAAGATCTTCAAATTTAACAATTTTAGACTATTTTATTTTTTCATATTTAAAGAATACCATTTTCGAAACTAGATATCACACAATCGAAGAGCTTCGTGATGCTATTATGTCAGCACAAGAACATAACCCAATAAATAATAAATGGCTTTGAAAGCGTGAAGCGTAGAGTTCAACTTTGTCTTCAAGATAATGGTCAAAATTTCCAACATCTGCTTTAGTATTATCTTCTTTTAATTTTGACTATTGTAATAAATATTTTTTCAAAAGCTAAATTACTTTAAAACCATCCCCTTAAAACATAAAATAAACGTTCATTGCAAAAATATAAATTGTTGAAGAAATTAAGCTGTCATCACTCTATTGTAACCAATTGAATTATACTATGTTTATGATGTTGGTACAAACTCGATCTCTTCATTTTTTCGGTTAAGAAATCAATAACTCACAGTTTCGTCAATTGTCATATGGTTGTTACTCGTAGATTGGGTACCACCATAAATAAATCTAGAAACTATTCTCGAAAAGCATGGAGTCATAAAGTTAAGAAATATAGAAACGCTATATGTATTTACGTGAACATGATTGGAGAAACTGTTGCTATAAAACTCAGTGGGGCAGAGTATCGAATTATAAAATCTTCCAAGATAGTTACTAATATTGTTACAATATTTTGTCGATTTGTCGTCGGTCCCTATATACTCCTGGTGTAATACTGTATTGCTACGCCACCGGGAATGTGGGGAGAATTTGCAGAGTAGAAGGGGCGCGCGAGGCCTTGAGCGCTTTGGTTCTAAAAGTCCGCGAGATTGCCAGTGAGACTAGTGTAAGTACTCTTAATTTGTAGATTTGGTTTTATCATTTGAGATAAATTTTTGGAAAATTAGATGCCCCGAAGGCGGTTGAGGTTTTGTATTAAATTTTCGTTTAAGTAGACAGTATAGACTGGTTCAAATTAAGCTTCTTGTAATTAGAAATAAAAACTTCCGATCGGGTGCCAATTTTTAAGTGTCGAATAAATTTATTTCCTTTGGTTAGGTTTATAAACTCGGATAGAACACGTGGAGGAAAGAGGAAATTGCCCGCTATTTTGTACACGTAGCAAAGGCAGCACATTTGAGGCTTCTGATATAAATTTGAACTTCCTACCGATCACCGGTACATTCTATGTAATTGTTGGGCTCGGTTGACGTTGAAATTAATTTGCTATGGTAAGTGTCCCGAATACAGAATCTGACATGATCCACGTCCATTTTGAAAAACATTCGGTTTCCTTTGATGTTAACACTGATCAAGCGTAAATTCCGACAGTGTAAATTTAAAATTAGTCATTTAGTTACCGTTCATTCTTTTAACCTCTAGTTTCAGTTAACTAATTTAGATTTAGATCTTTCGTTTATTATTTGTCTAATTTACGTTACTTAATTTCATTTCTGAACTTTCATATATTAATTGCAAAATTAAGACTCTGTATTTAACTTGTAAATTTTTATTTATCAATGATTAAATTTTAGATGCACCATTGTTTAAATTTAAACGCAAAAATTTAATTTACTTGAGAGAATTTAATGTAATTGCTTGTTAGTTTATTTTTGTGAATGGTAGACGACATAATGCTATGAACTTTTCCCCACAAATATTTTGAAAAGTTTAATTATCTATGAGGGAATTATTATTTTGAATATTTATATTTGACTAGCGCAGTTGGTGCAAGCCGTTTGCATTGCTGTGTACGATTTTTATAACTGTATTTTTTTATATATATATTTTATATATATATTTTATATATAAGCTGTGCTGTGTTGTAAGAAAGGTGTGTTTTTTGAAAGATAAATCTTTATCTGTGTTATAGTAATTACGATTTTTGTTGTTTGATTTAATTGTGGTTTGTGCTTGTGTATTTCATTACCGAGTTTATTTACGAGTTTGTGAATCTCGTAATTGATTATTAATACTTTCTTACACACCGTGTCTCTAGTTTACGAATATATTTTTTACGTAAGTTATATATTCTTTAAAGATATCTTATTATATTTAAAAGAGTTAAATACTGTATTTTTCTATTATTATTATTATTATCGTATTGAAATTTAATCTTAGTCAGTTGATATAAATGACAAAGAAGATTTTTTTAAATTTCTAATATAAAAAATTTTCTGTAACTGTAAAACTTTAGTTCGCTTGGGATATCAAGGGCATATTTTTTATCATGTGGTTGCACATGTGTTAGAATTTGCTTCGGTCTGTCAATTTTGTTTATTTTGATTTTGTTTCTTGTGGGAGAAATTAAAAAGCATCTTTGTAATTTATTAGTTTTAAATTTGTTCGGCTGTCATAAAGGAAGTTTTTTTATCGTATGCTGCGGTCACTTCCATGCCATATTTTTACCTTGATAATATTGTTAAATGAGGCAATATTAACCTTTATACTTTATAAAGGTTATTTTTTTATATTTTTGTATTAAAGATTCATTTAAAGTTTATTGTGTATTATTATTATACCTTATTTCAAGAAGTTTACAAGTAACTTAAAGAAACATAATTATAACATTTGCCAATACTCTTTTACTGGCGCATTATAAATTTGAAGAAGAGAAAAACCACGTTTTCCAATTGGAACCCTGAGAGGAAAGCAGTCCCATTTTTTGAAATTAAACCGACTGAGTATCCTTGCTGGATAAATTTATTGTGAATAGTCTATTCAATTGCAAAACCACTATTCATAGCAATATGTTCAAATTTTGAACTTTAACTTTTCTTTATACCTCATTTCTTTTGACGGAACATGTTTTTTTAATGATTTTTATTATATGCTATTTTTAGTTATTGCTATTTGTCACCATCTTAGATTTTTCTAACTTAATGTATGTTTTCAACGCCAATTAATGAACTAATGTTACGTTTAATATTAGCTTAAGATATACAATAAATTTGGGGGATCTCTCTTCCGGTTTATTTATTTTTTTTATATATTAAGATTATAAAGTACACATAATTAAGATGAACTAGTTTTTCTATTGTTTCTTTGTTTCGGATTATTATACATATAAAGTACATAGTGTAATGTTTAACTAGTTTGTCCATTGTTTCTTTTTATTTAGGTTTATTATACAAATAGGTGTACGTTTAATATTTAAGCTACAATGTCGATTTTATTGTTGCATTTTTGTATTTTTTACACTTGAACAAGTAATTGATTTTACTTAATTAATTGAATGTCTATTTGATTTGTTACGTGTCCGTAACGCTCAACGCTTCATCACGTTATTTTGTAATATAATTAATGATATCTTTAATATATTTTGCTCCATTTCTAACGAACCTACCTGTATAGGTATCGTTATTCGTTATTTATCCATATATTTAATTTCTTTCAAGTTTTTTTTTCCCCGAACCTCAGTACTCGCTTTTTTCCAAAGGAAAAGTACGAGACTCGCTCTCTACATTCCGTCGTTAGTTGCCGATCTTAAAACGTGGTTACGTTCTCTCTCATCACCGATATTTATCGATGTAGCCTTACTGTAATTGGTATAATTACGGCCTGTCTGGGGGTCAGAAGAATACCCAGTCTGGCATAATCCACCATGTCGTAAGAGGCGACAAAAAGGAATCATGTTCAGTTTTGTTCCTTCCATCTTGTATATGTTGTTACGGCCTGTCTGGGGGTCAGGAGAATACCCAGTCTGGCATAATCCACCATGTCGTAAGAGGCGACAAAAAGGAGTCATGTTCAGTTTTGTTCCTTCCATCTTGTATATGTTGTTACGGCCTGTCTGGGGGTCAGGAGAATACCCAGTCTGGCATAATCCACCATGTCGTAAGAGGCGACAAAAAGGAGTCATGTTCAGTTTTGTTCCTTCCATCTTGTATATGTTGTTACGGCCTGTCGGGGGGCTAGACGAATACTCAGTCTGGTACATCTGCCATGTCGTAAGAGGCGACTAAAAGGAGTCATTATTAGTTCCTTCCTTCGTTCCGAACATCTTCGACGAATTGTATCTCATTCTTTTTTTTTTTTTTCTTTTAGTTTGGACTTTCGTTTTCCTTTCCTTTTGGAGGATGTTTCTTTTGTTTGGGAGTTTCTCATTGTTGGGACTCGTGTGGAATAATTTTATTTTCTTTTGAATCATTTCGACTTTCTTTCCTTGCCGTATATTTTGAACTATCTATCTTTGACGTTTACTTTGAGATAAGGTATAGCTCGTTACCTTACCGTTATCGTTCTATCTTTTCCTTCTCTTGAGTATATCTTGTCTCGAGTTTTGTTTGAGTTCCTATAATCCTTAAAAAAAAATATTAGAGAAACACAAAAAATTTTTAAAAAAAAAGTTTACTTTTTTTTTGAAGAATTTTTTGTTTTTCTAATTTTTTTATGGATTTTTAAATCTAAATACAAGAGCCCTTTTTATCGAGGGTGAAGTAGGCCCAAACTAATAAAAGGACTACAACCAGCTGCGAAGGAGGAATGCCCCGACTGAGACCAAGCCGAGAGTACACCTTTCCGGACGTAAAAACAGTAAAGAGGAAAATATGAGTAGAGTATAGAAAAGCTTGAGTAAGAAAATAGAATCGATGGAAAAGTGAAGCAGGTAAACAAGAGAAGAAAGCTAGGTGAAGGGAACCGAGAGGTGCAGCAATGCGGAAACGGCAAGGCCCTCATGCTCTCAATTCGTGGGTGGGAAAAAGACAGACAGCAAGAAAAGAAATCCGGAAACGCAACCCACGACACGGCGACAGCGCAAGCAAACACCGACCCAGCAGGTGCAGCCTTTAACCACAAAAAAAAACAAAAATAATCCAATCAATGTCCGGAACAAAAAGAATTAACGTTAAGCAACCACAAAACTGCGGGACTCAGCAGGACCAGGCAAAGACAAGCTTAAGAGAAACCTATAAGGTCCAAAGTAAGATAAAATGTCATAATCGAGAAAATGTCAAATCCGGTAAATAAAGCTAACGTAGGCGTAAACGCAAAGTAACCCACCAAGTTTCTGCTTGGCATAAGAACTCAAACAAAACTTGAGACAAGATATACTCAAGAGAAGGAAAAGAGAGAACGATAACGGTAAGTTAACGAGCTATACCTTATCTCAAAGTAAATGTCAAAGATAGATTGTTCAAAGATATACGGTAAGAAAAGAAAGTCTAAATGTTTCAAAAAAAAAAAGTATTCCGCAAGAGTCCCAACAATGAGAAACTCCCAAATAAATTTGGTAGCTTCGTAGACCATCTATCTATAGGTAAGATCTATCATAATCCTGTACGAGCTCCGTGTGGCGCAGACCATTACATACAAACCGACTAAATTATAAATACACGGTGGTTCCCTTATATTCATTTTAGAGCTAGATTAGTTTAGTCAACGTTTCGAAAGTAACCGCACGATCATCTTCAATCGAAGCTAGTCGAGGTCTGGCTTGTCGGATTTGTACTTGGGTACAACATCTCCCTCACCAAGGTAAATTCCACGACCGTTATTAAGTTTTTGGAAGTTTAAGAGCCAATTGCGTTTTATTATATAAAGTTAAAGCCTGTTTAGACTATGTGTTTTATCATATGCTTTATCATATGACTGAATACATGGTTAATATGTTTGTGTTTAGACTATTATAATAATTCACAAGTTTACAAATTCCGGTCAACTTTTGGATCAGAGCAGATGAGAACAAATCTTGACGTTATTTGAGGTGCTGAATTCAAATCCGGGTTTCGTTTTTCAAAGTTGGTTCTACTTTATGAGTTCGCGCATGTTGGCAGCACTGCGCTATCATAATGACAGTCAGCTGTTGGCGTCGCTAGAAACATTATTTAATTTGTATTTTTAAAGTTTTTTTTTGAATCCAAAACGTGTGAAAATGCAAAGACAGAATTGTAAAGTCGATTCAAAGTGTTTTTGTTATGTTTGCGGATGTTATATGATCAGAAAAAGTGGCAAAGTTATTACTAATGTGATCAGAAATGCATATTTTTATTATTTTGGTTTCTCTGTATCAAACACTCACAAGCCGTGGGTACCGAAATTGTTTTGTAACGCGTGTAGCACAACAAGTGGTCACGCGGTAAAAAAGTATGTTTTTGATTTTCATTGCCAATGTTATGGAGAGAGCCGAAAAATCATGTAGATGATTGTTACTGTTGCTTGATGAATGTCGTCGGTGTAAATGCAAAAAAAAAAATCAAAATATAAATATCCTGAAGTATCATCAGTGTCTAATAGTTCATCACCGACGAACAGTGGAAGCGATTTTAACATGGAGGAAAAACATTTAGTTTCGCAAAGTGAACTCAATGATTTGGCTCGTGATTTGAATTTATCTAAACAAAAATCAGAATTGCCCGCACCACGGATGCAGGAGTGGAAATATCTTGACACTCAAACAAAAGTCACTGTATATAGAACCAGAAATGAGGCGCTTTTACAGTTTTTCAAAAAAGAGGAGAATATATGCTTCTGCTATGACATCAACGGTTTGTTTGATGCGATGAATACACCATACGATGTAAATGAATGGCGTTTGTTCATAGATGGTTCAAAATACAGCCTGAAAGCTGCTCTGATACACAATGGAAATATAAAACCATCAATTCCGATTGCTCATGCAGTACAAACGAAGGAATGCTACGATACAATATGTAAAATTTTTACCAAGATAAAATATAAAGAGCATCAATGGAAAATTTGTGGCGATTTGAAGGTTTGAAAATAAATTTCAATTCAATTATAAAGAATAAATGATTTATATACTATTCCTACAGGTTATTGGTCTCTTGATGGGGATGCAATCTGGTTTTACCAAATTTTGCTGTTTTTTGTGTCTGTGGGATAGCCGTGCAACTGACCAACATTATGTGAAAAAAGATTGGCCGTGCCGTACTAATTATGAACCAGGAAAACAAAACGTCTCTTCTATACCACTTGTGAACCCACAGAACATTTCTTGCCACCTCTCCACATAAAGCTTGGCCTTATCAAAAACTTTGTCAAAGCGCTCGACTGTGAAGGACTGGCTTTTGAGTACTTGACCAAGTTATTTCCCAAGTTGTCGTACGCCAAAATCAAAGAGGGAATATTTGTCGGACCTGATATTCGAAAATTAATGGCCGACAGAAACTTTACAAAATGTTTAACGCCCAATGAAGCAGCAGCATGGGTATCATTTCAAGATGTTGTTCACAACTTTCTCGGTAACCGCAAATCCCCGGAGTTCAAGCAGATAATCGACAGTTTGTTGCAAAATTATTGCAAGATTGGAGCTCGAATGTCTCTCAAAATACATTTTCTGCATTCCCATCTCGAATTTTTTCCTGGAAACTTGGGTGATACAAGCGACGAGCAAGGAGAGCGACTACACCAAGATTTGGCGAAACTCGAAAAACGATACCAAGGATTTTGGGACGAGGGCATGATGAGCGACTACTGTTGGACTTTACTGCGTGAAACAGATCCCAAACAGTACAAGCGACTCAGTTCGACTGCTCTTCATTTCTAATTTAACACTTTTTAATGAATAAAATGGAGATTAATTGTCAAAAATTGTAAAAATTGTGTTTATTTAATATCTCAAAAACTAGAACCAAAATCAAAAAACGGAGTGCAGATTCGGATTCAGCGCCCCAAATAACCATAGACAGCTTTTGGTTGCTTAGATCCAAAACCGTGTATACTTGTGTAATCTAACTCATAGGCCGGTCACAGTAAAATAATGTGATTTTTTTCAGATCATACCGTACTTATTCGCCCAGACTTTTCATGTGATATTTTTAAATTTCGCGGTAATAGTAAACTCAAAACGATTGTTCTGCAACAGCTCACAGATAAGCACGGATCGCATCAAGTTTAGTGCAGAATAAAAGCAATGTTGTGTGCCAATATACCTTATTATTAGCTTGCATTTTAATAAAGGCTTTTATTTTAATAAAAAATAAAGAAGCAACAATTTTCCATACACGTAATATGTTGTGTTAATTAGATAATAAAACAAAACGATTCTTATAGAGTGAATGATCCAAAATTACTACTTTATAGGTAATTGAGCTTACCAATCAATACAATAAATAAATTATGTATCAATTTTGTTTCGATTTTGTTCGTAGATTGAATTTTGAGGTTAGAAACTTTATTCTGTTCCTACACCGTTCCTACATACCAAATATCATGCGCGAAGTAATACAGTGTAAACACGAATTCGCTTTACCAGAACTAATGGTATGCGCTGTTACTTTTCAAAGAATCTAGTCATATGATAATGCATATAATAAAACACATAGTGTAAACAGGCTTTTACGATATTGTGTAGCAAATGATTTGCGCTCCGGCGTGGCGTTGTTCTTTTTGTCACAATATATAAATTATATCGGAGAAATACAAGCAGATTCACTTATTTTTAAACGTAACCTGTGCAACAAACAAAAAATTACAAACCATTAATTCAACTTGACCAGAAGCCAAGCTCGAACCACCTTGAGCACGATCGTTTAATACAGCGAATTCCAATTGTTGTTCCTCATCTTTCAGTTGAATTTTTGACGTGACTGGATAGTAATTTCCAGCGACTGGTTCTTCGTCAGTGTAACTGAAAGTTTCTCGATAGTCTCTTCTTCTACGAACCATTTCTCTGCCATTCGCGTCTGTGTAGAAGATATCGTCCGTATTTAACGGTGTAGTAAATCTAGATATGACTTCTCTTCCGTTGTCGTCACTGCAGATATTAAAAGAAAATAAAGCAATTTTACTCTGCAATAGAATTCAGGTTTACCTTGTGTAGATGGGCCCGACTAGCCAATCAAATTCGACGTAATTGGTATTCTTGTACAATCTTATAATTTGTTTCGCCCAGGAAGCGAATGTTTGATGAATTTCATCAACAATGTCGCCAGTATACGTTGTAACTTCTACTTCATCATTAAAAGGTATTGGATCCGAAGCATTTGGCGATGGTCTGAAAATATACGCTCCCGACGCCCTATTTTCAAAACCATTATTGTTGCCTCTTGCTCCTATATAGTACATTAATTCTTGCTTAACCTCTAAGGTGATTCCATTTAATATAATAGTTTGTAATAGACCCGTTAATGGATCAACTTCTACGCCATTTGTCTAAAATAGAAGCAACGTTTTTTGTATATACTTTAAAATAGATCGAAGACGATAACTTACGGTATCCCCGATTTTGAATACGTTATTTCTAGGTACTGGTTTCACGCTTTTGCTTACGGTATCGACTGTTACCTTAAACAGTTTGACTCCCAAAGCTGGTATATCTTCAGCAAGAAAAACTACTTCCAGTGAAGCGGGATTGAATTCATTTAGATGATCAAAGCTACTTATAGATGGTAAGATTTGTGTCTCAATTGATTTGCCTAAGAAAGTCGATAAAATTACAATTAATAACAATGATTTTCCGTATAATGTCAATTTTTATAGCTCACCATCCGGCCTTTGAACGCTAACTGCAGAAGACGATATTGGCAATCTTACATAATGTGAAACCGGTCTGCTTAATGGATTGTAAATTGCAGCGATAAATTCATTGGATTGGGAAATAGCACAAACACTGACATTTGCTAGTAGACAACTCTGTAGTTGAAGATTTATAGTATCTGATGGTGTCACTGGTAGAAGGACTCTTAAATGAAAGAAAAAAATGTATTAATCGTATAATAAATCGTAAAGTAGGTTTGGTTTCCGTCTAGTGAGCAGAGGAGAGGGGTTATCGGCGCGATCGCAGCGTTTCGGTCTGGTTCAGTGTAGGTCTGGCAGAGCTAGTGAGAGAATGGTTCGGACATTCTTTTGTACTATTTTGGTCTTTTAAAATGGCTGCTGCAATTGTAAATTCCGCCGACTATAAATAATTGCTGCGTGCTTTTATCCGATTTCTGCTTGCAAGGAACATGAAGGCTGCTGAGATTCATCGTGAACTTTGTTTTGTTTATGGTGAAAATGTCATAAGTGACAGTATGGTTAGAAGATGATGCCGTATCTTTCGAGAAGGAAGAACTAAAGTGCATGATGAAGAACGGAATGGAAGACCAACTGTTGTGACGAACGAACTTGTGAATAATGTTGAATGTTGAAGAACAAATTTGTGAAAATCGTCGCTTCACAATCACAGAACTGAGTGCCTTTTCCCACAAATTTCACGTACAATTTTGTACGAAGTTGTTACTGAATATTTAGGTTACCACAATTTTTGTTCACGATGGGTGTCACCGAAGACTATAAAACAAAGAGAATAGGATCGGCACTAACTTTTCTGACAAGTTACGATGCTGATGGTGGAGATTTTCTCAGGTATATGGTAACAGGTGATAAGACTTGGGTCGCTTATGTCAACGTTGAGACGAAAAGACAGTCAATGCGGTGGGGTCGCTCTAACTCGCCTACGAGGAAACCTTTAAAGTGCCGTCAAACTTTTTGTGCGAGAAAAGTCATGGTAACTGTCTTTTGGGCCAAGAAAGGCGCCCTTTTTGTAGACTTCATGCAACTAGGGAGCTGTTGCAGGATAGTGTTACAGCATGACTTAATTCATAGACAGCAAAGTTCTATGAAGAGGGCATTGCTAAGCTCGTTGATCGCTATGACGAATGTCGCAGTCTTAATGGCAACAATGTAGAAATATATATATATATATATATATATATATATATATATAAGGTAAACTTAATAAGTCGGCGATTAAAGGTCTGGTTCATTACTTCAAAGTATATATATTTAAAACAACCCTACATGTTTTAAATATATATACTTTGAAGTAATGAACCAGGCCTTTAATCGCCGACTTATTAAGTTTACCTTATCATACCAAGGTCACGAAGATATTATATATATATGTACATATGTATATATATATATATGTATATATATATATATATATATATATATATATATATATATATGTATATATATATATATATAATATATATAATAAAAACCTCTTCATAAATTGGTGTTTTTTAATAACCAAACGGAATTTACTTTACGAATCGCCTTCGTATAATATTTAATTGTTACGTGTATCTTTGCACCAGCGCCAAACGCATGAGCTTACCTCGAGAGCTTTGCCGTATAATAAACTAATTTTTAAAATACTTTTCACCATTTCAAATACATTTTCTGATACATGAAAATTAATCAGTGAAAATATATTTCTACTTTTCATGGAGGACAGCAATATTAGGCTTCTTCCTGTATAGTTTTTAATATACTATCGATTTTTTACGTATGGAAAAAGCCCTAAATCATAGGGTGTAGTAAGGTCGGTGTTATATGGATCTAATAATAATAATAAACTTGATGAAGAAACTACTGTGTGATAGGGGTTTTATTTCGACCCCTTTTTTAGTTGTCCAACAGATAAAAATCCAATAACAGAACAATTACTTATAATTTACGCTATAACAAACACTAAAAATTCATATTGTTGAAACTATACGTCAAATATATCTACACACATTATACCAGGTGCCCTTGAAATAAAAAGACAACGTATAAAAAATGGAAAGATTACATTATATAGAACATATACCCAAAATATTTTTCCAAAATTCTCTCTCATAAGCTAGAAAAAATGGCCAAGATATTTAAAAAAATTGTGTTTCTGTGCGACTGAATATATCATAAATACTATCGGAGACGAATCGTAAAGGTGACCCATAATAACATAATGAATAGTCTTGTAATTGTCCATCCGTTTTAAGTTTTGTTCAGTTGTCGATCGTTACGTACGTTCGATAAAATTTTTTGATTAAAATAGTATGTTATGCAACAAGCACAAAATGATGCACATTTTGCACGAGTTTCAAAGTTAGCAATTGCAATTGAAACGAGTGCAAAATTGCTATTTTGTGCGCGTTGCATACTATGCTTTTTCTACGACAACGACAATTATAAAAATAGATACAAATAAATATGAAAATATTTTATTTATTTGACGTTCCGATCTCCTTTCCACTCCAAAAATAGGTCCGTTTGTACATTTTCTTCGATGTTTCCGGCAATAAATTTAGTGTTGTTAAATTTGCTGCTTCTGTTATACTTGGAGGTGTTAATTCCAAGTAACTATCACTATCACTTTCCATATTAATTATCTGGTTTCTTTGAAATAACTACGAAATTATTTGTAATGCACAAACTGTAACAAACTGATGACATTTGTCGTTCGGCGTTATATTCTCTAAGCCACCTTACTTTTTGTTATCAAATACAGCAGACCGAACACGAAATATTTCAAATTGCATTTGTTGTCTAGCAACTTGCCTAGCAACCGATGCAAAATGAAATTCAGTACAAAATGTAGCTTCTTATGATTCAATTTACACTCTTGATATGAACATTTTTCGATGTTGTCGTAGAAAAAAGATGTAGTGTTAGAAATACGACCTTAAATGCCCATAAAGCACACATCTTCCATGTTATTTTAATATATCATCTTTAAACTTGACTTTGTGTTATACACATCTTAATTCTTAATAATTCAATTCACAATTCAATAATATCTGTTACGTATGTAAACATACGGTGTATGTGTAACTTGAATAGAGGTACATATTTACACCATACACCATAAATGGTGGATGTACACGTCTGCTGCGTGTACAGCAGACGGGTCTCCGATACCTATATGAGGTGATATGACCAATTTTGTGCTGCCCTACGTTCGGCAGGATCCACGTCTGCTATACATGCACGACAACGTCTGACCACAAGTCGCGCGTGTACAGCAGACGGGTCTCCGATACTTAGATGAGGTGCTATGGCCAATTTTGTGCTCCCCTACGTTCGGCAGGACCCACGTCTGCTATACATGCACGACAACGTCTGACCACAAGCCGCGCGTGTTGTATAGATCTTTGTGGAAGAGCACCGCATTTCCTATGCGGTGCTTCTATGGCTGGCTCGTTCTCCGGATCTGAATCAGATCGAACATGTCTGAGATACGATCGGTTGGAAATTTCAACGTTATCCGGCTCTCCCGGCTGACGGTGAGGACCTATGGAGGCGAGTTCAAGCATCATGGTTGGCCATCTTTTCCGTTACCATATGCCAACTAATTGACTCCATGCCTTGTCGTGTAGGGTTGGTAAGTGACGCTCATGGTGGATATTCCAGATATTGATTCACCACCGCCCCTAGCAGGGCTGGGAAACTCCCCAGGTTAGTGTAAGTTATACTATTTTAGTACTACTTCCATACCTATCAAATTTTATTGCGTTACAACCACGCGGTCAGATTATGTAGGGCAGTGTTTTTCAACACTTTTCATGACACGACCCCCCTAGTATCAAAAAATATTTCCCGACCCGCGACCCTTTTTTTTCATGTATGTTAAAAATATTTAATCCATACAAAAATTTTAGGCGTTTGCGATATTAGGATTTGGATATAAATATACAATTAAGTACGTAAAACGTATAATTTTAAATCGAATACGTGGCCAATTGATAAATAACAAACAAATACAAAGATATTGTTAGGGCCGAGACTCCCAGCGCCATCTGTTGGTAACACTCGGAACTAGTACAGGTTCCGAGTGTTACCAACGGAAGGCGCTGGTAGTCCCCCGCGCGCTCCACGGCCCGCGCTAAAGGTCCACAAGTTTCGAGACGTTTCGTTACGCTTCGAGATGATTCTCGCTAGAATGCGCTGGCCTATAAATAGGGCGGTCGACCGCGGCCACGGCAGTTGAGTGCAAGACCGCGAAGCAAGTGGTCGTGTCGCCTTCTGTTTAGTTGTTTGAAGAGCGCGAATCACTTGTTTTACGTATTTATTTGAGTTGTTTGTTATAATTGAAAATGGATAAATTCCTGAAAAGATCATCAGAACCATCAACGTCTAAGTCTAGCGGCAGTAGTGGAATAAAGAAAAAACGTCTTTATGACGACAATTATTTGAAATTTGGGTTTACTGTGATTGAGAATAAACCGCAGTGCGTAATTTGCTTTGAAACTTTGTCAAGAGAAAGCATGTAGCCATCGAAGTTGGTACGCCACCTAAACAGAAAGCATCCTAATGAAAAAAATAAACTCTTGGATTTTTTTGAGCGAAAATTAAAAGGTCTTGAACATCAAAAAACTGCTATAGGACAAATGTCCAACCTAAATGAGAAAGCGTTGCTCGCTAGTTATCGAGTAGCTTTTCGTGTGGCTAAAGCAGGAAAACCTCACAGTATTCCCGAAAATTTGATTTTACCAGCGGCTTTGGAAATAGCAGAGATTATGTTTGGCAAGCAAGAGGTCGAAAAGTTCAAAAGTATACCTCTCTCTGACAATACCATTCAACGCAGGATAAGCAATATGGCGACTGACGTTCGTGATCAAGTCATAGAAAAAATTAAGAAAAGTTCTTTTGTGTCCTTGCAATTTAATGAATCAACGGATATTGCGGGTTGTGCGCAGTTTGTAGCTTTTGTGCGTTTTGAATCCAATGAAATATTAATGGAAGAAATACTATTTTGCAAAGCACTACCCAAAAATACTACAGGTCAGTGTTTGCATGACACGTTCCTTGAAGCTACGCAAGATATGAATATCGATGGGCACAAAAATGCATTGCTATTTGTAGTGACGGAGCAAAAGCCATTACTGGTGCGAAGAGTGGATTTATTGCTAGACTGAAAGAACAGATGCCAAACGCTTGTCGGATGCATTGCTTTCTCCATCGCCAAGTTCTTGCAGCCAAAACTTTGCCACAAGAATACAGTCAAGTTCTAAATATTATTATTAACATTCTAAATTCTGAAAATTCTTTCAATAGAGACTGTGGTTAAATAAAAATTTAATAAATGTATATAACCCCTTACCACAATTATTAGTCGTATCCTAAATACGTATTTCGACAACTAAGTTGTCATCATCAGTAGGTAAAAACTACTAATTAAAAGTCGCACATGGGGCACAGTAAAGTAAGAAAAACGCTTCCGCACAACTACTATACACTGCATCCCCGTAAAGACTAAATTTAACATGCCAATCTCAAAACTACGAGACAAACACTTGCCTCTTAAGGAAAAGGTCTAAACATGTGTTAAATTGTCGAACAAAGGAGCGGCAGACATTCATCTCTAAGGGAGGCGCCACTAAATTCGATTTTTAAAAACTACGATGACCCACTATTAAACTTAAATGAAACACCTTATATTTTCACAAAACAATAGTATATTTAACTATATGTATATTTCATGTGCATTGCACACATCAGTAGTTATTATTTAAACGTATTATTTCGAGTACATGTATAGTAAAAATATCTATTTTGGGTAGGGGTGTAAAAATTTTCCATTACAAATGGTTAAAAAGTATGGTCGTATATTGTAAAAACCGAACTCTATTGAAATTCTGAGAAAGACAAAATTGGGAAGGGCCCTTACATATGAAAAAACAAGACATCTGACTTTGTTGTGTTATATTAAATAACAATCAAGTAACGTGAAAAGGATCTATGAATTATTAGATATTGTAGGTATATAATTTAAAAGTTAATTATAAATAGGTGACATGTCATTGTTAAGGAGTTAAGCACTTTTAATATAGTGTATAGAATTCACGGTTGGCTCTAGGTGAAACATGATTAATAATTTACTAAACAAAACACCCGGTACATTTGTTCCACAAAACGCGAAACATTTTACATTTTGTGAAACAAACACACCAAGTGCTTCATTCAGTCTTCATGTGTTTGTTTCACAAAATGTAAAATGTTTCGCTTTTTGTGGAACAAATGTACCGGGTGTTTTGTTTAGTAAATTATTAATCATGTTTCACCTAGAGCCAACCGTGAATTCTATACATTATATTAAAAGTGCTTAACTCCTTAACAATGACATGTCACCTATTTATAATTAACTTTTAAATTATATACCTACAATATCTAATAATTCATAGATCCTTTTCACGTTACTTGATTGTTATTTAATATAACACAACACAGTCAGATGTCTTGTTTTTTCATATGTAACGGCCCTTCCCAATTTTGTCTTTCTCAGAATTTCAATAGAGTTCGGTTTTTACAATATACGACCATACTTTTTAACCATTTGTAATGGAAAATTTTTACACCCCTACCCAAAATAGATATTTTTTTGTTTCTAATCATTTGTGAAGATATGGGGGCACTACACCGCAATTTGCTTTCCCATACAGAAGTTAGGTGGTTATCAAAAGGCAAAGTACTGACCAGAGTTATGGAACTTCGCGCTAAACTATTAGTATATTTACAACAAGCTAAGTCAAATTACTCTGAATTCATTTCTAACCCGGAATTCCTTTTGAAATTTGCTTTTCTTTCTGACTTATTTGAGCATTTAAATAACTTGAATAAAAGTCTTCAAGGGCGGGATGAAAATGTCATTACAGCAAAAGACAAACTCAATGGCTTTTAAAAAAAAATTGAATTGTCATCATCTATAAATCAAAACAACTTTGATTCATTTTCGTCGACACAGTCTTTCATTGAAGAAGTCGGAAGCGAGATAAACATCAACTCATATATGTCTGGTATGAAAATGGTGTTAGATAATTTGAAGAAAGAATTGTGTCATTACTTCTCAGTGCAAGAGATATCAGATAACACTGGGCAAAGATGGATCTTAAATCCGTTTTTAAATGCAGCTATAAATGAGGCAAATTTATCAACTAAGCTCAAAGAGAATCTGCTGGAATTATCTGCCGATGGGATGTTACACTTGGAATTCAAGTCTGAAAATTTGGATACCTTTTGGTTAAAAAGAAAAACAGAATACCCGGAATTAACAACCGAGGCTTTGAAGTGTTTGATTCCATTTTCTACCTCGTACTTGTGCGAGTTGGCATTTTCATCAATGGCCCAAATAAAAAGTAAACTAAGAAATCGCTTAAATTTGGAAAACGATTTAATACTTAAAGTTGCAAAAACGGATTCACGATGGGAGAAATTGATTGAACAAACTCAAGCGCAACCTTCACATTAAAATGAACGAGTACTCGAAGATTTTATTTTTAGTTAATGTGTTTGTATAAATAACATAACGAGTATCATTTTGTTAACTTTTTTTTAATATATTTACCTTTTTAAAATTTATTTATTTTTTTACTCTCTCGACCTCTCGCGACCCCCCTACAGAGGCTTCGCGACCCCCCAGGGGGTCGCGACCCACAGGTTGAAAAACACTGATGTAGGGTGTGCAAAATGTATTTTTTCCAGCAGTGTATTTAGAGTTTATTAATTTATATTGTGGTTAAGGATTTTTCTTGTTTCTATCTGTTTTAGAAGAAATTGTTTTCTTTTAACGTTTAGTCTACTTACGATAGAATATTGCTAGCCTTAGTAACGCTTCCCTCAATAGTTTCTGTCAATATTCTATGGTAATCATTTGCGACGTGTTGCTTCTCTGTTCCGGTTATAGCGTCATGATGTTGCATAATTCCCATAGATTCTTGAAGACTTCTCATCTCTGCAATAGTATCTTCTTTTTGTTTTACGAAACTGGCTAATTGTTTAGTGACCTAAAAAGAGGAATACACATTTAAACAGCTAAGAGAGCTTTCAAAATCATTGAAATTCACCTGCAAAATATTATTTCCTTCTCTTTCAAATCTCTTCGAAGTAGGTCTTGAGGTGAAATATCCGGTCCAGTATGCGTGAGGATCATTGGCGTACGGGAAGAAATCGTCGGTTTTCAACGGGAACGGTAATTCCATAGACGCCGCTTCCTCATTCACAGCTTTTACGTAACACGACGGTGTAGAGTAGAATACGTTGATAACTTTGCCCAAGTACGTTTGTTCGTATAGTTTAAAACCTCTGATAACAATGTCTTGTTAAAAAAACAGTTCTTCAAGTTATTTTCCTAAATACTTACTCTACTATTTTATCAAGATTTTTGAAATAGGATAGAGCATCCTGGTAATTAAAATCGTCACCCATAGTGATTATGATATTGTTGGTGGCATAATTTTGGGCTTGTCGTTTAATAAAGCTTGCAAATCCTTCAATCTGTAGATTTAAATCATTAACTTTGTGCTAGATTATGATTACGTAATTGTTGAATGTCTTTCGCGTTTCTTTTAACTAGCAGGTTTAAATTTCAATAATAATAAGCATTTGAATTGAAATTAACCCTGCACTTCTCAGTGTATCATATTTGATACATACATAAGAATGATGCGTTTTTTTTAAGACACTGTATATACATTATTATCATTAGTATTATTATATTAGCCAATAATATTTTTTGTCGAATACCTTGTCTACATAGTTATATTCCGGACTGCTTGTGTCGTCAACAATTGGATCGTCAGTACATAAAACGTCAAAACAGTAACCTGAGGGTGCACTATAATGATTGTAAAGCACTGATGTGAATAAATTTGAGTTGTCTCCTAAAAAATAGATGTTTTCACTATAGTTATAAAATATGCATCAAGTAACAAGCTTGGAAAGCCTTTTTTATTTGGATAAATATTAACACTAAGAAATAAGTAATTAAACTTCTAGTTTCAAAAAATTCTTTTATTGTAAACACTACAATATTGTTTCGCCATACAATGGCTTCATCAGGTGGATGAATACTGAATATGTACAATGCAAGTTAGAATATTTATGTGAAAATTATTGGGGAATTGTGGTGGAAAAAATTTTTACAATCTTAAATTTAGTAGAGGGGAGTTGTTTAAATCTAGTTGGTCATTTAAAGCTAATCCTAAACTATTGTATCTATTAATTTCTAAATTTTCTAACAGGTTAAGTTTTTTACTTTTTCCTTGAACGTGTAAAATTTTGAAATCTATATTAAATCTATGATTAATTTCTAAACAATGATTTGCGAAAGTTGAATCTGTTTTCTTTTCTTTATGGCTTCTCTCGTGTTCTTTCATCCTAATTTTGAATGTCCTCCCCGTTTGTCCTATGTATACCTTATTGAAATCTTCGCATGTTAACTTATACACACCAGAGTTTGATTCTTTGTCTATTTTATCTTTGTTATTTTTAATAAAGTTCTGTATAGTATTGTCTGTTTTAAATGATATATGTTCGTTATTAACTTTTTTAATGAAAGTACCAATTTTTTCTGAAATTTTTCCCAAGTAAGTGATTGAATTGTAGGAATTAATTATCTTGTGTTTTATTTTTGGATAAACTAAGGAAAGGGTTTTAGATTTTTGTTGGCTATTCAAGATGTTATTGATAATATTTATAGAGTAACCATTATTTAAAGCTATTGTATATATTCTATTTAGTTCAAGGTCGAAATTACTATTACTCATAGGTACATGAATTAATCTATATACCATTGATTGGTATGCTGACAATTTGTGTGTTATAGGATGAAAAGAATTAGCGTGTATTGTGGTATCTGTATGTGTTGGTTTATGGTATATAGCGAACTCGTGTTTATTAGTTTTGTGTGATATGGTTAAATCAAGAAAATTAATGCTTTTGTTTATTTCTGTTTCTATATTAAAATTTATTTTGGGGTGAATAGTGTTGATATAATTATGTAAAGTTTTTAATTGTCTATCTAAACCGTTAAAGCAAATTAATATGTCATTATCATACCTAAACCAATATAAACAATTACCAAACAGGGGATGTGTACTAATTATAGTTTCTAAATTATTCATGAAAATTTCCGCTAATAAAGGGCTTAGTGGGTTTCCCATTGCTAGACCCTCTGTTTGTTTATAAAATTTCTTTTTAAATTGAAAATAATTTTGTTCCAGGCACGTTTGTAAAAGCTGTAAAATTTCGGTCTTTGTGACAAAGTTCGTGTTTTTACGTTCTAGTTGTAAAGTAATTAAATCTATTACCTCCTGGGGTGGGATACTAATAAACAAATTCGAGACATCAAAAGAAATGAGTTTACATTACTTATACATTACTTATTTCTTAGTGTTATAATGCAGTTTCAACAAGTATCTCCTTCGTCAATTAACTATGGATAAATATTCTTAATTAAAAAGTCAGTTCAGAAAATAAAAAGATATTGTTATTTGAGAAAGATAGTTTAAGCAACCGTTAAAATGGTCATATTATAGAAACAAAACTTTTGTATTGTTTTTCCAATAAAACATACCTAAATTTGAACTGCCTTGCCATAACATTTCCGCCGTTCGACTTGCCAGTCTGGTACTTTTGTCACGCCAATCCAGTCTAGAGAAGAACAATCCATCGTATCCCATTTGACTAAAGAGAGATGCCATTTCTTTACTATGACCAAATGGATCGATTTGCCAACCAATTTTTGGACGACCGCATTCTCCCAGTGTGTCGTTAACAATTCTAAAATATTAATTCTGAAATGTTTCTGAAATGTGGAGTGAGCGTTTTCTTTCGATATTTGAAGTAAACCAGTTTACTTCAAACATCTGAAGAAACAACTGTATGGTGAAAACATTTTCACGTACTGTACAATAATTTAAAAAATAATGAAAATTTCTAATATCTGTGTGTTACTACTAAATCAGGGATATTTAGACCGCATGCATTACTATTTATTTATACTGTATTGCGGTATTTATTGTATACCTTGCGTATGTCTCACGATGTATGCGTTTTTGACGTTGAACGTCTGATATACGTCAGTGATGTGTGGACTGGCGGAGACATCTGTATCGGCTGTGCTGGCCGCCTATAGAGGGATACTGCTAAAATTCGCGGAATCAAGTGCTCCTTGAATTGCCAGCATTCCAAAATTATCATATTCGTAAAATTTGACATTTTTAACCTATAATTCAGTTGACAGTTCGATTTAAAACCGAACAGTTTTGTCTCAACAGAATTTAACAAAGTTGTAGCTGTGTCAAAGTTGGAAATTTTGAATAGTGATTTTAGAGTGATGATTTTTTACGATTTTCGATACGGTTTGACACCAAAGCAATGTGTGGAAAAGTTTAGTTCGGTATTTGGGAATGAAGCACGATCCAAAGCTATGGTTTACAAATGGTTCGCAGAATTCAAGCGTAGAGGACCAACGTTTAGTGAGGATCTTCGTAAAGGGCGTCCATACACCTGTGGTGTTGCGAAAAATATCGATGAAATATCGCTGTGCGTGAAATAATTTTAGCAGATCGACATGTGACATACAGTGAGATAGAGGCGTCCTTAGGCATTGCGGCCAAACAAATACATACGATTTTGCATGATCATTTACATGTCAAGAAGCTGGATCCCTCAAAATTTAAAAGACGAGCATGTCAAGTGGTGCAAGGAAATGTTAAAAAAATTTGATTGTGGTCGTTCAAATTCTGTATATAACATTGTAACAGGTGACAAATCCTGAATATATTCACATATGCACGTCAAACTAAACAGCAATCGACTGTATGGGTGTTTCAAAATAAAGGTAAACCAACAAAAGTAGTGGGGTTACGAAGCATTCCGAAAAGAATGATTGCTTGTTTCTTTGGAAAAACGGGTCATGTTGCAACTGTTGCATTAGAGGATTGACGAACAGTCAATGCTAACTGGTATACGTCAATTTGTCTGCCGGAAGTTATCGATGAAGTCAGAAAAAACAACATAAATCGACGAATAATTTTGAAAGAATTTTCGACGAATAATTTTTCATTATGACACACAGCATGGCAAACTGCCGAGTTTTGACCAACAGGAACATCGAATTAATGACTCATTGCCCATATTTTCCCGATTTAGCGCCCAATGACTTCTTCGTATTCCGAAACATCAAAAATAAAATGCGTGGAAAGCGGTTTTCATAGCCTGAGGAGACTGTTGAAGAATTTAAATCATTGGTTTTGGAGATACCTCGCTCAGAATAGAAAAAGTGTTTTGAAGATTGGTGTTATAGAATGCAAAAGTGTACATCTTAAAGGGTAGTATTTTGAGAAACACTAAAACGAATTACATAGCGTAATTTGTTTTATTTCACAATTTTCCGCGAATTTTAGCAATGGCCCAAACTGTCTAAATATCCCCGCTTCAGTTATTACTAGAATTGCTCACATTGTCCTGGAGGCAGGGATGTATTGTAGGGACAGCTGCCCGATGCGAATAGCAATAGTAAGAGTATTTAGGCTCGAGTTATAGTTCTATGTGGATGTATATTTCACAGAACGATAACTGTTAGGTGGTAAATACAATAATTATTAAAGCTATATTATGAAGCCCGCGTGCTGTAGTGATATACTAAATTAAGTAATAGCCACTCAAGATCGCTTAAGATTCGCTTTAGTTGTATTTTAGCACTATTATAATTTAATTTAGGATACTTAAATAAAATAAATTTGTTTACCTCGTCGGGCAATGACTCTTTTTTACCTCGGCATAACCACGCTGCGTAATACATTCGTCTGCAATGTATGTACATCGAACCAGACTATCGCTCACGGCTGTTATTGAGTTTGGCCGACTGTCCCACGACACAATACATTCCAGCAGTCCGGACAAAGTTCGCAACTCTAGTTACTATTAATGGATTTGATTAGATCCTTTAAACCAAATATCAATCGGTCGATTAAAAAATCACTTTGTCGGATAGAGCTACTGTTCTTAAGATTTTAAAGGCCAGAAAGAACAATAAGTTTAATTTTTTGGTGTCTATTTCGACTGGTCTGACTATAAGACAGAGAAATTATTTCAAAAGTTTGAGGGCCGAATTATCAACATTAAACAATGAAGGACAAAATATTATTGACTAGCTTTATTGATTAGCTATTTATCCTTCAAGGCGCCCAAGAAAACTATTCAAATTTTGACTTTAAGGATACGGTAACGAAGGAATAATAGTTCTTATAGTTGATTTAATAATTTTGGTATTTTCCCAAACCAGGAAAAAAACTTATTAAAGATAAAACACCCGTGCTATTTCATTATTAGTAAAATATATGTAAGTATTAGATTAATATCACATTTGGTATATCGATAACTTACAAATGTGTGTATCTCATGAGTATATTTATGATTAGAATATTTGTATTATTAACAACGATAAAACAACATTTAAACTGGCGTGTAAAGTGCTTTTGATTTAATCTTGAAATGCTTACCTCAAACCGAGCGTAAATTGGTCAATAATGGACTGATAATGGACAGCTGCTTCATCGTTCATACTCCATGCACCGTTTATGATTTCCAAACGTCCGCTATTTACTAATTCCTTGAAGACTTCCCTGCGTTCTTCGCCTTGCTCTTCCCACCATTTATAAAAAAATGCGGATTCGACTTGTATGAATCTGTTACATAAATTAGATAATGTTAGAATTATATTAATAGCCATAATTCTATAAAAGAAACACAAACAAGTTGCTACGGATGCAAAGTGGTTCTGTACATTTTGTTAATTAATTAAAAGCAAGTATATGACAGGATAGCAAGGAGTAAATGTATAAAGTAATGGCGTTTCTAAAAATATACTAAAAAAATCTTTACTCGACAAAAATGGCTTTGAATGGGATACAGAGGAAATATTATGGAATTGTCAAAAATTAACTGGGTTTATGATAAGAAACGGACATAGAAAAGGTGATTCTCATATCGACAGTATTAGTGAATTTGGTGGACTGGAAGAAACCATATTCAATTACGAACATATGTCATAAGCTGATTATCTAATTAATTTGGCAAACTTGAAGAAACAACCTTAGAAAGTGGCGAATAGAATACTGGTAACATTTAAGCATTAAGTGATTTGATCTGCAAATAAACAAAAAAAATTTAAAACAAAATATCCGCCACATCATGTGTCTTTACATCAAGATTTTCATGGCGTTGATTTATAAAATCGGGTAACTTTTTGTTTTTTGTGAGTGGGCATGTGAGCAATTACAACAAACCCCCTATTTTTTTCGTTATATATTGTTCTCCGATAAAGCGGCTTCCACAAACCACGGTACGATTAATCGACCCAATATACATTACTGGAATGTTGAAAATCTGCACTGACTTCGCCAAGTTGAACACCAGCGACCTTGGACGGTCAACGTATTGTGTGGAATAATTGGGAACAAATTCATCGGCCCCCACATTATTGAAGGCCATTGAATGGTAAAATGTACCGAGACATTTTGGAAAATTAATTGCCAGCACTATTTGAAGACGTTAGCTTAGAAGTGTTACCGAACATGTGGTTTAAACATGATAGTTGTCCAGCACACTCTTCGGTGGTAGCACGTGAAGTACTTGATCGTAATTTCAATGGTCGCTGGATCGGTAGAATTGGTTCAGTAAATTGGCCTGCTAGATCACCAGATCTTGCATCGTCAGATTTCTATTTATGGGGGTTATCTCAAATGCCAAGTATACAATCATGTATCAACAACAGGTGAAAATATGATTGAGCGAATCAGAATTTCTTGTGCCGAAATTCAAGAAGATACACTTCTTAGTTGTCTACACTCATTTCAAACGCGGTACAATAAGTGCACTGAAGTCGAAGGCCAGCATCACTTACTTTAATTGAAAGATGATAAGGCGAGGGTAAATCTAGCACTATGATACGTGAGAGGTGAGGAGACTCAGGTTAACCGAGGTGGTACTACGTTAACGTCGTTGTTGTTGGGTTACGCTGAAAGTTATTTATTCATATGCAATTTACATTTCTACAGGTGACATTTTCCCAGTTATCCGAAATTTGCAAAATGAATAAAGTTTTTCTAAGACTAATTTTAATTATTTACAGAGAAAACGTATTTTTTTTTGCACACGTATTGCAGAATCGTATGCATAGGTTCTCAGCGCGATAAATTGGAAAAATATCGATTACAGCGCCATCTATCATGAATTGAAAAAAATGTTTCGGACAAAGCCTACGCACTTTTTCCAGTAGAATTCGAATCTGTAATAAAATATACGGGTTCCTATTTAAGAATTCAAAGTTACCCTCACCCCACCTACATGAAGGGGGACTAATTCTAGCATTAGTGTATTTCCTCCATTGAATTATTAAATTTTAAATCTGGACACTTTTTCGTGAACTGCTTATTTTTCGAGATATTTGAAAGTTTCAAGTTAAAAAATACATTCGATGTATGTGGAGGATATGATATCAAGAAAACGGAGAACATTTTGTTGGTCATATCAACTACCAAGGTCGGCATAAGTCAGGCAACGCTCTCGAAAAATCGGCATAAGTCCGGCAACGCTCATAAGTCTGGCAACGCTGTCGAAAAAGATTAAAACGAAGCATGTTCGTGCTTCAGACAGTTGTCTCGGTGTCATGATAACACGTGCTCGTCGAGTAGACGCGTTTTCAGAATGAATAGCCGATACAAGTTCACGCTTCAAGAAAGAGTTTTTTTTGTTACGTCGTATCTTCGTACGAACGCGGATTACGAAACTATGTTTACCGAATTTCAACAACAATTTTCGAACTCGCCGCTACCAAATCGTTCAACAGTGTGGAAGATGTACCAAAAATTCTTAAAAACGGGCTCTGTTGCCGACGCGCCGCGTTCTGGACGACCGGTATCTGTAACAACTAACGAAAATATGGAAACAGTAGCGCTGGCGTTTGTCGAGCGGCCGAACCAATCTGCAGTGCAGCTATCGGGAGAACTTCAAATATCCGATCGTTATTTACGACGAATGCTGAAACGCATGCACTATCGAGTTTACCGTCCGCGTCTCCTCCACGCACTTCACGAGGATGATTTCGATCGCAGATTGGAATTTTGCGAGTGGTACCTCAGATGCAGTCAGGATGATCCGCAGTTCCAGCGTTCCATTTTGTGGTCGGATGAAGCAACCTTCAAGCTGAACGGTACGGTCAATCGGCATAACTGCGTGTACTGGAACGACCAGAATCCTCACGTCTTCATTGAAGAAGAATTAAACCTGCCTGGGGTGTGTGTGTGGGCAGGTATCCATGCGGGAGGTCTCGTGGGTCCGTACTTTTTTGAGGGTAACGTGACGGGCGAAAGTTATCTGGAAATGCTCGAAGATTTACGTGGGCAAATGGACAACGATCCAACACTCGCGAACATCCGTCATTTCATGCAGGATGGAGCTTCGCCGCACTACGCGTTATGTGTGCGGGAGTACCTTAATGTTCATTTTGGAGAATGGATAGGCAGACGAAGAATCGTTGAGCGGCCCGCACGGTCATGTGACCTGACACCCTGTGATTTCTTCCTGTGGGGCCTTCTCAAGGACCACGTACCCTTCCCGACCTCCGAACTGCAATTGAAGAAGAATTTGAAAATCTTCGCGAACAGCTTGACGTGCTTCGCCGGACCTGCCTCACCGTTGAGAAACGTTGCAGTAAATGCATTGATCAAGATGGTCATCAATTTGAACACTTACAGTAACCCTTTTTCGAATCCCTTTTGAAATTTCTTTGAATAAATTCATTTTGACGCTGCATTTTTTTCTTCTAATGCAAATTTGTTGCCTGACTTATGCCGACCCCTTTATCATGGGCTGGGAATATAGATTCGAAAGAGTGGAGAAATTTCTATATATTAGTTTGCAAGCAAATGACGTACACCAAGAACAGCAGGAAATGTCAAGAAGAAACAAAAATGTTAAAAGTTATGGAAAATAATGATATTCAAAAATATTACCTTAAGAAAAAATGAAAATTAGACTATAAACAAAAGTTATAAGATCTAGGCTATTCTGAGGGAAACAGACGCAGGAGTTTTAGAAAGATGGAAACGAAAGTTGGAGAAGTAGAACTAATGAAAAAAAAATGCAGGAAATGTAGAAAGAATCAAATATCATAGTTGTCTCAAGAGCACCAAAAATCAAATGGCTAGGGCATATCGAAAGACTAGAAAGCACAGGAATGTTATAAATGGTATTGAAGCGAAAGACTAAGTAAATAAAAGGAAGTGAAGACCCGGAAGAGGTTGGTAGTAAATTAAATAAAGAAGATCGAGAAATTATTAATATTAGTGATTGGGAGGAAAGAATAGGAAAGGAAAATTGTTGAACTTGCCCGGGACCCTCAGAATATATATTAAAATATAGATTTATGAAAACCAGGAAGCGAAAGTAACGTGTGTTCATTTGAAAAGTCAATCTAGGTTACTTTGAAATTTTGATAGAATAAGACGCATATATATTAGTACTAGCTGACCCGGGAAACGTTGTTTTGCCTTCAAATTTTATTTATATTTAAATAGCTGACCCGGCAGACTTCGTCATCTATCATGAAGATGGCGTAGTAAAATCACTCCCTACAAAATGTATTGGAAAATGAATTTTCTTGATAATTTTTTTTTCCGCGATAATTCGGGAATTTTCTTGGGTATTATTCTTGTTTGGCCGGAGACCAATCCGAATTGGTGCGAATCTTCGAAATCGGTCTAGGCGTTCTTGAGTTATAAGCGTAGTAAAATCACTCCCTACAAAATGTTTGGGAAAATGAATTTTCTTGATAATTTTTTTTTTCCAGGTTAATTCGGGAATTTTCTTGGGTATTCTTCTTGTTTGGCCGGAGACCAGTCCGACCAGTTCGAATTGGTGCGAATCTTCAAAATCGGTCCAGGCGTTCTTGAGTTATAAGCGTAGTAAAATCACTCCCTACAAAATATATGGGAAAATTTTCTTGATAATTTTTTTTTCCGAGATAATTCGGGAATTTTCTTGGGGATTATTCTTGTTTGGCCGGAGACCAGTCCGAATTGGTGCGAATCTTCGAAATCGGTCCAGGCGTTCTTGAGTTATAAGCGTAGTAACTAACGCCACTCTCTTTTATATATATAGAAGATGTGTTTGTTGTTCCGTAAACGTAAATCCAAATGACATTTGATAATGTCAATCACATTTGTTATTTATTTGTATGTATGAAACTGTCAAAATATACGACTTTGTAGATTAAGTAGTAAATTTTAATTTACGACATACTTCAAAATGTTCTCAGTAAATCACATACTACTAGATTGACTTTTCAAATTAACACCCGTTATGTATATAATGTGTTTAAGTTTCTAAGTAATATTTGGAAAGTTAGGGATGATATGTCTATACCTGAAAAATCAAAAAGTTTATTATATTCCAAAAATATAATTAAAACTCATAGATTTCGGAAAATATAGTTTTTGGTTGACAATAATGTAAGCTTATCTGTCCTTCTAAAAAGAAATTATGTAGTTTTACCTTCTTTCTGGATTCTGTTCCAATGCTGTTACTACGGAATCAATAATGTATTGGACTCCAGCTTTTTGTATGCTGTTTCTAGCTGTAAATTTAATTATTGAATACAAAATATAAAACACTAAGATGGAAAAATTTAAAATGCGTTACCAATAGAATGTATTTTTGTAATTTATTAGTTAGGATTTTATTTCGTTAATATTTAAAAAGCAATCAATCACTAAATAATTCACAGAGATATCAATTCAAAATTTTGTGAGCAATACATATACGAACCGAGACTTATTTGAACGATTTTTATGTTTTTTTGCATATCTATATTAGCACCATAAATATATTTGGTGTTAAGTCCACTAAAGTGTGAGGTAAATTGAAATATATGTTCAATTTATCTTCAACAACCAAAACAATAAATTAATCCTAATTATAATGGGTGATCCAATTCCAGTTTCCCAACTTTTATTTAAGAAAAAACACACAAAGTATAACATTATTCTTTAACTTTATAATCAAGGATTGTGCTTCTATTCTATGTCATCCGTTATGCGTTACTTTTAATCTTGCTTTCCGCACATCTACGTTTCCGGAAGTATGGAAAATAGAGTTACACCTGTACATAAAACGGGTAACAAAAATGATTTTCTAGCTACAGACCAATTACTATTTTGTCTAGCTGCTCTAAAATCATTGAACACTTGCTTCATGAAAAATTATATAAATCTATTCGATGTTTTATCTCCACGCAGCAGCATGTTTTTATGTCCGGAAGGTCAACTTTAACTAACTAAGATTACTCGGTATAGCAGAGAGTAAGTTGATGGTGTTTATACCGACTTCGCGAAGGCCTACGACACTATTGACAATACCATATTATTGTCCAAACTAAGTTCATTTGGCTAAACTTCATCCCTAACAGCCCTGCTAGCTTCCTGTCTTTATAATCGCTCATGTTATGCCTGCTATAATGGCTTTTATTCCTTCACTTTCACTGCTTCTTCCGGCGTTCCTCAGGGCTCGAACCTTGGTCCGCTATTGTTTAATGTTTTTCAGTTGTCGCTTAACTGTCGCGTCTTACGCGGACGTCCTAAAAATCTTCAGGAAAATATCTTCTACCTCTGATTGCGAAGCTCTGCAAAAGGATTTAAACACTATCTACCAATGGTGTAACGAGAATAAGATAGGGATCAGTATAAATAAATGCGCAGTCATCACATTCACTACAAAGACGAACCCTTTAATATATACCTACTCACTTGATCACTTTAATATTTCGCGACAATCACAAATTAAAGATCTGGGTGTTCGGTTTGATCAACGCTTGCAGTTCATATCTATTTGTAATTCCGCTTCACGCACTCTTAGTTTTGTTATTCAATCCTGCCGTAAATTTCCAAATCTAAATACGCTTAAGACGCTCTATTTAGTTCGCCCTAAACTCAAATATGCGTCAATTATTTGGGGTCTACCAGAACTTGCTGATCGAGAAAGTGAAGATACTTGAAATATTTAATGTACAAATGTCAACTGGTTATTTACGCACCTCAATTATTTTATGTATTAATTGCAAAACCTTCTTTGCTCATGTTTATTCGTTGTTGGAAGACGATTCGAACAAATGTTATAAAGTGTTTCGAGTTATATTTCGAGTTCAATTTGCTAAAATTCAGAAAATATCAGGCAGATTAAAAAACGGTAAAGGAACATTCGTTTCCGTTTTTGATGATAAATATCATCCTATAGTCCGTGTGTGCGAATTTTGTAACACCCTGTATGACAGTGTTTGCCAACTTGTGAAAGATAAGTTGTTCTAAAAATGTTAATTCTAATTTACACCGAAAATTGTCAATACATGAATTTCGAGAAGATAATTATTATTAAGAATGTGATAAGCAAAACATCTCCTTCTTTCCTTATAAAATTATCTGGTAACTCAAAGCGTATTTAGAAAAGGGTTTTGTGCATCTATATTTTGCTCAAATAATTTAGAATTGATTTATATGTAAATTATAGAGTAGGTATGCTATTATTATTTCACACTATTCCAGTATCATGTAATCACTCAGTTCTTCGTAACAAATTAAGATAAGAATAATACCTCCCCAATAATATTGATCGACGGTTTTCAACCATCCCACGTCATCATGTGAATGGGGTACTATGTGTACATTCAGTTTATTTGGATCCGTTGCTGGACACGACTAAAAAGAAAATTAACGATATCAACTTCTCAAATCAAATCTAAAATACCTAAAAATAATTGTATTGAGTATTGAGAATACTGATAAATTACAAACAATACCGTTTAGTGTAATTTACATATTTAGTTAGATACAAATTAAAATAGCCACTTCTAAGATAAATAAGACGAAAACAATTATGGAATAAATATAATTCACTCAAGTACTTAAATAATGGAGCATACTGAATAATAAATTATTAAAATGCAAAAAAAAACATTCTTCTTTTCTTATCCTGTGTCTTTCTACTGTGGCTTGTCAAGTCCAGTTTTGTTTATTCTTTCCTTCTTATGCATTTATCTGTGCATAACTCTTTGTTTTCCAATTCTTATTTTATTTTTTCCACTAATAATCTTCCCCTTTCTATCTTTTTATCTTCCTCTATTCCAAAATTTTAGCAGTAACCTTCGTATATGCATCTTCTTCTTTTAATCCTCTGATTTGCTACAGTGGAGTCTAAGGCCGCTTGAGTTGAGTTTGGATTATTTTCTTCTTATTTCCTTGTTATATATGCTAAGCGAAACTTTTATATTATCTACCTAGTTATGAATGGAAAGGCTTTTTCAAGTTTGGGTTGCGAACGCATCCACCTTTAAAACGTCACCTCTTAGCATTGTTTACTCGGTAGCCGAAAACTGCGTCCCAGTATGGCTAAATAGTTGCCACGCAAAGAAGATAGACATCAAACTCAATGAGACCACGAGAATAATTAGCGGTTCTTTAAAACTACACCTCTACTCTGGCTCCCCGTTCTAAGCCATATTACACCTCCCACCATCCGGAGACAACAAAGCCTGGTAAGAGAATATAATAAAATAATATCAAATCATCACCATCCAGTATATAGTATCGAGTAGTCTAGATCTTTTCCACTTCTGTTAGCACAACCACTTATAGCAGAAGATTTTAACCCAAATGATAGATGGAGAGAGTATTGAGAAGCCTTGAAACTCGTTCAAGCGGCCCATATCGTCGATCCCACGGTACCTTTACCAGGAATGGAGCTGCCTCGCCATTAATGGAAGATACTCAATAGAATAAGAACGTCCCAGAGCATTTGTCGTGACTCGATCTATAAATGGGGGCTGACTGAGACACCGACTTGTGAATGCGGAGAACTTCGCCAGACTATTTGCCATATTATAGCCTAGTGCTCCCTTCCAGCATATGGAGGTAAGATGAGTGACTTCTTTGAAGCCACTGACTCTGTTGAACTGGACCAATGGCATTGATTTCAAAATTTAGCTTCGTTCTGTGTTGTCATATATTTTCAATCCATGTTGGGGTGTGTCAAATAAATCAAATAATTTATTAAAAAGTCTATATTCTATTTTTCAACATATGATCCGTTAACGGTTATTTCAGCGTTTTTTAATAAGGCCAACTAGTTCTGTCTTTTTGGTGGTGGGGTATTTTTGATTAAATAAAGCTCTGTAATAACAGCAAAATTCTCTGGATTTGGACTAAAATGTCACAGCTATTTGACAGCAAATTGCCACTTAATTTTTTCATGTCTAGATAGATAATATACAAATCTCCACTCGTAACTCTCTGCACACTAGTGTTTTCTCTTCTTCTGTTTCCTCCCTCTTCTCTGGATTTCCTATGTCTTTCGGTGGACGAATTCAGTGGTATTTTTGTTTTATACACTCTTCCTGTGTGAGTCTTATTACTTCACTATATGTTACTTCCTATTATGTCATAATTATCACGGATCGAAAAAATTTCATTTTTTTAAAATTTTTCCTTAAAAACTATATACAAATTTTGTTTCTTTTATAGTTCTAAAAATAGTGGTAACAACAAATTTATTAGAAAAATAAATGTAATACTATTAATTGTGTATGTACAGTCGCGAGCATGAAAAATGGGCCACATCTTAATACCAAAATGCCTGAATTTTAGCTATGTGTAGTCACCGTTGAAATGTCATTATTGGGTGTACTGCCACATATTTAAAATGCCACCTTATCGGACAGAATTAAAATTTTAGAAAGAATTGCAAAGGGACGGACGAGCAGGTAAGTTGCAGAAGCGTTTGGAATTGGTAAAAGTACTGTTTCAAGAATAGTAATAAAATGGAATCGGAAAGGTACAATTGAAAGAAAAAAGGGTGAGATTTAAACATTATAGAGGATGTAGGGGGTTTGCTAATGAAGAACATTCAAAAACCTAGAAATAAAAGCGAACTGTTGGAAATCGTGAACACAGCATGGGAAAAAATATCAAACGATTACACTGACATGCTGTATGAATCTATATCAGAATTGAGTTAGTTATTGCTGGAAATGGAGCAATAATGAAATATTAATATAAAATGAAAGTTGGTGTACCTAATTATAAATATTCCGTTGTAGTGATGTTATTAACCATTTTATAAAATATTTAGTAAAGTTATAATAAGTATGTAGGTAGTTTTGATTAGAATGCAATAACCTAAACTCAGACATACAACTTTAGAATTGTTATTAACTGTCATTTAAAGAGAGACACACTCTAAATAAAATAAGTGCCCCCTTTTCCGTGCTTGCGACTGTACATTATATGGAGCTGTTTAATAGTATATTACATACCGAGGCGAAAAGTGGCTCATTACCATCGAGAGATTAGAAAGTTCAACGAGACGCGAAGCATCGAAGTGAACTTAATCTCGAGACAGGAATTAATCTCTCTGCCGAGGTTTATATACTATATTACTCACGATCGGTTAGTAATTAATTATTATATAAACTACTTGATAACTACATTTTAAAAATGTAATAGTATATTACATACCGAGGCGAAAAGTGGCTCATTACCATCGAGAGATTAGAAAGTTCAACGAGACGCGAAGCGTCGAGGTGAACTTAATCTCTTGATGGAATGAATCTCTCTGCCAAGGTTTATATACTATATTACTCACGATCGGTTAATAATTAATTATTATATAAACTACTTGATCACTAAATTTTAAAAATGTAATAGTATTAAATTTCATGTTATTTTGACAAATGGTTTTGATAGGTACTGTTGCTAGGTAACGTAATAATTAATAGTAACTCGACTTCCTTTTCTACATGGGAACAGCAATCCTACGATTTTAAACATGGTCTTTCTCTAACAGTAAACAGTCATGGAAATTATAATGTAACAATTAAGCTAGCCGACAAAGTGCTATTACCTACCTTGGTATGTAATAGCGCGTTTTCTAACCGGTTTGAAGGTTTGAAATATTCAGTTTACTAACCGATCGTGAGTAAAATGTTTTTCTTTTTACTTTTCTTTTATACTATTCTTCGGCACTTTCCAACAATAATTAGCAAGAATTTCACTATTCCACTTGTCCTGATAACATTTTTTAATATCAGAAATATCTTTATGAAACCTTTCGCCGTGTTCATCACTCACGTCGCCAAAGTTCTGGGGAATGAAATCCAGATGCTTCTGACAAAATGTATTTTAGGGCTCATATTACAACCAAATTTATGGTAACTTCTAAGTTTATCAACGAGTGCTATATAATTGTCAAATTTTCTGTTTCCTAGAAAATTGTGGGTCACATTTTTAAAAATTCCAAGCAACACGCTCCAAATTACTTCAAGGTGTCTTCAAATTTTTTATCTTGTTGTAGAAGTTTAATTAAAGGTCTCACAGAAATTCCTTCTTTAAGTTTTGCATCTGAAATTTCAGGAAACTATTGTTTAAGGTACCTATTGGAATCCACGGCCATCTTTATCCATTGCCATCACGAAATTTTTCATTAAACTTAATTTTATGTGTAATGACGGTAGAAGAATTTTATCAGGTTCAACTTGTGACTTATGAAGTATATTCTTTTGTCAAGGTATATATGGAGCCCTGACTGGCCAGTTTTTAACAATGTAGTGGGAATTTCTTGATCGGCTGTCCCACTCGCAAAGAAAAAAGCTATTCTTTGTATACTCTAGTTGTAAACCGAGTAGAATTGCTACAATTTTTAGGTCTGCGCTGATATACTTTTTGTACATTTTCTAATTAATTCTGTCTAGTGGATTGTGTGGCCAACGGTGATGGGCGGATAAACGTTTCCTATGTGAAGAAGGACAGCTTTCAAGCTCAATTTCGAAGCATCGATAAAAAGACGCCATTTTTCGAGATGGTATTGGTGACGTAATGCCAACATCAAATCGTCGACATTATCGCATTAGAAAGTATGAAAGTATCTCGTGATTACGATACACAGAAATACGTGTGCTTGGACCTAAGAGCTTCCATCCTTGGAGTCTAGATCCTAGTGTTTTTATTTCAGCTTTGGACAAATTTAGGTTTCGAATAAGATCATTTAATTCTGATTCAGATAGTAAATATTCATAATCGCTGGACGATAACTTGATACTTGCTTCTTCTGGTTCTGCAACATCATATTCTTCACTCGAAACACCAATAGATGTTGGCACTGGCAAGGCTTCCGAATGAGGTACTGGACGACTAGTAGAGTGCAGACTAGCATAATTAATATTTTTCTTATTTTTGTTGGAAAACCCGAATGTTTTGCTGCAGCAAAAGTAGCAATCAGTCGAATTTTCCGTTTGTTCAGACCAAATCATAGGTCTTGCAAATGACATAGTGCTTTTCATACCGTTCGACCAGCTCCTCAGAGTAATAGCACAGCGTACGCAGCAAATATCTGGGAGCCCATGGCTTGTCTTAATGTTCAATGGTTAGGCCAAAATAGGGAAAATATAACTTTCTTATTAAAGCTGTAATATTTCGCTTATGCTGGTGGGTAGTGAATTCTACACATACATAGCACAAACTGTTTGGATTATTTATGCATATACGTGGCATTATGAAATCAAAATACGTTCAGCTCTCACAAACCGACTTACATTGAATCGAACGAGCCATCTGTAGCTCTTTATATACCCACATACCCAGATAGTCAGATATCTACCAATCTTAATTTGATTGGTTCCTGAGCAAAAATGGACGTGATTTAAGTGCTCTGACGTAGGAAACATGCAAGGACATGCTCAGACATGTCCACTCAATATTTCTAGTAGTATCTTTCTTATACCGTGTAGAAATGTGGTGACCGAACGAAACTGCTGCGCAAGACGCGTCCCCGTCAATTTAACTTCCCCGATATGTTTATTCAATGTATAGTGTAGCATTTGATTGAACAAGTAGGTGTGGTATACACATACGTATTACCTATGTACTCGTATATCAACAAAGACACGATTATTGATAGGTCACAAGTAGGTGTGGTATACACATAATTATTGCGTATATACTCGTATTTCAACACAGACACGCCTGGTGTACTGGTGTACTGGAGGGGTATCGTTTACCTCTCCGCCGTTCTTCCACCACATTTTCGTACGGTATAAAAGTAACTTTGAAATTTTGTAAAATTTGTTGCGGTTTTTGAAAAAAACTATTTAAGAAAATATCTCAAAATCGTAACATGATGGAGAAAATTTTAAATCAGATTCAGAATCCGTGTGACAAAAGACATAAACTACAGGTATTGGTGTATAAGGAAATTAAACTGTGTTGACCAGTGTTACACAATAAACTATTTACCTGATATCCACATGTAGCTCTGGGTGTAATCTTTTCATTGTATTTAGTCGGTACCCCGTACACTAAACCAATCCACATCAAATTTATCAGCAATACTTTCATTTTCTAAAAATATTATACATTAGGCACTTCAGAAAATATAAAACTTAAAGCGAAATAAAGAGTACTTGAAATTACAATCATTCGACTATAAATAAACGGACGCATGGCCGTACTTGTAAAATAAATCGTCAATGCTATTGAACTATGATACAGACACTTAGAAAATAAAAATGTTAAGGCAAATATTTACCAATTTATTAACATCCACGCATAAATTAATTAAATCATATCGTAATAGACATATGCTCTTTTAGAAGAAGGAAATGAATAGATAAATGAGTGCAGATAACTGTAGAATAAATTAGAATGCCACTGTTAAATTACGTATTTTTCATTGATAGATTTTGAGCATTTCCTTTATATATTAGGAACGTATAAAAAGTAGTGTCTGTTTGGAAATTAAACAATATCCAGACTTGTCAATATTTTGTAAATTTTACTTCCGTTTATAAAATATATTTCAATGTATTAGGGGAACTGTTCTCTGACTGTTGAGCTTAACGAATATGTGATAATTTATTACTGCTGTCATCGAACATAACAAACAATATGAGGATTTAATTCTCAGACTACATTTTTAAAACCTTTGTGGTACAGTAAATGTCGCCTTCAAAGTACAGTTCTGTGCAATAAATTGGCGTACACGTAATATACGATAAGAATAGAAATAAAACTACGGTTTTAATCTTCACTTTTAATCATTACTCGTAAAACGACAATTGTTTCGCCAAGACAGTGGCTTCCTCAGGTGTTTACATCTAAACAGTACGTTACAAACTAAATAAAAAATAAGTAATATATCTATAAAATCAAGAAGGATTGTGTTTAAAATATTTTTAAAGAAATCTATGAATTACAAGTATTGTCGGTAGTGAAAGAATGTTGCGCATCTGGTCGGCCCTAACTGTATATTATAGGGTACTAAACGTGTTTACGCATAAATTTGTTTAATAACCTACATATGCATTTGTATTATCGTCTAAACAGATTTTAAGTAAATAAATTTAATAAAGGCGAGTTATTTAAATCTAATTTATCATTTAATACAATTTGTGACTGTTTTAATTTATTGATTTCAAAACTTTCCAGTAAATTTAATTTCTTGCCTTTCTTTTCTAAATGCAGAATTTGAAAATCTTTATCGAAAGTGTGGTTTTCTTCTAATAGATGATTCGCAAAAGTAGAATCTTGTTTTTTATTTTTAAACGAAGAACAATGCTCGGCAATGCGTTTTTCAAACGATCTTCCTGTTTGACCGACATAGATCTTACCGCATCCACACATTAACTTATAGACTCCGGATTTCTTATTTTTGTCTGTTTTATCTTTATTGTTTTTGATGTGCTTGGATAACTTATTATTAGTTTTGAAAACTGTGTTAATATTAAGTTTTTTTAAATCACTTGAGATATGCTTATTTTTTATTGCAGGGCTGCAATAAAGGATAAAGAAAATTCAAAATTTAGATTACAAACGTACATTGGGACACCTAATAAGCATATCTCAAGTATTAGAGCGGCATTGGCAGTAATGTGAGAATTTAATGATTATTAATTCTCATTAACATTACGTTTATCATATATATATATATATATATATATATATATATATATATATATATATATATATATATATATATATATATATATATACTTTAAAGTAAAGCCAGACCTTAAATCGCCAACTGATTGAATTTACCATATTATACAGATATTATATATATATATATGTGTATACCGTGAGGTTTTTATAACACCGTACATATCCCCTATGTTCGATTTTATTTGTCCCATGTCAACGCATGGGCACTTATGCAACTAACATTACTCCTATTGCAAACATGCGGCGTATACATACTATACTAATCTCGATGATACTACTATAAACATAAACTATAAACATTGACCCGTGCATTATATTGCGTATGTGTTAAATTTTGACGATGATCATTAGTCCGTGACCAATACCTAAAAGTGCAATAGAAACGAATTAATTAGATTTTATTGAAAAAAATACTTTTTATACATACCGAAAATTTTGAGAGTTTACTGAACCATTTAAAGAAAGAGACGCCTCATCGGTAAACAATATTTTTGTTAAAATGTTGTCATTTTCATTAATTATATTAAATAAGGTTTCACAAAAATCTATCCGTTTGATTTTATCTTCAGGGAAGAGTTCTTGGTGATTACTAAATTTGTAAGCTTTGTATTTATACATTTTAAAAATTCTACGTACAGACGTTTTTGAAATGTTAAAGTGCTGTGCAATCTTATTTGTTGCGGTTATTGGGCTTTCTTCGATGAAACATAAAACATTTAATTTTAGTTCTTCGGTAAGTACATGGGAAGGTTTATTTTTCTTTTTGTGTGTGCTTCTTATACAACCATCCCTATTAAATGTTTTAATAATTGTGTGGATGGTTGATAGAGCCGGTATTGGTCTGTCGGGATACTTTGCAGCAAACAGATCTCGTATACTTCTAATACTGTTTCCAGCTTGATACAAATTTATAAATTCAATTTTTTCGTCTTTAGAATACATTGTATGAATTATTCTATCTTGTCACGACTTTGACAGTTATCGATAAAATTCATTATGTAGAAATCTAATAGGAGTAATGTTAGTTGCATAACTGCCCATGCGTTGACATGGGACAAATAAAATCGAACATAGGGGCTATGTACGGTGTTATAAAAACCTCACGGTATATATATATATATATATATATATGACAACATAATTTGAAACATACTTGAGTGGGTAAAACCTCACTACATTTGTATAATACCAAAGTATTTTTAATAATATAAAAATATTATTTGTATACTTTGGTATTATATATATATATATATATATATTTGGTATTATATATATATATATATATATATATATGGTATTAATAAGTCGGCGATTAATGGTCTGGTTTATTACTTCAAAGTATATATATTTAAAACAACCCTACATGTTTCGGCAATGATGCCTTTGTCAAGGATATAAAAAATATAAATGACAAAGGCATCATTGCCGAAACATGTAGGGTTGTTTTAAATATATATACTTTGAAGTAATAAACCAGACCTTTAATCGCCGACTTATTAATACCATATCATACCAAGGTCACGAAAATATTATATATATATATATATATACAAGGTAAACTTAATAAGTCGGCGATTAAAGGTCTGGTTCATTACTTCAAAGTATATATATTTAAAACAACCCTACATGTTTCGTCAATGATGCCTTTGTTATATATATATATATATATATATATATATATATATATATATACAGGCTGATTCTTAATATATGCGACAAACTTTAGGAGCTGATTCCTGGGGTTATTTTGATCATAAAAGTTCATAAGAACATATGTCCAAAACCGCTTACTTCAGAAGTTATACAATGTTTAATAGAAAGTTAAAATAATAAATGGTTTTATTATAAATTAACAAAATAATTAGTAAAACAAAATTAACTTATAGTAACTGTTGAAAATGACCGCCCCCAACTGCACTACAAGCTGCTATCCTCCGTCGTATTGACTGGCGAGTCCGTTCGAAAATACGAGGGGTATTTCGAATTGTTTCAAAAGCTGCTATAATACGATTTCTTAGTTCATCGACATTTTCCATGGGAGTCGTGTAAACTAATGATATAAGGTGGCCCCAGAAAAAAAGTCCAATGAATTTAAGTCTGGAGACCGAGGAGGCCACGGTTGTGGACCTCCCCGTCCTATCCACCAATTTGGATACGTACTGTCCAGAAACTCGCGAGCAAGTAAACTAAAATGCGCTGTGCGCTAAAATGTAATGTGCTGCGTTATATTCTATATTTCGACAAACTAAGTTTGTACCAGTATGCAGAAACACTACACGTCTCGACGCCATTTTCCTTGTTGTTAGGATAATGAAGCATTCGTGAAAAATGATGTGAGATTTGATACTCATTAGTCATTAGTTCTCATTTACAGCAAGTTCATTATATTGACCATATATTTGTTATTTTCCTATTTGTTAGACACTATTTTGTATTTGTTTATGTATTTAATATATGTTCTATGCTCTTTGCCTGATGGAACGAAGTATATTATTATTATTATTATTATTATTATTTATTGTAGATGTTGTTTTTTCTCTTAATTTTAAGCGGACGTAACAAGTGTTCATTTGAAAAGTCAATCTAGTAGCATGTGATTTACTGAGAACATTTTGAAGTATGTCGTAAATTAAAATTTACTACTTAACCTACGAAGTCGTATATTTTGACAGTTTCATACATACAAATAAATAACAAATAATAGGTATTTATTGAAAACTATAACAAATGTTGAAAATGTTGTCCTTCAAGATCAATGCACTTTAAAATCCTCCGTTCAAAATTTCTAATGATATTCTGCAACACTACTGAATTGTTATTAATTTCCATGCATTTCTGTTCGATTCTCTGTAGCATATCATTCAAATTCAATATAGGTGTTCGAAATATGTTATTTTTTAGATAAGGCCACAAAAAGAAGTCGCAAGGTGTTAAATCGCATGAACGTGTAGGCCAGGCAATTTCAGTATTTTGACTAATTATACGCTCATCAAAAAATTCTCTTAAATAACCAAAGATTCTGCAGTAGAGTGACAAGGTCCTCCGTCTTGTTGGAAATATGCGTTTTGTTGTTCATCATCATGCAACTGATTGACAAATGGTTGTAAAATTTCCGTATGGTACCTTTGAGCAGTTAACGTTCCATGAAAAAATATTGGTCCAATGATTCGCCTTTGGCTTATCGCTGCCCAAACACCAATGTAGCGATTCTTCATTAATTACATGTGGATTTTCACTACTCCAAATTCTTGTATTTTGTGAATTTAGGTATCCCGTTTTATAAAACCATGCTTCATCGGCAAAGAAGACTCTTTGCGAAAGTTCTCCATTATTGTTCATATTTACAAACCAATTACAAAACTGTAGTCTACGTGGGTAATCAATTTCTAACAATTCTTGTACTGCTGTGACACGGTATGGATAAAGTTGCATATCTTTTTTTAATAACTTGTGAGTTGTACCAACAGAAAGGTTTATTTGTTGACTCAAATGTCGAACAAATGTTTGTGGTTCATTTTCCATTATTTCTTCAACACGATTGACAACTTGAGGTGTACGTTTCTTAACTGCTCCGCTGCCTGATTTTCTTAAAAGACTACCAGTTTCAGAAAAAAGTTTTAAAGTTCTATCCAAAGTATTCTTAAATTGTATATAATCTATTACAAAATGTGGAAACTCAACTTGAAATTCTACAATGCAATCTTGAACTGAATAGTTAAAATATCCTACTCACAAATATAAATGATTTAAATTCAAAATTATGAAATTACAAAAATGCGTCGTCATTTATCGATACCGGCATGTATGCAAAAAAAGGAACATCTGTGGTCACGTAAGACACGGCAAAAACAATTGTGATCGCCGAAGGAATTACTATAAAATATATCGATATCGGAATATGCTACAAAATTTAGATTTTAATTTCTAATATACGAAAGAATAATTTGACCTTAAATACAAGTAAGAAAAATACTGAAATTCACAAGAATGAATTCTTTAAAGTTATACTATACAAGATATATTGAATTTTAAATGAGTTGGGCTCTAAGCCGCTATGCAAATTGATTCATATGGCATTAAAATTGCTAATAACTATATTAATATTTAAAGAATGAATTTAAGTTATGCTAAAAGAAGTTAAATTAATTACGGCAAAATATGAAAGCAATATATATGTAAAAAATTATAAGACGAAATTTAAATTACACATTACAAGCTATTTTTTCGTGTCTACGAAGACGAAATGGAACGCCACGCAAAAACCAAGGTTCGGTTATATTTTCCTCAAACCTACGTAAATCGCAAACGGCAAATTGGCTGTTCCAAAAAGTTCAGTTCACCCTTTGACATCATCCGTTTATGAACGATGAATTAACTATGCGCGAATTAACTTCCATTAAGAAGATGTACACTCGTAATTCTTTTTAAACGACTTTACACTACCAAGATCTGTCTGCTAATCTCCGAATCTCACCCGCGTGGAAGCGGAAGGAGTGATATAGTTACCAAAGTTAATCACAGACTGCGGGAATTAACGTGTTTAATATAAGATACCAGGACTCGTCAATAAATAATGAAGACTATTAATCGATATTAAGAAGGGAAATTAAGGCGTAACAATGTTAATACCGCTTTGATGAAATTTTATGATGTGCTGTATACCATCGTAGATAAATACGTCCCCAAAAAGACTAAATGCAGATCCTACTATCCTGCATGGTTTACACGAGATATCAAAATCAATTTGAAAAATAAGAAAAATTTTCGCCGTAAATGGATTTCTACAAAGAACATTGTATTTCTTAATAAGTATAAGCGCTTAAGATCTCTAACTAAGTTTTTAAGTTTAGCAAAGGTAGAAAAAGGCATTGAATAAAACCCGAGAGATTTGTGGAAATTTCTTAACAATAAACATAAATCCACTAGAATTCCTGGTACCCTTTTTGACAATGATATTCGATTTTCTGAACCTTTAGACATAGTTAATGCATTTGCCCACATATTTTCTAACTTATATTTACAAATTGGCAGTTCTAATTATCCTGAATCTTTTACGTACTGTCAATCTGCCACATTACCTGCGATTACTGTGGATGAGTTGGATAAATGTATGTCTAATCTTAACAATAAGTTTACTGCTGGTGATAACCTTTTACCAAGGTTCTTAGGACGTGACTGCAGATTTGTATATATTCAATAATGACTACCTATGTTAAAGATGAGTAATATTATATTAACCATATATTACTAATATATAATGAATAATCCTGTACAAATGATTTTAAAGATTGCATTTTTCATAATCTCTAAGAACAACGTCAAACATAATTTTATTGTTTATTGTTTATATTTATATTATGTGCATATATTTTAAGTTTATATTGTATATTATACTATAGGGGAGAGAAATGCGTTATTTTGGCAGAGGTGCAATTTGAAGCCCGAGGGCTACAATGCACCGAGGACAAAATAGCATCTCTCCCGAATGGTATATACTATTTTTTCCACGGTCTCATTAACTTAAAAACACATATCATTATAACTCCAAAAATTATGTCGTAGTTTTAGTCATTAAGATGTTATTTCAAACATCTGTCAGTGTCAAATATATATTTTAAAGTTTCATCAAAAGAAAAAGTAATGGCCTTTAATGATATGCATAAAGCGTTTATGGTAGATTGTTACTTCCTGACATCTCATAAAATTGATGGTATGTAACATTTAATTTAAATGTCAATAAATAATTTCAATGTTATCTTTTTTTTGCATGAATCACACGTTCTCCATAATGTAAACTCCCTTGGGAGCATTATACTCCCTTGGGAATAATCGACTACTTCTGTTTTAATTTTGATGTCATAGAAACTGATTTCTACTCCCGACCGTGGAAAAATAAATTTATTTAATATAATTTTGAATTTTATTAATAGATTTTTTTTATTTAGGAGATTCGGAAATTAATATGTGTATAACTAAATATTATTGAATTTAGCCTGGTCAGATGCAGTTCTGTAAATAGTATGATATTATATTAATAATCGTTAATATATATTCGTAATTCATTTGTTATTATTATTATTTATAAATTAATATATATTAATTTATAAATAATAATTTATAATTACATATATGAAAGTATATATATTTTGAAATTATTAAATTAATTATACATACCAAGTGTATTCAACTTTAACTGGAGTAAGTAACACTTGAACTAAATCATTGAGTATTGGATTGGTTACTAAATAGTGTAGAATAATCACCTATCAGTTCAGCTATCACAATAGATTACAGTTCGAAAACTTAACAATTCACTGGTCAAACAAATAAATATCCTCACACGAAATTTGGTATGATTACATTTGCATGTGTGGTTTATGTAAATTTAACAAAGAAGTTGGTTTATGATTAGATTACGTGTTTTAAATTTACTCGTTTCCACGTTCATTTTTCTGTCGAAGGTTTTAAAAACTGAAGTCGTATAATTACATACGTACTGGTATTACCAAGAAGAAAACTGGTATTTATAAATTTATGCGTTTTCCCAAAATAAATATGGGATTTGCAGTTGATCTCACATGTTGATAAGTTCGATGTTCATTCATATTTAACACGTAAATACCAAATTAATACCGGTAAATCTGGTTTTCTTTTTACTAAACGCTGTTACTTTTGTTCTTTTTCTATTCATGTTATCTAGTAGATTCAACACAAATATCTAATTACACTGAAAACATTAAGAATAAATAGGTAATTAATATGAATCAGAGATTGGATTCGTTTCTTTAGAATTTATTCAATTTGATATTAAAAAAATGGAATTTTCGCATATGCAAATAATAAATTCCATTAAAGATTATGCAAAAATAAATACAATTTGAAATATAATTGAATGGGTAAAACCTCACCAAAATGGAATTTTCGCATATGCATATAATAAATTCCATTAAAGATTATGCAAAAATAAATACAATTTGAAATATAATTGAATGGGTAAAACCTCACTATTTGTATAAACTTGTTTTATTTTTTGACCACATGAGTGTTAAATTGGTCTTCGGTCTCGATCATTCTTTTTTTAAATTTATTTATAGAAAATAAACCCATGTAATGAAAAGCTGTTATTTTGGGTATAGTGGAGATCAAGTTTGCATCCGATTGTCTCAAAACTAATTTATCAGAATAATTGAAACATACATGAGTGGGTAAAACCCCACAAGTTTTGTATAATACAAAGGTATTTTTAATAATATAAATTATTATTAAAAATCTGGTGTGAAGAACACAAATACAGGTTCACTATTAATATCTATTGTGAACGTGTCTGAACATATCCCTCCCCAGAGACGTAGATACGTATTTCGCCTTTCTACAGGCTCATCGGTACGCCCCTGCTGGAGAAAGGATATCTTCAGACACATTCACAAAAAGTACCACATCGCCATATCACAGAAATTATCCAGACCGAGCATAGAAGTAAATTCAGCGCTGCATGTTGTCAGACAGCCGAAGTACCTCGCCCTGTCCACATAACCAATGCGAACCAACGACGTCTTTCCAAAGATGGCACAGCCGTCTCTCTAGAAACTGCATTTTGTTTGTGTCTTCACTCATACTACGGACTAACCGCATGTGTAATGTATCAGAATAATTGAAACATACATGAGTGGGTAAAACACCAGCAGTTTTGTATAATACAAAGATATTTTTAATAATATAAAATATTATTAAAAATCTGGTGTGAAGAACACAAATACAGATTCACTATTAATATTTTTTATCTACGACCATCCTATAATTAACAATTTATTTAATAAGTTTTTATGTGTAAAGAGCTACATTAAATAAATCGTGCGTAAATGAATTAAATCATACGTAAAAACCCAATGTAAATTAAATGGGACTATCATTATTAAATGATTTCTGTTGACAACGACGCCAAGCGACAACAAACAAAACAAAAGTGATTTTGTCTATTGTGCAGTCTGTAAATTACAATTTTTCAGTCCTAACGGTGAGAAACAACTAATTTATTGCGAATTCAATGGTATTTAAACACACATTTTGATTATTTAGAGAGATCATTATGGATGAGGAAGAATTTGCCGAAATTACTGAAACCACAAACAACATAACATGGAGAATGGAAATCCTCCACCGTTGCAGAAGGTTATGTTGAAAATTCCCTAGAAAATAAAAAAGAAACATCGAGAAAAATCTTTGGAATAGGAAATCAACAACTTCAGCCATCGACATCTCAAACACACACTATTACAAGAGAAGTAGTAGTGCACCAAGAAAGAAAAGAAAATATTCCAAATGTAATAATTAGTAACATTAATAACTGTACAAATTTGACAATTAATGTAAATTTTAAAAAGTTGAATGAATAAATTTTTTTTTTAACTAGGTCGTAGATAAAATATTGTATGACACACGTGTGTGAAAGGCTTTTATGCACTCCTTGCGATTAAAACACTCGACTTCGGCTCGTGCTTTAAACTTCGCAATTCGTGCATAAAAGCCTTACTTCACACTTGTATCATAAATAACTATTGTGAACGTGTTCGAACATATCTCTCCCCAGAGACGTAGATACGTATTTCGCCTTTCTACAGGCTCATCGGTACACCCCTGCGGGAGAAAGGATATTTTCAGACACATTCACAAAAAAGGATCACATCGCCATATCACAGAAATTATCCAGACTGAGCGTAGAAGTAAATTCAGCGCTCCCTGTTGTCAGACAGCCGAAGTACCTCGCCCTGTCCACATAACCAATGCGAACCAACCACGCTCTTCCAAAGATGGCACAGCCGTTTCTCTAGAAACTGCATTTTGTTTGTGTCTTTACTCATACTACGAACTAACCGCATGTGTAATGTATCAGAATAATTGAAACATACATGAGTGGGTAAAACCCCACCAGTTTTGTATAATACAAAGGTATTTTTAATAATATAAAATATTATTAAAAATCTGGTGTGAAGAACACAAATACAGGTTCACTATTAATATTTTTTTGTGAACGTGTCTGAACATATCCCTCCCCAGAGACGTAGATACGTATACGTATTATGTAGATACGTATCACAGAAATTATCCAGACCGAGCGTAGAAGTAAATTCAGCGCTGCCTGTTGTCAGGCAGCCGAAGTGCCTTGCCCTGTCCACATTCTGTGACATGACGATGTGGTTCTTTTTTGTGAATGTGTCTGAAGATATCCTTTCTCCAGCAGGGGCGTACCGATGAGCCTGTAGAAAGGCGAACTACGTATCTACGTCTCTGGGGAGGGATATGTTCGGACACGTTCACAAAAAGTATTAATAGTGAACCTGTATTTGTGTTTTTCACACCAGATTTTTAATAATATCAAAATTAATTATTGGGGCGTTTAGAGGATCTTTGGAGAATCAATTTATCCTAATAAAGTAATTGGCGTATAGGCATCGTTAATTTATAAAAATATAAAATACATTAAAAATAACTACTAACTTATTGTGTTACGTTTTCGTCTAAATACACATAAAACATCTACTTTTTGGTCGATTTATGGTATTCTTGATTTATATTAATGCCATTTACGTTTATATTTTGCGTCATTTTCTAGTGGTGCATGATTCCGACGAAGTTCCAGAGAATCAACTTTATATAAATTGAGTAACACACTATGGCTAAAATTTTGATCAGGATACTCAGAACTATCTTTAAAGTATAAATAATTCAAGAAACGTCTTTGGACTTGTTCAATCGCATTAATATGACAATTGTAGGTTGGTAACCATATTGGTGACGCGTACTCCAGCTTAGAGCGCACAAATTAAAAATATAATGGTAAGATAGAGTTGGAAGATATGAAGTTACGTGCAGTTCTTACAATGAAGCCTAACATGAATTTAATTAACGGAATGATTGTGTATATAGTTACATAGGCCCAATTTTGTTGAGACTCTGTATATTCTGTGTATATCTCAGGGTAATCTTTTGGTTCTGTACAACTAGGCGTAACGTCCAAAGTAAATACAAAGAAATAACATAAGCAGTATTTGTTTAAAAATATTTTATTGCCTATTAGTATTTTTACATTTCATTGTTGTTGTCTTAAAATATTTCATTCTTAACCTATTCTAATCTAGCAACGAAACTTTTATATACAAATATTCTCTTATGAACCCTACACAGATAATTTTGGAGATTTGATTCAGATTCAAATGAATCTCATAAGCAAAGGCTTATGAGGATTTCCCTAACAAGAGGGGGTATTTGCCCTCCTAATTTTGAGAATAGTACTCACTGCCTGTATTGCCCTGGAAATGTGGATCTCTAGTCTTTACTGATAAATTCTGACAAAGCGAGTGTGCTATTCGGGGCGTATTTAAGTGGGAGATGTATCTCTACAGAATAGAACCCTTGTCTTCACACTCTATAAGCATTTCTTACTTTCCACGTCTATCTCTGAATGTTTTGAAACTTTAAAAATCTCAATGGCACAGATTTTGAGAATATTTAGGGAATCCTACTTCCTCTTTATCAGACTCAAGTATCTGGCCTGACATACACTTTAATCGTGTATTTATAGTTACTTAATAGTTTAAAATAACAATCCACATATATATATATATATATATATATATATATATATATATATATATATATATATATACCTTTATCAAATTTCGTTAACTCTATATACTCCAAAATTTAACTTGTATAAAATTTTACTCACTCGGATTCGAGTTCCGCATATAAACTTTCAAACTCCCCTTTGTACATTATTTCTCCCAAACTGGTGCGGAGATTAAATGACTTTTTATTTCTTTACTTATTTAAACAAATTGCCCACAGACTTTAACTTCAAAATTTATTAATTGTGTGAACGTTAAAAATATGTTTGTTAATGTTGAGAATATCTTCGTGAATCCTCCCTTCCTTGATGATTTTCCCTTATATAGTACGCATTCTTTCTTCTGCGAATTTCTTCGCTACTCCAAACCATTTAATTTTGTTTTAACTAATTTTCATGCTTATTTAGCGTTTTCACCCCCGTGTATTTACATCCATCGTGGGTGTTTTAATTTTCTTTATTTCTATGCGTTGTCTTCCAGTTTATGTATTTTTCCTGTTCGCTGTAATTTCTATATTTGAAAGTTTTATGATTGAATATTGAATTTTTTAGTCTCTTTTTCTACGAATCGTGTTTCATGTGTTTCAACCCGCAAATTTTACCCGGAAACAATGTCTTCTTCCTCTTTCTTTCTCCTGACTTGATTTTGTGATGCCGTCCTATCCTTTTCTACCGCTGAACGTCTACGTTGTCATCACTGAGCATGCGTCTCCGCTGAGTATTCTTACTTTGACGTATTGTTTGTTTACATTGTAATATCATCGTATTAATAATTTTCTTTGTGTTTTTCAATGTGTGCTGAATTCTTGTTACTGATTCTTGCGTTTCTTTTAGTTTTTTCCGGTCCTGGTTTCCCTTTTGCATGGCTTATATGATTAATTTATTTGTTTAAAAATGCCCTGGACGTGTCATGTTTACGCATCTGTTTTGGCAAGGATATATTTTTAACAATAGAATGAATTGAGGTTACATGTGGCTACTAACGTTGTTAAAGTACAAAGAAAAAATTATTTCGTATCCTTTTTAATATTGCTGGCAGGTAATGCATGTTTTATTACTTTACTTAGATATTAACCATGTAAAAATCAAACTAACCTAAAATTTATTGACACCACGCCACTTATTTACACATTAATTCTTGGAATTATACATCTAATATTTTAATATTACATTTAGATACGATATACGAAGTGCATTTATAATACACTTCTTCGGTAGATATCTTTTTAATTGGTTTTTGCTTATCCAGTTAGGTTTAATTAATTTATACGTTCTAATTATACTTTTAATTTTCATCCAAAGTAAATTTCATAGCAATACGTAAGGACGAAGCCGTCATGCTGTTGATACGTTCAGCAAATATAAGTTGAGAGTCAAATATTATGCACAAATCACTCATAGATTGTGTACGTTGAATAACTGCTTTGTCATAATTGTATAGTCATAAGTAATATTATTAATTTTATGTGAGAAGCTCATACATCGACACTTAGCGACGTTCATAGTTAATTTGTTTTTAGAGCACTAGATTTGTACCACCTCAATCTGATTCTGAAGCGATATGCAATTGTCGATAGTGCTGATTGTTGATTGTAGCATATAATTTTTAAACGTTTGTAAAGAGTAACCTTGGACAATTCAGTTCAAGAGCCAGGTTGTTAATGAATAGGAGAAACAATAAAGGACCTAAAATAGTTCCTTGAGGAACACCTGAAGATGACGAAAAACTATTGGAAACATGAGCCCTAAAATCTACATAATGATTACGATTGGTAAAGTATGATTTGAAGAATGTAACCAGTGACAGGCAAAAGCCAAGAGCATCGAGCTTAATTAAGAGTAGAGAATGATAAATGTGGTCGAAAGCTTTCGTCATATCGGTAATATGGTAATAAGATATTCTCGATTTATACTAATGCCATTTACGTTTATATTTTGTGGGTATTTGCTTTAATTAATCGAGAATTTTGCTAATAAACGGAATTGAAAATTCGGCTATCAAATGGAACGATGTGTCAATAAAAATTTACTACAGAACTACAAACTTGTATGTAACAAATATAAAGTCTTTTTTTACGAAGAAAGATATAATTTCTTTTTGGTTGAGTTGGGTTAGATTGGGGTGGTTTAAAAAATATAATTAACACCATTACATTTTAACTGAACTTCAAGCAATAAATTTACACTTATTAATTGTTGACTATAAATATCTGTTAAAAAATTATGTTATTGAAAATAAAATTGAAATATACAGGCTGATTCATTTTCGGCCCTCACCATGGGGATCTCGCTTATTATTGGAGATAGAGTATAGGTTTAAATTTGGCAAAGTTGTTAAATTTTGTGTTTGTTATAAATCCGTAAAGAAAATAGACCTGTGACAAATGACCTTCGTTATTTAAAAAAAAACGCGAATACCCCATTTTCTTCTTTTACCTGTAGCACCGACATTTGGCCTTATAGGGAAAATATAAAAACACAACCTTGTGGCCATTTCTAAACCTCTATCCAGTGGTGTACTCTAAATTTTTATACAACGTTTTGTTTCTTTCTGGCCATCATCAACTATTTAATTTCTTATAGGCGCCATATTGTATTTAGACATCTTCAGAAAGAGTTTCTTTTTCCGATTTCAACCATGTACCACATGCTGACTAAAGTTTTTGGGTTAAAGGTTTTGGTTTTATTTGAAAGAAAAAATTATAAGATTAAATAAGGTAGCCATGGAATTTCAATCTGTCAAACATTTCATTTATTGTTCATTAATAATACAAAAATGTCATACACTAACGAAGAGAAACGAGATATGATAAGTATTTTTTATTCTTCGAACCTAAATTCAACAGTAGCGAGTACAAGATATCTACAATTATATCCAGAACGACAACAGCATCATCGTACCATTTTTCTAGATCTCGACAGAAATTTGGTCGAGAATGGATCGTTTACTAAGCCGCGTAATGGTCAAGACGACAGGAATTTAAATGAAAATCGATAAGATATTTCACAAATGGTAAATTAAAAGCGTGTTTTCAAATTTCATGTTAATCTTGTATTTTTATAGATAAATAATAATCCATCAATTTCTACACGCGAAGTAGCGTCAGAATTAAATTTGTGCCAGTCCAGAGTTTGGAGAACTTTACATAAAAGTAGGTTTAAACCATACAGGATCCATGTTAGTCACTCTTTACTGCCTGGAGATAATTTGAGAAGGCTAGAATATTGTAATTGGTTAATGGGAAGGATAGAAAATGACGAAAATTTATTGAGCGAAATCATCTGGTCAGATGAAGCAAAATTTACAAATTCTGGAATGTTCAACGGAAATACGGAGCACTATTGGGCAGTACAAAATCCCCGACAAAACAGGGCTAGAAGACCACAACATCGTTTTGGAATAAACGTTTGCATGGGTATTTTGGCAAATCGTCTCTTAGGACCAGTTATGTATGAAGAACATTTAAATGGAGAAAGATATTTAAACATTTTACGTACATACGTACCTGACTATTTTGACGACAATATCCCATTAAATCAATTACAATATTTATGGTGGCAACAAGATGGCGCACCAGCACACAATGCAGCTGTTGTTAGAAATTTCTTAAATCAAGAGATTGCAAACCGTTGGATTGGAAATAGGGGAGTTGTTGAATGGCCTGCGAGATCACCTGATTTAAGTCCGCTAGAATTTTTTTTATGGGTATATGTTAAAAATAATATTTATAAAGTAGATGCGCCACAAAACATTAGAAGAATTACGAGACACACTTCAGAATGCCTTCGATGCAGTTCCTAGAAGAACTATACAAAGGGCAGTACAAAATGCCAGAAGGCGTGCCCAATTGTGCATTACTGAAGATGGACAGATAATTGAACATTTACTGTAATTGTTTATTGTTTACTTTTCTATGTATTTTTATTAATGTTTTTGTTATCTTGTACTCGCTACTGTTGAATTTCGTTTCGAAGAATAAAAAATACTTATCATATCTCGTTTCTCTTCGTTAGTGTATGACATTTTTGTATTATTAATGAACAATAAATGAAATGTTTGACAGATTGAAATTCCAAAGGCTACCTTATTTAATCTTATAATTTATTCTGTCAAATAAAACCTAATGTCAAAAACTTTAGTCAGCATGTGGTACACTCTTTCTGAAGATGTCTAAATCCAATATGGCGCCTATAAGAAATTAGATAGTTGATGATGGCCAGAAAGAAACGAAACGTCGTATAAAAATTTAGAGTACACCACTGGATAGAGGTTTAGAAATGGCCAAAAGTTTGTATTTTTATTTTTTCTCTAGAAGGCCAAATGTCGGTGCTACAGGTAAAAGAAGAAAATGGGGTTTTCGCGTTTTTTTTTGAAATAACGAAGGTCATTTGTCACAGGTCTATTTTCTTTACGGATTTATAACAAACACAAAATTTAACAACTTTGCCAAATTTAAACCTATACTCTATCTCCAATAATAAGCGAGATCCCCATGGTGAGGGCCGAAAATAAATCAGCCTGTATACGAACAGCAACATTTTCTTTCGCAAAAGTTGGAATATCTGAAGCAAATTATTGTTGACAGATCGTTCCTTTTGACAGTAAAATTTTAAATTGCGTTTATTAGCAGAATTTACGATTAATTAAAGCGAATTTGCAGAAAATATAAACGTCAGTGACATTAGTATAAATCAAAAATACCTTACGAAGGCTAATTAATCTCTCGTCAGCGCTAGCAAAACCACACACTGACTGGAACATTGCCCGATAACTTCCTTTTTATTTAAAACATGTGTAATGGAACTTCCCGTAACAATATTTAGATACGTATATTTTCCGAATAAAAACCAAACAGATAACATCTTTTATTTATTAAAATCATAAACTAAATCGTACAAACATATACAAGTAGATTATTTATTTATTTAATTATTTCTTCTGAATTTCAATAACAAATGTTCTGATCTGCATTGGTTCGAGAGTAATCAAAAAATCAAGTGTATCCCTCTCGGTTGTTGAGTAGTGGTATTTGGAGAACACTTCGTATATATCGTTAGAATTAATTTCATCGTCGTTGTGATAAACGGATTTCCATTCTAAGTTTTCGTGTTGTAAATTATTTTTCAAAAATATTCTCGTATTTTCGTTTTTGTTGCGAAGGTTGTCTTGCAACCATTGGTTACCAGCCAAAGTGGTTTCGTTGTACCAGATGATGTCGAACGGCGTGAAAAGGTTCTGAAATTAAATATTTATTTACATTGCAGTAATTTTTCGTGTTATAAGATAACGCACTTTCAAATTTACTGTCACTGGCTTTGATAAAATAGGATCTTCGTTCTTTTCCAAGATGTGTTCCAATCGTAATAGGAAAGTATTTGCTTTCCAAGGTTCCAAAGTTAAAATTTGAACATTATTGGGTAACGCATCTACTAATCCAGAATACTGAAAAAATATGAAAATATAATAAATATTTCATACATACTTGAGCTCCTACACTCACACATATATTATATATATATATATATTATACAATGTGGCGATTTCTTTGTTGGGAGCTATTGCAGAGAAATAAATTTTCTAATGAAGTATATTAAGATTATTTTTTTTATTCAGGAGTACGTCAAATTTGTATAAATTATTGGAATAATTAGGTTAATAGAGCTGGCATGGGAAGAAATTAAAGAAAATAATTTTCCGACAAACTTTTAAGATCCTATATCTTGAAAACAAAAGGCGTGTTACTATGCATTGTAGTTTTTTCAATGTCACCTTGTATATATATATATAAATATATATATATATATATATATATATATATATATATATATATACCTATATATTAAATAAATATATTTATATTTATTTAATATTTTGAGACTCTGTTTATTAAGTCAATCTTATCTATATGAATTGAATATTTAGCTAGATACAAATTATTCAGAACAAACAATGGATTAACTATTTTTATCGAAACATAATTTGTAAAGTTTATAGGTTATGTTGGGATTTCTTTTTTAGGTGAGAAATTAAACGAATCAACAAATATGAAACAAGTATTTGGATATTTAAACTAAATAGGCTCTGGTAAATCAAACCACGCTAAAAAATGGGTAACTTCCATACTTACAATATTTAAATGATTATTAATGGAACTTTAATCTACTTTCGGTAAGCATATATCTGTTTATTTAATAAGTTAAATTTTTGATAGTAAACCAAATAATATAGAGTTAGCTCAATATTTTATAACTTCACAATTTTTCGTCTATAGACATCTAATCTCTGCAATTAATTCTTGGTTCTCCTGACGTACAGTTTGTATATTACCCAAACAGGAAAAATGGTCACGATCCTAGCAGATCTTACAGGGTGATCCGATCTCATTAGGTTTGGAAATGTTAAATGTGTAACAACAATTTGAACACAAACAGAATGTGAACACATATAATAACCGGAAAACAGGAGTATAATGACCTTTTAAAGAAATGTCTTCTGAGGTTTTTCCGTTCAAACAATATTTTCTTCAGTATCCAACCATACAAAATATTACTGTTACCAGTTTCTTTTATGATTTATAAAAGTAAGTTGTTTTGATTTACTATGATTTAATTTTTCTAATTTTATATGTTTCCTAAAATATATCACCAAAAATGCAACTGAATTTTATCGTGCCAAAAATTATTCTCCCAATTTTTTTCAATAAGTCACCATAGCGACCCAACTGTTTTTTCTCTTTTTAAGATCATTGGTCGCTTTTGTTATACAGATTTTCCAAAATATTTTGACATTTTAAATATAATTTTGATCTTTGATTAATATTAACTTATTGCTTTACAAATAAATTTTTCCTTCTCACATAACCTTTGACATTAGCAAACATTATCAATTGTATATAAAATTAACTAAATTCACATTGTCCAATGATTTTGGAAAATATAGTAAAGTCAAAAAATTTTTAAAATTTAATAATAGATTTGACACTCTATCTTAGCAAATACTCAATATAAATATATTCTATTATAATACATATATTTATATATATATATATATATATATATATATATATATATATATATATATTTAGTGTTTAATAAGAATTTTCTTTTTCTTTTTTACTTTATTGGCCGTGTCTTAATATTAAAAATAATAGATTTTTTATTGATTTTAGCGACCTTTTATTGAATTTCGATGTTTTTACGACGTTTCGACTTTTATTAATTCAGTCTTTTTCAAGTAACTGGAAACAAGAATTATTACATGAAAACATGAGAAACTGTGTTTGTTTCGTGTGATAGATATAACGATTAAATTAACAATTTTAAATTTAAAATTAGATTAAAGCAATGAATTACAAATTAAGTTAACATTTAACGTTGAAAATTAAATAAATAAATTAAAAATAGCTTAAATGAATAGGTAGGGAAACATTAAAGTGATTAACATCTGTGTGAATGAATTGGAGACATAACAATTAAATTAACAATTTTAAATTTAAGATTAGATTAAACAATGAATTACAAAATTAAGTTAACGTTTAACGTTGAAAATTAAATAAAATTACAATAAAAAATAGCTTACATGAATAGGTAGGGAGACATTAAAGTGATTAAAATCTGTATGAATAAATTGGAAAGTTGAAATACACTACGAATACAGTAAAAAGAACAAAGGAAAGACAAATAAACTCACAGTTGTTGTTCGTTTTGGTTTTACAAGGGTACGCATTCTGTGTGACACATGTGTTTTTTTTTTTTAAATATTAACATCCGAGACCCTATTTTCTTAAGGAAACGACCGTGCTTGTGTGGATATTGTAAGTGAACTAAGTCTTAGTTTGCAGGGTTTTAATTTCTGTTCTTTGGAATTAACAAGGTGGCCAGGACCGTATTTAGGGGTATATAGTTAACGTTGTTTTTTCTAATAGGAGCTAATTTTTTTCTGTTGTGTCTTGTGTGTGCGGGGGGGGGGGGGGGGGTTCTTTTTTATTTTTTTTTTATTTTGTCTATTGTTTTATGAGTGGGTAATAGAGTTTTGAAAGACCATCAATTTCGTTTCTGTCGTTGATTCTTTTGCTATTTTTGAAAATGTGTATCATTTCTAAGACTTCTCTAGCTTTTGTGTACTTTTTTTGTGTTATTACTTTGGTGTTTTCAAAATCAAAATTATGTTTAAGTGTCAATTGGTGTTTTTTTAAAGCAGTTTGATTTTTTGCGTATTTGTGACCTTTCAATCTTTCTTGTAGTAACTGTTTTGTTTGGCCTATGTATATTTTGTCACAGTCTTTGCAGGGTATGTTGTATATTGTGTGTGATTGTTTTAGTGTAGGTGTTTGGTCTTTAAGTTTGGTATGTAGGAATTTTGGGTTATTACCGCTTTGGTGTGCTATTTTAAAATTAAATGGTTTGAATATATTGTCTAATTTTTCAGATAATCCAGTTACATAGGGTGTGGGGATATATGTGAATTCATTGGTTTTTTTGTTATTGTTTTGGTTGTTTGTTTTTGTTATAAATTTTATTGAGTCTAAGTTTTATAATTTTTTGTATGAATTGTGGTGGATAGTTGTTTTCTGACAAAATTGTTTTTACTTTATTTAGTATTGTTGGTCTAAAAATTGGGTTAGTGAGATTTAAGGCTCTGTCTACTAGCGCTGTTACTACATTTTTTTTTGTGGGCTAGGGGTTGGTTAGAAAAAAAGTTTACATATCTGCCGGATGCGGTTGGTTTAGTGTACTATTTTGTTTGTATGTTGTTGTTTTTTCTTATCAGTGTTAGGTCTAGGTAGTTTATGGAGTTTTTTTTTTCTATTTCAATGGTAAAATTTAAAATTTCCACCCAAATTTAAATTTTACCATTGAAATTCATGTAAGCTATTTTTTATTGTAATTTTATTTAATTTTCAACGTTAAACGTTAACTTAATTTTGTAATTCATTGTTTAATCTAATCTTAAATTTAAAATTGTTAATTTAATTGTTATGTCTCCAATTCATTCACACAGATGTTAATCACTTTAATGTCTCCCTACCTATTCATTTAAGCTATTTTTAATTTATTTATTTAATTTTCAACGTTAAATGTTAACTTAATTTGTAATTCATTGTTTTAATCTAATTTTAAATTTAAAATTGTTAATTTAATCGTTATATCTATCACACAAAACAAACACAGTTTCTCATGGTTTCATGTAATAATTCTTGTTTCCAGTTACTTGAAAAAGACTGAATTAATAAAAGTCGAAACGTCGTAAAAACATCGAAATTCAATAAAAGGTCGCTAAATCCAATAAAAAATCTATTATTTTTAATATATATATATATATATATATATATATATATATATATATATATATATACACGGGGTTGGGCAGAAGTAACGCAGCAGTCTAATAATTCCGTAAATATAAACTTTAGAACAAAATGTTGTCAACAAAAGTTTTTCGACAAGTTATTTTGTATTGGCTTCAATCATTTGCGTTTTTTTTCATGATGATTACATATGACAGCAAAAAAAAATTTTTTTTAAAGGAAATAATATTTTCTTTTAGAAAATTCGGAATCTTTATTAATTTCTGAATATGAATATGTACTTTTTTCATGGGGTTAGATAATAAAAACATTGAGAAATAAATTAAATTTAATAAACGTACATTTGGACTAGTGCAGTGTTTTGTAGATTGCTTTGGAAATTGTAGATTTTTTGACTGTCATTGAATTATTGACTTTTCACAATAAAATAGTTTCCATCGTAAAACTTGCTGTTTTTAATACGTGTTTTGTGTGAAAATGGTCAAATTAACTACTAAAGAAAGAATAGAAATTCTTATGATGGTCGGATATGGTGACAGGCAACGTTCACATCACGAAGTTTGCACTTTATTCAATAATGTTTATTTGGATCGAGATCCTATAGCTCAATCAACAGTTTCGAGATTGGTTACTAAATTTAGAGAAACGGGCGATGTTAGAGATATACCTAAAGCTGCCGACCAAAAGAAATCACTAATGAAGACCGATCTCTTCATGTTTTACTTGCTGTAACGGAAAATCCCACTACGTCAACCACTCAACTAGGATTAGAAAATGATATTAGTAGCAGATCTATTAGGCGAATATTAAAAGCCAACAAATACAAGTCCTATAAGATACACTTACTGCAATAACGATCCAAATTTTTTAAACAACATCGTATTTTCTGACGAAGCTACATTTTGTCTAAATGGATTTGTAAATAGGCATAACTGCCGTTATTGGGTGATCTGTTGATTTTATTTCGTAACGACAGTCAACCAAGCATGCCAAACCGTAATCTATGGTTTCAACAAGATGGAGCACTACCACATTATGCTATTAATGTTCGACAGTATTTAGACACAATTTTTCCCGGTCGTTGGATTGGACGTCGGGGTTTTGTTGATTGGCCCGCTAGGTCTACCGATTTAAATCCATTGGATTTCTTTCTTTGGGGACACTTGAAGTCGCAAGTATACAAGGAGAAATCTAGAAACCTAGAGGATTTGAGAGCAAAAATTACTCGTGAGATACAAGCTATACCACCTAATAGTTTACAAAATACAATTCGTCATTTTTGGGCACGTTTAGGACACTGTCAGGACGTCACTTTGAGCATTTAATTTAATTTTGTAGTTTTACTTTTATAAAATTTTATTTTTTTCTCAATATTTTTATTATCTAACCCCATGAAAATAGTACGCATTCATATTCAGAACTTAACAAAGATTCCAAATTGTCTAAAAAATAATATTATTTCTATTTAAAAAAAAAAAATTCTTTGGCTGTCAAATGTAATCATCATGAAAAAAAAAACAAATGATTGAAGCCAATACAAAATAACTTGTCAAAAAACTTTTGTTAACAACATTTTGTTCTAAAGTTTAAATTTACGGAATTATTCAACTGATGCGTTACTTTTGCCCAACCCCGTATATAGACAAGGTAACGCATACATATGAATTTATAAAAAGTTATAGTTTCAAACTAGCCAGAAGTTTGAAACTAAAACTTTTTATAAATTCATATGTATGTGTCTACGTTGAAATACAAACAAATATCTTTATTTATTTCATCGGATAGAACATATAAGGGAATAATAAGTGTATTTTAAAGGTGAAAATAAAAATATTGATACAACTGTTAAGGTTTACAAAATTAGTATATTATTTAAAAGATGCATTAAAAGAATCAAAGTCATTTAATGTGTAAAGTCAAAAGATCCCAGACTTTACACATTAATGACTTTGATTTTTACTTTGATTCATACAAACGCTGGGTATGAACTTTTTGCCGGTTATTATTAAATAATTCGTGGATAACTTACTTTCATATTGTATTTACTTCTGTAATCTTCAGAACTAAGAGATTGCGTTTCCGATATAAATGTCCATGCTGCCAAAAGCTTCCTCTGTGCTATCTCACGTTCCCGAGCGGCTAAAGAAATACTTCCTGCAACAAAAACTTGACGTTTATGGCGTATTGAAGAAGTTTTTATAAAATAAAGTAAATATAATTTAGATAATTTCTTATAACATAAACCTAGGTGTAATTATTAATGTTAGCTAATAAAAAGTGTATGTAAATTTGCGAAATAAAATTGTATGACATACCATCTCCACTAGTGGTCGGTCCTACAACAAGATAATGACTTCCTCTTGCCACTAATCCATTACCGAAGGCTTCTTCGTCAAGTTCTTCATCAACACCGAACGCATCATCATGTAAGCAGTTTCGATGTAACTAAAAATACATAAAACCTTTTGAAATACACATAACATATCGGGTGTCCCAATAAGAATGCACAATTTAATTTGTGAATAAAACGCATAAGTTACTTGAAAATTTGAAACGTTTTTATTTGCAACTTATCAGTATACATTGCACTTATACGTGGAAAGCAATATCGGACAATTGTCCGCCCAAACTTCGTTGACAAGCTATTACTCTTTTTACAAAATTATTTATGACATTTAGGCATATTTCTGGATAGAATTCCATAATAACGCGCTCGATTTGATTCTTTAACTCATGGATTGTCCTCGGATTATTCATGTAAACACGTGATTTCAGGTATCCCCAGAGAAAAAAAATCATACGGTGTCATGTCGCATGATCTTGGCGGCCAATTCTGATTTCCCTAGCGTGAAATGACGCGTTCCGGAAATCTCTCCTGCTATAACGCACGAGTCTCACGCGCAGTATGGCAGGTGGCGCCATCTTGTTGGAACCACTTATTTTGGGTGTCTATCTCGTCCAATTCAGGCCAAAGAAACTCATGTAACATGCTCCGATAACGTTCGCCATTCATCGTAACTGCATTACCTGCAGCATTTTGAAAAAAGTAGGGCCTAATCATCACCTGCATAAAAGCAACACCATACAGTTGCTCGTTGTGAATGCATCTGCTGTTGAACTGTTATGCGAGGATTCTCGTCGCCCCATATCCGACAGTTATCCCTGTTGACAAAGCCGTCCAGGTGAAAATGCGCCTCATCAGTAAAGATAATCTTTTGTGCGAAATCCTCATCCAGATTTTCCAACACCCATTCAGCGAAGTCACGTCGTTGTAAATGATCGTCTGGCAATAGCTGTTGCGTCATTTGGACCCTGTAGGGGTGAAGATGAAGGTCCACTGTCAGAATTCGTTGCATGGTGCTCTTCGAAACATTCAATTGCTATGATCGACGGCGAATCGAAGTTCGGGGATTTCGGGCAACACTTTCCCTTACTGCAGCAATATTTTCAGCAGATTGGCCGGTACGATTTCTTCTTGGTGTCTTTACATCACTAACTGAACCACTTTGTTGAAATTTTTGAATTACTCGACAAATTGTCGATGAATTTGGTACGTTTCGTTGACCGTATATTGCACGCAATCTTCGAAGTGTTTCTAAGGAGCTTTCACCGTTCCTGAAATAAGTTGTGAGAATGACAACGCGTTGTTCGACAGTAAGACGATTCATTTTCACTAACCGCAATATGTCTAGTTGACAGCTAACCGAAAACACGAGTTCCCAACCGACCGATACGAAAATGGCGCTCTTTTTAAATTGTGCATTCTTATTGGGTCACTCGATATAAACCGTTAGAAATTTCTAGTAGGGAACGTATCCTTCTCCAGAGAGCAGGGGCGTATTGACGAATCTGTAGAAAGATGAAATACATATCTTCGTCCCTGAAGGGCACATGCGTCGGAGAAGAATACATTCGCAAAAATATTAACAAATTACTCCCTACAAGCGTGTTACATACAAGCACATAACTTGGAATCACATTAAATTTTTAATAATACAGTATAAACTCTATATAACGACACTGAAGGGACTGTGCTTTTATGGCGTTATAGAGAGTTGTCGTTAAATTGAGAGAAGAAAAATCAGAATTATAAAAAGAAAAAGTTTATTTCAGACTAATAAAAAACAATCTTATTTGAACGCTATTGCGTATAGTTTGTTATTTTTGTCTGACGTCTTTTGCTGACCCAGTAATCTTGTTGTATTTTTTTACTTATTTTATTCATATCTTGCGATATTGAGGCATCTTGATGATAAAGGAAGTACTTTTCCAATAATTTAGCTGCTTTAGCTCGGCGAAGGCTCAGGCTCCTGCGTCTCATCTTCTTCATCTCCTTGTTCCTGAACCTCAGTTTCTCTCACTGAATCCAAAATTCCTTTGTCTGTGAGTGAAGCCGTTGTGAGCAGGCAGTCGTCTACTTCGATGTAGGTTTGAAGATTATCCGTAAAATTTCCTGCCATGTTGAACTGTTGAATCCACTCAGTTAATGGAAGGTCATCGTCGCTATCAAACTCAGGTTCTGTTTCCACCTCATCACTCGTAGAATTGGTACAAAGTCCAGCATGTCGAAAAGACTGCTGTATAGTTGTGGATGTCACATTTTCCCGGGCTTTAGATAAAAAATTGACTGCTAGCAGCATATTAACAGAAGTTTTACCCTCAGATTCGACTAGCTCCATCAATAATTTCCTTCTGTAGTGACCCTTGAGGCTTTTAATCACACTCTGGTCCATTGGCTGTAAGACACTAGTCGTATTTGGAGGAAGAAATGCCAACTCTATGTTTTGAAGGTTTGATATAAACGGGTGGGCAGGGCAGTTGTCAACAAGAAGTAAAATTTTTCGTCCTTTTAATTCTGCATCCCACTTTCGCACTTCTTCCTCAAAAAGTTGACTGGTCATCCAAGCTGATTTATTAGCTTTATACGTCACTGGCAATTTTTTAATGTTCTTAAAACTGCGCGGATTTTTCGATTTGTCTATTACCATAAGCTTTTTTTTCTGTACCATCCATATTAGCAGCCACAAGCACCGTACTGCGTTCCTTGGAGAGCTTTCCTCCCACACACTTTTCCCCTTTCAATTTCAGAGTTTTATCTGGAGTCAACTTATAGAAAATTCCTGCTTCATCAGCATTGAAAATGTCACTTGGGGCGTATTTTTCTGTGAATTTTGACAAACTGTATTAATCCAACCATGAGTAACATTTGTATCAACACTTCGTGCTTCTCCACTTATTTTACCATAGTTGATATTATGACGTTGCTTGAATTTTCCGAGCCATCCTTCTGATGCTTTGAAAGAAGTTAAACCAAGTTCTTCAGCAAAATTCTCCGCCTTAGCTTTCACGATCGGCCCCGAGATAGGCATATTATTCTGGCGCTGTCGGTGAAACCATGATAGTATAGCTTGATCCAAATCTTCGTATTTAGGTTTCTTTAATTTTTTGGAAGATTTCCCCTCGTTTTTTGCTTGGAGAATTTTTTCTTTATTTTTCCATATTGTTGACACGGTAGAGCGACTAAATCCAAAGCGCCTGCCAACATCACTTATCTTCTCTCCCGTTTCTATTGCGCGTATCAGTAAAACTTTTTCGTCAATACACAGTGATTTTCTTTTACTAGCCATGTTTACAGTTTGAAAGTTTGTGAGCAACTAAGAATATAATTTAGTGTACTTTTTCATATATGAGTGTGTATCAATGCGACTATTATAATTGGCCTCAAGTACTGTCGCATTTCCGACGGCTGGATCCGAATTGAAATGTAAACATTTAATAAAATTTGCTTGAACTGAAGTTCTTTGTTCGATCAATGAAAAAACCACTTGCCCGAGAATTACGAGTTTATATTAGTAACGTGTTTATTTAGTGGTTATCGCAACTTAAAAGGTATTTTTTATTATTAATTTTGTTGTTATTGAGAGTGGGTGTAATGCTATATAGAGTGTATCATTGTATGGAAGGCAAGCTAAACCAATCAAAGGCAAGTGATTTCGACGCTTTAGGGAGTTTATCGTTAAATCGAGTAACGTTACATGGAGTTTACACTGTATTTTATATTATTAAAAATACTTTTGTATTATACAAAATTAGTGAGGTTTTGCCTACTCAAATATGTTTCAAATTATTCTGTTATTTAGTTACATTATTTATATTTTGTAGAGTTTTGGAAAATATAACTTTAATAATCCAATCTTCTTCTGGGCTTCACCGTGTGGTTGTTGTAATAATAATTCGTCCCTTATGTGTTATTTTTACGTCCGCGTTCGTCGAGCGTCTTAAGATATTTGGCTGTCGACATTCACTTTAAACGATAAAGAAAACCACAAAAAACGCCTTCTCGTATAACCGAGCCTCGAATCCGATCCAGTAGCACCCGACACGATGAGCCAGTGTGGTACCACTAGGCTATCAGCCGGATAATAATTCCAAAACAGCAAATACAATGATCATGTGGCGAAACCCGGATGATTGTATTATTAACATTTTCCTAGCATTCTTAATAACAAAAGGTAACTTAAACAAAACCAACATTTTCATACCATGAGTTCTATTTCACCGTTCTTTAAACTGGAACCTCCTTCTGCTCTATCTGTTAGGACAGCAACTTCCATGTTCTGTTGTATATCTTTGATTAAAATTTTAGACGTAACAGGGTAATAATTTCCTGATATAGGTTCTTGGAGTGTAACGTTCCACGTAGGCCGGTAATTTCTTACTCTTTTGAGTATTTCACGTCCGTTTGAATCCGTGTAGAATATGGAGTTTGTGTTAAGGTCTGTTGAGTATTTTGTAATTATTTCTTTTCCATTTATATCACTAAAACAGAATTACTTTAGAATAGAAGGGAACCATTCGTATTTACCGAATTATCATGGATGCTAGTAGTCGGGGGCATTAAAAGCTTTATTTTCAAAAACTCGATATAATTTTTTTTATGGAGAATAGAATATAGGTCGATTATACCGGGTGTCTCAGTTATGTTGTTCCAATGGTGTAGCTCCGTTATCTAATAAAATAAAAATTTGAAATTTGGGACATCTGATATACACCTAATGTTCTTTAAACTAAGCCTAATATTAATATTCTTTCACTTCTGGTTTAACCGAAAATGACCGTAACTTTTTAATTTTAAATAGCACCCTGTATATTTTCCTCAAAATTTGAATACTACAGAAAATTCTCTTTCCCATAAAGTATTATACTTTGTATTTAGACTTAAAAGGAGAGGTGAAATTGCATTTTAAATATTTAAAAATTGGGATCGTAGAAACCAAAACGATCTATGGAAACAAAAGCAAAATTTGACATTATTTGTTTGTTAACTTTGACAGTTCATAAAGTGTTATTAAAATTTGTCTCAAAGGTGCTTCGAACAAAGTTGTATTTAAAATGAATAGCGACGATTTTACAAATGAGGAACAATTGAATATGATCCTCATTTATGGGGAATCTAGAAAAAACAGACGTGATGCCTTCCGTGTTTACGAAGAGCGGTATCCTAACAGACGTATGCCAAAACGCTATGTATTTTACACGTTTTGTGTAACTACTTAATATTTTATTGTACAACGGTTAACAGTTACAAGACAAATTGAAGAAATATACATACATACATAAAATTGCAAAATACATCAAATATAGCAAATATTAATTACAATAACAAAAATTAATTATTAAATTACAAAAAAAATTCACGAAAAGGAAACTCTGCAATTAATTAATGGAAACAAAGAAAATGTCACTATAAAGTGCATCAGCATTGCGACACATTGTTGTCATAGGAGAATGATGGAACAGGAAATTGGTTCTGGGAAATGGTAAGGTAAACGTAGGACAGGACCGAGGGATAATCGAGGAACCAAAAAATTAATAGAGGAAAGTAACAACAGTGCGAAATCAATAACTGCAAGAATGAGTCTCCACAGAACTTGCTCCTTGAACTTCACGACGATATTGAACGGACTGAACATCATGTCTTGTCAGCAGCGAATTATAGTCGATGTTGCATTCCGGATAGACATGATCAACTTTATAACACAAAACGAACACTTTTTGTAAAAATAATTGGAAGTAAATATAATGTGGTGACCATACGGGTGAAGCATATTCCAGTTTGCCACAAAACCAATGTATAACGTCATTAGCAAAGACACGCTTTAAAGAATTTGCAGGTTCGCAATACATAACTTAAAGTTGTGGATGCAGCTATACAGATGTTGTTAATATGTGCGGCAAAGCATAGGCTGGAATCAAATAAAACCCCGAGATCCTTTACACTATGAACTCTTTCGAGTTTGTAATTATTAATGTAATATACTGTGTCAATAGGATGAACCTTTTTCGTATAAGAAACAAAACAGCACTTCTTATTGTTTAACCGCAACTTGTATTTAAAACACCATTTAGTAATTATATCAATATTAAATTGTATGTGACGTACGTCATCCCATGTCTTGATAGAGACATAGATTTTCAGGTCATCCGCATAGGCGAGTAAGGGACACGATAAAGACGTCAATAAGTCATTGATAAAGAGAACAAACAATAGTCGCATATACGATTCTAGTGGAACACCCGCTGAAGGAAAATACTCAAAAGATTTACTTAAATTAACCTAACTTAAATTTATCTGAACTATAGGATTGTTTCGACCTTCACTTGATGAAATTCTACTATAACTATTATCGAGATAAAATAAAACAAATTTTGATGAATTTCACTACTTTTTATTTTTCAAAGCAACGATCGTTTCGCTCCGCAGGAGCTTAGGCAGACATATATATGTCTGACGATATATATCTGACTAAGCTCCTGTAGAGCGAAACGATTACTTTTTAAAGTAAAAAGTGGTGAAATTCATTAAAATTTATTTTGGTTTATTTCGGTAATAATTATAAAGCTTGCAAGTATTTTATAAAAGGGACTAACGTTGATGTCACGTGTGACGATATTAAATTAAAGGTATGTGACACAAATTCGGGCGAGCGTATGGTGTGTAAAATCTAAGACACTGTCTAGCAGAAGATCGAGGAATAAAAAAAACGGCGAATCGACTTTGAAATGTATTAATTTAAACAAACTTTATGAAATGTAGCTCCCACCTAATCTCAAGTGATCCTATATTGAATTCCAACAATAATAATTGGTAGTCGTAACCACTATGGGGATAAATATCCAATTCTATGAAATAAAAAATTTGGAGACATGTGGTGCCTTTTCAAAGAAAAAAACCGCTTTTAAAAGAAAGACTGCTACTGATGAAGAAAACAGTGTTGGTGTTTTGGGAAGTGTGCTTAATAATCCACTTATTTAAATTCGAGAAATTGAAGCAGAATGCGATATCTCTCGTTCTTCTATTCAACGAATTCTAAAATCCGCCAAATTCAGGCCTTTCAAAATTCACCTGCATCAAGGATTAGAACCAGGAGATTGTGACAGAAGGTTGGGGTTTCTTGCATGGCTAGCAACTGCCCGTGAAGATGGCATTATTAGCTCAATATTATGGACAGATGAGAGCCGCTTTCATAATAATGGAACCGTAAATCGACACAAATGAACGACTAAATGAATATTCCTTCTAACTGAGATCTTGAAAATGCATTTTTGACGAGTGCAATTTTGCTACTTTAAATTCAAATACGAAATTATGAACATGCTTTTTATAATTTTCTACAATCCCGATTTTTGAATCAAATGCAATTTCAGCTCTGTTTTGAAGTCTAAATACAAAGTGTAATACTTCATAGGAAAGAGACTTTTCCGGAGAATTCAAATTTTGAGGAATATACAAAGTGCTGTTTATAATAAAAAAGTTAGGGTCGATTCCGGTTAAACCGGAGCGAAAGAATATGAGTATTAGGCCCAATTTAAAGAAAATTAAGTGTATATCAGATGACCGAAATTTCAAATTTTTATTTTATTAGATAACGGAGATACGCCATTGGAACAACATAACTGAGACACCCGGTATATATTATAAGTATTTCGAATAATTTACTTCAATTAATATGGTTTTTCTGAAATCGCTTACTTTCTGAGATTGCTTACTTTCTCGGCGCAATTTCAGTTCCCAAAGTAAGTTTTTCCAGTATTTTAGTCCGTTGCTATGCAACTATCAAAAACAGTCCGGGAAGATTTTTTTAGTCCTAGGTCGGAAAAATCGGTAGCTTTTCCGTACCGCTGGTTTTTTATATACATTTTAGACAGTAAATAAATACACGCAGACAACATTTTCAGCAGCTTTTACTAACTCCGGTGGTGTCCCGCACATCAGGACATCATCAGCACTGTCCGTTTAAAATTTTTAAGTAGTTAAGTAGGTATTAAAGCGAAATAATAAGTAATGAATCTCTGACCTTTTCCACAACAACTGTCACTGAAACGTCACCGTCACGGAAACGATTTCATAGGTAATTAGATGGTAATGAAAATATGTTATGCATTTATAAAAATTCTTTAATTTATAATAATGTTGATTCCGATTTCAGAAAAAAATAGTATGTGTATCTCGTAGTAAAAGCACATTCCCGGACTCTAATGCTTGCTAACGCCTCGGCCAACAATTCACGTTGTCGTCCGGGAATGTATCGCTTTTACTACTAGATACACTTTGTACTATTCCCTTAGATTTGATATAGTATTGGTATGGTAAATTAATTAATTAAGTGAATCTTCCGAGGTCGTGATTATTACTGTTCGAATGTTTTTATTGGTGATGTCATCTTGAATAGTACCGCTCTTGCAAAACTGGTACCTATAACTCAGAAATGTACGAACTGACCTTGAAGAGCACCTTCTTTCAGGAATACTCTGAACAGTAGATCAAGGGATTCCTTGTCAAAGTTTTGAGGCAAGAATTTGGATCTTCGTGGCGAGATGTAAGTGTAGGCCATTATTTTCGAAAGTTAGGGAAGGTAAACAGTCGAGGTAGAGGTGTATCCCACGATTTGATGACGGAGCACAAATCTTTCGAAATTCAGATCATGTTCCTATCATTCGTGCAACAAGGAAGTCAACATAGCGCTGAATGTTGGAATCGACCACAGATATCTCAGCGTAACGTTCGACCGGTTTCTGACATCCAAGCAGTACCTCTATAAAACTAGTCAAAAGGTAAAAACCTGCAATAATACATTACATAAACTTGCCAGCAATTCATGGGGAGCGAATTGGGAAACCTTGCGAACGGTACAGCTGTCTGGTATCGAAGCTCTGACGCAAACCTAATAGATATTCAACTTAACGATACAATGAGGATCATCATCGACATCGTTAGATCCAATCCTAGTCTCTGGTCACCGATTCTTTCTAGCATTGCCCCACCTGATATCAGACGTTTCGCTGTAGCATATAATAAATGGGCTAAGATTTTCAAGAACATTGATATTCCCATACACGATTATTTGGAAAGCATTCCTAGGGCCCGACTGATATCTAGGAGACCGATTTGACTGGATACGAAAATTCAGCATCCCATCAATGTGAATGATTGCAGGATAGCCCTCCTCGAACAACACCCTGACTTGAGCAACAGAAATTTAATTCCTAATTAGTCAGAACCTCTGCCGGATGTGACCCTCCGACGCAGGCAATGGCCTCAATTAAATAAATTTCGTACAGGCCACGGAAGGCGCAATTAAATGCTGTTCAAATGGAAACTAGCAGATACTAGCCTCCGCGACTGCGGAAATGTGTAATAAACCATGGCCCACATAGTAAACGACTGCCACAGAAGAAGTTGGCGGATGGCATCCACGAGATGAGCAACTCCTGCAGTTCTGGACTGATTGCGAAATACTTTTATGACACTTTTTTGTCATAAATGTGATTTATATACTAATATCTAATTTTTAATTTCGCTTTTCATACGAAATATATAAATAAATGATGGAACAGGCGTTGCAGCGTATACCGATCGGTCCAGCTCGGAACGGGCCATAGTCAGCAATGAGTGGCAACAGCGAATCCCCTCTACGCGCAGCTGCTTCAATTGCATCACATTGCAGTTAAGAATTCAGTAAGGCTTAAACCGCGCAAGGATATAGTCGTTTGCATATTCGTTCTGCATACGTAATTTGCCCATTTGTTTCAGACATAATAAGGTCCAATTTATTATTATTATTGTATTCTTAGCTGCTACGGAAAAGTAATTTTAAGTAATAAAAAAACAATAACGTTTTCTAAAAGATAAAAGTAAAAAAAACAATAATTCTGCAAAATAAATTTAAATTTTAAGAAAGTCACTCAATATAGGATTCGAAAATACCGCCCTCTCTTCCCAAACAATAGCCGAGCCTATTGTAAAACTCCCGCCTCACTCCCTCGAGATTTCTAGGGGTTATTGTCTCGAAAATACTAAACAGTTTAACTTGCAACTGTTGCAAGTTCGGTATTGTTAGAAGACCGTAAAGATTTTCTTTGACATAACCCTACAGAAAAAAATCGCAGGGATTGAGGTCGGGTGATTGAGGTGGCCATATTATCGTACCCCTCCCGGAAATAACACGATTAGGAAAAGTGTTTTCTAAAAACCCTCTTACTAATCTGCTGTTATGCGCGGGACAACCGTCTTGCATAAACCAAATTGCATCAAAATCGACGTTTAGTTGACGGACAGCAGGAATAATTCGTGTTCGCAGCAAATCTAAATATTTTACTGCATTCAAATTGCCGTCGATAACAAATGGCCCTATATATTATCACCCAAGATACCCGCCCAAACGTTAAGTTTTTCGGGGTATTGAGTTTTAACATTACGAGCTAGATGTTTATTTTCTCGAGACCAATATCGCACGACTGAGGGATTATGCTTGCCATGACGTGGAAAAGAAGACTCGTCGGTAAACAGAATATTTTTTATAAAATATTCGTCCGTGTTAGCCTTTTCCATCACGGACTCACAAAACTCCATTCTTGCAAAATTGTCCTCGGGAAAAATCTCCTGGCACTTTCGAACTTTGTAACTTTTATATTTGTTGCGTTTTAGAATCCGCTTTACTGTACTTCTACTAACACCGATTTCGTCTGCAATTTGCCGTATATACTTAAGGTCGCCCATTTCAACTAACGAACAAACCCTCACGTCTCTCTCCTCCCGATCGGCAGGTATTAGAGGGATATGAGGCTGTTCGTCAATTTGTTGGCATTTGCGGCAATTTCCGACTACACAGCCATATTTCCTAAACGCATTTACGATTCTTTCAATCGTCGAATGCGAAGGAATAGGCCGATTTACGTACTCTACAGCAAATAAATCAGCGGTTGTACGACAGGAATTGCCGGCAAGATACCACGAAACTATTTGTACCTTCTCTGCGGTTGTACACACTGACATGATAACTACCTTTACGTATGCACAGCTAAATACGAATGACGGGCAATCTGTTGCGCTAGACCATCGGACTTATGTTGCGAGTGGCATCGTACACACGTTGCCACATCGCATTACGTTCCATACGTATATTGCTGCCTATGGCCCGTAGTGGGCTGGACCTATCGGTATAGAATTGTAACATTCGATTAATCTTCATCATTCTAATATGTAGATCAAAGTAGTGGTTGAACTCAGGCAGACGGAAAAAGATGTTATGAAAAGCTTTGAAACGAAGGAAAGGCTCCATGTTTGGTGGAACCGCGAGGAAGTTATCCATTTTGAACGGGCACTTGAAGATAGAGCTATTAAAGCTGAAATATACTATAAAGAACTGCATCACATGTGCACAATTTTACACGTTGATCAACAGAATTAGTGTACTTTTCCAGCAGGTCAAGTCCAGAACGCATACTTCTCAAAGAACCTTACATAAACTGGAAGAAGTCGATCGATTAGAGTTGCTATCATATCCAGCATACAGTTACGATTTATCACCATCAGATTAACATGTGTTTGGGCCAACAGGACACTTTCTTTCTACGGTATTTTGTCAATACCACGGAAATAAAAGCAGGGTGCGTGAATTTTTAGCATCTCAAGTCAAACAAATTGTATAATCGAGGAATTGAATGAAAATTTCGCCGGGCAATGGCACCAAACCATCTAACATAATGTGCATTAATGGATTATTCTGTATTTTGATTTATAATTCTTTTACTAAACCAAAGTTTATATTTAAAAACGAAAAAGTCTTTGTTGTTTCACTCTAATAAATATATTATTATTACTGAATCATATTACTGTGGTAAACAAACTAGCGAAACTACTATGTGCGGAACACACGCCGTGTGTTTGCTGATTGGACTCTCCAGCGGTTGGAATTTGACCCATATTTCGCCAAAAAAATCATCTTCAGCGACGAGGCCCATTTTTCGATAAACGGATGTGTGAATAAGCAAAATTGTCGGATTTTGGATGATATCAATCCACACGAGATACACCAGCACCAAATGCATCCTAAGACAGTCATCGTTTGGTGCGAATTATGGTCTGGCGAAATCATCGATCTGTACTTCCAAAACGAAACTGGCATTGTTACAACCGTCAACGGCGAGCGCTACAGATCGATTATAAACAACTACTTGTGGTCTATACTGAATGATATGGATACCGACGATATGTGGTTCTAACAGGACGGCGCCACGTGCCACACAGCGCATGCCACGATGGACATTCGGCACGAGTGGTTTGAGGGTATGGTTATCTCGCGCGGCGGCGACACGAACTATCCACCGAGATCGTGCGAATTAAGGCCATTAGACTTCTTGCCTTGGGTCAATCTTAAATCGCAGGTCTATGCGAATAAATTGCAAATAATTTATGCCTTCAAAGTAACATAACGAACGCTATTCAGCAAATTCAAATAGATTTATGTGACAAAGTCATCGAAAATTGGACCTTTCGAACACGTGCCACCAAGCAAAGCCGCGGCGACATTTGAACGACTTTATAATGTAATAACGAAAGGAGGACACCTATTTACACATTCAATGGAAACCAGGTCACATTAACTAGGTTAGTAGAAGTAGAGATAATATATAAACTAAAGACTGAGAAGTCTTGTCGGTCAGTCGTCAGTCCTGTGTATCAGATCGTAATATTGTTATACAAATGACCATTGTAGCTTGTAATGATATTGTTATTTATTTAAATTAATTGTTATTATATTGTTCCCGAATGAGTTATTTATTCTACCGCTCTAATGAGCCCGCCTCGGAAACGAACTTACGACCAGAAGCAGGGAACATCGCATCGTGATCCTGCGAAGATCGTTATGTGATGTCCCCTGGTCCTGGTCGTAGCTTCGTTTCCAAGCTAGTTATTTATTCTACCGATAAACCCGGCCTCTAATGAGTCCGCCTCGGAAACGAAGATACGACCAGGACCAGGGGACATCACAATATTCGATACTTAATACCATAAATTGTTCTTCCAAATAAAACAAAATTTAGTGGATATCTCACACACAACTTGTTTTATTTACATTTAAAAATCGAGCGTCCTTATTGAAAGACCTGTTACTAAGCATTTTAACGCCTTAAGCTCAGCACTGTATAATAATAATATACTGATTATCACAACTTCATTGTTAAAATACGTGGCGTCGCTTGTAAAAGTGTTAAAGCGTTTAGTGGCTTGGCCATAGTTATCATAGTTATTTAGAAATTTAATTCCTAGACGGTCACTTACTTTGTTGGTATAGGACCAATCAGCCAATCGAATTCAACAAAATATTCGTCTTTGTACACTCTGATTATCTGGCTGGTCCAGTTGTTGAATACTTGGTGTAATTCAGAAACAAGGTCGCCTTCGTATACTTCATATTCGGTGGTAGGAGCGATTTGTATACTCTCAGTACCATTAGGTCTAAATATATAAGCACCTGATGATCTATCGACGGGTATCATATTGCTACCAACCGTGCCGCGATAATAAAAGAAGTCTTGTGACAGGTTTATTTCGTTGTCATTAACCATGATTTCTTTTACTTTCCCGGTCTGTGGATCGATGGCAATTCTAATCTAAAAAGTATTTAGTGTAAGGAGTTTTATAAATCAAATTTTCATTTCGATTCGTATGATTTGCATTTACGTTTTGGGAAATATTGTTGTTCTTTTTAGATATCAACACGTGGTCTCCAGATATTTTAGACACGTAGAATGATAAGAAACCTAACGGCGGTACATCTTTAGCTATAAATATTAATTCAACGGTTGATGAACTATTTCTTCCTGGAATATTTAGAATTGTATTTGGAGTAGGCATAATTTGAGTTGGCACGGAATTTCCTAGAACAAAGAAATATTTCTTTCAATTAGCAATTAATAAATCACATTCAATGTTTTACATTATTGAAAAAACAGTTTGTTATTACAGTAACAAGTTAAGTACCATATTTAAGAAAAATAAAAAAGATTGTGGATATTATACGGGAATTGCAGTGATCTCGTTAATGGAATATTGTTGATAAACTATCTTTCAAAAGGGTAAGACCATAAATGATGGATATTACGCGAATCTTCTAGATTGTTTGAACACAGCTATCGCTGAAAAGCGTTCAGGAATGAATTTCAGTACGGTTGCTGTAAAAAAAATGAAGAATTAAGGTTCGAATTGGTACCGTACCCCCATATTCGCCAGACCTAGCACAATCTGACTTTCATCTATTCCCTAAATTAAAAGATTTTCTCGGAGGCAAAAAATTCTGCACAAATGAAGAGCTGACGTCAACAGTGGGCGATTGTCTTACAGGGTTAGAAGAAAAGCACTTTCGAGTGGGAATAAAGAAGCTTGAACACAGATGGAACAACTGTATCGAATTAAGACGAGATTATGAAGAAAAATAAAGTTTGTTTATTATTTAAATTATTCCTTTGTTTCTGTACGATCGCGCGAATTAATCAACCCACCCTCGTAAATTGAAGGGGTCTCCAACTATATATATAATGACTAATTAATTATTCGGGTAAGCGGTTTGTCAACTAAAAAACTCATTTATTTCAGCCTCTATATTTCACAGCCATTTGCTACTTCTTCAGGAGAGAAAACAGAGTTAAAAATTAGCTGTGGACGTCACTCAATATATTAAAATAGATTTACATTGTTTACATTGAATGTAAATCTTAAAAAATTTAAGGGTTGTACTATTGTTTGAAAATTTGCGTCCATTTAAACGTTCTTGTAGATATTGTGTTGTTTAACCGATGTATACGCTTTCGCAGTCATTTGATGGAATTTCATAAATAACGTGTGTTTTCTTTAATGTAGGTGTTTTGTCTTTTAGTTTTGAGTGTAGGTTGTTGAAATTTTTGGAATTTTTTGATCTACTTTTATGTTATATGGTGTTAAGATTTTGTTTATTTTTTCTGACAGGTTGTTTATATAAGAACATATTTATAAGTAATTTGGGGGTTGTTTTCCTTGGTTTTTGTGTAAATAAGTTTTATAGTTTTTTAAAAAAAGATAATATATATAGTATCGAACCGTCAAATTAAAAATTGTTTTAATTACCCGACCGCTTCTCCCAGGAAAAAAATATAATCTACATGATAACACGAGCAACATGTAGATTAGAAATATGTCCTTACAATAGCTTGCTTAAAACCAAAAAAAATTTGTTTGAAAAATTTTTTGAAAATTTCTATGGTTTCAAAAATATTTAAGTGTTCCGGAACAGTTGAATAGCCCTATATATATATATATATATATATATATATATATATATATATATACAGTGTGGTCATAAATTTTGGAACCAAGCTTATAACCGCATTATTTTACATTTTTTGGAAAAACTCTCGGACAGGTAAATTTATTTTTTTAAAACGCCATCTTTTGACATACAATTTTTTTCTATGACGTCATTGGTCTGTTCACCGCCATAATTGCAGATATTGGTCGCAGAACAATCCGCATTGGACTCAAGCGTGTCATACTCAGCGCAGAGAAAAAGTTAACGTATGGGTTGGAATGATTGGACGACGCATTTTAGGACCATATTTTTTGAAGGAAATTTGACTGCTGTGCAATATTTAGAATTTTTAAGATTTGAACTGGTTCCAGCGCTCGCTGTTATTTTCCCGAATCACGAGGATGGTGATGTACCCCATCCAAATATTTGGTTTCAACAAGATGGGGCGCCTCCCCATTATGGTGTAGAGGTTCGCCACTATCTTGACGAAATATTTCCCAATAAATGGATTGGACGGAGAGGCGCCATAGAATGGCCACCTCGTTCTCCTGACCTGACTCCGTTAGACTTTTTTTTGTGGGGTTATTTGAAAACGAAAGTTTATTTTAACAAACCGAACAATTTAGAAGATTTAAAAGAACGAATTCGCGTAGAACTTACACAAATATCCCCAGACATAATTGAGGCGAGTATACGAAGTGTTTACACTCAGCTGGGACAGTGTCAGTTAGTTGGTGGGGTCCATTTTGAAAATTTACGTTAACTGTTACAATAAATTTAAGTTCAGATGTACTTTTTTTAATTTAATTTTAATTTTGTACAAAAATAAAATTTTCGTATTTTTTTCTAAATTTATATAATTTTTTCCAAAAAATTGTGATTCAACATACCAATTGTTTTATATCACTATTTGGTGGATATAAAGATCTACCAAAAACGAGAAAAAATAAATATGGTTGCCATTTAAAGAAAGTGTTGATAACGTCATCACTCGAAAACCAATGACGTCATAGAAAAAAATTGTATGTCAAAAGATGGCGTTTTAAAAAAGAAAATTTACCTGTCCGAGCGTTTTCCTAAAAATGTAAAATAATGCGGTTATAAGCTTGGTTCCAAACTTTATGACCACACTGTATTTATATATATATATATATATATATATATATAAATACAGTGTGGTCATAAAGTTATTGTTATTACATATTAAAAACCATTTAAAAAATTCCATTTTTCAGCAAACACATTAAAAAAAAGAAACACTTAGTAAAGAAACTACTTGTCTTGATGTAAGTTACATTTTAACAACTTAAGTGTTGACACGGTAGTTGACACACTACCGTGTCAACACTTCCCCAACAATTTTTTATTTTACATACTTGTTTTAACGGCAAAGACTCGTTGTCTACTTATATATATATATATATATATATATATATATATATATATATAGTAAACCTAATCAGTAGGCGATTAAAGGTCTGTATATTACTTCAAAATATATGTATTTAAAAAACTCTACATGTTTCGGCAGTATCGCCTTTATCAAGAGAATACAAAATATAAATGACAGAATATAAATGTCAAGTAATTAAGTTGCTATGGTTTAAATTATTCAAAGATATATTCCAGTAATAATAATAAATCATGCCTTAGATTCCAAAAAAATAGATAGCAAGGTGTGAACATATGTGTTGTTCGCTGCTAGCAATTTGTGTCTTTTTCTGGGTATGAACTTGTGTGTTGGTTGCTGCTGGCAGCTTGCGTCTCTCTATGGGTGTGTGGTTTTGTGTGAGAGCGTAAGTGTAGGGTTTTGTATGTCGGTGCGCTCGTGCGTGTGTTTAGTGAACGGTCGCGTGAATTTAGAGAGGTCGGATAACCAGCCGTTGCGTAGGGCCGCCAACCCTTTCCCGGCAATTTCTTTACAATTCCGTGCAGTACTTCGACGGCCTGACCCCGCCCCAACGAGGTAAGGCGCAGACCAGCGAAGCGCACCCTGTACGGGGTTGCTCATCGCTAACCAAGGGAACACTCTTAGTGGCTACCTCGGTCGACGATGGTCACACTTGTGCCATCTTAACGTTTTCCGCCGAAGCGGGGGCATAGCACACACGTCGAACGTGTGTGTGCTGTTAACGGCAGCCTAGCCAGGTTGCCGCCCAGGACCGGTCCTAGTGGTGTGTGCATTGCGCGGCGCCGTGTTTGCGCCGCGTAGCATGGTTCCTCACTCCTGCTGGAAAGGCGGAATGGCACCTGACTGCCCAACGGGCAGACCCCCCTAGAGTTTTGTAGCGCATATGCTAGGCTACAACCCAGTAGAGGACCACATCAGCAAAAAACAGAAAACAGGGAAAGGCAGGGAAAAAAGACATGAGTTATTATTACGTATGCGCCCGTGGAGCGACTTAAGATGCAAAGTTGTCGGCATTCGCTCAAAACGAGAAGGAAAACCACGAAAACCTGCTCGGACAACTAGACAGGAATCAAAACACGGAACAGTCAGCATGATAAGCAAAAGTATATGATATTTAAATGTAAAAGATATTTAGATAATATAAGGTATATAACAAAAAAAATATAATACGATGGTAAATTGTAGATCGTTACAAAATTAAGTTATAGTAACAATATATATATATACATATATATATATATATATATATATATATATATATATATATATATATTGTTACTATCAAGGGAACTTACACCAAACTGGAGACACTGATTTGACCGAAACATAGCCGTTAAATACATCTAATAGAACTATGCAGCAAAATATTTTTTTACGGAATTATTAAAGTGTTCTGTAATTGTTCTAAGAAGAAATATATCTGAATAGATACTATATTAAAAATTGTTTGACAAAGATATCAAGTTGTATTAGCATCTTACCTTGGTAGTCAGTCACACTGTAAGCTGTCCCTGTAACTGGTAGACGTACGAAATGTGAGACGAACTTACTTAAGGGATTGTATACGGTAACAATAAAGTTATCCAAGGTTTCGGTTTTATTGCACTGGCTTACATTGGCCAATAGATATGATTCGAAGGATATTGTGGGTGCAGGATCGTTTCTCACATTAGGATTTGTTTTTCCAGTAACCAATTTGCTGAAAAGTACATTTCTGAACTTTTTTATAATAAATACAACGCCTAACGCTAAATATGTTTTACAGAAAGATACATATTTGTGTAATATAACGTAAAATTTTCCAGACATTTCGATAATTTTAGGCAGTTATTGCGTTAAATATGACAACAGTTCTTTCATGTCTGTCAAAAAATGAATACCGAATTTAGAGCTAATATTAAATTTTGCTTTGAACTAAGAAAATTTACCGCAACGGATTGTATGATGTAATGCTTTACAAGTGATGGAAACGACTTAAATGCGGTTATAAAAAAATTGCAGATGACGAATTTTGTCACACCAACTTTGGTTGGTGTGACAAAAAATTTAAATGCGAATGAATTCGTAATAAAAGAGAATTGTGAAAATGTAGTTTGAAGTCTAGGGAAACATACGACGGTTTTCCAAGCTGAATTGTTTGCAGTCGCTGCCTGCTACGAGGAAATTCGGTAAACCAGCTGCGCAAACAAACAAAATCAACATAATGACTGATAGTTAGGCGGCTATTAAAGCTATTATGCAGCCATCTACCATGTCTAAACTAGTGAAACCCTGTAAACAGGTCTTCAATAGATTAGCACAAGACAATATTGTATCAATGATGAGGAAGAAGAAGACAAAACCTGTATGTGAAATCGCCAAGGATTTGGCTAGAAAGGAGGTCTGGTTATGGCTAGAAAGTGAGTATAAAAAAGTGGAGGCTAATCACTAGAGGAGAAAGAAGAAAAGAAACTGAAACTGTTACCGCCTTGATAACCGGACATTGTCCTTTAAAGAAGCATCTGTACAGCATGGGCATGGTTAGCGAGCGCTGGTGAGGGAGACGTGAAAAACAGGAAGAAACTAGCCTTCATGTAATATGTACTTGTGAGGAATTGAAGGGATTAATAGAAACATTTCGGAAGAGATCCATTCGATTCTAGGAGGCTAGTCAAATTTCCCCTGAGGAAGGCGAATTTGAATGTCTTGCTGGAACTAGGGCCTGGAGTAAAATTGGAGTCAGTACACTTTTATTTGGAGCTGCCTGATGATGCGTTACTAGCTCCATTATCTCCCGAAACAATATCTTGCCAATCTAATGTCGCAGTCGGTGCTGATATGTCTGTATTGTGAGGAACAGGTCTTATGCCAGGAGGCGAATTCGGATATTCGATCTTGTGCTTTTATTTTTTGGAATAACTTTCAGTCTCTGTCATGCAATAATAGCAATCGTCAAAATGATGGTAGGTTCCCGCCATAACATTTGAACTGCTAAAGGCATACTTTTTCTTTTCCACTTCATCCACTGCACTAATGATACGCTGCAGCTGACACATGGGAAGCCCACGGCTTGCTTTGATCTCCGATTGAAATGCCAAAATACATGAAATAGACTTTTTCACATTTTTAGAAAAAAATGGTCTGGCTTGTGACTTCACTGGAAATTCTCCATAAATATAACAAAACATGTCAGGAGAAATTTGTAAGCGCTGCGCGTTTCACTTGACATTTTTGTGGTTGAAAAACCTTTCTTAACTATACACAACCTCGAACTTCAAAAATCAAACAAAGATTGAATAAGAGAATAAGTTTAATATTATATACACTCCATTTTAGGTTATCTTTCTGTTTTAAAATGCACCGCTTTTAAGTGACCCCTCATAAAATTTACTACTTGGCAATATAAAAGGATCTAATGCGCTCATTGAAAATTGGACGTATTAGGGCTTTATGAATATTTTTTCTATTATTAGAAAGGTATTAACATTGTGAAAATGATAGGCTGAACTGGGTTTAAAAAATCGTGTCCGCCAGTGTAATTAATAGTAATACCGCTGCTTAGTAGATGCTTGAAATAGAAAGACTGTTAATTGGAACTACCAGGTAGAATAATAATGAAAGTGGTATAAATGTGTCTCTCTTCCATCACATTTATCTGCTGGGAAGGATTAAGCAATTCTCTTTTATGACGATAACGTCAATCAACAAAGTCACAGTACATTTTAGGTCCATAGTTTACTAGATCACAATAATTCCCGTAGTTTTGATAAACACTTCATCTAAGATCTAGTTGAGGCATATTTGCATATGCTAAAGTTAACTGTATTCAAGTTTATACTTGATGCTCAAGATCACTAACGAAAGATCATTTTTAAATGGTTTATTAATTACGAAAGAATTTGTTTAGAATTGTATTGTAAACAAAGAAGATGCAGATGTAAACGTCTATAAATGAAAAAGTAATTTGAAACATACTTGAGTAGGTGAAACCTCACCAAATTTTGTATAAAACAAAAATATTTTTAATAGTATAAAATATTATTAAAAATCGGGTGTGTTCATATATCTGTGAAAGTGTTTCTGCAGAGACGCAGGCACGTGTTTCATCTTACTACAGAATCATCAGTGCGCCACCACTGGAAAGGTACCTTCACAAAAACAACAACCCTACTATATTACAGAAGTTATTAAGACAGAACGCGAAGAACATTCAGCGCTGCTCATTGATGAACGCCAAAACAACTATCACTGTCTCAATAACAATTGCAAAACTAAGCCAGGTGCTTCCATCTCACGAATACAACCGCAACTTGCAGAAACATTATAAAAAAAATGTTTCTGTCTATAAATGAGTTAATTGTTAAATATGAAAATGTTGGGGTAATCATATAAACCTTAAGGCTGTAGCAGCAATGAATTCACATTCATCGAAACCATCTGATAGAAGTCTGGCATAATCGAAGGCTACGTGCTGTTTCTCAGTGCCCGTTATAGCGTCGTGATGTTGCATTACTCCCATAGCTTCTCGTAGAACATTTAAATCCGTCCAGTCCTCAGGACCCAAATCAGTTAGGGCGTATAATTGCTTGCACACCTACAAACGTTCAATTTAGTAATTTTATAATAATACGTGATACGATACATACTTGCAGGAAGTTGTTACCGAGGCGTTCGTAGCGTTTCAGAGTTGGTCTGGATGTGAAATATCCTGTCCAAAATGCGTGAGGATCAGAGGCGTAAGGGAAAAAGTCGTCCGTCTTTACCGTCCAGTTTATTTCGTTTTTGGCGGATTCTTGAACTGCTTTTAGGTAACAAGAAGGCGTCGAATAGATTAAATTATATTTAGAGCCGTCTCTCTGCTTCTGATTGGAATATCTAAGACATATTTTGTAAAATGTAGCTTTTTAGTTATAATTTATGATCATTTCGAATACACTAGTAGTTTCATGTCATTTTATAACGTTGATTTCTAGAAATTATATACTGCTTGTGCTATGGAAATGGGTAGTCATAGTGATCGAACATTGTAAGTGTTTTTCTATTATACCTTACATTTTTAGTATGATCTTGCACGTTCATTAGAGTCCATTCAGGAAACTTCAAGTATTAGTGTGGGAAGTTTTTGTTTAAGTGTCACAGGGGCTATGAGAAGAATTCTCACCAATTTGCTGGAAGTGATACCAAATTTACCACTTTTAGATATCCATATAGAAGAAGAAATAAGGACAGTAAGACAGTAGCCTACAGATTAATGCAAGGCCAAACAGCTATAAACCAAGTCCATGGCACTAACCATCTTAAGTAGATAAAAGAAATGACTCCATTATAGGGAAGCCCAGTGAGGCTATGATTTAGAAATTCAATTTTTGATAAGGGAATTAAAATAGTCATATCAAATAGGGAGAATTTGGAAAAGAGCCCAACTCTTCAAGCGGAATCGACTGGTTTATTACACATTGTATCATCGCGATGGAGAAATTAGCAGACAAGGTGGAACCAATTACATCTTCGACAACAATGTTAAAGACACTTGATTCAGTGCAAGTTATATCTAAACTTGTATGGAATTGGGTGTGTACCCTAAGCGAGCTCACTAAACATAAGAAAGTTATATTAGCCTGGGTGGCAGATCAGGCTACAGGTCTAATGAGAAGGCAGACAAATCGACTCGAAAGGCCTTTACAGGACCAGAACCCACCTTTAGCATTGCAAAATTGCAGAAACAATGATTAAAACAGCTATGAAAAAGGCAATAGATCTAGGCAAATGTGGAAGGACTCACCATATCAAAGACAGGCCACACAGTTTTTTAGGAAACACTTGGAATTCGCTGAATTTAAAGATACCAATTTTGTGTTTGATGAAAAGCGATCAGTTCGACCAGAACAGTGACGCATGAGAAGAATCAAAGAGAAGTGAATGTACTGATTCGAGGAAATCCCCGGATTACGCAAAAGAAACTGCTCGACAATTAGACATCAGTCAAGAAAGAGTTTAAGTTTAAAACGGTCTTATTGACTTGAGACAGAAAGTGTGTTAAGATGATAGTAGGACTATTAATGAGGCATTGTAAGCTCAACAAATGAATGTTGGGTTGACAGAAGAAACAGTATGCAGATTCCATCAGGAGGAAGAGAAAACCGCTATTCATATAGAACACGGTTTCTACAAATGGGAGATAAATATCCTAAACCGGAACTATATTTAAAAGAACCGCTCTCGAAGCTGCTAAACTTAATTAAAAGAGCAGAGCTAGAAAAAGTGCTTTAACGAGGTTTATGAGGACTACAATAGATCTAGAAAGGTCATAGTGGAATAGGCCTTAAGGCCACCTCAAATAATCTAATCTAATTTATGTTTAATTTTTGTATTTTACATATAGTAATAGACGTAGTCAAAACAAGAGAGAATAAAATTATTAGGAGTCGATTCCTTGCACTTACTTTGTATAAACTTATGGCATGAATCCACCAGTAGAATTCGGTTTGCTTAAATGATATTTAAATATATAAGCAGATTAAAATAAAGCAAATAAATACAATAAAAATAAAGTTGAGATTATATTTTGAAATATATTAGGATAAACCAGCGGTAGACTTTTTGTTGACTTTGTGTGAATAAGCAATCTGTCTACAAGTTCATTTGACGTAAGCCCTGATATAAGAATTTAAAAAATATTAATATGTGACATGTAGAGTATTGTACCATTGAACACATCCTTATTTTATATTTCCCTTACATGACCAATATATAAGGGAATCTGGTTGAAATTGAAATTAAAAAATCTCTTCAATTTTGTTAATTCTTCGTCTTCTAAAATGTCTAATGTTCTAATCATCTGGATGAATTACACTATCTTGGTATTGGATACTCTCTCGTATTTCTCACCTTAGTAGTCGGAATGCAAAATTTTAGTTTAAAATAGAAATAACACTACGGTTCTAATCTTCACTTTTAATCTTAAATCGTAACACGACAATTGTTTCGCCAGCACAGTGGCTTCCTCTAAGTTCTAATTTAGATACCATTATTGGATATTATATTCGCCAGAAATTTTGTTAATAAATGTCAACCCTCTTTACTCTCTGATACTACTTTGGGTATCCACACATCAACGCTGGTTTTACGTTGCAATTAAAAATTCCTATTTTTGTTTTATTTCTGTTCCTCTTTCTCATCTAGTATACGTTTAACAATCCTTGATGCCAACTCAGTCTCTTTCGATTCTTTTGCTAAATTGCTAATTGTTAGTTAGTTATTTGTCCTCTAGAACACCTTTTTTGTAAGCAGAATTAAGTGTGTCTGTTACAGTAAATTGTTATTTATACCATGAAATATGGAGGGGATATTGCCTAGATTTATGTTGTTCTTTTATGTTTGACTTTCTTCCTTAAAGTATTGCCTTAAATTATGGAAAATTACTTTTGTTATACAGGGTGTGAATGAAATATTCCGAAGTACGCTAATATATAATACGTAACATATAACGAGCCATCGAAAAAATTCATAATTGGAGTAGACTGTGAAATTGGGTTGGTACTTTAGCCACTTCCACATAATGACATTTATTATTTGACATTGAAACTATAAGTTTGTGTCAAATATTTCAAAACTCTTATTAAGAAAATTAAATTTGTTTAAATGTAAATGGACAACATTTTCAACAACTTCTGTAGCTATATGTAAATTTTGATTATGATTTCGATTTTAAATAAATTATTTGTTTTCTGTTTTGTTGTAGTATCATTTCAATGCCATAACCTTTTTTTACAATGAAACCAAATGAATCTGTCAAGCATCAAGTAATGTGTCATTATGTGGAAGTGGCTAACGTACCAACCCAATTTCACAGTCTACTCCAATTATGAATTTTTTCGATGGCTCGTGATGATACGTAACATAGCAATTCAAATCTAAAAAAAAATATTCTAACGAAAGTTTTTGCGGAAATTTACGAATACAAACGGTTCTGTATTCAGATTGAATCTAAATAAATGGAAATTGTATGTTTACATATTGTAGATCCAACAAACAAGCATTTATTTGTTCAAGTTCACCAAAAAATTCCCATCACACTTCAGTAATGTCTTTGTGTGGTAAGTTTATAAACTAGATGCATCAGCTGTTCTGTTGTTATTTATAAGTAGGTCAACGACATGACCTTTGTAATATCTCGAAAAAAATGTAATATGGAGCTTATTTAAATATCTTAATATTAAATTAATTTTTTTTTTGTGTTCTTTTTGCCTCTTTTTGTAATGACAAATTTCTTTGCCCTAAAAACGAAAAATTTGTATGAAACACGTGAAATGCTTAAATATGTTCAATGTGGCTGTCATTTGCGTAAACACAAGCTTCTAACCGGTCGGTAAACTTTCGAAGTAGACGATTTAACACGGATGGGTCTTCGCAGATATGGGTCGCAGTTTGAAAAATACGTTGCCGAAGATCGTCTTTCACGGCCACGGCCTTCATAACTTAGATTTAATATATCGCAATCTCTCAATCTGTACACGGTTTGTAAAATTATATTATTTGTTAGACAGCTTCGGTTCGGAAACCGCCCTTCATAAATACGTCTAGTAGCTTTAACATTTCCACCTATTTCACCGTATAGTAGGACGATAATTGTTAATTCGTGGTTTGAATTAGCCATACTTAACAGAAGTTGATAACAGACTGACGTCCAACGTTGCCAGAAGTATAAAAATAAAAATACTAAGCCAAAGACAAAAAGATCTGCAGGTAAAAGTACTGCCAACTTAAAATAAGTAGTTAAATTATTTTTTTTTTATTTGCGAAGGTGAAATTTTGGATAGGACGTATATATATATATATATATATATATACGTCCTATCCAAAATTATATATATATATATATATATATATATATATAAAGGAATGTATAGGAATTTGTAACAAAGAAATTCAATATTCTTTTACGTAAATTTAATAAAAACAATTATCTTGATATTTAACTTTTTTATTTAACAATTCCTTCAAATTTATAAACAAAATCTTCGCCTTCTAATTAATTTTTTAGTTACTATTACTATTGTCTCTGATAAAACCACAGAATAAAATATGAAACCGTTGGAAGTAGGTAAAGTACAAGAATAAGTTTACATATCCTGCCATCTATCATCTTTAATCAGAATCAAAAAATAAAGCTTGCGATAACAGTATATTTATGGAGTATATCAATAAATCTATCTAAAACGACAAAATATGTTCTGAATATGTCTCACAAAAAGTACTGATGGAGGAAAAGTAGCACTGAAGGTGAGTATTAGAGGTAAAAAGGTACTGATTTCAGTACTTTGGTACTGACACTGGCAACGTTGCGGACGTCCAACTTACAGTAAGCATAATCGCATCTAGAACACCCACCATTACGCTTAGTAGGTATAGCGCTGCAGTTATAAAGGAATATTAAGTCGGAGTTAGAACTCGTTCGAGATAGAGTTTTGGTGCATTAGCATTTTATGCTTAATATTATTACAGCTATTACATATTAAAGTACGTCTGAATATTTCGTTTACACCCAGTATGTACAAAATTTCAATACATTGAAAAGTTCATTATTCATCTAACTCTGGTTTATCCTTCAAAATAAAAATTCAGAAAATGACTCGTATTTTAATATACGGAACGTAAATATAATAATAAAAATAAATGCAATGGTACTTTGAAATTGAGGAAATACTCAATATTCCTTCACGTTACTTACAAAATTAACTTATCGAGATTCTTATACCATATGTGTGCTGCTTGATAGTTAAAATCTTCGCCCATCGTGATGATCAGATTGTCCGTAGCGTAAGCTTTGGTAACGTTATCCAAATATGCGAAGAAGTGATTCACCTAAACCCAAAAGCAAAAAATGTACCCACCTTATTAAAGCGTCAATACTGTCGAACCACATGCTAGCGTCCATATACGTGAAGTCTCCTCCCATGGTCACAATAACATTATTTGTTTTGTAGATTTGACGTTGCATATCCACATATGTGATGAATTTCGCGTACTAAACACATGCACAAACAAATACATTAAATTTTAAGGTTAAAATAACAGAGGAACATCCGACAAGCGGTAGTGTGCTTATTAAGAAAATAGGTGCCGTTACGTAGTTTTAGCCTTGGTTTAATATGAAAGATGTAAGGTTCGTCGTACACTGCATGTAGCGTGGCACAACGTAACCTAGCCGAGAGTGAAAGTGATATTTGTGATATATACGTGCATTCTCCTACTGCAAAAAGTAGAGAGGCATGGGAGAATACTTAAAACAAGTCTCTATCATCCTCGCCTGCTCTACGCTGCACCACGCGAAATGTCCACATTTGAAGTAGTAGGGCATGGCATAGACTAGCCGAGGGTGACAGAGCCACTTGTAATATATGCAAGTATTCTCCCCCTCCTCAGTGGCCACAGAAGAGTGGTTGTATACTTGTATATGTTAGGAAATACCTATGTCACCCTCAGCTATCATTATACTGTGGGCCTTGGGCGCATATTGTTACTGTCATTACAACGTTACACCATGTCTTCGCAAAACTATTTGCATTTATATTTGTTAATTGTAAAAATTTCTTTGTTTTTTATCAATTTAGGTGGACAATATTTTATATTAAGCTTTATAACTTTTGTTGCGTAGAAATTTATTATAGAACAGACATAAGGCGCATTGAACAATACATTTTTTAGATTTTAGAGTGTAAAATTTCTTAATAAAACTTTTTATCAAATTATAGGCGTAAACAAATGAAATTTTATAAATCTATGCTACGAATATAATCGTGTATTTAAATTTTAATTAGATTAATGAAAAACTAGGTTCGACATCTATTTTTTTTTGAGCTGCACTCTACAAAGCGTGATGAAATGATTATTGTCAAAAAAGTCGGTCCAAGTCCGTCGTAAAATAAATAATTTTCACCCAGATGATTACATATAATTGATACTCCATCACCACGTTTCTATTCTAAAATTATAATAATTTATAATGTCCATGCAATTAAACTTAACTTGAAGTGCATGCAGCAGAAAGCGAAAACATGTGTTACAAGCAAAAACCTTTACTGCGGCGCATCATTATTACTTATTTTCAAGGCACACAAGAAGTTTGAATGGATTATAATGAGTGATTCATTTCGAGTTTCATATATTGGTTCCACTGTACATTAGACAGTTGTCATTAATAGTGCGTGTTTGATACATCAAATGTCAGTTTGAAACAACACATTTACGAAATTGAATCGCTTGTTCATCGTTAAAATTGTTCAATTCTACCGCAATAATAATTCTGTACGAACTGTGTATCGATGTTTACGGGAAGATTATGGTCAACTTAATCATCCTACTGGACAATTCGCAAAGTAAGGAAAAAATTTAAGAGAACTAGAAGCATTGGAGATAGGGTAAGCCGTGTGCATGATCATGGTGCACGTTGAGCCGAGAATTTGCTGCTGGAAGTGATAGTGTGACTGAAGACCGGGAATTATCAATTCGTCGCCGTTTGCAGACTTTGGGCTTTTTTTATTGCCTCTTTGGCGCATTTTACAAAAGGGCTTGCATCTACAGCCTTACAATATCCAGTTAACATAATAGCTGAAGCTCAGAGATTATGGACAGCGTAGAATTTACGCAGATTTGGTGTTAAAAGCAGCAGGAAGCTGATTTTTTGAAAGAAAATTTTCTTCTTTGACAGGCACATTTCCAACTCCCTGGGTATGTTAATAAACAAAATTACAGCATATGGAGCGAGGCGAAATCCCACGCGATACGCATGCCCATAGGTAACTATATGGTGCGCATTGTGGTCAAGCGGCGTAATTGGGTCTAGCTTTTTTGAAAACGATGAAGGTTGGACAATAACAGTCAACGGTGAGCGCTATAGGGACATGTTAGTCAATTAGTTTTTGTACCAAATCGAAGATATTGATTTTGAAGACATGTGGTTTCAGTAAGATGGCGCAATTTACCACACATCGCGTGCAACGTTAGATGTTTTGCGTGAAAAGTTCAGAGGTCGCATTACTTTACGTAGTGGTGACGTCGACTGGCTGCCAAGATTACGCGATTTAACGACATTGGATCTTTCTTGTGGGGTTTGTTGAAGAGTCGCGTCTACGCTAACAAACCTGGAAAGTAGGAGCACTTAAAAACTAACATCCGCCAAGTTATAGCCGAGATATTTGCTGAAACTTAGGTCATAAACAATTACCTTGAACGAATCAACTGCTACAAAAGGTCCAGAGGCGGACATTTGCCTGACATTTAACGAAAAATTTGTGAAAAGTCACATCCATCCTGGAAGGTGTGGATGCACTTTGCTCTTATTAGAGCTTGTCAACACACAGTATCCCGGACATATATGGCTTTTCACTTCTATACTTCGCGTATATATAGTTAGTATAATGAACTTACTGTAAATGAGAACCAATGAGTATTAAATCTCACATTACATGTAAATCTCGCCTAATGTGCTGCGTTAATTTCTACATTTCGACAAATTAAGTATGTACCAGTACGCAGAAACGCTACACGCCACAAATTCACCTTCTTGGTTGTTAGGATAATGAAAAATTCTTTCGTGGAATATGTTGACGACACATTCCAGGATGGATGCTTCGTTAATTTCTACATTTCGACAAACTAAGTTTGTACCGGTATGCAGAAACGCTACACGTCACGACGCCACCTTTCGGGTTGTTAGGATAACCATGAAGGTGGCGTTGCGACGTGGTGTGTTTCTGTATACTGGTACAAACTTAGTTTGTCGAAATGTAGAAATTAACGAAGTATCCATCCTGGAATGTGTGTGTAAAGGATAAACTGGAATTGGATCACCCATTATAACATTTACCAAGAATTTTTGAAACATTTTGCAGTTAAGTGATTAAATTTATTTAGAGATACAATCCTTGTATTTTGGTGAGTAGTGGAAATTAGATTTAAAATATACTAGTTTTGATGAGAAAGATGGAAGAGGTATACAAGCTTTTTCAACTTGGCTTCGTCACAATTCAGACAGACAGGGTCGCTAGATAGTGGTTTAGGGAAGAAGGTACTTCTAGAAATTTTAGATGGGTTATCCTTCTCGCCAGCCTTGAATATTATAGATATTGTTTTAAAATGGATTAAGTGAATATGAGCATTGTTTCTGCGTGTGTGTCTCACATTTTGACGGATGAATAGCAGTAGCGTTGAGTTTAAGTTGCAACTGATTTTTTTGCAAACACGTATGTCCAAAAGTAATTACGGGTGACGAAACTTGGTGCTCTGCGCCCTAAAGCCACCATAACGTAACACTTACAGTTTCAGACTATATTAGCGTGTTTCTTCAGGCGATAACTACTTATCCTACCATATAAAACGCCACTATGTTTCGATACAAAATTTTATTTATTCAACTTAATCTTTTTTAAGACTTACATATCTGTACACATGGACATACACCCTGTACGTAACCAGTGGTCATTGCAACCGCAGACACATGTGTTTCGATATCAATGATCTCATCAGTGTGGGTCCACAATGTGACGTATTATGGTTCGCTCCCGCAAGTAATCACAAACTTATATCGTCAAGTGATAAGAGATATCTCGCGACATTTAACGAGCAAGAGAGAATCGCCGGTGTAAGCGCTTTCTCTCGAATGGCTACGCCATTACAGAGGAGAAAAAAACGTGACCGCTGGTTAAATACGTAGTGAATATCCATGTGAACTGATACATATATATTTTATACATATTTGTATTTAGCAGAATGTTGATAAAGTAATTCTAGAACCTTTTAAAAAAATTCTTTGTCTTCGTCTGTAAACCACTCCTCAAGATATAACTTCAACATTCCTCGAAAATTTCTTAGATTTTAAATGTGATTTGAGTAAATAATAGTCTGGCGGTGTTACATTCGGAGAATAGGCTGGGTGTCAACCAATTTGGCAAGTTTTCCGTGGCGCTTTTCCATAATTTCCTTAAGTAATTTGGTTAGCCACTCAGTATAATATGCTCCTGTAGTACTTTCAATTCTATGTTTTTACCTCGTGGAGAACCAGAATGACTCTCTGGATTACTCTTTAGTCTCTGGATCGTAGCCTAGACCCATGTTTCGTCTATAGTAACAAGACTATCCGAAAGGATTGAAGAATCATCTCTAAAATGCCGACTGATTTTTTTGATCAGCATTCAAGCCTCTCAGAATTCATTTCGCTGAAAGCTTCATCACATACAAGCCATGATGAATGATATGAAACATCCGTTCATAGGAATGCTTCTGCTTTGCATTTAATCCTCATTCATCATCTGAAGTGACCTGATTTGCTTCTCTTAAATTCCAGAAGGTCCCATATCAGCAAAAATTTTTTTGCCTGATAAACCTTTCAAAAATAATTACTTAGTAACTGACCGAAACTAGTTTTTTCATAATTTTTTCTTTTGTTAGGCATGCCGCTGTCAAAAATTCACAATTTGATAACTGTTAAACTTGTGAATGTCAAACTTTAATAAACAACAATATTCAATTTTGCCTATTAGAATCTTTCAAGGCTAACTACATATTAATTTCCCCTCCTAATTCACTAACAATTTATTAAACAGGGACAAACAGCCTTGAAAATGTTACTTAGAGATGTTGAAGAGATTATTAGATTTTATTCGAAGAAACCTATCCGAATTGTGACCCGACAAGTGAAATCTTAATCACGCTCACTGTGAGAGACTTTTTAAGCAAGGAAGTGATTACCTCATCGGATTACTATGTTTATTAATCTGTCCTAGTTTTTTGTTATCTCTGGAAATTTTCACAATTAAAAAAATTTTTATTTTATAATGTAACAGACCTGCTTCTAGAAATAGGAAGGCTGTTTAAATCAGTACATACAGACACAGGAAAAATATTTTGAAGGCAACAGCAGTCTTTTGTGTATTGTTTCACATATAGTATATATAGTACGTATATTTTTAGAGGCTTTAGATTACCTACAAATATCTTCTGAGGATTTTGCATTGAAAACTAAACGTTCTTTCGCTATTATATACACTCTGGAAGCAAGCAAACTGAATGATGTGGGAGATGCTAATACCCCACCTATTTGAGTTTGTAGCCTAATCGTCAGTGAATGATTGATGAATGAAATTAAAATGACAATTTACTTTTGTTACATATCTGCTGTCATCATTTCTTAACTTTATATCCGGTTGTTTTTTAATGAGTTTACGATATGTAGTACGCTCACTGTACAATAAGATGTGATATACACGGTGGTGGGGAATAGCAACTGCGCCGTACCTGCGTTTAGTCACCTCAGTTCCACGGTGTATTAATACAATTTATCGATTCTAATAGTAAAGTCAATTCTATAAAAAACATGAATGAATTAGTTTCTGATAGTTATAGGTTTAATCTTATTAGGGCTTCATTACTTAAAAAATATCTTCACTTAAAGGTTTACCAACAAAACACCTTGGAATAAATAACGAAATATTGCCATGAAAATAAGGTAATGAGTAAGCATAAAGTACATATTCTAATTTACCTTGTGCAAACTGTACAAAAGAAATGTGGATCTACGCAACCTTATCCGGTCCCGTATTTTGTAATGTAATTCTTACCCTTTCAGGAACATTGTAATCGACTCTGCTTTCATCATCAATTATAGGTTCATCGGCGCATAATATATCGAAACAGAATCCTGGCGGCGGGGAATAAGTATTATACATTACACTCGTAAATATTTTCGATTTTTCGCCTAAATAAATGAAATAAAAAGATATTTGTTTAACACATTCTTGGATATTTATTTTTCTTTATTACCTAAATTGTCACTGCTTTGCCAAATAAATTCCGGTGTTTTTGTTTTAAATCTATGCGCTTTATCTTGATAGTCGATTCTTCCCAGAAGTATTCCGTCGTAACCTAACTGAGCGAATATTGATGCCATTTCTCTGCTGTGACCGAAGGGGTCGATTTGCCAACCAATTTTCGGACGGCCACATTCACCAAATGTCTCGTTTAATATCCTGAAACATTTTAAATTTCATTTATTGAATGAAAATATTAAGGGGACTATGAATTATTCGAATGATCGCCTAAATGAAAGTGGGGCTTTTGTTTTTACTCTGTAATGGTTTATCGGTTTAAATATTAATTATATTCCAGCTACTCCCACATCGTTCAATTGGCCTGCCCGCTTACTGTATATATCTAATAGTTAACTGAACGGGCTGATACTTGTTGAAACTCCATTTTAAAGTAATAAAATAAAATAAGATAAACCAGTATTACTTTGTATATATCTAACGGGTGTTCAGAAACATTCGGAGTCAAGTGGGCTCAGAACAAAAAATCGTATATCTTTACTTAAGTATCTGATTTGTAATAATTATTAAATGTCAACTGTTGTCTGTCAAAAATTGTCAGAATCTAATATCGAAGATACTAATTTATATTTTTTAATTTTGAAATTGGTATTTACTAACGTACACAAAGCATTAATGGTTGAAGCATATTTTCGAAATGGTCAAAAGATCGATGGCCAGTGGAAGTATTCAATTCAAGCTTGTTTGGAGGAATTTTGAGATGAATTTCCCAACCTTGCTTTTGATTATAATACTTTTCAGTGTACACTAATCAGAATTGTTCCAGTTTTTCTACAAACTGGTAGTGCGGGACGCCAAGAAGGGTGATGGGCCACCAAAAATCCGGACAGAAGAAGTGATTGGGAATGTTAGAGAAATAATGACTGATGCCCCTAAAACTTCAGTAAGAACTCTTGCTCAACAAACCGGGTTGTCAGTTGGTTCTTGCCATAAAGTTTTAAAAGAAGATTTACAGTTATTCCCATATCGTATAACTTGTTTGCAAGAAATCCTCGATATTGATTATCCGCGACGAGTAGTATTTTGCGAATGGTTTACAAATAATTTTAATGATGATGTCCTAGACAAAACTTTCTTTTCAGACGAAGCATGGTTTCATGTTAGTGGATATGTTAACTCGCAAAACATGAGAATGTGGAGTGATACAAAGCCCAAAGGAGCTTCAACACTCCTTTACATCCCCAGAAAGTTGGTGTTTGGTGCGCTATAAGTAGAAGAAGGATTATAATTGGTCCTATTTTTTTTAATGGTACCTTGACTGCAGAAAGATATCGACAGGAAATACTATTGCTTTTCTTTAATCAACTTCGCGATGATGAAATAGCTTTGGGATACTTTCAACAAGATGGTGCTAGAGCTCACACAGCGGGGGAAACAATGAATATGTTACAAGAAGTGTTTGGAAATCGTTTAATTAGTTTGAACAGCGATCATGAATTTCCTCCAAGATCTTGTGATCTTACACCGTGTGATTACTATTTATGGCCTTTTTTAAAAAATTCAATTTATCAAGTACCATTGCAAGATTATATAGATCTCCAAGACAGAATTATAAATAAAATTAGTGAAATTAGAAATAGTCCCATACTGCAAAATGTATTTAGTAGCATTCGGAGGAGCTGCGTAAAATGCTTGGAAGAAGGTTGTGGACATTTTCAACATCTTTTATAATTATGGTCATTATTGTTGGTAATTTATACAACTACAATTTATGATATTTATTATAAGGTTGTAATATAAGGACTCTACAAACAATTTATTTGTTTCAAATTTATTTTAAGCCATTTTTTACAATAATTTATTGAATGTTAACATATTAAACTAGTACGATAACTAGATACTATTGTCACTATAAGATGAATAAAACCTTTACTTGTAAAGTTATTTCCTCTTAATTCTGCATTGTCTTTTTACATGTTACTACAGATTAGATGAGCTTTATTACATAAGAATGAAAAGCATATTAATTGGATTATGTAATTTTTTCCAGTTATCCCATGAAGAGGTGCTATTGTTCAGCAAGAATTCTCTAAAATATCAAAATACTTAATTTGAAATTTACAAATTAATTACTGTTACCTTCTAAAATCATTATTTGACTAGTTTATATTAATTAATATGGCATATTAAAGTCATATATTTCGACATAAACTGACATTTGCGTGTATGATAATGTATAAAATTGTATTAAGTAAATGTATCAATCTATATCAGACATGACTTCATATTTTCAAGGACTACTTTGACTTCGAATGTTTCTGAACACCCGTACTTTGGAGAGTTCTTTTATAGGTTTCTTTAATAAAATTAAAATATATTCTTTACAATTTTATTATGTCTGAAATCATAGGAATGTACTGAATTGGTGTAAATTGATTCTAAAATATAATTACTCGTATATGCTGCAAAAGTGTACTAAATTTAGTACAAATTTACTAAAATGTCAGCACTGCCTTACATATTAAAATACGAGAGAAAAAGTTTTTAAGTTCGCAGAAAGGAGGAAGGGGATGGTAGTTGGAGAGCTCTTTCATTTAGCAACGTACACCGTGACTCATTATTAGTATACGGGGTCTGATCCCTTTGCTCCGCCGTTGACCCATTTATAAACCAAAACAGTTATTTATCTTCACGTCGCATTGTAACCTGCTATGTATAGACTAACGCTAGAAACTTACAAATTTGAATCTGTTAAAGCGTGCCTACAGTAGACGCCCGAGGTGGAGAGAGTTACATATCAATATCAAAATTGATCATGTCGAGCAATGAGCGGTGATTAAATACTTACTTACAACTCAAATTTATGAAGATTTGGTGGATACATTAGGAAAATCTGTAGTATCATATGACATAGTTAAAATGTGGTGTCGTGATTTTAAATGTGGCAGATAGTCGTATATAGACGAACATGCAGGTCGAGGGCCCACAACCGTCGCTACCTAAGTAATTGTTAATTGTTAATGCACGAAATCATGGATCTTGATTTCGTGCGGGAAGAGCGACGTATCACTAGTAAATAGTTTAAGATATTGGTTTCTTATACCATGTGGTATATAATATAATTACAGCCGAATTGAACATGAAAAAATTGTCTGCAAGATGGATACCACGAATGTTAACAGAACCACAAAAGCAAACTCGAAAAAACATTTGCAGTCGTCTTTTAACGCGATATAAACACGACAAAGAAAATTTTCTTGCAAGATTAGCGACAACGGATGAGTCCTGGATCGATAAGTTTTATGGTAGAGAACAAAATACAGAGTAGGGAGTGGATATATCGAGGTTCGCCACCGTTGAAAAAAATTAAAGATGCAACCTTCCTTCAACAGAAAAGTCATGCTATCCGTATTTTGAGATGCTGAAGGCGTAATTTTAGTAGATTTCCTGCGGAAGGGACCACAATTACAAGTGCTTATTATGCCAATTTAATTCCCAAATTACGTTACTTGATAAAAGAAAAACGTCGGAGAAGTCGCGCAAAGGCGTTCTCTTGCATCAGGCTAAGGCACCTAGTCACGGGCCCGCCATTGCAACAGCTGCAATAGCTCAAGCAGAGCTTCGAATTAGTTGAGCATCTGCCATATTCGCCAGATTTGGCCCTCAGCGATTACCAACTGTTTCCAAAACTTAAAGAACACTTGCGTGGAAAATGATTTTCGTCAGATAATGATGTGATATGTGCGATAAATCAGTAGTTTGCAGAGGTCGAACAATATTTTCTTCGAGAAGCATTAGAAATGCTAGAACATCAATGCGAAAAATGTGTTCACCTTAAAGGAGATTTATGTTGTAAAAGAAAAGTAAGATATTTGCAAATTTTTATTGTGAGTGGGTCAGGGGTAGAGCAAAGGGATCCATCCTCGTAAATATAAGATTTTATCATAATTGCGTCAGTAGTGCTTGAACTAACGTCAATCAAACAACTCAATCGGGAAGAAAGTCTGAAATATGGAGAAAATCGAGTATCGCGCCTATAAAGTTCCTTACAAAGCACGAAAAGTCTCTTCAAACATACTGAAAGAGATGTCATCAGTTGACGCGGAATCTTGCGGAATCGCGGAATGAATTGACGCAGAATCTTGCCCGAGAAAAGTATGACTTATAAGTGGCACAGTCTCTTTAAATGAAGTAGGAAATCACTTGAAGACGACCCACGGCCGCGGTGGCCTATTGACGTGACAACTTCAAAACTTGTTGGAAAAGTCGAAAAATTAATAATGGAAGATACTCGACTGAAGAAGACACAATTCGCAGGAATTATTGAAATATCCGATACAATAATTTTTAAAGTTCTTCATGATCATCTTGGCATGTCTCAGGTCAGCGCGAGATAGGTGCTGAGAATGTTCACACCGCCGTAGAAACAGCACGCGGAACGTTCCCGTGCGTATTTGGACCTCTATAATGAAGACAGGGATGATGTATTGAGTTAAATTGTTACTGGGATGAAGCTTGGGATCATAATTATGAACCTGAGTCCAAGCAAGAATTCATGCAGTGGAATTAAAGAGACGCACCACCACCTAAGAAGTTTAGGATGTCACAGTCTGCCGAAAAGCTTTTGGCGACGTGTTTCTGCGAATCAAAAGGTGAATAGATTATAAAGATAAAAGGGTCTCCATAACTGGAGAATATGCTTCAATCCTGGAGCGGTTAAAAGAAGTCATTAAAGATAGAAGAAGGGGAAATTTGATGAAAGATGTCCTGCTCCTGCAGGATAAGTCTCAGTCCGCAAGAGTGAGGTTGCACTGGCTGCCCTGCATTCAGTGGGCTTCGATATTTTGAATCATCTACCCTAAAGTCTAGATCCCGCTTCGAGTGATTGATACTTGTTCCCAAAAATGAAAAAAAGAATTGCGTGGGAAAAATTTACGAGTGATCAAGAAGTAAATGATGCAATTTCGGCGTATTTTTCAGACATAGATAAAACATTTTTTTTATGAAGCCATGCGCAAGCTAATTGAAAGATCTGAAAAATGTATTAGGGTTACAGGTAAATATATTGAAAAGGAAAAATAAGTCTGTGGGTTTATTTTCTTTCCTTTTCCCACATTCCGCGAACTTAAAAATGTGCCCTCGTACATACTTTATTATATAATTAAGTCTTATCTTCTTATTGCCGTAATTTTGGTTGACTTTGTACATGTAATTGAATTTATTGAATAGGAAAGTTAATAAACTTAACTCTCGTCTGTATAAGCGTACATTTTTTTTTGTATTTAGTAAATATATCTTACGACCTTGATGATTTAGTTATTAAAGAGAATATACATTCCATTCTATTCGTTTGCGGTTTATAAATTTTCTTTCTAAGCAAAACGAGTTTTTAGCTTGATATGAATTTTAAGATAATATGAATAATATGATACATATTTTTGCATTGTATACAAGATGATATTTAATATTTATAACTAAACTAAAAAGAGGACAAAAGAATGAGAACAAATGAAAATCACAATTCAAATTTAGGAAGGTATGTTGGCACTTATGTCAAATTTTATGTGTTTATTCATAAATATTACATAATTGTCAGTTGTAATCAAGTTGTAAAACAGATTTGCCATTGTGGCATAATACATTCTCTGTCGAAAATAAAATAGAATTTGTTTTTTAAAGCGAGAAATCTATCAGCAAACGAAGTCTGAAACGTTCCAATTTCTTAACAATGACAATACGGGGGCTGAGAAAACAAATAAAGGCAATAAGAAAAGTTTTAATATGCGCATTAGGGTGCTTCTTAAAACATAAATTTGTTTTATTTTATTTTTCAAGGCACCTATAAAATTCTTCATCATATGAAAAAAAGATTCCCTAATTGTCCAAACTAATGAAGAATAACCCGTGTCACAAACGTGCCAAAGTGTTGATAATGGCAGTAGCGCGTCGCGTCATGCTACCACGCGGTGTGGTTCGGTAGAACAACACTGTTAGATACAGAATGTCAAACGTCGACATATTTTTACAAGACGGACGACTGCTCATAAGTTCATAGCTTTGCATTGACACTCTGCGCAGTACCAGTCACTTGTTATTTACTCATTGTAGTAAATAAATCGCGCATGGTGCGAAAGGTATTTCTTTTATCATGGCTTCAACTTCAACGTCCGCGTTTTGAAAAAAGGCAAGACACCCGACTCAATGTGAAGAGAATTGTAAACTGAAACTTAAAACGACTGAACAAAGGATGGCGAAGTATACAAAAATATTCTAGTAGGCCTGTAGGAAAAAAGCCACCTATACAAACAGAGAAATAAAGTAAATTTATTAATGAATTTGACGATATTTCTAACATCGCTGGGGAAAATGTTCCAACTTCAAAGACAACCAAAGAGGACATCCAATTCTTGAAGAAAGGAGGGGAAGCACGTCTTGGATATATGCTTTAACAATGTAGTTGGAATTTCTTGATCGACTATACATTTATACAGTGCTTCTCAAAAGCCCCCCCCCCTCTTATCTTTGGAACGATTATACATACACAAGTGAAATTTGGAAACTGAATATTATAGGTTATAAACTTCCCTACTAGTGATGATAGATGACGAAATCGTCATAGATGACGTCACAAGGCCATTGTGATCATTAATTTTAAATGGAACGCTACGGCAAGCGACACCTCTTTTAAAAGGTATCGAAAAAACCTATTCAATGATACTAATTTTGTTTGTGTTTGAGTCAGTTTTAATGGCTCATTAGTAAACATGCAAATTTAAATTCCATTCAGTATGATATTAAATACAGATTTAAGAAACAGTATGTACTTAAAGAAATTGCTCGAAGTGACCTCCATTGACTTCCTGACAGTAAAATATCCTATTTTTAAACTCTTGTTGTACTTCTTCAAATGTGTCTGCGGAAGCAGCCTCACATTCTGCAACAATACGTTGTTTTAAAACGTCAATATTGTCAAGTTCAGTGGCGTAAACCTTCGATTTAAGGTACCCCCACAGAAAAAAATCCAAAGGTGTGAGGTCCGGTGATCGAGGTGGCATTCCGTTGAACCTCGTCGTCCAATCCATCTACCAGGATACTCCTCATTCAAATACCGTCTTACTGCACCGTAATAGTGTGGAGGAGCACCATCCTGTTGGAATGTTATTTCCAAATTGCCGAATTCATCTGGATAATCTTCCAAAATTTCAAGGATTAACGGTTCTATAGCGTCTTGCAACATCTCCAGATAAACCTCACCAATTAAATTAATATTTCAAAAAGGAGGCCCAACGATGTGGTTTCCCAGGATACCTGCCCAAACATTCACCTTCTGGGGAAATTGGGTATGTGTTTCACGAAACAGGTGAGGATTTGCGTCACTCCAATACCTCACATTCTGTGTATTTACATTTCCGTTTAGATAGAAAGTACTTTCGTTACTAAAACAAATTGTTTTGACGTAGTCTGGCTGTTGGTTAATTTTAGTTTCCATATTTTCACAAAATTCTAGTCTTCGGTCTGGGTTGTCGTCTGAGAGTTGATGAACCATTTTTAATTTGTTTGGATGAAATTTGTATTTTTTCAACACCCTGTGTACTGTACTTCGACTAACTTCACAGGTAGATGCAACTTGAGTTGTTGAAGAACTAGGATTAACTCTTACTTCTGCCAGTATATCAATTTTTTTCTCATCAGAAATTTGTGGTCTGCCAGATCGTTTCGCATCATTAATACTACCCGTTGTTTCAAACTTACGAAGAAGCTCCCTTAAATAAGTCCTCGAAATGAGGCGATCGGGAAACCTCTCATTAAAAATGCGTTCTGCACTTAAACTTTCGACTCACAACAGTTTAACAAATTATTAAAATGTACAAAAATATTAAAAGTACCATAAGCTGTAAAAACAGTGAGACGTTCGATCAACAATACACAAATTATTAAATGTACAAAAACTTGGACAATTACAAAAACGTCGAATATTGGAGACTAACAAAAACGTCAGATTATTTGACAACTAACCATAGGCGGAGCTTGAATTTGGAATTTTAGTATTAACTTGACAATATTGACGTTTTAAAACAACGAATTGTTGCAGAATGTGAGGCTGTTTCCGCAGACACATTTGAAGAAGTACGAGAAGAGCTAAAAATAGGATATTTTACTGTCAGGAAGTAAATGGAGGTTACTTCGAGCAATTTCTTTAAGTACATACTGTTTCTTAAATCTGTATTTAATATCATACTGAATGGAATTTAAATTTTCATGTTTACTAAATGAGCCATTAAAACTGCCTCAAACACAAACAAAATTAGTATCATTGAATAGGTTTTTTCGATACCTTTTAAAAGAGGTGTCGCTTGCCGTAGCGTTCCATTTAAAATTATTGCTCACAATGGCCTTGTGACGTCATCTATGACGATTTCGTCATCTATCATCACTAATAGGGAAGTTTATAACCTATAATATTCAGTTTCCAAATTTCACATGTGGATGTATAATTGTTCCAAAGATAAGAGGGGGGAGGGTACTTTTGAGAAGCACTGTATATATATATATATATACATATATAACAATTGATAAATTATTGGAGTTTTTCGGCTTTTATATGAAATATTTACAAATATCAAATTAGTATGTATGTAATTGCAAAGTAAGTGGGGATGTAAACATTGCTGTCCAAGTCTACAGTTTGCCGGACTGTTGCTTTTACCACTCAGCAACAATAGACCTTGGTTCAAGCTATTTAGAAATGCATTATAAAGTAACAGTGTAAATGAATCAGATGTCAGTTATTGAATGTAGATGTCAAGTTGAAAGCAGAAATCAGTTTTGAAAGCTGATGTCAGTTTTGATAGCAGATGTCAGTTAGTGAAAGCAAATGTCAGTTATTGAAAGCAGATGTCTGTTTTGAAAGCAGGTGTCTGTTATGAAAGCAAACGTCAGATTTGAAAGCAGATGCCTATTTTGAAAGTAGATGTCAGTTATTGAAAGCAGATGTCAGTATTTTGAGAGCAGGTGTCAGATTTGAATGTTTGAAATTGCTAATTATTACTCCATAGCTATATGAGTGTTTAGATAATTTCTTAGCCGTTTATTAAATAAAACAATTGACTGACATCTGCTGTCAATAACTGACATCTACTTTCAAAATAGGCATCTGCTTTCAAATCTGACGTTTGCTTTCATAACAGACACCTGCTTTCAAAACAGACATCTGCTTTTAATAACTGACATTTGCTTTCACTAACTGACATCTGCTATCAAAACTGACATCAGCTTTCAATAACTGACATTTGCTTTCACTAACTGACACCTGCTATCAAAACTGACATCAGCTTTCAAAACTGATTTCTGCTTTCAACTTGACAACTACATTCAATAACTGACATCTGATTCATCTACACTGTTACTTTATAATGCATTTCTAAATAGCTTGAACCAAGGTCTATTGTGGCTGAGTGGTAAAAGCGACAGTCCGGCAAACTGTAGACTTGGGTTCAAGTCCCAACATAGACAATATTTTCCAATTAAAAATTTCGTATGATTTGCTTTGTAATTTGTAGACAGCAATGTTTACATCCCCACTTACCTTGCAATTACATACATACTAATTTGATATTTGTCAATATTTCATATAAAAGCCGAAAAACTCCAATAATTTATCAATTGTTATATTTAATAAACGGCTAAGGAATTATCTAAACATTTATATATATATATATATATATATACAGGGTGGGGCATAGGAATCAAGGGTTTTTGAAATGATAATAAAATTATTAGTTTTTACTCTAAAAAAAATTTATTGGCAGTACAACATTTTGAAATATTCAAGTACGGAAAATTACATCTGGCATATGATGTCCGTTTTCATTGATACACTGTTGCAGCCGTTGACGAAAATTGGCCTCCACTCTTTCCAGCATGTCTCTGTCGATTAGGGAGATTTCATAACGAATCGATTCCTTTAATGCGTCTAACGTACGGGGTTTTGCCTCGTAAACACGTGACTTGAGGTACCCCCATAGATAAAAATCACAAATCGATAAGTCGGAGACCGAGGAGGCCACAAAACGTCACCAAATCTCGAAATTAGACGATTTGGAAACAGGTGGCGAAGAACAGCCATAGATGCTCTGGCGGTGTGTGCCGTGGCCCCATCTTGCTGTAACCACAAATCTTGAATATCCACACCTCTTCTTAACAATTCAGGTATGAAAAAGTTATTCACCATATGAATGTAACGCGCAGATGTTACTGTAGCGGTTACCCCATTTTCTTCAAAAAAATATGGGCCAATGATGCCAAATTTTCCCACCGCACACCAAACTGTTACCTTAGGACTATGCAATGGCATCTCATGTAACTGTCGTGGATTCTCGTCAGCCCAGTACCGCCAATTTTGTTTATTGACGGCCCCCGTAAGATGGAAATGAGCTTCATCACTCATGAGTAGAGCTGAGGATGTTTGCGGTATAACCATGGTTATATCATGTAACCATAGTAATTTACTATGGTTACATGATATAACCATGGTTATACCGCAAACATCCTCAGCTCTACTCATGAGTAACAACATGTTTTCATTCTCCTGAACAAGTTCAAGCATTTGTTGTGCGAAACTCAAGCGTTGGGCGTAATCTCTTACATTTAATTGTTGGGCAACCAGTATTTTGTATGGGTGAAAATGTAAGTCACCATGCAAAATCCGCCGTACAGTGCGATTGCTGATTTGAAGTGCAGCTGAATGTCGACGTGCAGAGCGGCGTGGACTTCGCAGTAATGCTTGTCTCGCCCTTTCAATATTCTCAGGAGTACGCACAGTACGTTGACGACCGGGCGGCTTTCTTTTCATTATTGAACCTACTGTTCGAAGGTTATTGACCCAGCGTAAGATGGTGTCTCGGGCAGGAACAGAGTCATTACGATGGATATTAAATCTTCTGCGAAATTCACGCTGTATTGCAGTCATCGACTCGCCACTTCGAACAAAACAATCATACGCGAACACGCGTTGCTCTAGCGTCCACCTCTCCATGATGGCAAGTGGCAACTGAGAAAGTGAAATGCTTTGAGTCGAGGAATGGATTGTAATAAACCGCGCGCCCCTCCCTTTTCTAATGGCCGAGTACTACCCAAACCAAAAACACTTGGTTCCTATGCCCCACCCTGTATATATATATATATATATATATATATAGATAATTATTTCATGACCTTTGTACAATATAGTTAATTTAGAAATTGAGCTATTGAAGGCCTGTTTTACATTAATATGTATATATTTAAAATAAGTTACATATTTTGGTAAGTATTACCTTTATCAAAAAATTATAAATGACATATCTGTCATTTATAATTCTTTGATAAAGGTAATACAACATTTATCGTTTCATACACTAATTCTGTCGTTAATTATTTCATTTTTGTCGTGCTTTAGTTGTCGTTTGATATACCGAGATATCAAAAAATTGGTCAACGGTGGATATGGAGTGAAAAACGTCTGTCTTAATTTATATAATCCTTTTGAGAAAATTCTGTTAAAATTTTCAGGTTAAGTGTGTCATATTGACATTAAAATTAATATATTGACAAATTTTAACGTTAGTTTGACACTTAACCTGAAAATTTTGTCAGAATTTTTTCACTCCATGGCCATCGTTGAGCAAGATAATTTTGAATATCTCGGTACCAATTTTGTCGTGCAATTATATATTCCCCATTTAGAATAGCAATTATAAATTTATTACGTTCAAAAACGTAAACAAAACAAAACGTCAGAGCAAAAGTTAAAATGCATCAAAATGCGCATGCCCACGCTGATCAGAGGTATGAAAATTATCGGGTTCGAGATGGCTCTGTAAATATCCATAGAGAAAAGGAAGAAAACAAAGAAACCTAATTTATTGGAGAATCTCCAACAAAATACGGTGAAATCTTTGCGAGCCGAGACATGCAGAACTACGCCAAGGCATAGAATTCGTAGAAATCAAAAAGGATAAAATAATTTAATATCGAAATAAAAATGTAAAAACCATAAATTACCACAGAATAAGAAATTATGTCAAAAAATAACTTCAAATAACAAAACAAAGAATAAATTTGTATATAGTAGGGGGATTGATACGAGGGTTGAAATGGAAATAATATACAGAAACAAAAAAAAATTACAATGAAATACAGAAGGCGTCAGAAGAGAACATTCACCATTCATTCGACATTCATTCAAGATTCAATATAGATTGGACATTTTACGTTCAAGATTTAGCATTCAATTAAATTTAACGGCTTGAATAAATAGTTAAATCTATTGCTCTAACCACTAAGCTATTAAGGACTGTGAATCCGAATACGTTGGAGATGGTGCGGCAAAGCAGGGACGTGGATTCGAATCCTGCTTAAGGGCGAATTGTTTCTATTGAAAAATTCGAATAATTAGCATCGTAGAATGTATAAACTATAAAGCAATATTTACATTCACATTACTTCGCGAAAATGCAATTAATTTGCAACAACTACCGACTACAGGCAGAAATATTAACATCTGTTTCCTTAATGTGACTTAAAGCTTTCCAATGTATTCGAATTCACAATCCTTAATAGCTTAGTGGTTAGAGCAATGGTCCGGCAAACCAGGGACGTGGGTTCGAATCCTGCTTAAGAGCGATTTTTTTCTATTGAAAAATTAGTATAATTAGCGTCGTAAAATGTAGAAAGCAATATTTACAATATAGCAGTATTTTACAGAAATCCATTTGTGAGAAAAAATACATATTTAGAAGAAATCGTTTAGATTTTCATGTTTAGAATTTATAAGGACTGGGTTAAAAGAAAATATTCTAACTGCGATCTGTATTGGTCCTGAAAGAATTGCTTGAAATTCGCTAATGATGTAATCAGTCTAAAACCTACCATTTTTGCCTTATAATATTAATTAAGATTAAAGTCTTTAAGTCAACAGCAACTGTTCGAGAATCAAATAAAATAAGTTCTTTACTCGCAACTGAAGAGATTATTCATGCAATTACTGAGTAGGAATAACATAAAAATAACATCAATGTTTTTGGTGTTCGTGACATAAATAATAATCTAAGGATCAACGTACTGCATCTGTATGTAACACTGTTACTGCATTTTGCATATAACTATTTCCTTATTGAATGTAGTTTAAGTTTTATTATGTGTATTACTTAAATATTTTTTTCTATTCGGTGTCGTAAAGTGCTAATTACGATACCTCGTTGCTTGGTTACACAGTATCGTAATGCATTACTTTACCGCACTCTAATTTTTTTTTTTCGAAGTTAGTCATAAATTTAATAAGTAACTAAATCATAGAACTAAATTGTTTTAAAAGTTAGATATAGTTAGATATGAACGTTTGACAGTGATAAAAATGTAAATAAAATTTATGGAGATAATAGTAGAAACATTTGCTAAAACTTTATTAGTACTAATTGTACATAATAAAAGGCGTTCGACAAACTCTTGCTAAAGGAGTATATCTATAAATTCGTTAACAAACCTAGACGCTATAAATACTTCTATTGAGATTACTTATCATTGTGAATACTGCAATTGTTATATACTTTTACTGTAACACTTGAAGATTCGTGGGCATTAATAGATATTCCGGGCAGATTCTGGGAATACACTATATTTTGTTTGAATCCGTGCTCATTCACATTAACTAATAAATCACTGTCCATTGTATTAGAAGTTGATGGATTCTCTGTGATTTTATTAGACGTATTGGGTGCAGTGTCAGATAGTATTTCAACAACGTCTAATTTTTTCTTGATGTAATTATCAATGTAATCTTCAGCCAAAGGTGAAGATTTCCATTCTCCATGGCGCTCAATTGTAATTAAATCTCCTCCGCTATTAGCCAAATGTGTTACACTGGATCGTCTAAAGCAATATCCATTGAAGAGTTCAGAATTAGGTAATGTCAAGTAAGTAGCAATACTTTTTGGTACTTTTCCTATTGTATTAATACCTATTGGAATATTTACACACAAGCCATTTCTATATTGCAGGAAAAAACGCCTATGTGTAACATGACTTGGACGAAGATGTAAATATTTTCTCACCAACTAAATCCATAACCTTTGAGTTATAATAAATTGTCTAGGAATATAAGTTTTAGTTTTTAGCAAGTCAACCATTATGATACCATTTTTAAACTGTATATCATCTATAATCATCTTTTGTTATTTCTTCACGACGGCAAGCTCCATTAAAGCGCATTATAAGAATGACCTAACATAATTTTAATATGACTATTATAACAAAATAATGTACAAAATTAGTAAAATACTACTATAATTATGTTTTTCTGCAAACACCGTTAAAAGTTGACATTTTGACACGGCTAACTTTAATTAAAAATGCGATTTTATAGCGTAGCGTGTTAAAAGTACAATATGATCATTTATATTTACCCTCTAGCAAGCCATGAAATTATTTCTTGAAAATATCGTGTTGGTAGTGACAAATAAAATACATATGTCATTATGTGTATGTTCTGATAAATAAAACTCATCTGTCATTAATGTATTTATTAATTGACACTTAAAAATGTTTACAATAAATCATAAAGTTTCTCTGATCGAATCATACTTTAGGAATGGTGTAAAATTAGAAAATGGAGAATGGTAGTACTCCTTGCAGCCTTGTATAGAAGAATTTCGGGCAGAATTTCCAAATTTTCCAACAACATATGACAGTTTGCGGCAATTAATTCAAAAGTCAGCGGTTAAATTCCGTGAAACAGGGTCTGTGTCTCGAAAACCAGGTGCTGGTAGACCACTAAAGCGGACAGTTGAAAATATAGCAGATGTTGAGGGACGAATAAATCAATCACCTAAGAAATCGATTCATAAGCTTTCACAACAAACACAACTGTCATATGGGACCTGCCAGAGAATCCTTAAAAAAGACTTACAAAAATTTCCATACAAATTTCATTGCGTGCAAGAGCTTTTACCAATCGATCATGTAACCAGAGTTAATTACTGTCAGTGGTTCTTAGGTACGATTAATAACGATGGCGTTCTTGACAAATCCTTCTGGGCCGATGAAGCATGGTTTCATTTAACAGGATATATAAATAAACAAACAATGCGCATCTGGTCTAGTGAAAATCCACATGAAATTCTTGAAACACCCTTGCATTCACAAAAAATAGGCGTTTGGCTTGCTGTTTCTCGTAGACGGATTATTTCGTCCAATATTCTTTAATAATACGATAAATGCAGAACGATATCGTAATAATTTATTGCTACCATTTGTAAATCAGTTACATGATGATGAGCTCCGCGAGGGATATTTCCAGCAAGATAATGCAACAGCCCATAAGACAAGAGAAACGATGGAATTATTGCATGAATTCTTTGATAATCGAATAGTAGACTTTCCACCACGATCTCCGGATTTAACAATTATGGACTATTTCATTTATCCACATCTAAAAAATAGAGTTTTTACGAATCGTCCACATACAATTGAAGAACTTACTAATGCTATCCGAAATGTCTGTGAGGAAATTACACCACATAATTTAAGGAATGCCTTCAATAATATGAGACGAAGAGAAGAGTTGCGCTATGCATAGAAAATGAAGGAGCTCACTTTGAACATTTATTGTAGCTGTTTTTATTATTAAATTTTTTATTTTTTCAACTGAAACGTTTCTATGTAATTATTTGTCAAAATGACAAAACCTAATCTGTCATCAGTATAAAATAACCTATATCACACACACGCTGCAAAATAAGTTAACCTAAATTATGGTACCAACTTAAGTTTAAAAAAGAAAAATGTCATTGCCTTCTAGAGGGTAGAAATATATGATCATATGGTAGTATTTTTAACACTAGTGTTAAAAGTAAATTGACATGACAGTTTGTCAAAAATGACAACATATATTAAAGTGATTTTTATTACTAAATGAAAATTACATATTTCTTGGATAATTAATATTAAATGTACAGTTTGTGTAATTCGAGATATTTATTTCCTGTGTTGCAGTACTTTCAGAATTATTATTCTCGCTATTACTTCATTTTCTTTATTAAAACACGAACTCATCTTTTGTATGAATTGTGACAACTTAATTTGACGTAATTCAACGGTTGCGTCCAGTTGTGTCAAAACGTATTCATGAGCTGTCAAATTTGGTCAGTGGAGTTTCATTATATTTTATAATAAAAATTGTGTTTTTAGAAAAAATATTGTACGATACACATGTTAAAAATGCTATTTTATTTCACTCGTAAATTGCGACACTCGCTAACGCTCGTGTCGCAAACTTTTACTCGTGAAATAAAATCGCACTTTTAGCACTTGTATCGTAAATAACTACTTTATTACTTACTTTCATTGCTAAATATGTTTTATCGTAGGCTTCTATTATAAATCGGTTAATGCGCTCTATTTCTAAAATCTTCGATTTCTTAGGCTCATAGCCTTCAGACAATCTTTTAGTTTAGAAAATTTTGAGATATCCGTATTTTTATAAATATTCAAACAACATTTTAACATTGAATATTTGGACAACAAGGAAGATGCCTTTTTTATTTTACTTTCTTTGTCAAAATAGGCAATCATAATGTTTTCTGTAATAGTCACGATGTTATTTTCTTTACACCAAGTTATAAATTGGTTATATTCCTTTTTATAAATGTGTCGAGGTTTTTTTGGCAGAAGATTTTCCAAATTGTCTTTCCGAAACTCTGGCGGCGTGCAATTACTTATTTCGTCCATTTTGATGTTAGATAGTTACATAAATTAGTCTAAGATTTAAATTTCAAAACACATAACAATATTTCAAATATTTTAAATGTTCAAATTATAAGTCAGTGTAACCAACGTCAAAAAAATAAAATATCTAAAATATTCGTATTGAACATGACTATTATTTTAAACATTTTTTAATATTTAAAAGGCGGAATAGAAAAAATAGTATAAAATACACGTTTCATAAGACATTTTTGCGCATTTGTTCATTAGAAAACTCGCCTACGGCTCGTTTTCTAAACCTTGAACTCGTGCGCAAAAATCATGTTTTATGAAACTTGTATCTTAATATACTATTCTTTATTTGTTAATGCAGTGTTTTAAATTGGCAAAAAATTGAATATTAATAATTTTACACTATAACGATTTTATTATAATCACTTGTTCCTTGAAATCATATTTTAGTGGTTAATTTGCAAATTATTCTGGTGTAGGTACTCGTATAAGGACTGTTCTGAATAACTGTACATAAAGATTGTTTTAAAATAAGTTCCTGTTTTAATACATATATATTTTTTTATAGTTGTTGGGAAAAGATTCTTATAATTACCAGCTATAAGAAGAATGAGAATGACTATATAAATGTATATACTATATCTGAAGCGCTAACCGTATCTTAAGATAAGCCTATCGAGCAAGAAAAATAAATTTACTTGGCCGACGTGATCAAATAAGCAATTACTCACACACATTTTGTGTATATTTACTTCCTTGTACATACATATTCTAGTAAAGTAATTCGGTTTTAGAACCGAAAGTCATTTTCCTACCTCAGTCCCCACGTAAATTGATCAATAATGGAATGATAATGTGTTGTAGCTTCATCGTTCATGCTCCATGCTCCTCCAATTATCTCTAATTGCCCATTCCTGACATATTTCCTTACTTTATGCCTGATTAAATCGCTTTGTTTTTTCCACCATTTCCACAGAAAAGCAGTTTCTACATATATAAACCTGTAAAAAAAAGTCACATGTAGTAAATAGTATATTATATACCAGGGGAGTGAAATTATGTTTTTTTCCCGAGGTGCAGCTTGTCTACAAAGTATCGAGGAAAAAGTCCTTCACTCCCGAGGTGTATAATAGTATTTTTTGCACGACCCGACAATTTTAATTGAAGAAATCAATTTTTTTCCCAATTGTTAACATGCCGTTTCTAATTTTCGAACGTAAAAAACATGCAACTGCTGATGGAAAGCATTGAAAACCGACAAATAAGGGTAGCCAATATTTGTTTTTTCGTGAATATCGAGAAATTGTGATTTTATTTTCTTCGATTCTTTAAATAAATATTGCAAAAATGTGTGATGAAACTATTGAAGAAGTTGGTTCAAAAATAATTGTGAATTTATTGCCAAAAAAATCAAGGAAGATTTATGAAAAGTGTTTCAAGGAATTTTGTGACTGGTGGCTGGTGAAAGAAGTAGATGAAATTCATAGTGACAGTGTGCTCCTTGTCTATTTTGCAGAAAAGGCGAAACATTTTAAGGCGTCTATACTTTGGTCACACTATTCTGTGATAAAAGCTATTCTTAGTGTGAAGAATAGTGTCGATATCAGCAAGTATTTAAGATTAGTGGCATTTCTTAAATGACAAAAGATTGGATACCAGCCAAAAAATAAAAAATTCTAAATAAAGACGAAGTTCATCAATTTCTAATAGAGGAGCTGGATGAAAAGAGCTTGATGGTTAAGCTAACTTAAAGAGGTGAATGCTGAATGCTTAAAATTTACCATAATTATACTCCTATTATTTTAGGAAGCAATGATTATGGGAATTGCTGGGGCTTTAAAATCTAATGAACTAGTAAAATTGACTATAAATGATATCCAAGACTTGGGATCAACCATTTTGGTATCTGTAAACAATACCAAAAATCCTTTAAAAAGAGTATTTGTGATGGTCTCCAAAGAAAACTGTGTAATTGATTTTGTTGTTATTTTTAAAAATATGTGATTCTGCGGCAAGAAAACACAGATCATAGACGGTTTTTTGTGTGTTGTAGAAATAACAAATCTTCCACACAACCCGTACGCGAGAATACCTTTGGGAGAATGCCTAAGCAAATAGCTTCATACCTTAAATTATCCGATTTATCCTCTTACACCGGTCACTGCTTTCGGCGCTCATCAACATATTTGCTGGCCGATACAGGTGCTAATAGTTATAAAACAGCATGGTGAATAGAAATCTGATACTGCCGCCGAGGGAAATATTGAAAATTCATTAGTTAGTAAGAAGTTTATTGCTGAGAAAATTCTAATTGGAAAATACTGGAAAAAAAGAAAATCACCTCTCAACTTCCAGTGACTCAAATCAAGAGAATATGAGTGTAAAGGAAGATCGACTGTCCATTTTCAGCGACTTTAATCAACCGGATATTTGCGGACTATCATCTTTATTCAGTATTACTGGCGATAGTAATATTAATGTCTATCAGAATAATTGAAACATACATGAGTGGTAAAACCCCACCAGTTTTGTATAATACAAAGGTATTTTATATTATTAAAAATATGAATATCTATATTAATATCAAATAAACGATAACATATTCATAAATTGAGTTGACTATACTTTTTTAACAAGGGAACAAAAGAGTCATTTTACTCCCATATTTGAGGAAGTAAATATCCTCATTATATAAGGGTCGTGCAAAAAATAATTATTAATTGTGTTAATAATTAATTATTACACATTTTCTATCGATAATATACACTTCGCAAGCCACAAATAGGAAAATAAATTTAATTGAAGTACGAAATAACTTGAATTTTTTGCTAAAATGTAGATAAAAGCTAAGACAGCACCTTCTATTCTTGTCTTCCCCAAGAGAATCTATAACCGAATCGAGTATGTACTGGACGCCAGCATTTTGAATGCGTTGCTTACCTAGAATCATAAAATATTAACTACAATGGGCTGTTTGCAAATACGATTTTGACTTACTTCCATAATAGTATTGATCTACAGTTTTTAACCAACCGACATCATCATGGGTGTGGGGTACAATGTGTACGTTAATATATCCCTCTTTTATTGGATGACATGACTGGAAGTTTCAAAGTAAATTCAAATTAAAAATTCCATAATTATTATATTTTTATTATATTGTGTGTATTGGTCACTTACTGTTAAAATTAAAATTTGTTGCGCAAGCATATATATATATATATATATATATATATATATATATATATACAGGCTGATTCATTTTCGGCCCTCACCATGGGGATCTCTCTTATTATTGGAGATAGAGTATAGGTTTAAATTTGGCAAAGTTGTTAAATTTTGTGTTTGGTATAAATCCGTAAAGAAAATAGACCTGTGGCAAATGACCTTCGTTATTAAAAAGAAAAACGCGGAAACCCCATTTTCTTCTTTTACCTGTAGCACCGACATTTGGCCTTGCAGAGAAAAAATAAAAACACATCCTTGTCGCTATTTCTAAACCTCTATCCAGTGGTGTACTCTAAATTTTTATACGACGTTTCGTTTCTTTCTGGCAATCATCAACTATCTAATTTCTTATAGGCGCCATATTGGATTTAGACATCTTCAGAAAGAGTTTTTTTTCTGTTTTCAACCATGTACCACATGCTGACTATAGTTTTTGACATTAGGTTTTATTTGAAAGAATAAATTATAAGATTAAATAAGGTAGCCTTTGGAATTTCAATCTGTCAAACATTTCATTTATTGTTCATTAATAATACAAAAATGTCATACACTAACGAAGAGAAACGAGATATGATAAGTATTTTTTATTCTTCGAAATAAAATTCAACAGTAGCGAGTACAAGATAACAAAAACATTAATAAAAATACATAGAAAAGTAAACAATAAACAATTACAGTAAATGTTCAATTATCTGGCCATCTTCGGTAATGCACAATTGGGCACGCCTTCTGGCATTTTGTACTGCCCTTTGTATAGTTCTTCTAGGAACTGCATCGAAGGCATTCTGAAGTCTGTCTCGTAATTCTTCAATGTTTTGTGGCGCATGTTGTCGTCAAGATAGTCAGATACGTATGTACGTAAAATGTTTAAATTTCTTTCTCCATGTTCTCTCTTGTTCTTCATACATAACTGGTCCTAAGAGACGATTTGCCAAAATACCCATCCAAACGTTTATTCCAAAACGATGTTGTGGTCTTCTAGCCCTGTTTTGCCGGGGATTTTGTACTGCCCAACAGTGCTCCGTATTTCTGTTGAACATTCCAGAATTTGTAAATTTTGGTTCATCTGACCAGATGATTTTGCTTAAAAAATTTTCGTCATTTTCTATCCTTCCCATTAACCAATTACAATATTCTAGCCTTCTCAAATTATCTCCAGGCAATAAAGAGTGACTAACATGGATCCTGTATGGTTTAAACCTACTTTTAATTAAAGTTCTTCAAACTCTGGACTGGCACAAATTTAATTCTAACGCTACTTCGCGTGTAGAAATTGATGGATTATTATTTATATATAAAAATACAAGATTAATATGAAATTTGAAAACACGCTTTTAATTTACCAATTGTAAAATATCTTGTCGATTTTCATTTAAATTCCTGTTGTCTTGACCATTACGCGGCTTAGTAAACGATCCATTCTCGACCAAATTTCTGTCGAGATCTAGAAAAATGGTACGATGATGCTGTTGTCGTTCTGGATATAATTGTAGATATCTTGTACTCGCTACTGTTGAATTTCGGTTCGAAGAATAAAAAATACTTATCATATCTCGTTTCTCTTCGTTAGTGTATGACATTTTTGTATTATTAATGAACAATAAATGAAATGTTTGACAGATTGAAATTCCATTGCTACCTTATTTAATCTTATAATTTATTCTTTCAAATAAAATCTAATGTCGAAAACTTTAGTCAGCATGTGGTACATGGTTGAAATCAGAAAAAAAACTCTTTCTGAAGATGTCTAAATCCAATATGGCGCCTTTAAGAAATTAGATAGTTGATGATGGGCAGAAAGAAACGAAACGTCGTATAAAAATTTAGGGTACACCACTGGATAGAGGTTTAGAAATGGGCACAAGGACGTGTTTTTATATTTTCTCTACAAGACCAAATGTCGGTGCTACAGGTAAAAGAAGAAAATGGGGTTTTCGCCTTTTTTTTTTATAAATAACGATGGTCATTTGTCACAGGTCTATTTTCTTTACGGATTTATAACAAACACAAAATTTAACAACTTTGCCAAATTTAAACCTATACTCTATCTCCAATAATAAGCGAGATCCCCATGGTGAGGGCCGAAAATGAATCAGCCTGTATATATAGGCTGATTCTAAATATATGCGACAAATTTTGTGGGCTGATTCCTAGGGTTATTATGATCTTAAAAGTTCATGTGAATGTATGTCTTAATCGGCTTAGTTTTAAAGTTACGAAATGTTTAATAGTAAATTAAAAGTTCATACAATAAAACGTACTAATACAACAAAATTAACTTATAAACTTATAAAAATTGTTAGAAATGACTGCCTTCAATGCTAGCTTCTATCCTTCGTTGCATTGATTGGTGAGTACGTTCAAGAATACCGGGGTTGTTTCGAATCGTCTCAAATGCTGCAACAATACGATTTATTTGTTATAGTTTAGCTACCAAGATTTAATATCACACCTGTCTCTGCAAAAACATTCGTTTTGAAGTGAGAATATTTATTTGTCATTTCAATATAATTGTGTCGAAGTTTTCTAAAATGAATTACACAAATGCTGAGTTGTTCGATATGCATTAAGAAATCCCGTTTCAATTAAGATTACAAATGTATTTTATGCACGATGGTGCTCCAGCACATTTCAGTTTAGTTGCTTGTGAGTTTTTGTACGGTACGTATCCAAATCTTCTCTAATTCTCTAATTTTTTTTCTCAGGGGTCACCTCAAATCACTAATTTATACGTCTCCCATTGAAGATGTTGATGAACTGAGAAATCGTATTGTTGCAGCATTTGGGAGAATTCGAAACATTCCCAGTATTCTTGAATGCACTCACCAATAAATGCAACGGAGGATAGAAGCTTGCATAGCAGTTGAAGGCGGTCATGATGCTTCTTCAGGAGATACTTGTTCATTAATTTTGTAGTATCTCCTGAAGAAACAACAAACTCGTTGTGAAATATAGAGATAATAAATAAATGAGTTTTAATTGACAGACCACTTGCCCGTTTTTAATTTATTTTAACCAATATAGTACTGTCGATAATTTCGTTTATATATGTGTGTATATAACTTGTAAATACGTAATATTATTAGCATTACACATTAAATTCAATGTTTTTGATTGTAGATTTAACAGCAGATAATAAATCACATATGTTTATGTATAATATAAACATATTCGAATGCGTAAATTATTGATTATCTCAATTCCCTCTTTTCTAGAATTCATTTCCCATAGATGTCTTCTTTTATTACAAACCTGATATCCACATTTAGGGTTCTCTTTGTTGTGTCTTCCCGGCATAGACAAACCGCAAGCGCACAAACACCATAATATGGCACAAAATTTCAGTGTAAACATTTTATCGACCATTCGATTTACAAACACATCTGGGCCGGTGAAGAGACTGATGGAGCGCGCGTTGTACTTGTTTACAGATCGTTCGAATCGAGACTGCGGACTGCGGTGTTATGTACGGGATCGGGCGACCACCACGGAATTAATAAAATAAATGAAGTATTTGCGTTTCGGTATGGAGTTGACTAGCCTTCTTCGATAAAACTTTATTTAAACTATGATTAATATATTTATCGTTGTAAGTTGTTGAATTGAATAAATGAAAGAATTTCTAAGCTGTAAATACATATATTTGGAGTTTTATTTTACTTTTATTTTCATTATTTCATTATTAAATCTAATAGATCATACAAAGTGCATTCAAATATCTTATTTCCTTGAGCGAATATTATTATGGAAAAGCGGCATCAGCTACAACACGCGAGTTTAAACGATTAAGAAGCAAAAAAAACAAGTTGCATGTCGATGCGATAATTCACATCAAGCTTTGATACAAAATAATACAAATCTGTATAAAAACAAATTTGTATATGTATATGCATAGGACAAAACTTACTACATGACCGCAAGTGTACCTATAGTCTTTTGCTTCGTAAATCTATCATTGACAAAGTGGTTACACAGAAACGCATGCGTCTGGTAGTTGAAGCAAAAGCTGGTAAATACGTACTGTGTGTCCATGCATATACAGATACAAATTTGTTTTTATACAGATTTGTATTATTTTGGATTAAGAAGCAGTAGAAAATGGGAATATTTGGTCGATTTTTTTTGCATATTAAACTAAAATTGAAAGAAACATTGTAAATATGCTTTCTACATTTTGCAGCGCTAATTATTCGAATTTTTTAATAGAAAAAAAATCGTCCTTAAGCAGAATTCGAACCCACGTCCATCGCTTGCCGGACCATTGCTTTAACCACTAAGCTATTAAAGACCGTAAATTCGAATCATTGTGGGAAGGCCGCAAGTCACATTAAGGAAACAGATGATAGATGAACAGTACGCCAGTAGTTAGCAGTTGTTGCAAATATATTGTATTTTCGCGAAGTAATGTAAATGTAAATATGCTTTCTACATTTTTCAACGCTGATTATTGGAATTTTTTAATAGAAGAGAAATTCGAATTTACAGTCCTTAATAGCTTAGTGGTTAAAGCAATGGTCTGGAAAGCCATGGCCGTGGGTTCGAATCATGCTTCAGGGCGAATTCCCAAACATTCACCGAAAAATGATGCTGAAAATGGTTCTCCAAAATTGCATGTTGGTTTTCAGTGTCCCAGTCATGTTCGTTGTGGAAATTAGTGACTCTCTATCTGGTGAAAGTCGCTTTGTCACAGAAAAATGTAATCGGAATCAAATCTTCATTTTCTAAAATCCAAGCACAAAAGATTTGCCTAGGGGCATAACCATTGGGGTTCAAGTTCTGGACTGACTGGTGATGGTACAGGTACAAGCCGTTTTCGTGTAGCGTAGTGCGTATTGATGACTTTGACTGTCTTGTTTTTGGTGCGATTCTACGGAGACTTATTCGTTGATTCTGTTCTACTTCTCGTCGGACAGCTTCGGCATTATCCCTGCGAGGAACTTCCCGTTCATTGTTTGGCTTAAGGAATAGATCCTCTTTCTTTAAGGGGGATTGGAATTAGTTCTGGATAGTTTTGTCACAAGGAGATCTTCTAATCGTGTAACGCTCTGCGTCCAATCTCGCAGCTCTAATAGCGCTACAATTACAGTAACCATACAAAAAGACCATGTCAGCATATTCTTGATTCGTAAACTGAAATGGCATTTATAGAAATGTCAAGACGGGCACAAACTTCAAAAATTTATGACATGAGTTTTTTAACAAGGCATACTCGATTCTAATATAGCGCAACTTTGACCACGCATATCTCTATAACACCCACGTTTGTAAGAATTTCTTTCAAATTTTTGACCAAGGAAGAACTATGCAAAAACCTTGAACTACCTCGTCGCACACCATGTGTATATAATGTCAGACGTGAGTTTGGCAAGAACCAGCTCATCTCAGGGCTACTGTGAAGACGACAGTAGATTAGCTGCCAAAACGTCGGGTTATTCAAATCCTACAAACGATGGAAATAGCCCAAATAACTATTCAACCATCTTCAATAACTTCTCGTCACGAATTGATTTTTTTTTTGTTTTAAATATGGCGCCGATTCCCAAAAGTTTAGTTTAATCCGTTCTATGTAATAAATAATGAAATAAAATAGAAAAAATATATTATTTTTTTCTTTTTAAGCAAAATTATTCTTTGCTGCTTCTTACTTGTGGCGTTTTTTTGAGTTGAGTTTATCCAAAAATTTTTTACATAGTGTTAAGATATAAAGGTTATTGTTATATACGTTCAAACGAAGGAATTTTGGAACGTATTGTACATTTAGTGTGAATTATTGTATATCCCATGCCGTGAATGTGATAATTGAGTGACAAAATAAATTTTGCCTTGTTGTAAGATTAATCGTTCAATTTAAATTGACCTGATGATTTAATTTCACGTACTTAATTGTACATATCAAAAAAAAGAAACCTTTTGTTTCAATTTTGAAATTAATTTTTAATTGCGCATATACGCTCTTGTAAAATTTAAACGAAGTGTAGAATATAAAATGGATTTACGTAAATTATTGTGCTTACTATTGCAAGTTAGTAACAGATATAATACAATATTATCGTATAATTTTGGCCTTTGCTATTGATACGAGTATTCATTCAAAATAAATATTTTTATATTGTCTGTTTAAATGTTTCCTTATAAGAGGTTAAAGACCAAACAAACGCGAGTTATGAGCAGAATATGTTGTTCAAATTAGTTTAGTAATATTCCCTTGATAAACAAGTCTAAGTTGTGTCATATTTCTTTTTTGACAGGATGTCAATTGTATGCAAATTATAGAGGCCATTCAAATAAGTATAATATTAAGAGTTGCCAATTAGGGATATTCTAATTGTTTTTGAGGTAGTTGTTTTTTATTTTTCAATGTAATTTTTAGGCCCCAGATTATTATTTAATGAGATATAGTAGTTTAAATTATAATAATTATAATAATTTTATTTTTTGCCCAGGAATATAAAACCGTATTAACCCTGCACTCGACGTGTGAATAATAGTTACACGAATGAACGCGTTGGGTCTGACATACCCAAAACAATAAAAAAACATAGATTTGAAATAAGCATATATTTGGCTGAACAAGTTGCATCTACAAGTGTCCCGTATCGTTATGTTAAAATTTTAGAAGTGTATAGTAGACTTCATTTCAAGTAACAAAAACCCAAAACTTGTATATCCATTTTTATTTGTTTCAAAGTTACAGATCTATGAATCTGATTGTCAGATCATAAAAAAAATGTAATCCTAAAGTCAATAAAAACTGATTTTATTTAAAAAAGTTCAATTAATAATATTTTCGAAATGTCGACCGCTTTTTTTAATGCAGGCTTGTGCCCGTAAGCCAACAGAAGAAGTACTTATCCCAATTTCATACTTGTTTTGTCGGATTTGCTCGGCAGCCAGGTGAATACGATTCAACAACTCTTCTCTCGTGTTCGAAACTTGCGCGTAGACTAAATTTTTCATGTACCCCCATAAATAAAAGTCAAGGGGATTAAGATCGGGTGATCTGGGTGGTCATGCAACAGGACCACCTCGACCAATCCATTTTGGATAATTGACGTTAACCCAATTTCGGACAGCAATTCCGAAATGTTGTGGTGCCCCATCCATATGAAACCACATGTCTCGTCGAACATTCAGTTGGACATCCTCTAAAAGACCTGGCAGTTCGTTAATAAGAAATTGAAGGTAATTGTCCGCATTTAACCTCCCAGGAAGAACGACAGGACCAATCAACAAGTCATCGATTAGGGCCGCCCAAACGTTAATAGAAAATTCATTCCTAAAATTTGAGCATAACGATACGGGACAGCTTGTATTGTTAACACAAGCAAAAATTAACAAAATAAACTTATCAGAATAATTGAAACATACATGAGTAGGTAAACCCCACCAGTTTTGTATAATACAAAGGTATTTTTAATAATATAAAATATTACTAAAAATCTGGTGTGAAGAACACAAATGCAGGTTCACTATTAATATTTTCTGTGAACGTGTCCGAATATATCCTATCCCCAGAGACGTAGATACGTATTTCGCTTTTCTACAAGCTCATCGGTACGCCCCTGCTGGAGAAAGGATATTTCCAGACACATTTACAGAAAAGAACCACCTCGCCCTATCACCGTAATTATCCAGACCGAGCGCAGAAGTAGATTCGGCGCTACCTGTTGTCAGACTGCCGAAGTACCTCGCATACCGTCCACATAATTAATGTGAAATAACGACGCTCTTCCAAAGGTTAGCACAGCCAACTCTCTAGAAAACTGCATTTTGTTTGTGCCTTCACTCATACTACGGCTTAACCGCATGTGTAATGTATCAGAATAATTGAAACATACATGAGTAGGTAAACCCCACCAGTTTTGTATAATACAAAGGTATTTTTAATAATATAAAATATTACTAAAAATCTGGTGTGAAGAACACAAATGCAGGTTCACTATTAATATTTTCTGTGAACGTGTCCGAATATATCCTATCCCCAGAGACGTAGATACGTATTTCGCTTTTCTACAAGCTCATCGGTACGCCCCTGCTGGAGAAAGGATATTTCCAGACACATTTACAGAAAAGAACCACCTCGCCCTATCACCGTAATTATCCAGACCGAGCGCAGAAGTAGATTCGGCGCTACCTGTTGTCAGACTGCCGAAGTACCTCGCATACCGTCCACATAATTAATGTGAAGTAACGACGCTCTTCCAAATGTTAGCACAGCCAACTCTCTAGAAAACTGCATTTTGTTTGTGCCTTCACTCATACTACGGCTTAACCGCATGTGTAATGTATCAGAATAATTGAAACATACATGAGTAGGTAAACCCCACCAGTTTTGTATAATACAAAGGTATTTTTAATAATATAAAATATTACTAAAAATCTGGTGTGAAGTTTTCTAGAGAGTTGGCTGTGCTAACCTTTGGAAGAGCGTCGTTACTTCACATTAATTATGTGGACGGTATGCGAGGTACTTCGGCAGTCTGACAACAGGTAGCGCCGAATCTACTTCTGCGCTCGGTCTGGATAATTACGGTGATAGGGCGAGGTGGTTCTTTTCTGTAAATGTGACTGGAAATATCCTTTCTCCAGCAGGGGCGTACCGATGAGCTTGTAGAAAAGCGAAATACGTATCTACGTCTCTGGGGATAGGATATATTCGGACACGTTCACAGAAAATATTAATAGTGAACCTGCATTTGTGTTCTTCACACCAGATTTTTAGTAATATTTTATATTATTAAAAATACCTTTGTATTAAAATAAACTTATAATCAAACTCCCTCTATTTTTTTTAGTTAAAATAAAAATAAAAAGAAAAACACGTACATTGACTGTACTGAACAGCCTGTATATCAGCTAATCGACAAAATTTGCTGTGCATGCTTAGCAAACATGTACTGCATGTTCCAGGCGTATAAAAATTTTGCAAAATCGACATGTGATCTTGTTTCACGATCTTTGCAGAGCGCACATCTTCCACGTTTACTTTCAACCACTTCTACACGCTTTGGCCATTCGATGCCACTAATTTTCAAGCTGTCTAGTATGTCTCGGTAGGTATTGCGAACTTGCTCGCATTTTTATGTACTCCATAACGAGTTCTTTACCAAGTTGCTTGAGAAATATCCTTCGCTGAATATTAGTGTTCACATTGGTTTTGTGTATGATAAATGCATTTATCCCTACAACATTGAGAAGTCCATATAAAATTACCATAGGCCACCCTGGTGTATTTCTAGCAACGTTATACTTCTCAGAAATTTGGTCAACCGTATGAACTCCACCTTTTGCGGAGTTGTAAAAGGTTATTATCTCAGACTTGGTGTCCTCACCAGATTCTGTGTCAATAGAATCATCATGGTGAAGGGTTGATAACAAAATAACCTGCTTATTTCGTTTAGGTATGTACGAAACTATGGTCATGTCCTCAGTAAAACCAAACATGCTAGACTTTTCTGGCCTTCTTAGAAAAAATTCTTCCGGTATTTGCCTTTTATTCTTTCGCAATATTCCGACAAGAATTAGCTGATGGTTTTTGAGTAAATTATTGACAACTTCAACAGAGGTAAACCAATTGTTCATCGTTAGATTTCTCCTAGTGATAATGATAAGCAGCGTCTGTTCACTACATCGAACGAAGTATTACTTAGGAAAAATGGACTTGGTTGTTGTTTGCCACAATTAGAGAATACAATTCCGAGCATATTTTCCAATCCCGGGATTACGAGATTTTTGAAGCGTAATCCCAGGATCCCGAGATTAGACTATGTGGTTTTTAATTGGGCTCAAATGAAAAAAAAATTAAGTAATTTCTTAAAAATTATTTATTAATATTGTTTCACAACACAATACACAATATACTAAAAAAAGGAACAAAAAAGACAATATAGAAAACTATTTAGAATTTCGAAAATACAATCGCAGAAATATCAAAGCATCCAATGTTTGACTTCCAAGCCTGCTTCGTAGTTTATTGCCAACATAAGCAGCAACAGGAAACGCTCGCTCAGGTTCTACACTGGTTGGAGGAATAGACAATAAATATTTATATGCCAAATCTAAGTGATATCCACGAACTCCTCCATTTTCGAACAGGCTCATTTCGCGTCTAATACTATTTACCAACCCCGATTCATTTTGTACTTCAGAATCTGCGGATTCCATGCTCTTATTAATTTCCAGCTATAACATTTCCTTTAGTGTCAATTGGGGTTGGGAGGTTTGTTGTCTTACCTCATCATCTGTTTGTGATCCTGACCTTTCTTCTTCTTCCGTGTCATCTCGACTATTTAGTCTTTTAACAATACTCCATATTTGCGCCGTCACTAAAGCCTGTGTAGGAACTGGAAATACGTCAAGCCATTCCAAATCCGATAATAACTGATTTTCATTATCTTTTCGTGGATTTTGTAAATAATTCAACACACCAGTTAAATCATTATTTCGTCGTTGCTTTATACGTTCCACTAAGCATTTTTATTTTATTGGCGAGTGCTGAGTTTTTGCTAGACAATTGTTTTATACGAAATTTCAAAGCGGCATCAGCTGTGCATAAATTAGCATCTCGTCGACAGATTGCTTCTACTGTTAATTTAATTGGGATCAGCACATCAACAATTTTATTTGCCAAGTGAAAATTAGCATCCTCTAAACGGATTGGATGATTGAGATCTATGAGAGCTTTTTGAATGCAGGTTTTTAAAAGAGAAAATCGTTCCAGTATGGTTAAAAGATTATTCCACCTGGTTTTACGGTCCAAAAGAAGTGACTCTTTTTCATGTTCAATCTTCACATATTTTTGAAGTACTGTTTCATTTTTCAATGGTGATCATTTGAAATACACTACAATTTTGCGGATTTTCTTTATCCGCTCATTAATGTTTTCATCTTTCGTTAACTCTGGTATGTGTTCTCGCGCAAGTTTATTTTGCGACATTAAGATTAAACCTGATTTTGAACAGTCTAAGTCTTCTAAATTGTCATCATCATCATCGCTATCGTTCATATAATCAGCAGTCACAGCTGGTTCATTTATAGTATCATCTGAGTCTGAGGTAGGGCTGTCTTGCCTGTCTAGAAAATAATTCTTTATTTTATAAAGCACATCACAGACGGCCAAATTGATACCATGAGCGAGACACAGTTGTTGTTCAGTGCAAACAAGCTGTCCCACTTTTATCATAACGTTCGGTCCATCGTTTACAATAGCCACGATATCAGTTTCCAGGAAATATCAAATTTACTTAGACGCTCTTTCAATATACGAAGACAATTTTCAGCCGTCATACTTCCATGAATAGGAACGAGTCCTAAGCTCCAAATTTTTTTTATATGAATGAACGTTGACAGCTATGTATCGTTTATTGGACGTTGATGTCCACTCGTCGAAAGATAGACCGAATCTTTCACCTTCACTTTTCAAAAGTTTTAATTCTGCAGTTAATTGCTTTCTGATTTTTTCACTGTAATTCATAACACGCTTTCGAATTATGACGGCTGATTTTGGTAAATCCGTGTATTTCGCTAAGAGCAATTTTCTCAAATCGTCTGAAGTTATGAGTACACTGAATGTAAATCCATTTAATGCAATCATTCTTGCCAAAACATCATCCAGGCTATCGTCGACACTTTTAGTAAAATAATCTTCGTTTAGTTGGCGGCGGTGCTGTGTTCAGATTTTCAGAATCTTGACTTGTTGAAGCTGTTAAACGATTAACGTCAGCTAAAATCTTAATGTTATGTTTTGATGACAAATGTGTATGTAATCCCTTAGTCGATCCACCCAATGTCTTGAGAATGGCAGGGCATCACTTACATTTAGCACTATTCCCGTCTTTCGCAACTACAAAATAACTCCACGCTGACAACGTATCACTGTTTTTTTTATGTTGAACAAAGTCTCCCGCCATTTAAAACAACTTTTTCAGATAATTGACTTTTAAATTTAAATAACGTAACCTGCGTAACCTTGTCGCTGGTAGAATAATAAATGAAAAAAGTAAATCCTAATAAGCGTATTTATACTTTCGTACAGCGAATATTATGATATATCATATAAGGTGATTCCCCTGTTGGCCCGTTGGGGAATTACTTTAACAGTATTGAAGTATGTCAGGCGGGGATGTCCCTTCTAAGTTACATATTATTCGGGCTGTACCTGTGTAGTTCTTTTATCGTACGGCGTACCTAAGGTTGATTTTTTGTCTTTATGTAATAAGTGTATTTAATAGAATCTAGGTAAGGTCATTGTCAAGGTGCAACGGATTACGGAATGCAAAGTGGCAATCCCGAAAATCCCGAGATTAGCCAAGTACAGTCCCGGAATTTACGGGATCAAAACCAGGCCGGGATCCCGAGATCCCGGGATTGCGGGATTGTATTCTCTAGTTTCAGCGCCAATATTGGCAGAAATTTATTAAAACACATGAAACTTATTTCGATTAATAAAAATTAGATGTTTAGAGACAAGAGAATTTTAATTTTATCTAACTTGTCCTTGTCTGAGATAATAATTTTGTTTTCGGCAGAATTATAAAAAATTCTCTCTTTAAATACCTATCATAGATAATTCTATAGTGTATATCTTACTGCATTTGTAATTCAAAACCTACTGATTTGTACTTAATTTTCATTGGTACCGAATGATTTATTTTTCCAGTCCATTAAATATAGTCGCTCTTTCAAAACAAAGATCTTGCCGTTCTTATATGTCGATCAACGTAGTTGTTTTTGTCATTTCTAACTGTTTCTTCTCTTAACCTGTCAATCGTCATCCTGTTTGCCGTTCATTTCTCGAAATAAATGTTCACAGTTTACTTATAAAAGAAGCCTGATAATTTACGATAAGTCGCCTATCATTCATATGTAACACGATAGGCACGTCTAATTTATAGCAGTAGTGATATATTGGTTGCCTATACGGAGGTGTGTAGCTGTATTTTGTTCGATTTTATTTTTAGTATTCTGGTGAAATACTTACGAGGCGTGGTTATAAAATAAAGAGACCGATACTGTAACTTTTTTTATTTTTAACTTATACATATTTAATTATTATCCCCTTCAATGTACACTCGTCTTCTGTCCCTACATCCCTTTATTAGACATTTTAATTGCGCAAAACTGTTCTGGAAGTCTTGTTCTGTGAGTTCGTTCATGAGGCGTGCAGCTTTTTCTTTCACAGTTTCAACGGTCTAAAATCTTGTTCCTTTTAACCCTTGTCTGCATGACCGGGGTCCCTTGGCGACCCCAGCACCACATTTTTCTTCACAGTTGCCTACCCTGAATTAGTAGGCGTTTGGCCGTCCATCTATTTGTCATTTGCAGTTTGAGGTTATGTTGTGCAGTGGTAGTTTGACTATAAGTTTTTCCCTGTTCTAATTAAAGTTAAATTAGGTAAGTGGGGTCTGTAAAGGACCCCATCTGTGCTTTTGCGTACTAAATATAACATTTTAATATACACCTGTTTTTTCTAGTTTTTGAAAAGAATGAGTCGTTTAGATCGTCGCCGTCCATTGACTAGCACAGAGTTGACCCATCTTGCTGAAAATATCGAAGATTTGTCGGATATAGAAGATGAATATGATGTCGATTTTCAAGAAATATAAATATAAATATAAATTCGAAGATAACCTCGAAAGTCAGAGCGAAGAAGATTCCGATGAATTACCAAATGAAAGTAATACTGAAGAATTTCATTGTACTCAGTACGTTGCCAAGTCAGGTTTGAAGTGGAATAGTTTACCTTTTCGCAGTAGTAAAACGCCACTGCGAAATTTAGTAAATGCACGTCCTGGGCCGACGCCGTTTACCGAAGAAGCGAATGATTCTATAGATATTTTCAATTTATTCATTACAAATGAAATGAAGGATATTATATGTCGTTATACAAATGAAGAAGAAAGAAGAATTATGCAGAATGGAATAAAAAAAAACCTAATTCACCAATGAATTGAATAGATTTAGAAAAGGGTCAACTAGATTGCTTATTCGGTGTACTTATAAAAGCAGGTGGATTGAGATGCAGGAAAGAATCCACGCGTGAAATGTGGACCAGAGATTCCTCTATACGCCGCCCATTTTTTTGTGCAGCTATGTCTGTCGACAGATTTGAAGAAATATCAAGATTCTTAAGATTTGACGATAAGACTACAAGAATTGATAGAAAGAAGGAAGATAAACTGGCGGCTATTAGAGAGATTTGGGACTTATTTGTAAGAAATTGTAAAATAATGTTTGAACCTTACGAATCTCTTACAGTGGATGAACAACTAGTATGTTTTAGGGGCAGATGTCCCTTTAGACAATACATAAAATCAAAGCCTGGTCGTTACGGCATAAAAGTCTGGGCACTTGCAAGGAATGCGTGTAGTAAAAGATATGGTGCCACCAACGCGGCGTAAAATTAAATGTGTGACGAGTGATAAGGAGTGAACGCTCGCTGATCCTCTCTGGTCTGAACCTACCTGTTGATGTTATGTCCCCAGGAAGGTCTCTGCCGGCTAACTCTCTTGTTTCGGAGAACGTCGCGGATTCAAGGCCGCGAGTTGGAAAATGGACGCCACCGTTATATCCACCTGCAGAGATTCAGCTATAACAGGAGCAGGCGGGACCTGGTAGCTCCAACTAACACCAGAGGGTCAGCCTCTTATCACTCGTTGCAGAGCAATAAACTTTGTTATACTCATAAAGCTAGTGGAAGGGTAGGGAACAAGACACAATCAACAATTCTACAATTTATTAAAGGCTACAAATGGGCCAACATCAATCCACAATTCGGCGTTGTCAATTCTCACAAAATATAAAACTAGACACAGTCGTACATCAAAATTCAAAGTCAAAACGCTAAACTAATATAGTAACAGACATTTAAAATGTTTCGAAGCAATTAAAAGGTGAAGCCCTGTTCAACCAAACAAAAGTGATAGCAACTTGATATTTGAGTTAATAATACTGAGTACGGAAAAGTTAGCAACTCTCTCCCCCTGTATATTTGAACCGGGAGGCGAGAGGGGTTATTCCAAAATTATCTCGTCAGTTTAATAAAATCTTGAAACCACGAACGTGTTATCAAAAGAAGTCTCAATAGACGTCAACGCGAACAATTACAAGAATGGCAAAATCACAAGCGAAACGGAAGGTTACCTCATGAAAGTAATCAAAGTTATGCCTTAAGTACAGCAAAATAATAAAGGTAAGAAAAGTTACAAAAATATGAGATCTAATATTCCTGGCAGAACTTTTGGAGTACCCCCTGTATATCAGGTGTGCAAATATTTAATATAATTTAAATCAGAAAAACCTGTAGGAAATTAATTATCAAAAGTAATTATTAGAATACCAATTCCGTATACGAAAACTAGATTCTGTACAGTTTATTACAAAATAAGTACATTAAACTACAGAAAGTTCTTCGATTTTCAGGTATCGAAACAAACAATTAAAGGACCGATCTGAAGGATCTGGCCTCGAAAATGACACTAAATCTAAACAGGTGACAAACAGTGAAGCTGTCGGTCTTCTGGAGCTAATATTAGTTTCTGTACCAGTACCCGGGGATATTTATGACTATCAACGGGTTTATTACAAAATCAGACTCGAATGACACAGTAAAACAAACTTGAAATAGGGAAAAGAACCCTTCTAAATAAACTGAATTAACAGTTTGAACTAACACACAAGGTGTGCGTCTCTTAAGGAGAGTAACAGCTTGATTATAATATTAATTTAGAAAATACTAAACACTATTCGATATTTAAATAATCTTCTATAAGTTTAGGACTGCAAGAATTAAAAGGCAACACCTACTTTTTCTAGGATACAATAACAGAATTCGTTCCTTCCAAGTACAATATATCGCTTACTAGGGCAATTCAATTCTTTTATTCACGAGCAGGTTTCACAGCGACGCCATTACGGGAATCTAATATGGATGAACCGCGTCCCTTTCTCCTAATCCAAAAAGGTCTTGCAGAATAAATGTGCCCCAAAATTCACAGGTTGCGGACGGCTTAAGGGAGTTTCAGAACTGCGTCGAAGTATTTCGATCAGCAAAATTATGCCCCAAAACACAGGTTAAAATTACCGGTGAGACGCCTTACGCTTCACAATAGATATCCAAATATTTCTCAGAAATTCAGAGAAAACCTCGTTTTATAAAACGTTTATAAGAATCCTGAAAGTTCAAAATGCGATATGGTAAAAATTATTAAGGGGATTTCAAAAACTCACCGCAGAAATCTAGTTTTAAATAACACGTGACACAAACACGACACAGCGCTTATGAAGCTTAAGTCTCAATGGCTGCCGTATCGATATAGAAGTAAAATGCCGGATACACGTCATCGTAATTGCCGGAAGTAAAGAAAGAAGAGGATATAGTTTTCAAAATCTCGAGGATGATTTCAATTCGCAAAAAGTGTCAAACCAAACTTAAAACGTTAAATAATTTAATGACCAGAGACGAAAGTTTCTAATAGGAGTCGGCAAGTGAGTTTCCTGTCGCAGAGGGCGAACAACGAAAAGGAGATGGCGCAATAAGCGTTGTAATTAAAAATTAAACTAGAATTAATTATAGAAAGGCAATATTTAACAAAAACAGATGCGTCTAGAAGATCTATATTTCAAAGCAAAAATTCCTTCATAATAGGTTTGAAATTCGGTGTGACTTTTAACGAGTTAGCAGTGAAAATCTTGCGAGCATTTCGGATAGGGAATTTAAGAGATGACCGCTTACTAATATACAAAGGCTTTCAAGATGAATAGAACGAATGAAATGGGTTGAGAATATTGTAGTTGAAGGGTCTAATCTGTTCGATAAATGGAGTTTGAAGCATATTAAAAATCATTAGTAGAAATTTATTTAAATGTTAAAGCTACGAGGGTTTTAAGAGAAATAATAGAGAAAACTTGCACTTACATAAGCCGTATGCAGGAAAGTGTATTTGTATGCGTAACAATGGTTGAACCATATTTCGGTAGCTGGAGAGGCATAACTACAGATAATTTCTTTACAAGTGTACCTTTAGCGAATTATTTGTTGAGCAAAGGACTTACATTGCTTGGAACGGTTCGAAAAAATAAAACTGATACGCCACCTCAACTCAATGTAATCTCAAGACCAGTTCATTCATCCATGTTCGCTTTCACAATGGATGTAAGCATGGTATCGTACATTCCAAAAAAGGGCAGAATGGTTCATTTGTTGTCTACACAACATCAAGACGATAACGTATCTCCTGAAAGCAAAAATAAGCCTATTATGATACTAGACTACAACGAAACTAAAGGTGCAGTTGACAACGCAGATAAATTGATTCGAGAAGTATCATGCGCTCGTAGAACACTACGATGGCCTTATAGACTATTCATGAATATTCTAGATATATGTGCCATGAATACATTTTTAATATTCAATGAAAAACACCCCGAATGGAAAAACAAAATAAAGCCAGACGTAGGTTGTTCTTGTTACAACTGATAGACAAATTAACTCGTGGAAACATGGAAAAACGGGCTCAAAATAGAAAACTTTCAATATTTGTAAAAACAGCACTCCAGGATTGTGGTATTGCCTTAGCAGAAACAAATTTAGATTCACAGAGAGATAAAGAAAGAACCACTTCGACAAAAAGAGGTAGATGCTATAAATGTCTAAGAGAACAAGACAAGAAGGTTAACATAAAATGTAAGGACTGTCACAAATTTGTTTGTGACGCACATAGAAAAAAAGAGACAGTGACGGTTTGTCTTCCATGCCTTTCATTAAAATAATGTTTTCCATTAAATTTTCTTTTTTAAAGTTATATGTAATTTCAAAGCATTGTCAAATCTAATGTTTTTTTAACATATTTTTGTTTTGTTCTAATATAAAAATAATTGTACAACCATCATATATCATATTATATGTAACTTCGATAAAATTCAATTTTAAGAATTTTTTTAAATTTTAATTTGTCTTAAAGTACCTTAAATCTAAAAAAAAATGGGGTCTCGACAGGACCCCACGTATGTGGTTACGTACGCATTAGTCTGTCATGCACACAAGGGTTAATGCAGATTTGACTTTGGGAAACATATAAAAGTCACATGATGCAGGTCAGGCAAATAGGGCGGTTTGTCTAACACTGGGATGTTATACTTGTCCCAAAACGTTTTGGCGGACAGTGTGTGGCGGTATGTTGACCTCATGAATTTTTTCGGGTTGTTAGGGTCTTTTTTTTCTGATTTTCTCACAAGGTTAAGCAAGAACCTCAAGATAGTAATGTTGATTAACAGTACGACCTCCAGGAATCCAGTTAAAGTACACAATCTCATGAATATTGAAAAGAACAATAATCATAGCTTTGAATTTTGATTTGCTCATTCGTGCTGTTGTAGCTCTCGTCGAAGTTCGGCTCTTCCAATGCATTGATTGAACGCTTAGTTTCTGGATTATAGATGAAAACCAAGATTCATCACATGTTATCAATCTTTCCAATAAGTTTGAGTCATTTTCAATAGCAGTTAAAGTGTCAGTATTTCATAATATTATTCCTATGTCAGGTAAAATTTCAATAAACGATAGTTGAACAAGTTTTCTTATAAATGATATTATTCCATTATGCGGTATTCCTGTAAACGGATAATTTTGTTATCACTTGAATAGTGTCGAAACTGGATTCTCTACTTTTATTATAATAAACGGGATATTCTTTTAAACAGTATTCTAATAAGTGAGTTTTATTTTATTATTATTATTATTAATATTATTATTAGGGACCGGACACAAGAGGCCGAAATTATAATGGAACATATAAATAGTCTATAACATCGATAAGTACAACACGCAGTTATTGAATACCACTCATTTGGTTAACCGCACATCTGTTTTTTGTCGTTGAATTGTGACGCAATTACTTCAATATAACAGTTAAATTCCTTTCTTAATGGGCGTAGATAGAACCGTAAGGAGTTTTTATAATTTATTTTATTTATTAGTTTATATTTCGTAAGATAAATAAAGTACGGTGAGTCAGTTTCTTGTTTTCATAGTTCTAACTGTTAATTACATCGTAATTTTTGTGATAGATCCTGTTTAATATCGTTTGATTGAATCAAGTTCTCCCAATTATTTCGACGTAAGTGTGCATTGAATTTCGTTCAGTTTCAATAACTTACGCATACATTTTTAGTTTTCATTTATTCAGATCTAGAGCATTGTTTAAGGTACTTTTTCAGATATGATATTGAAGAACGTCCAGAACGGCATCGTAAAACAATTTGCCAAAACTAATCACTTATTTTGAAAATGAAAATCTCAAATGAAATTATGGGTTAACCTCATTAGATGTGGCTATTAATAATTTGAAAAATATTCCAAGTGACTTCGCATGTGGCCTTCGGCAAGAGTTAGACTCAGTTTTTAATATAAATCCAGATTTAATAACATTACGACAATTGTGTATGTGGACAATGCCTCAAAATCTAACTTCTAAATACGCTGAAATAAAAGAATATTTCCAGTATGCACCTGTAACCAGTTACAATGTAGAAAGGTCGTTTTCTATCTACAAGGGATGTATTTCATTCAATCAGAACAAATTTTACAGAAGAGAACCTTGAGAAAGTATTGCTAGTTAATATTAATACTACTTTACTCAACTTGAACTACAAAATGAATAAATAATGTATTTCGTATTTTACAGATCACCACTCGTCTGTTTTCCAATTATATAAATAAAATTAAAAACTCTTTAAAAATATAAATTTTCAATAGTACGCCCGTGGGCGATGAATCTGCTTCTCGTATCCGGTTATTATACTTAATTTTGGCGCGATCAAGAAGAACACATCTTACAATCGCATGGTGTCTGTTGTTTACTTGTGACAATTTTCACTATTTAATCAAATAAGTTTATCGCATGAAAAGGATCTGCCAGATGATACAAACACGTTTTGATTTTGGGCATTTACATATGATAACAAAATAATATGTCACTTCTACTTTCGTTATCTATTAATATCCGATAATGATATTGTTAATCAATTTGAGTAAATAACAACGACTCTTGATAAAGTAAAAATTCGCTGAGTTTTAATTATAATTTTTATGTACATTGCATATACAGATGTATGTATTTACATTCAGAAAATAAATAACTTATAAACTAATAACACGTTATTTGTAGGAACTATAAAAAAGTACAAAAATATACAGGTATGTATATACACATTTGAACATAAAGCGAAAATTATCAATCACCTCTGGCTAGAATGGCTACAGTACAAGCCAATATTATAATAATTGTTGCTAGAATGACGACTAGTGCTGCGAGTTTTCTCTCAAAGGGCGTCCACTTCGTAAAACAGCAGTACTGCTCCCTATGTACTCTGAAAAAAGATATTATGGTTAAGAAAGTGTTGAAAAGTTAATGTTCTTCATTCATTACAACTAATGATAGGAAATGTTTAGCATATGCTAATATAAAACTTATAAGATGGTGATCATTACATATAATAATAATTAAAGGGAACATTATATATGCATTTTGTATATCATTTGCAATTTTGCAATAATTCAGCATTTATTTGCATATTTTATAGTAATTCAGCATTTTTGCATATTTTAAGTATCCGAGTTTTATTTATTTACTAAATCAAATTTATTATAGGCATGGATGTAACAAACAAACAAAAATTAAACAGCCCTCTTTATTTAAAGAGGGCTGTTTAATTTTTGAGGCTTAATAAAATGCTATTTTTAATTTTAAAAATAGCATTTTATTAAGCCTCTTCCGGTTACTTTTCCGATAAGCGTCTCCAAGAATTTATTAATGATCTTCCCAGACAGACAGGTCGAGACAAAATTCCAGGAAAAGCTAATACCTTAAAACTTATAAATAAATATAAAAATACATTTTACCAGAAAATTAGGAGTATATGTATTTCTTTGCTATTCGGTGAAACTTATTCCCATATTCGAAAATAATTTTATTTTAAACGTCATTTCAGGTTGGCTTTTCGAAGTGTAAACATGTGAGTTGTGATAATAATAGTAAAAATGCCGAAAGTAGCGACTGTTCCTGGATGGATTGCACCTTCTTCAGAATTACGTATGAATGGAGAAAAAGTATTTTGCGTGCATGCTGCAAGATTGTGAGTAAAATTTTAAGTTTATTTCATCTTATTAGTTAATTAATTAATTAGGTTTTTAATTATTCCTTTATCTTTTACTAACATTTATTTTATAGGAAAACAACCGATGATGTGATATTTTTTTCGCAGATTACAAGTGAGAGAAAGTTCCAAGTCGACTAACGTATGAAAACTCCATCTCATGCTGCAAAGATGAAATTGCGAACATTACCGCAATGTTTGCCATCAACTTCAAAAAAATCGGACAAGAACAATTTAATGAATAATAATAAAGATTTGTGTCATATGTTTGTGTCGGCAAATATTCCACTACATAAATTAAACAATTTAAAAGTCAAGTTATTTTTGCAAAAGTACGTCAGCAAATATAACATTCCCGACAAGAGCATGGTAAGAAAAAAATATATTCGCTGTACACATTGAATAGTATTAAGAAGGTTGTTGCATACAATTACCGTTAAATATGCGTAGATGAAACTACTGATAGTGTGGGCCGATACATATTTCATTTAATGATTGGCATCCTTAACGTATTGATTCCAGCAAAATATTATTTAATTTCATCCAAACAGTTGGAAAAGGCAAATAATTTGACAATAACAAGGTTTATACAGGAAGAACTGGCAACTTTCTTCTTACCGGAAGCGATTCTAACAGAGAAAATTCTATTGTTTTTGACGGATGCTGCACTATACATGGTGAAGGCAGCTTTCAACTTGAAAATCTTTTACCCAAATTTAATTCGCACAACTTGTTTGGTGCACGGACTAAATCGTGTTGCAGAAGAAGTCAGAAACCATTTTCCCTTAGTAAATACTTTAATTAGTAGTATTAAGAAAGTATTTTTAAAGACCCCATTACGAGTTCAGTTTTACAAACAACATCTACCCGCTGTTCCGCTTCCTCCTCAACCAGTAATCACACGATGGGGAACGTGGTTGGAGGCTGCTATTTTTCATGCAAGTCATAATGAAGGAATAAAGACAATTATTATGGATCTTGATAGGTATGCACAATCTGTGATAGACGCCCAAAAGGTGTATTCGAGTAAAGAAATACCTCAACAGTTGACGTTTATTAAAGCCAATTACAATTTTATTTCCACTTCTATATTGCAGTTGGAAAAGCAATTTATGTCGCTAATCGAGAGCGTTGAAATAATAAACAAATTTGAAAAGTCATGTTTTGATGTTAAAGGAGGAGTGGGACAGTCCGTGTATGAAACATTTTTTAAGTGTAATAGGAAAAAATGAGGGTTTTAAAAAGCTAGAGAACATTGCTAAAATCTTGTGTGGTGATTCAGTAGAAAATATTGAGTTGACAATAGATTATATTTCTAATTTGAAATATGCTCCTATCACAAGCGACGACGTAGAACGAACCTTTTCAATATATAAATACATGTTTTCAGACTTTGAGAAATATGCGATTGTAAATTTTTTTCATAGTTAATTATGTTGTAAAATGTTCTAAATAAAATTGTAGTAAACATAATAGAATATCCAGAGTACGGGAAAGAACAGAACAGGAAGACCTAGAATACAATGAGAAGAACAAGTATGACTGGCAGTCGCAGAAGGAAGGAACTTGGCATAACACAGAAATTTATGGAAGGATAGAATATATACACTAAAAACTTGAAATGTACTATTAAAATTCAACACCTAACGGTATAAGGATCTATAGTTTAAATAAATAAATACGTAAATATATATAATATATATATATAATATAATTCCAAATTTATTAGGCGGTACGATAATTTTGACCTTATAGAGTGTATTTAGGCTGGGTCAAAAAATGTTTTTCTTCATTTCTTGAGAGGCTCAGTGATAAAAAGGTGCTAAATGGTATAGCTAATCTGAATATAAAATTTTATTGCATTTTATTGTATACAATTTTATTGCATTTTTTTTGCATTTTATTGCCTTTTCTAGTATGAAAAATAGGTGAATGGATTTTATGTACAAAAAATAGGTAAGTTTTTTTTTGTGCCCACTCTCTTTCATAACTCACGAGCCGCCACTGGAAGATAGGCCATCAAAGCAGGAGTATGAAGCCAGAGTACAGGGAAAGAACAGAATAGGAAGACCTAGAATACAATGAGAAGAACAAGTACGACAGGCAGCCGCAGAATGTACAGTGGTGTGAAGCAAGGAACTTGGCACAGCACAGAAATTTATGGAAGGATAGAATAAATACACTAAAAACTTGAAATGTACTATTAAAATCCAACACCTAACGGTATAAGGATCTATAGTTTAAATAAATAAATACGTAAATAAATATATTATATATATATATATATATATATATATATATATATATATATATATATATATATATATATAGCCGAAAGGGCTTAACGATATTTACAAAATTAAATAAAATGAAACTAGTAAGATAATTTTTAAAAATGAATTATAAATATCTATATTAAATATGCTATCCAATGTTACACACAGATGGGGTTGTATAACATATTAAATCTGTTACTTGCGTATAGTTCAAAGATACATAATCGTTTAATAACGAAGTATACTTAACCTAAACGGCTGCTCATGTGTATAACTTCTTATAGTTATTTTCGGGTGGGCTAAATTGGTGTTACATGTCCGGCTTCGAAGAACAATTAGACTCTTGTGTTGTGCATGGTAAAATACACTTAAAAATGTAGGTTCGGTGCCTCCAATAGAATACGTACAACACAATAATTAATGGTAATACTATTTTCAAATCTACTAAATAAAACGAGTGAGATAAGGAATAATGTAAAAGACTTTAATGAAGATGTTGAATAACAGGTAAGTGATCAAATTAATTAAATTATGAATAATCAAAACGTATCAGGTCATGTGATAAAATAAACATGAACTAAGACTAAATGCATAAATAATACTATTATTAAATTTAATTATATTAAAACTGGAAACTGTATTCTTCTTGACTTAACTTAAATTATACTAATATTAAAATGTATCATAAGTTATATCTATTTAAAAATAATTTGATTTAGGTTTTATTTGGTGAAGTGAATTAATTTAACATTTTCAAAAACTTGTAGGAGGTTAAAAGAATACTTATGTAGAAATAGACAGAAATTGGTTAGTCTGGAGTTTGCTAGTAGATCCGTAAGTGCAGGATACAAGTTTGGACGGGCAATCGGACGGCGTCCCCGCTTGGTGGCGATCTAACTGCAGGCTTTCCCGGTGAAATGGTATTTTTGGTTTCTGAGGCACTGGTTATCGTCTGGACTCGCAAAATGCGTCAAAAAGGAACTGGATATACAGGTAAGGTTTTACTAGGTTCGTTGTATAGGTTTTCTAATTTAATTTATGATTTTTCTTTTTAATTTGCAGAGAGGCACTTAAATACGTCGATGTGTTTTTTGGAGATTTTTTCCCAGTGACGCTAACTCTCGTTTGTTCCGAATGCTACCTTCTTATTCGTCTAATCTGTATGTATATTTATAATCTCGATACTTATTTATAATGAAAATGATAATTTAATCATTCAAAATATAATAAATATAAATAAAATATAATAAATAATTGACGTGTGAATGTTGATAATTGTACATAATGCTAATTTTATGGTTGGGATATTTCCCGCTGTAGTTATTTCAAATAAGTACAGTCACGCCTAAATAATTGGTGTCATTTATTATTGATCAATTAAGTTGAAATATCTTTGGAAATACAAGATATCGGAATAAAATGACTAAGGCAAATGAAAAGATAAAAATAAACAAATATGAGAATTAATTTTAAACAATTAGAAAGCGAAATCAACTTTATTGATATGACATAAGAAGAATTCAGTTTTAATAATTTCTTATTTTTCTAATAATTACATATACACATTAAAAATCTGTTTCTTGCAAACTAAGGCATTCTTATGCGTAAGCTTGACCTACATCAATATATATATATATATATATATATATATATATATATTAGATCTTAATAAACGCTAAGTTGCCATGGCAACCAGGCATGAAAACTTTGTCCGCACGATACGTACACAGTGTAGCTAATTAATGATGAAATATGTCGAAAACACCAATATAATAACACTTTGTGTGCCCTTAATTAAAAAAGAAATAAATATATTTTCATTGTATAAAATTTTTTTTACGCACAATGGTACTATTTCACTTTTAACGAGTGCCCAACACTAACATAAATTGTCAAGTTTAGGAAAATGACAGAAGTCAAAAAATTAGACTTAGGCAACTGTCATAATTACAAGGTAATACAAAATCGTATTATATTTGCGAGCAATACTATTCGACTATCTACACATTTTTAATTAATCGTATTATATTTGCAAGCAAAACTACTCGACTATCTACACATTTTTAATTAAAGTGAATAAATAATGACATCTATTTGAGTACATTACATATTTAAAGGAAAGTAAAATAGTGCGCAATATTTTTAAACATATTTAAGATAATTATTATGATTTATTATCACTTTTCAAAAAAGATTTAAAAAACACAATGGCTCCAACACTATAAAATGATTGAGCACTAGAATCATATTTAGCATCCAAACATAAAATAGCTATAGAAGATTTTAATTGGCGAGAGAATATAATAACAAAGTTACAGGAACGAAATAAACTACAGACCCCATTTCAGAAACTTATACACCAAAGTAAGTATATTATTCATTCATGTTGATACTTCATACTATATTAATAAATTAATCTGAAAAATTTTAAAATTATATTGCTAACTCATCACAATACAACCAAAAAAGAACTCTTTACCTATTGCCATAATTGAATACATTAATGAACCAAAATAATAAATCAACCTTGATTGTGACAACAATGTAAAAATTTAATTATTATATTTATTTACAATAATATGCATGAAATATGTTCTTTCCTTTTTGTGTCAAAAGTGTGGTTAAAGCACAAAATTTACCAATAAAAAAATAATAATTTATTTAAATTAAGTGTTATTTAATAAAATATTATATTTACCGTCATTTATTAAATAATTGAAAATTAAAAAATTTAAAAAAAACTGACAATAACAAACCATCATAATAGTATATAAAATTCAAATATGGCGCAATTTATTCTATGTAATAATTCCTAATTAACGGTAACAATACTTCTCCACATTCGATATTAATTCAAATTCAAATAATTAGGATACGTTAAACACTGCATTGTTATTGGTTAATCGCCTTTAAGATATTAACACTCGATTAAGTTAAATATCCAAATATTTTCAATTTAAAATGCATTAGAATAAGAAAAAATAATAATAAAATTCATCAATAATTAAAATAGTAAAAATATTTTTTTTATAAAACGTTTCCAAAATCAAATTTAAGAAATAAAATATCACAGCTTACCAAGTTGTCATGGTAACCGACAAAAACCGTTAAAAGCGCGAGATAATTACCCTGCTTAATAGCGTGTGAATGTGTTAATCGCCGCCAAATCGAAAAATAATGTAACCTGTAAATGATACTGATAATTAATAGTATTTTACATATAAAGTTTATGCAAAAATAACCAGTGCGAAATGTTAAAAACTAAGTGAAAAGACGATAAACAAATATCAGTGTAAACGTTGAAGAAAGAGTTATTAAAAGAATTTTTATTTAATTAAACCTTTCGAAATGAATACTTTTATTACATGTAACCAATAACGTACAAAGAAAATAACGTGAAGCAGAGGGTAATGTATTCAGTTCATGTGTTAGTTGAATTGCTGAAATAGAATATGTTCCTGAAATGTTAGAAAAGAACCCGTGATGTCCTGTTGATACAGAGGCATGCTAATTTTCAGATTCGCAGAATCAAGGTATGTATTCTTTATTGTATATATTGCATGCATTGTTTCTTGAAATATATTTTGCCAAATATATAATAAAATATAACTGTGACAAATTAAAAATTAAAAAAGGTAGAGATATTAAGAACAAATTCGACAATAATAGATTAAACAACAAATTACTATTGACTATTACAAGTGACTATTAAGAAATAGTAATCCATATTATAAAACAATATTTCCTATTGTTTTAGCCTTTACTTGATGAAATTATTATTATAACTATTATTATATGTAAAGACACAAGAGCTTTTTTTTTATCGGATAAATTTCTCTTTGTAACGAAATTATTTTCCCAATCAGTAATTTGACGAGAAAAACTTACATGAAAAAATCGCGAGACCGAAAAGTCGAGCGATTTTTTCTAATGTAAGTTTTTCGAGCGAAATTACTGATTGGATAAATATTGAGTTAAAAAGAAATTTATCCGATTGAAAGAAAAGGTCGAGTGTTTTTTGGCAAGATAAATTAACTCCTATATAAAAATGTCCATTTGCGGGTGACATTTTTGTCACTTTGACAGCGATAAAAACCTACATAGCTTTTTATCACCGATAAAAATGCTTCTTCCTCCGATTAAAACGCTTCTTCCTGTTACATATCTAGAAGCCCTGCATCACTTAATTTATTTTGGCAGCTGACAGGTAATAACTATTAAGTATCATTGAACGTAAAATGTACGAGTCGGTTTGGGGAAATTTCAACAAATATCAAAAGATCAATACCGCAATACACATGAAATACAAAATCGTCAATATGGAGACAATTTAAAAAGTTTTATTCAAAAAGACCTATAGTGAAGTTTCAACCAATTCCCACGAACTTACCAGAGCTTTGTGTTGAAGATATAAGTGCAGATCAGAAGTATTTGTACAAAATAGTTAAAACAGTTTCAACGGGTATAGCTGCAAACAATTTGGCAAATAAATCACCCGGCAAAGTGTCTCATGCTCGATGGCTAACACGTGCTAACAGAATTCTTCGTCTATATATTTCAGTTGAGAACCCTTCTGCAAACCTTACCACTCTTGCAATATATATTGTCAAGGTTTACGCTCCAGTGTGGTTTTCTATAAAAACTCTCCCCAGCTGTAAAGACGCACCACGACACCTTTTTAAACTAATTAAACTAAACAGATATTTACCAACAACTTTGAAAGCCGTTGTTGACCCAGTAATTCAAAGAAACAGTTATTTTGCACACCCTGAAAACTGATTACTTGCAATGTTGACAGATCCCCAGCAACACATTCGTGAATTAGCTGTCCATCGAATTTTGAGAAGTATATCAGCAACATCAAAGCAATTACAGCTTTTTCAGATACCAACGATAAACTTTAATGCATCATCATATTTTGACCTTTTGAATTGGGAAGAAACTATCACTGAACCACCTATATTAAAATCTGTAAATGAAGAAAATCTTCGACTGTTTATTGAAGAAGAAAATAATGGAGGAATTGAGCTATTACACCTTCCCTATCACACCCAAGCGGTAGAAAGAGGAGTAAAAGCTTTGAGTGAAGCATCATCAACTTTGTGCAACAAAACAACAAGAGAAGGTTTAATCAAAACGCAGATAGAATCAAGAAAATTAATGCCGAAATTCGATAGCAAACAGGATTTTGTCACAAAATAAACTCATTATATTAATTAGTTTTATAATTATCCTTTCTTGCACTTTTGTAAAAAAAATTTTGTCATGCTTTTTTTCTCTAAATAAATATAATTACAATTGATTTCTAACTTTTCCAAATAAATAAACTTAATTAGGGTAATTTTATATATCATGCTTTAAGTTCTTTTTTAAGTATATTTTTGAAAGATTCAACATTAAACCGGAGGCAGAAGATTCACTCCGATTGCTACCAAACTTCGTAACCTAATAACACTTATAATTTGGCATCTTTTTGTCACCGTGCCCATAAAAAATTTTTTTTTTCTCCATACATATGTGACCCAGCCTAGTGTATATACAAAATTATAACTAATTGAACACCATTAGATTCAGACAAAAATCGTTGCCATATTAAAACAAAAAACAAAAGGTGTCCATTAAATAAAAATGACAATCGCTAGGTATTCTAGACAATGTTGAAAAGTATTGGAACCTGGGCCACTTAGTAGAGTTTGTTAAACTATTTCTATACTTTTTTATTTATTGAAATCGGATAATAAATAAAGAAGTTACGGGACGAGGTGCTTTCTTTATCAAACACCCTGTATACGCCCACCTGGGAGGTGAAACATTTCTCACTTACGTATTTATTGAAAGATAGAAAGAAAAACTTACTCTAAACTTTGAACACTAGAAGCCCTAGTTGACGTTCGAGATATAACACTTATTCCATCCAAGTTATTGTCATAAGCCCTATTATCGTATGTTGCGTCTCGTTTATATCTACTTGCGGAACTTTCTCTTCTACCCCGGCTACTGGAACTTTCCGTCCTGGAACGATGGCTTCGCTCACTTCTCTCACTCCTCTTGCTCATCTGACTGCCTCTAACACTTCGTTTCCTACCGTCTGTTACTTGACCGAAATCGATGACTACGGAATCGTCATCTTCTTCATCGATTCTACTAACGTCCATAATTACGGGATGAATAACTCGACGTTTTCCTTGAGCTTGATTCGGAAGACTTTGTCTATTCATATGAGCTCTGGCCAGATCGTTACTGCTACTCGAAGAAATTCTTGAAATTTCCTCCATACTTTTACTTTTACTTTTTGCCTTGTTCATAGTTCTTTTTATAATTTTTATCGGTGATTTACACTTATTTCATTTTATAACGTTCAACGTTGTTACGAATTCTAACAGGTACATAACGCTACACACAACTCACTACCGCACGGAGATATCAAGTTACTGATAACGAAATTGGCAGAGGTATGAGCTGCAGGTGTCTGTTACGTTGTATAGTTTCACTTATCGCGATAGATAAAACATATAATTGTAAATAATGTGATATGATATACGTAATTTTATTTTTTAAATTTGATAAGTCTATCCTAGTAAGGCGCAAGAAATAGCCAACGATACCTAGGATCATTTGTGTTTATATCGTTGAAGTTGTCGCGAGTATTTGTATTAAAATCAAACTAAACTGTAGACGTGAAATAATGTAGATTATGTCATCGAATGAGTATTATTATCGATCGAATTAGTATAATTGAATTGAGATAGAAAGCGCTTTTCGTCTATTATTTATTAAAAATCTAATCATACGATTTCATTCGTAACGAGTTTTATGGAAATTAATTTTAGAATTTCCAGTCGTGTTTGATAAATATTATATTACTGTTATTTCTAATTTTTAATGTATTCGATGCTTTGGAATATATACAACAAAATGACAAGCCAAAAATTTTCTATAACTAATTAGGTTTCTGAATCATTCGTAAATTCTCTAAAACAATATTAATTTTTAAGAAGCAAGGTGTGTTCCACTTTATACATAAATCGTTACGATGATAACTGCCTATTAATATCAGATATCGCTTATTGAATGCTTCAGTAGGGAGATAATGGGGACTTTTTTAATTGAATTTCTACTTTATATCATAAATGAAAGCAAATTTATGATATAAAGTAGAAATAAATAATTTTATTTCTACTTACTAGAGCACATTACAAACTAGTTTGAATAAGTATGTAATGAAGCCTCTGTGTTGGCGAGACAATTGTCGTTTCATGAACTGATGATGAAACAGACATGTAATATACGTATCTTAACTGTAAACATGGACAATACACCTCGTATTTTCAGCATTTACTTCTGCTTAAGACACGTCATCAGTTAAGCTAGTGAAGTAATTAATTAAAGCTTAAATCGCCTCTAAGGTATAGCAAATTTTGTCCTATCAGGTAGCACCATATAATATAGTGACATCTGACGGACGAAAGAGACTATGCCAGAAGTAAATGCTGAAAATACGAGGTGTATTGTCCCATGTTTACAGTTACAGATATGTATATTGCATGTCTGTTTCATCTGTAACAAATGCGTAAAAAAGTTTTAAAGTTCTATCCAAAGTATTCTTAAATTGTATATAATCTATTACAAAATGTGGAAACTCAACTTGAAATTCTACCATGCAATCTTTAACTGAATAAACCCATAAACCATCAATTTTATTACCACTTCGAAAATAAGTCTGGACTAAAAAAATTTTATGTTCTAAAGTGAGAGCCATTTTAAAACTGAGAAGCAATTTATTTAAGCCAGAATCGACGCACGATTATTTTATGCACTAACTGATATTTGTGATTGACATTATCAAATCTCATTTGGCTTTACGTTTACGGAACAACAAACACATATTAATATATTTGCGTTTTATTCTATCAAAATTTCAAAATAACCTAGATTGACTTTTCAAATGAACACTTGCTATATATATATAGAATAAAATAAATTAAAAGCGGGCAAGCGGTCTGTCAATTAAAAATCTCATTTATTAAGTATTCCTATATTTTGCAACAACTTTGTTGCTTCTTCCGGAGATACTACAACATTAAATAAATAAGAGTATAAAGCAGTAGTAAAATACTTACAAAATGTAGAGTTCGAAAAAAATAATAAAAGTGACGTCAAGGAAAATAAAATTGATTAGATATAAAACTTAAAGTGACTATAGATACAAGCCTTTAAAACCTTTAAAAATACATGTATGTAAAAATATGTAAAAGTCAAAACATAAAATATAAAACAAAACATATAGCAAAAAACTAAAGTCACAAGAATATAAAAAAATAATGCATTATAAATTTAACAATATATGGACCAAATAACAAAACAATTTTTAGATGGTATAATTTATTTTAATATAGGTTAGTTATATTAAAATAAATTATACTTAGTCCGTTAGTATCAGATCTATAATTTACGTTATTTGTGTCTCTGTTAATGTGGACCATTTCTAAGAAGTTTCTTTTTTTAAGGTTATTTTCAACGTCAAACATCTTAACGTCAACAAAATTGAATGTATGGTCACGATCAAGTACATGGTCCACCAATGCACAAGATCTCTTTCAAATACGGACATCACTTTTATGCTGTGTGATGCGCTGTTTTAGCCATTGTGATGTCTGACCTATATAAAAAACGCCACAACAATCCCAACATGCTATCCTGTAGACAACATGACTATTTAAAAAGAAAGGTGTTATGTCTTTGATCTTACTATACAATTTCTTCAAAGTATAGGTGTTATATTTAGCTATTTTAATGTTATTAAATTGTTTGAAATGTGATACAATTGTATGAGTAAGACCATCAATGTATGGGATTTTTTTGTAAATCACACTGTCTGCAGGAACGTCCTCAGTAGGGCCATCATAAAAGTTTGAACTATATATCAATTTATTAAGTATGTGCTTAGAATAGCCATTGTTGACGAAGATGTTGAAAAGTTCTTAAAGATTGTCATTAGGAAAGGTTTCATGGTATATATGTGCTATTCGGTGTCTCATACCTATAACGGTGTTATACTTCTGATTGAGAGGATGATGAGAGTGATAATTAATGAACCGATCAGATGAAGTTGGTTTTCTATACCAATTCAAAATGATACAATTATTATCGTCACGAATTACTAAAACGTCCAAAAAGGGCACGCTATTGTTATTCAATTAAATCATGCTTAGGCAAACGTGATTTGTCATTTGTGGAAATTAATACAACAAATTATAGCGGCAATTGCATGTAATGTGGGAATATATAACTATTGCCTAACTTCTTTTTTCAATTCAATATTTTGCATATAAATAAGACTGTAACTCTCTTATATCCCATGTAATCAATCTTTCAGAATGAAGGAAAAGATACTTCGAAACGACTTCTTCTCTGACGTTATTTCAGTTAAGTTTTGAATAAACGCTTGATAAATTCTAGCGAAATTCTGTTGACATGTTAATTGTGTGTGCCGCACTGTTGGCAAAATAATTTTTCATTCGTACCCTAAGGATGGTAGATTTATTGTTTTGTATATTTTAATTAAAATCGCATTCCTTACAAATTAGGGAATTTATTATGAGGAGTATGAAAAGTTGATTAATGTTGAAACTTTCTTATTATATATAAAGAACATCTCTAAGCAGTAATTTTCCATTTGTATTTAATAAGAATGTTATTGAAATGATTACAGGTTATAGCAATGTTTTTAGTTGTGTAAAATATGGTTTTCGTTTGTATATACAATATATATATATATATATATATATATATATATATATATATATATATTGTGGTAGTTCTAAAATTGTAAAATTTAAAGAATCATTATTTGTTTAGAAACATATTTCAATATTTAATTAATTTATCGAACTTAAAATAACATCTTATAAGATATTAGACAACACACCTTGAAGAAAAATAAATTAATGGGCTGCCAAAAAGACGTTTTATTAAAAAATTTAATAATAAAAAACTGTTTAAAAGTGATATAAAATTGTATATATAATATTTTTTCATTAATTAAAAATACTCATATTAACGTTTCGTCTTCGTCAGATTATATTGTTGATAATACAATGTGTTTTAACATTGTTTTCATCAGTGTTACATTTTATATATTTTAAACTATTTTACATAACTAAGAAACTAAGTCCTTAAGTTAAAAACATTTTCATCGCTGAAAACACAGTACTCCAAAAATCTTCGTCGCGATTTAAATAGAAATTAGCGAACTCTAAACGTGCCTCTTTATTTATGCCACTCAAAAATGGCTTCTCTTAATCCATGCTCCTTTATTATTCTGTGAGCAGTACACTTAGATCCAGGAAATTGTGATAAAGATTTCGCTTTCTTCAATTGTCTGAACAGTATGTTCTCTTATATGGTTAATTAAAGCGAGGTCTTCGCTTCATTGTTTTGTAACACGTCGACCACCAGAACCTGGAGCCCTTTGATGCTCCCAGCGTTTTTTTATGTGTTCTATACAAGACTTATTCACGTTAATGTGCTCGACAACAGCTCTTAAAGAGTATCCTTCCTCAAGTTTTGCTATTGCTCTTGACTTTTGCGCTTCGTTAAGAAAAACTCTAGCATATTTTTAAATGTCAATGAACCATTAATAAATGTTTAATGTTAAAAAAACTCTATATGAAAGACATATTTACAGTAGCTAATTATTTGTGTCTGGAATTCCATGCTCCTAGTTGTACATACCTAATTAATACTATTTTATTTACTTTTCAATATTTTTCGTTCTAAAACCTGATGTGCCGGAATTAATTTGTTCTTATTACTATTGTTAGAACTATAAAAGAAACGAAAATTGTACATAGTTTCTAAAGACAAATGAAAAAAATTAAGATTTGTTGGCCAGTGTTATTTGTGCCGTATCAAGTGAAGTTATGGAAGCGTTAAAAGAAGGGAAATGTATTTTCTTACCAAACAGCTGAAATTGACGGGGTTTCTATTAGTATCAGAATAATTGAAACATACATGAGTAGGTAAACCCCACCAGTTTTGTATAATACAAAGGTATTTTTAATAATATAAAATATTATTAAAAATCTGGTGTGAAGAACACAAATACAGGTTCACTATTAATATTTTTATGAACGTGTCCGAACATATCCATCCCCAGAGACGTAGATACGTATTTCGCCTTTCTACAGGCTCATCGGTACGCCCCTGCTGGAGAAAGAATATTTTCAGACACATTCACAAAAAGAACCACATCGCCACATCACAGAAATTATCCAGACCGGGCGTAGAAGTAAATTCAGCGCTGCCTGTTGTCAGACAGCCGAAGTACCTCGCCCCGTCCACATAACCAATGTGAAGTAACGACGCCCTTCCAAAGGTGGCACAGCCAATCTCTCTAAAAACTGCATTTTGTTTGTGTCTTCACTCATATTACGGACTAACCGCATGTGTAATGTATCAGAATAATTGAAACATACATGAGTAGGTAAACCCTACCAGTTTTGTATAATACAAAGGTATTTTTAATAATATAAAATATTATTAAAAATCTGGTGTGAAGAACACAAATACAGGTTCACTATTAATATTTTTGTGAACGTGTCCGAATATATCCCTCCCCAGTGACGTAGATACGTATTTCGCCTTTCTACAGGCTCATCGGTACGCCCCTGCTGGAGAAAGAATATTTTCAGACACATTCACAAAAAGAACCACATCGCCACATCACAGAAATTATCCAGACCGGGCGTAGAAGTAAATTCAGCGCTGCCTGTTGTCAGACAGCCGAAGTACCTCGCCCCGTCCACATAACCAATGTGAAGTAACGACGCCCTTCCAAAGGTGGCACGGCCAATCTCTCACATTACGTACTTCACATTGGTTATGTGGACGGGGCGAGGTACTTCGGCTGTCTGACAACAGGCGGCGCAGAATTTACTTCTACGCCCGGTCTGGATAATTTCTGTGATGTGGCGATGTGGTCCTTTTTTGTGAATGTGTCTGAAAATATCCTTTCTCCAGCAGGGGCGTACCGATGAGCCTGTAGAAAGGCGAAATACGTATCTACGTCTCTGGGGAGGGATATGTTCGGACACGTTCATAAAAATATTAATAGTGAACCTGTATTTGTGTTCTTCACACCAGATTTTTAATAATATTTTATATTATTAAAAATACCTTTGTTTCTATTGGTTCTATTGGTTTCTACTTTAAAATATAAATATAAAAATCTGTTTTTATCGACCATAAAGTGAATGGATATTGTTTCTAATTTTTAATGATTCATCAGTGTTTTAATAATTAAAATAATTAAACCAATTCGTAAAATTTATTTAGAAACAAATTATTCTTATAATTTAACCTTTTTAAAGTTCAGTCGAGTATGTTGCACTTTACAGTCCAACATTAAATAGAATATGCATAGACACAATATAAAGACGTCGTTGCACGGGGAAAATGCATCGTCCCGGTGATCCCACGGTATGACACATAAACACGGTAGTTTTGCGAGAGGAACCATTCCGAAATGTCGTCAAAACAAGGTGTGGAAAACTGTGCGAAACACCAACTACGCATGCCACATCCCAGGCAAAACTGCGGACTCCAGACGCAAGTATCGAGTCATAGCGAAATATCCCTGTTACCGGAGCATTCAACCCTAACGCGTAGTCGCCCTAAACTCTATTCCGCAAGTTTTGACCGTGGTGGGTACCATATTGATTATCGGAGCGGCGGGAAATTCTATCCGGAGGGTCTCTAAATTTTATTCCCGAAGAAGAGGAGGTAAGCGTGGAGAAGAGAGAGTCGATAAGACTACTTGGGCTCCGTGATGTTTTCCGCGAGATCTGTTGCTCCATAACATTCAAAGTGAACTGATGTTTAGTTTCAACGAGAGTACAAACAAATAAACAAAGATCAGAACCAATTTAAGAGAAGAACAACTGTAAGACAATAATTATAATGAGACTGACGTTAAAGATAAAGTGTTTAAATAAAACGTAATCAAAAGCAGAAAAGACTGTATGTAACCATGTGCTTTTTTCGTATACATTATCTCAGAAAAATATGTATATATAATTATTAAATATTAAATTTATTTTTTAACTATATATAACCATCATGTAATTGTATTTTATGTATCCATATATATATTAATCAAAAGAAAATATAGTGTATAACATGGCGCAATTTGTCACTCATATTCAACCGACTCTAATGGAGGCATCCCATCACCATTCACCCATGCATCATCACAAAGATGTTTACAAAGACCATCATCCCAAAGATCATTTGCATCTTCACGGGGAATCCGGTAGATACAAAGAGCACAAAGATCTGGAGGGCCATTATAAAGATTTTCAAATGCATCAAGGTCATCCTAGGGAGTTTCCCGTGCTTCCTAGTCAGCACGCTCTGCATTTACACGACCACCATCATTACCACGAAGGAAGAGGTCACCACGATTTTAAGGATAGGAGTCAGGAAAAAGGGCAACACGTGGATGCTTATGGCGTTTCGCATGAATACCAGTTGCACTTTATAGATTCCCAAGGTGTGCATAGAGATTTCCAAGGTCATAGTACGGATAATGGCTATGAAAAAGGAAAAGAACCGAAAATTTACAAAAGCAAGCCGGTGCCGCCCAAACACATCGACTTGAATCCTGTCTATACAGAAAACAAACAGGTAAGTGTTTATATTTTATTAATTATAAAACAGTAGGTGTGTTACATTGTTTAAAGTAAAGTGTTAACTGACTGTTGGTAATATAAAAATTGGAAAATTTATGAAAACGTAGTTTATTATAATAAAATTTAAAACATAATAAAATTAACAAAAGATTTAGTGGACCAAAATTTTTAATATATATTGTCTACATATTACCAAGTTCATACAAAAAAAGATGAGACGTCTTAATTAATTTTAATGCATTCGTAATTTTGAAATTCGAATTTTGAAGATACATGTGTCAATTTCGTTTCCTATTAAAAATGTAAAATAGTTTTTTTAATAATTATTTAATTATCATTTAACAATCACATTGATATACAGTGTCATGCAATAAATAAATTACAACGACACTAATTAATACGTATAAAAGAGAGTTTTATTAACTATACTGTGTTCTGTTTTTATCATTACACATAAAGTGCGATTGTAAATGATTGAGGATGGTTTGACTTTAGCGCCAACATTTTTTTTTAATGTTGGTCACACTTAGTATCTGCTTAAAATTTGCTTCTATTATTTTTCCTCAGTGGCGTTTCGTATTAGAGGGTTAAACTATTAAATAAGAAATTAATTTGTGTTTTAAATATTGCTATTACTACTAAATTCATTCAAAATTAATAATTTTCTCACTATAGATAATAAATATTAAGTTAGATAGTAACTATTATTAACAATTAAAGCATTACAGTATTCAAACAGATCAATGTACATCACATTAATAATTAAGGTAAATATAATCAAAAACACAATTTGTAACATAAAATATATTAAGTTAGTTCCAGAGATACAATATATCTATTACATTTATTTGACAAGTAAGTTAGAAAGAAAATATAAATATAAAATTATCTACTAAAGCACTACAATAAATGCTCAAATTGTCCACCATTAGCATCCAGGCATAAATTAATTCTCTTCTTAACATTTGAGAATATGCGGTGGAGTCATCTATATTGTCAACTTCATTAACAATTGCTGCTTGCAGTTCTTCTATAGAATGAGGTCTATTTTCAAAAACTTTTGTTTTCAAATAACCAAACAGATAAAAATTTAAAGGTGTTAGGTCAGGTGAACGTGATGGCCAACGATCCTTACTAATTAATCTATCATCGAAATACTGTTGTAGAAATTCTAATGTATCATGAGCTACATGAGGTGGAGCTCCATCTTGCTGAAAATATCCTGTTTGCAATTCATCATCGTGTAATTGATTTATAAAAGTTTGCAGTATTTCTGTACGATATCGCTCAGCATTAATAGTGTCACTAAAAAATATCGGGCCAATGACTCGTCGTCTTGACATGGCTATCCAAACACCTATTTTCAATGGATGCAAGCTGGTTTCTACATAATTATGTGGATTTTCCCCACGTTCTATAATTTTGGCTATGGATATATCCTGATAAATGAAACCAAGCCTCGTCTGACATAAATGTCACATTTAAAATATTATCATTACTTAAATTTTCATTGAACCATTGACAATATTGCACTCTACGTTCATAGTTAATATTGAACAATTGTTGCATAATAGTTACTCTGTAGGGATGCATATGCAAATTTTGTACTAAAACTTTTTTAGTGGTATTATATGACAGACCTTAAATGAATAAATAAAATTAGTAATGAAAATAGCGTTAATTAAATGCATTTACCTGTTTGTGCAGCCAATAGATTTGTTTGGGCTTGCCACAATCCGTTGTCTAACATCATCAACAACATCTTCTGTCAAGACTGTTGGTCGACCACTAGATTTACCCTTACAAATACAATTTTTAGTTTCAAAGCCGCGAATAACCCTATCTTTATGTTGGTAAATATTTTATATGAAACAATATGGTTAGGATAATTTTCCCGAAATTGATTCAGGCAAGATTGCAATGAATATGACCATTCACCGTCTTCTCTAAGAGTCCCACTACGGTAATGTGCTTTTAGAATAAAAGCATCCTGCTCGTCCGTAAATGGCATGCTGCTACAATACTTAAAAAATAAAAGCAATCATTTTAATTGTATTGATTAGAGGTTTCTATTAAACTTACCTAAATAACGGAAAATATAGAATAATAGTTTTGATAAGAACAGTTTTTTTTAAGTAAATGCAAAAGAAATATCGAAAATAAAAGTAGGGAAATAATATGGAAATACGAGAACCAAACAAATATATGAACGAACGTCACTGCGATTTTGTTAGATGTACCACAGAATAGCCAACGTCAAAATATGAATTACATACACTAAAAACTACGGCGGTAAATTTGAACTGTCTTCAGACATTTACAATGACACTGTACATCGTCCTATGTGCAGAGCCAAAAAAATAAAAGTCAATGCATTGGTGACATAGTAAGCAACCATTTATACACCAGTGATGTATTTTTCCAATTGTCAAATATTTCTGATTTTTCATTCATACTTAAATCTTAAATTAAATACATTTGATTGAAAAATACATACTTAAAACAGTTAATTATCCCAACAGGTGTATACTTCGTGCGAAGACAATTTTAAATATTTTTAGCAATTTCAAAGGTGATGTTGTTTTCCAAGTACCCACAAAAAAAAATTAAAACCAATCACGTGTTAACAGAACACATGAAGCTGAATATCCCGTGTTATGTAGAAGAACGGTCTGTAGGATCACTTTTAAATGTAGCCAGGCATTTTGGAGTATCGTATAGTTCAGTGTTCAAAACCCTGAAAGAATTCAAATATAAGCTTACAAGATATCAAACCAGCAAGAGCTTTTCGAGAAAGATAAAGTAAAATGAACTGAGTTTTGTGCTATAATGTTTAATTTGTTAAATGAAAACGAAGAAATTTTAAATAAAATAATGTTTACCAATAAACAGTTCCGTAATAGATTTAAAGAGTTCCATGTATATTCTGTATGGCAATCTAGATAATTTCCCGTTGAATGCTTAAACATTCATATATTTAATGGTTAGAAAGCATAGTAAGATGAAACCCATTGAATTATTTTTTTAGCTAATAGGAAAAGGTTGGGTGTAATTTTAATAAAATAAATACTTAGGTTACTTAATATTATCAAAATTTTTATTTAGGCACATTACCATATTAACATTTTTCGGTTTTAGTCTTGCACGCCTTTGTTCTATTATTAGCTAATAACGAGCTAAACGAGTTGTACTAAACACTCTTTCACTTTCTGCTGAACTTGCTGGAATACGGAAGTATTTTCTAGCACATTATTCCAAGGGTTTCAGCACCATTCCTGTTATCTAAAAGAAAATTCAAATAAAAATGAAATTACACTTCTTTTTTAAACTTACCTTCCAATGTAAAAGAGAATCTACGTCCTGATTTGAATTTGGCCTTTCGAGGTATTTCCTTCTAGTTGCTATTACATCAACTGTAATTGATTTTACTTTCTCTTATTCTTTCTTGCAAAATTCGAAATAGCGAAAGTGACTTTTGAGCTGAACTAATATCTGCTTCGATTCCAGGCATTTGTTTTTTTATTTTCCGGGTCTATTTTCTTCATAATATTAAACATTTCTTGTTTTAGAAGGGAAGCAACCCCAGTAGCATTTTCAGTACTACGAAAACCTTCTACTTTAAATCGAGGGTCAAAAACTATTGCTACTATAGTAACTGGTCGTCCTTCATATGAAAATATCCTTGCTTTAACATATTCCCAAAGTTTGTTGCATAATGTCTTCCCTTCTTCAATCTTTAATTCCAGTAGTGATGCTGTTAGATAATTGTACAGTCCAATAGTTATTGTGATTATTAAAGAAATAGTAACCTACAAGAATTTCCCACTACTACTTTTTAAGATAAATTTCTCCATTTTATAAAACCACTTATTCATAAGATACTACGAGGTGTTATTTGTTGTTATCGCGTTACTGAAATGCTCCCACTACGTGGGTTACGTTCGGTAATTCGTTAGAAGTATGATGTACCTAATGTGAGAATGTTCTACAATGCTACAATCTCATAAAATGGTAAAATCTATTTGTACTTTTTTGTTATCAACGTTTTAATATTTTCTACCTATTTTGTTACACTAATTTTACTATCTTAGATATATTTTATGTTTAAAGGAATTTTCCTAGAATTTTTTAAAAATATTTAAAATTGTCTTCGCACAAGGTATGCGCCAGTTCCTTAACTGTTTCAAATAAATTATATATTTTTCAATAAAATCTATTTAATTTAAGATTTAAGTATGAATGAAAAATCAGAAATGTTTGACAATTGGAAAAATACGTCCAATATATCACTGGTGTATAACTGGTTGCCTATTATGCCACCATACATTTATTCCTATGTGTAAAGCCAAAAGAAGAAAAATCAATGCATTATATCTATGTGTAATGATAAAAGAAGAACCCATTACATCTAATACAGAAAGCTAAGAAGCACTAAACTGCAAGTATATTTATCACTGGCATAAAGGGAAACAATTTTTAAATGTATGGTGGCAGCGAAAGTGTTAAACGAACAATTTTGTTAACATTTGAATGGTATACAACTTATACATACTTAATATTGTCGCGATCAAGAAGAACCCATGTTACAATCGCATGTTGCTCTGTTGTTTGTTTGTGACAATTTATATTATTTAATCTAATAAGTTTATCGCACGAAAAGGATCTGCCGGATCATACAAACACGTTTTGATTTTGGGTATTGACATTGGTAACAAAATAATATGTCATTTCTACTTTCGTTATTTATTAATATCTGATAATGATATTGTTAATCGATTTGAGTAAATAACAACGACTCTTGTTGGAATTACAGTTGTAGATGGTAATCCATTATCGACCTGAAAAAAATTGTCCAACATCATTCAATATTGAACAGCAATGATTGCAAACTACGATACAAGCTGCATTTTCAAAGAATTATAGACCAAAGACGATACACCGCACTAAACAATACACTTAAATTGGTGCGATTATCACTGATGAACTGTTCTTGATTTCTCCGTAGTTCATATTGTAATCAAAATTGTGAATGAAATCGCGATTTTCTTCTGATTCTTGCCGGATCGGAATGGCATACTCAAGCCAGTGTTGTTCGTTTGTCGGCTTGGTTTCTTGCACTTGCTGGATTTTATATGTGAATATATGCAATGTCGCCAAAATTCTCTGAAGGTAGCGCTATAACAAAAGTTGTGCCACGTCTCCTTGTTGATGCTTCTGGTCATTCCTGAACACTCTCCCGTCCGTGCTGAAATCGTGCAATCAGGTGATTTATTGTTGGAGTTGCCGGTCCAGTCAGCACATTAAAATATCGACGATTTGCGCATTGCGGTAAAGCAATTCACCCTTGGTTTGCTAAATAAAATTCGTTGATTTGGTTCGTTGTTCTATTGTGTATCATTCCATTTTAAACTGTCCAAGTTTTCTTTACAAAATCTGAAACAAAGTGAAAATAATAAAATAAAATAAAACAATAACTTTGTTATACCACTTTATTCACATGTAATAGTGACCGCGGTTTCGACATACAATGTCATTATCAAACTGCAAAAGTTACAGGCCTACATAGAACTTATAAATGACACAAAAATATATGGGGTAGTTTATGATGTTATTTAAAATTACTACTATATACTTAACTATTATATACAACATTGGAAAAGAGGTGTATATATAAGATCCAACTGGTCGTTAAGAACAATATCTATTGTGTTGTTGCCGCTTTTAAAAATTTCAAGTGACTCTAAAAGATTTAATTTACGACCTTTCTCGGCCAAATGCAATATTTTATGATGACCAAATGTATGCATTTCTGTAATAAGATAGTTTGCGAATGTTGAATCTGTCTTCTTTAGTTTATATGACCTCATGTGTTCTTTTACCCGTATAATAAAACTTCGACCAGTCTGACCTATATATACACTTTTACAATCATTACAATATAATTTGTACACTCCTGATTTATTATTGATATCTGTTTTAGGTTTTGCGTTAAAAATGAAATTACTTGTTTTTACATATGGTTGTAAGCTATACTAACATTACTATTATTTTTTGAAATTATATTTCCAATTTGCTCGCTTATGTTACCGAAGTAAGTTAACGAGACAAATTGTTTCAAATTAGCACTATCTTTAGGATATACTAAACTAAGGGCCACTTGTAACTGTTTTTTCTTTAGTATACTGTCAATTACGCTACTTTTATAACTATTGTTTACCGCTATTTGTTTTATAGTATTGATTTCACGAACAAAAGATTCATTAGACAAAGGAATATTTAATTCTCTATGTATCATAGAATTAAAAAATGAATGTTTGTGTGTCTCAGGGTGTAGTGAATCTTTGGGAATAATGCAATCAGTGAACTATACCCTAGGACACACAAACATTCATTTTTTAATTCTATAATACGTAGAGCATTAAATATTCCTTTGTCTAATGAATCTTTTGTTCGAGAAATCAATACTATAAAACAAATAGCGGTAAACAATAGTTATAAAAGTAGCGTAATTGACAGTATACTAAAGAAAAAACAGTTACAAGTGGCCCTTAGTTTAGTATATCCTAAAGATAGTGCTAATTTGAAACAATTTGTCTCGTTAACTTACTTCGGTAAACTAAGCGAGCAAATTGGAAATATAATTTCAAAATATAATAGTAATGTTAGTATAGCTTACAAACCATATGTAAAAACAAGTAATTTCATTTTTAACGCAAAACCTAAAACAGATATCAATAATAAATCAGGAGTGTACAAATTATATTGTAATGATTGTAAAAGTGTATATATAGGTCAGACTGGTCGAAGTTTTATTATACGGGTAAAAGAACACATGAGGTCATATAAACTAAAGAAGACAGATTCAACATTCGCAAACCATCTTATTACAGAAATGCATACATTTGGTCATCATAAAATATTGCATTTGGCCGAGAAAGGTCGTAAATTAAATCTTTTAGAGTCTCTTGAAATTTTTAAAAGCGGCAACAACACAATAGATACTGTTCTTAACGACCAGTTGGATCTTATATATACACCTCTTTTCCAATGTTGTATATAATAGTTAAGTATATATAGTAGTAATTTTAAATAACATCATAAACCACCCCCATATATTGTTGTGTCATTTATAAGATCTATGTAGGCCTGTAACTTTTGCAGTTTGATAATGACATTGTATGTCGAAACCGCGGTCACTATTACATGTGAATAAAGTGGTATAACAAAGTTATTGTTTTATTTTATTCTATTATTTTCAAAATGAATTACCACAAAGTTACGTCTACCAGTATTAATTTCCTGAAACAAAGTATTGTATTAAAAAAGTTATAAAGCATTCAAATCATAACGTGTGTTTTGCGCTAGCTTGTTTTAAGTATGTTTTTTTTTTAAATATTCGAAGATTGTATTAATAACAGAAAATAATCGTACAAGAGTTATATAATTGTCAGGTTGTAAACATATCATGCGCGTTATCTACAAATCCTCCACATTTTTCTAAAATGAGAAATAATCTCTTTACATTTATCTTCTGTAAGAGATTAGTACATGAATTACTAGGGCCACGAGAGAATGTATAAAATCCCCTAATGTTTTGTAGTGAATCAGTCCATTAAATATATCGTTAGATATTATGCTAAAACATTAATATCGTTCTTTGAACTTGTTTAACTATAAGATATAGCGCTAAATAACGGTTTCACCATAAATTTAATTAATAATATTCTAAAAAAACTACAGAAATCTAAAACGATATTTTCAATTTACCCCACAGTAAAAAACAATAAAACATTCAGTTATAATTCTATCACATACATCGGTACAATTTCAAACAAAGTAGGAAACTTAATAAAAACAAGTAAAGAAGAGACCATTTCATTCAAAACCAACAATTCCTTACAAAACGCTATAAAAAACAACAAAGATAAAACGGACAATAGATTAAACTCAGGGGTTTACAAGTTGACATGCGAAGATTGTAAAGAAGTGTATGTCGGACAAACAGGACGGACATTTGATATTAGAATGAAAGAACATGAAAGAAGCCACAGAGACAAGAAGACAGACTCAACCACCTGATGAAGCCACAGTGTGGTGAAACATATGTAGTGCATATATATTATTTTGAAACTATACAACTGTGTTTTATTATATCTATATAAGATACTCTCCATGAAGTGAGTCATGTTTAATTTATAATAAATTTGTATTTATTTTAATGAAACCTCGTAAATGATAGAGCACAGAGTAATTAATACTTAGATAATTTATTAAATTAATCTATGACGCTATTCAAAAATGCTGTCAAATTTCTGTAGCTCTTAAGTTGTTGTAGATAAAATATTTATTTAAGGTTTAATATTGCCCGATATTTGTGATAAAAAGAGTAGTTCATAATGTTAATGAGTCAGTTTGTTTATGTATTACGTGACACCTATTTTATAATAGTTATAGCCCGTAACTTGGGATGCAATATGGTAGACTTGTTACGACTTGCCGCGTTCGGTGCAATAGGATGATAACGTGGCTCTATTCATAGAAAAGGTATAAAATAGAAGTCTTCTTCTTATTAACAAGCATTTAAAACAATATTTAGCGCCTTTGACGAAAAGTTCCGCAAACTAAACCAAATTGGCGGATATTTTAAATCGTACCTTATTTGAATATATTCTTTTCTGGTATTTAGTATATCCTAGCCATATTGAAATTGGTAAATATAATTTCCATGATTTTCTGTAATAATTTGAGAAAATAAGTACAATGTGCCTAGTATATACTAAAGCAAATAACAAAATTGGTTCTTGTATGAAGTTATAACAAAAGTCAAAAAACAAAATTACTAGTATATACATACATTTAATTAAAAAAATCTAAATTTAAATATAATAAATATGTACTTAATAATAATCTACTGATAATGCTAATTATGAGAAATATTAAATGAATGTAAACGCAACTATTCAAACAAAAGAAAATAATAACAATATTAACACTGGATACATTATGTAATACGATAGAAAATTAACAACACATTGGCCCAAGTAAAGCACAATAAAGAAAAAAATAAAAAGTGCAAACAATTTTCTATAATAAAAAAAGAATGAAACGTATTTTCAGAAAAATACAAATTAAAAGATTAATTATGATACTTTGTAAAACAGTATGCATATCACAAGCATTGAAGATATGATTAAAGTAAGAACACAATAGTGAAATGCAAGATCTTAACATATATACATTATGTAATATAATGATATAAAATTAACAATTCTCCAGCAGTAGATTTGAAGTATATAGCACGATTGTATAATTAATAAGCTTTGTAACTAAGTTCTGTAATTGCTGTCACTTCTACACTTTTCAATAAAAAGTCCTAAAAAGTTGAGTCTTGTAAATAATCTAATTGAATAAGTTGTACATACCAGAAGTTTCTTTTTATTGCTTGTAGATGGGTTATTCATAGATTCCTGAATGGATATGATTGCTACATATTTGTATGTATTAATATTTTCTATATACTTTGTATCTTTCATTTATACTTACCAGTTGATGTAAGAGCTCTATAATTAGATGTATTAATACATGGTAAATTTAAAGAAACAACGGCTAATGATTCACATGGCTCTTGATTACTGTTCCTTTTAAGCATATTTTTAATTTTTGAAGTAATAGAAGTTTGCTGTGTTGCTGAGCTTATAATCAGATTTATGTATTTTTTTCTATAGAATATGGAATTTAAGGAAGTACCAAAAATATAAAATATTTTATAAAATGACCAGTTTAATTATAGTTTTCTTTCTACGGTAAACTAACTATTACAAAAGAAGTAAAACATTAGAAATCATCAAGACTAAAAATAAAAAGTCCATAAAAATGCGAATAAAAGTTATATCAATGGTTTAATAAACACACCAAAAAATGGTGTCAAAAAATGTCAACGTTGGTCTTAATTGGTTAAAATTTTGACTGTCGTTAAAGTAAATATTCTAATTGCCGGTAATTGAAAGTTTACTATCCATTCTGCCACCTATTGAAAAGTTCGCAAACTTGACATCTTGTATCCTTGTCTAACACGGCAATTTAAGTGAAATGCCCCTGGCTCTATTGTTACCCTAGAGTTTTACCTCCAGGTACATCATTTTTTGTTAGCCTTTGTTAGTCAGTTGGTACCGAAGAAACGCCATGGATATTATTGCTAGATCAGGATTTGAACCCGGTTCGTCAGATTCATAGGCTAGTGACCTAACCACTATTATAGTGGTTAGGTTTAGTGACTAAACTAACACGGTACCTCGCTATTTTATTTTATTTACAATAATAATAATAACGGTTTAGTAAGTGCACAACAGTACAACCAAATATAGGCACAAAAAAGGACGTGTTTCAAAAAGAACTTCATCTCAGTAGGCACTGAGTAACTAGTACTTGTAAATGATTATAATCCACTTACCTTTTATTTATAACTAACTATTTATCTAATGTCATTTTGACATTTATCATGTTGTGACTAGCAATATAATTATTTCTAAGAAATATTTTTTTACTTAATAAACAATACTAGTAAATAATGTACACATTGCAAGAAAATCTTTTTATTGTTGAAGCATATAAGACTTATGTTAAACGTATCGTCTAACCAATGTCTAGGAATTTTATCGATCTTTTTTGTAGGTCAATGAACCTGAATTACAGCTGTATTACCCTAAATAAAGAATAAATAAATATAGAGACCGACTTTAGCTATATTTTGGCCGTAAACATTTTGAAACTTTTTATGAATTACAAAGAAATTTCTTTTTTGATTTTCATTTAGACATTTATATGTATTCTTGAGATTCGCATAGCGGGGGCACTATTCAGCGGTAACCCTGTATATATATATATATATATATATATATATATATATATATATGTGGTAGAGCGATGGTCCGGCAAACCGTGGACGTGGGTTCAAGTCCCACCTAGGAAGAAATTTTTTTCAAATAAAAATTTCGAATAATTAGCGTCGTAATTGTAGACAGCAATGTTTATATTCACATTACTTTGCGAAATAACATACTAATTTAAAAAATATTAAATATAAAGCCGAAACTTCAAGAATTTATCAAATGATATATTAAATGAACGGCTATGAAATTGTCTCTATATTATTAAATATCTAAGGATGAAAAATTTACAACCGACAGATTATTAATATCTGTTCCTCATAAGTCGTTTCCGATAAATTTGAAACCAAGTCCTCGTAGCTCATTTGGTAGAGCGATGGTCCGGTAAAACGTGGAAGTGGGTTCAAGTCCCACCTAGGCCGTAATTTTTTCAAATAAAAATTTCGAATAATTAGCGTCTTAATTGTAGACAGCAATGTTTACGTTCACATTATTTCGCGAAATAGCATACTAATTTAAAAAAAATATTAAAATATTTAATATAAAGTTGAAACTCCAAGAATTTATCAAATTAAATGTATTTATATATATATATATATATATATATTCATTGATGAACCCACTTTCAAATTGTATGTTTTGCCAAATTCTTTTACGTGTATCAAATAACAATTGAGGGTCCAATGTAATAACCGGGCAAGTCCGCTGAGACAAAATGTGCAGGAAACATAAAAAACGCTTCAAACTTAAGTAACTACAGTTTTGCCACATTTGTCAATGCTAACGTGTGCAGTTAGTCTCAGAGCACTCTCCTTTAACATTTTGTGCTTTCTAGTCAAAAAGTGCAAAAAATGTGCTCAAAAAACTGAAGGACTTGCCTCGTTATTGCACAGTATTTGCAACTTCAAAAAACTAAATTAAGGAAATTAGGAAAACCAAGAAATTTTTCTTTATTTTGAGAAAACTTTATTAAATATTAAAGCTAATATGCATGACTTTTAAACAAACAAACAAAATTCCTTCATTCATCGCTGCCGAACTCTGACACTGAAGTATTATTGTCAGCTTCTAGAAAACTCTTATGGTAGTCTTCAATGTCTTGGTAGAACCAAAAGTCACACTGGGGCACGTAATTTCTAGCTAATGCCATTACGGGTTCAAAATTATTTTTTTTTAGTTTTTTTCTTTCTACGTATAATTTTTGATCATTATTTTGTAATGAAGCTTTCATCAAAATTTTCTTGTTTTGTAAATCAAAGGTATAATAAATTAGATTTCCGACGGATTCACTACATTTAACCAGCGTTACCGCATCAACTTTTTGGTAATTTATTACTCGATATTTGGAGAGAGTAAACTTATAATTTATTTTTGAAGGATTTCGCACAAAAAACTGTTTTAAATGATCCTTAAAGTTCAAAAGCATATCTTGCGTTACTGCTATTTCCTCAAAATTCTTGCTTGTACCCTGAATGATTTTAATATAATCCCTTGGTAAATATATCTTGTCATGTTTCCTTTTCTGTATTTCTATCGCCCCAAAACTGCGATCGCAGGGCAGAAAGCTGTGGCCCGGTTCGGGATACCTATGGTATATTGATTTATATCGTCCAGTATCAACAAGAGTATGAAAAAATTGCACCAGCATATAATTTTTGTTTTGTGATGCGCGGTTATCTGAAAAAATATATAAATCTGTAACTTTTGGCCGTATATAAGTATTAAAAAAATGTAAAAGAAAACTAGCAACTTCATTCTGGCCTTTGCCTCCTAAAGTTTCATCATACATGTAAAAATAACTCTTTCCAGTGCTACTCACATGAATACAAAAGTTGAAAACCCATAGCTGTATTTTATAAAAAACCTCTCCACTTGAAGAAACAGGCAGAGGCATATTTTGTTGGAAATCAAACGTTAATACTTCCACGGTCGGATCAGTTTTCGATAAATCGGTTTTAGTTTTCATATCAGAATAAAAACATTCAGCTTTTCTAAGGTGCACAGACTTTTCGGTTTCCAAGACTTTTCTTTCGGCGTCAGAGTCAGCAGCATTTATTTTGTTAATTAATTTGTCACACTTCTGGCAAGTATCGGATTTTGGCTTCCCAAAACTAATGTTGAAATGTTCGGCAAAATATTTTCTATAAAATTCGTATTTGACAATAGGGTTGTTTTTTCGATTATCTTGACTTAACTGATATTGATTAGGCTCATATTTTTGTAAATATAAGTCATGCATTTTAGATACAGTCAATAGAGGCGACAAGTAATAGTGTTGCAAATTGTCTTTTCTGCTATAGTGTGACTTATACTTCGGAAAACTCAAAATGTGTGCTTGTATTTGGGCAATGATGGCATCAGAGATTTTGTTGGGCCTATTCCCATGCTTTCCTCTTCGATCAACAGGAGGAATGCTATTTTGACTTGACAGGTGTTTTTGCAACCGTTCCAGCCTGCTTTTACTTATCCCATGTAGAGATAAAAAAGCTTGCTGACAAATTTTTTGTTGTTCATCGAGTTGCGAGTAACGAGGCGCTACACAGACACTCCCGGAATTCGAATTGACGCACGAAAGGATGGTAGTACAATTCTATATCGCTAGATGGAGCGAGCTACGTCTATTACTAAGTCAGTTTGTCAAACGGTATTTGGCTAGGTGGCGACAAACAGTTTTGTGTATATATTTTGAGTTGTGTTCAGTTATTCGGCGACATCACAATGTCTGACGTGAAAAAGCAAAGGCCGTGCATCAAATTATGCTTCAAGTTTGGTAAAACAGCAGCGAAAACTCTGAAAATGCTTAAACGAAGCATTTGGTGATGATACTTTAGCCCAGACGCAAACTTATGAGTGGTACAAGCGTTTTAAAAATGGACGGTAAATACTCCACACAATATGACAAAAGTGCGTGATCCTATCCTGAAATAACGAAGGAGAATAATCGATGACATTTATAATATTGTCGGCTTGTCATACGGCGTAGGCGATCTGCCAATTCGTACGACAATGTACCAACCCCACGTCACTTGTTGTGCGTCAGTTTCTAGCCTCAACGAAGAAGACAGTACTACCCCACTCTCCCTTATCCCAAGAACTTGTTCCTTGTGACTTCTTCCTGTATTCCAAAATTGAAACACTGAAGCTCAAGGGGTGCAGTTTTGAGACGAATGAGAAGATCCATACCGAATCGCAGGCCGTGTTAAACATGTTAACAGGCGAAGACTTCCAGCGCTGCTTCCAATCATGAACAAGTCGCTGAGCTCGATGTATTCATGTCGAAGGGGAGTACTTGGAGTGAAGTTTGTGCCAAAGCTACTCAGCATTGAACAAAAACGGCACCGTGTTCACGTGTGCATAGAGCTGAAAGAAGCTGTCGAAAGGTATGCGAATTTCATTATCAGAATAATTACTGCTAACGAATCATAGGTGTGTGGGTATAATCCCGAAACAAAGCAGCGCTCATCGTAGTGGAAGAAGCCATAGTCACCACGATCGCAGAAAACACGGCAAGTTCGAAGCAAGTCGATGTTGATTTGCTTCTTTGACGCTGATGGCTCGTGCACAAAGAATTTCTCCCACCAAATGAAACAGTTAATTGATATACTACGATATTCTACGGCGACTAAGAGAAAACATTCGATGCAAGCGGCCTGTCAAGTGGCGCAACAATTCGTGGATCCTACACCACGACAATGCACCTACCTACACGTCACTTGTTTATAGCCTCAACGAAGAGAGCAGTACTACCTCACCCTCCCTACTTTCCAGATCTTGTCGCTTGTGACTTCTTTCTGTTTTCGATGTTGAAGCTGAAGCTCAAGGGGCGCCATTTTGGGACGATTAAGAAGATTCAGACCGAATCGCAAGCAGTATTGAACTCGTTAACAGGCAAAGACTTTCAGCATTGCTTCCAATCATGGAAGTATTGGTGTATCCATGCGGAAGGGGATGGTAGTGAATAAGTTGTAAGAACAATTTATTGTGTTGTTTCATATTCCGGGAATTTCTGGCTAGTACTCGTATTTTAAGGAGTAAGTTTCTGTCGAACAGCAAGGAAAGAAATTGAAAACATATTTTTTTTATAAGAAAGTATGTTTTCTAGTGCCCTATACAGGGTGGCCCAGAATGACCGAAGGGGTTTTAATTCCTTATAACTTTTTTATTATATATATTTTTTTTGTTTTCTGTATTTTGTAAAGAAGCCTTGGGGAATTTAAAATGGAACAGTACACAATTGAACAACGTGCCAAAATCGTTGAACTTTATTTCTCAAATCAACGATCCATTGTTTTGACTGCATATCGTCGTTATTTTAATGTGCGGGTTGGACTCTCAGAGTCAACAATAAACCGTCTGGTTGCAAATTTTCGAGAACAATGGGTAGTAAGGAACCTTCCTGGTGCCGGCAGACGACGAACGGTGCACACGGATGACAATATTGAACTGGTACAGGAGAGTATTCGGGAAGATGGAGAAACATCAACCAGGAGACGTTCGACACAACTTGGCCTCTCAAGAGGGTCGCTGCAGAGAATTTTGCATACAATAAGAATGTTTCCATACAAAATTCAGCTTGTCCAACAATTGAAACCGACAGATTACCAGCAACGACATGATTATGCAATTTATTTTCGTCAAAAAGCAGAAGAAAATCATGATTTTATTCATAATTTAATTATGAGCGACGAAGTCCATTTCCAATTAAATTGGTTCGTTAATAGGCAAAACTGCAAGATATGGGCTACGGCAAATCCAAGAGTAGTTCAACAGCGAGAATTACACCCACTTAAGTGTACCGTTTGGTGCGGTGTTTCGTCGGAAAGGATAATTGGCCCATATTTTTTTGAAAATGAACACGGTGTCGCCGTTTCCATCACTGGTGTTAGATATCGGACAATGTTGGAAAATTTTTTAAGGCCAGCCGTGGAAAACCATCCGCAAGTATGGTTCCAACAGGATGGAGCCACAGCGCACACTGCGAGGGACACAATGGCTCTTTTACGCGACATCTTTGGTGAACGAATTATTTCCCGTACAAGCGATTTTAATTGGCCTCCGCGTTCAGCGGATTTAACCGCTTCAGACTGTTTCCTTTGGGGTTATTTGAAAGGAAAAGTCTATATTAATAAGCCTCGAACCATACAGCAATTAAAAAATAATATACGCGACGAAATCAACAACATAACACCTGAAGTTTTGCGAAAGGTTATGGAAAATGTTTTGGAAAGAGCACGAATATGCGAAGCAGAAAATGGCCACCACTTGCGAGATATAATTTTTCATAATTAAATTAAAAATATTCTCCATTAATATACTGTATTTAAAATAAAGAAAAATTAATAATTATGTCTTAAATAAGAAGTTATAATGAACTCAAACCCCTTCGGTCATTTTGGGCCACCCTGTATAAACTATAATACTCTTTTTAATTTAATTAGCATTATTATAAAAATTAGATGATTGTAAACGTATTTGCTAGTTTGGGTATTAAGGATTTTGAAAGTGGTCCTTATCTAATGACTAATGGACAGTTCTTTAGGACATTAGGGAGAATTTTGAATACGGTTAGGTGCCGTGTTTCTTCATTAACTTTGAGTTATTTATAGGAAAATTGTTTTTATCAGTAGTTCGTAAGGTTATTAATTTATATTGTCCCACAAGAAGAGGAAGAACTAACGTATACGTATGCACAGAGTAAGAGAGAGATAAGAAGCACTTATCTCTCGTCGGCATTCGACCTCATAACCGGTTTCTATTTTTAATTTCCTGGTCCATATTGGATCTAATTCATATCATGTACACAATATATACTATTGTTATCACTGGATCTTCGACTAGAAAAAAGAAACGTAAGAATTTCAAATAATCACAACAATAGCATTAAAAAAGTGTATGAATGAAGTAGTAACAGAATAAAAAGAACACGGACGGACGATAACATTTCTGGCGCCCGTCGATTTGAAATAACTAACCTAATATCAGCACAAATTGACCTTCTCTTTAATATTTTAATAACAATAAGTGCAGTGCGTACGTCGGTTGGATAAAATAAACTACCAAAAGACGTTCTAAAAATGATACTAATTGGAGGTGCTTCTGTAATGTTATCCGTTATGTTGTGTTTGTTAGTTTTCGTTAAGTGTAATATGTCGAGGAATGCTACAAAAATTGTTGCGTTTAATCTAAACGATAATCTTTGCGAGCACGTTTTGTACACAAATAACGCCTCCGATCTTAACAGATTAATTTTGGGCTTTAATAAAGTGGCCATAAGAAATTTAGGATTAGAAGATCTTCCGAGGAATACCATATCCGACGCCCCAGAATTAGAAACGCTTAATTTGGACAACAATGGTATCATGGAAATTTATTCAGGTGCTTTTGGAAATCTACCAGTTGTAAAAAGAATAAGCCTTGTCAAGAATAAACTCAAAAAAGTACGTACCGGTGTTTTCAACCACTTGAATCTTTTAATACTAATGCTGTCCAGCAACGAAATCGAATACATAGAGACAAGAGCGTTTGATAACATGACTCACTTAATATCCATCATGTTGGGATACAATAAAATTAAATACATCGATTCCGGTTGGTTTTACAATTGCAGCTCATTACTCACCATATCGCTAGATGGCAATGAGATAACACATGTACCTGAGAACGCGTTTAAAAATATTAATTGCATACATCAGGTGAATAATAACACGATAAGGACGAATATATACATGGGACGGAATAAAATTACAAAAATTCATCCGTACGCCTTCAGGAATATCACCGAAATCGGTTACATTTGGTTACAGGAAAATTTTCTCAGTGAGTTGGAAAATAAACTGTTTTCCGGCTTTAATTTTATCTCAACTTTACGGTTGAACAAGAACAATTTAACGTGCCTCTCCGATCAGATTCTGAGTGATTTAAAATGTGCCAAGTTCGTCAATATCGACGATAATCCATGGGAGCCTGCTTGTTTGAATAAAATACAGTTGTGGGCCGATGAAAACGACGTTATGTTGTGAAGAAAAGTAGAATTGAAGTGAAAGTTGGTTTCGTACTTAATTACTTTGTAACAAAGATAGATGTTTTATTAGATTTTGTGTTTCTTTAATAAAGTTTTGTTGTGTAATTCGGATTTTTTTATCATTTATTATAAGTTATTAGTTACATAATAAAAATAATTATTTACATGTATTTATAGAAGAAAGTATTATAGTAATAATACCGGAAAGTACTTATACAGGGTTAGTTAAAAGTACGGAGACGGCGATTTATTGTCGTTAATATTCATTTTAGGGAATTATGTTCAATATAAAAGTTTGTTAGGATATTTGATCAACGTTTGAGAATATTTGAATTTTTTTTTTCTTCAATTGTTTATTAGTTACGCCTGTCCGCGCAGTTTTTTTAAATGGGAACTAGTAAATTTTACTCTACCATTCGATAGAGAATTTTTTTCTCTTTACAACAATATTTTTGTTTTTTTTAAATTCATTTTAATAACTTTTTTTATAAGAAAAGGCCGGTTCATGTGTTTAACAGATGTTCGGTACATCGCAGATAGACAGAAGCGTAGCGATAAACAAACTTGAGCGATATAATCTTATCAGTGGTTATAGTGTACGTCAAATCTTTGACAGAAATAATTCATTTGTTCAATTTGTTGCTGTTAATATTAACAATGGCGAGTTTAAGTGAACATGAACGAATTGAAATACTTATGATGTTGGGTTATGGAGATAGACGCAGAAGTTTTCAAGACGTTTGTAATTTATTTAATGATACGCATCCAAATAGAAATCCAATTTCTAAATCCGTTGTTGGTAAAACTTTAAGACGCTTTGAAAAAACGGGTACCGTTAAAGATTTGCCAAGGAGTGGTAGACCTAGAACAGCAAAAAGCGATGATAACAAACTGGATATTTTATTGGCTGTATCTGAATATCCCCATTTATCAACCAATCAATTAGCGGCCTATTTCAATATTTCAGTCATCGATCGTGTCATTTTTAAAGAGTGAAAAGTATAAACCTTATAAGGTACACCTTGTACACTATGATTTTGATAGGAGATTACAATTTTCTGAAGAAATGTTAAATATTTGCAATAATAATGAAAATTTCGTCAACAATATTCTTTTCTCTGACGAAGCTACTTTTTGCCTTACCGGTGAAGTAAACAGACATAACTGCAGATACTGGTCATCGGAAAATCCCTCTTGGTTTTTGGAGCACCATACGCAGTACCCCCAAAAGGTTAATGTTTGGGATGGCATTCTAGGCGGTCATATTATCGGTCCCTTTTTCATCAATGGCAATTTAACTTCGGCTCTGTATTTGCAGTTATTGCAAAATGAAATAATACCTGCTTGTGCTACGCTCTATCCTCATGAAAACAATGAACACCTGCCCAATGACAGTATCTGGTTCCAGCAAGATGGCGCCCCACCACATTATGGTGTAAATGTTCGTCAATATTTGGACAACGTTTTTCCCCACAGATGGATTGGAAGACGAGGAACCATTGAATGGCCAGCCCGTTCGCCAGATTTAAGTCCTTTAGATTTTTTCTTTGGGGATACGTAAAAAACAAAGTTTACAAAGATAAGCCCGATAACGTCGAAGATTTACAAATCCGAATTACCAGAACGATACAAGAAATTCCCCGAGATTTTTTACAGAACTCTGTTCGGGGTTTTGTAAATCGATTGGGTCATTGTCAAATTACTAATGGACGACAATTTGAACACTTACTTTAATTAACTTTGTTATTAATTTGTTTAATTTTTCTTGTAAAAAAGTTATTAAAATGAATTTAAAAAAAACAAAAATATCATTGTAAAGAGAAAAAAATTCTCTATCGAATGGTAGAGTAAAATTTACAAGTTTCTATTTAAAAAAAACTGCGTGGACAGGCGTAACTAGAAAACAATTGAAGAAAAAAAAAATTCAAATATTCTCAAATGTAGAACAAAATATCCTAACAAACTTTTATATTGAACATAATTCCCTAAAATAAATATTAACGACAATAAATCGCCGTCTCCATACTTTTAACTAACTCTGTATGTACTAGTTTATTGCAAATAAGAGTGATTGACAAGATGTTATCAAGCTGATAACAGTTGTGGATTCCAGACTCCAAAAATCTTATAAATGATGCCAAAAGAAGAATAAAATATACTTTTTTGACAACATTTATAAGACCTTTTTGAGATTCTTTGTGAAGTCTGGAATCCACAATTTATATTAGCTTGACACCTTCATGTCCATCACTTTTATTTGCTTAAAGTCTCAAACACATGAAGTATATTTATCTTTTATTTGTCGCATCAGGACATTTTGCCATAAACTAGTTCACAATTTTTATGGGAAATACCTAGGGCTTTGATAAAGAAATGTTACTAGTTTCAAAGCTATCTTAAATTCATACAGACACATGGTTGGGGAAGGGTAAACCTGAAAGCCATTCTTGGATTTAATTTGTGGGTTTTGCAGGTTTCAAATAAATTGATAACTACAACTGATTAATTAATTTTTATCTAATGTCAAAAAAAGTTAGTTGGAGAGAAATGTGAAGTTAAAATTTGAAATCTCTGACTCACTTTACATAATAAAACATGAAAACAAAAAATTTCAAAAAATTGCGGTTCGATGGGCTTGAACTTGGATCATGCAGTCCACAGACAAACGTGATAACCACTAGGCTCCGCACAATTTAAAAATTTTTCTAGTTATAGTTCCTGAAAATTGTTAATAGCTCAGCTTCTAAAAAACGGAGAAAAGTGCCATCCGCAACACAAAATGTAGATTCTTATCACATATATTCAGCCATTTATTTAAAGCAGCCAGGATTAAAAAAAAAGGTATAAAACCCCTTACCACAATTAATAATCGTATCCTAAATACGTATTTCGACAACTAAGTTGTAATCATCAGTAGGTAAAACCACTAAAAGTGTCGCACATGGGACACAGTAAAGCACAGTAAAACACATATAAACGCGCAACTACTTTTCACGGCGTCCGCGTATACAGTAATTTTAAAATAAAATTAACAGACTAAAAATTACTCTCTCTTAAGAAAAAACGGCATCACATGCGTTTACTATCCATCCTCGGTCCTTGACTTTTTCTGCCTCTTTTCTAAGAATGAAAAAAGACAACCATACGCAATATTACCGTTGTCCAAGTTCAAGGTATTACTTTTATTTTTAATGATATGAATGCTTTCATATGTGTCGAGATCTCTGGTGTTATTGCTGGCTTTGACAAGTTTTAACCCTTTAGCAGACAAGTTGTGATCTGTGTGTAGGGCATGATAAGCAACCCTAGATTTTTCTGGTCTGTTAAATCTGATTATTGCGAGAAAATTTTTCTTTGTCGTGAAAATGGTTGTGTCGGATACTCCAATAATTTCTGCTATGTCTTCCATAACTGAGTCTTCCATTATTAATTTTCGATATTTCAAGCAAGTTTTGGAGTAGTCACTTCAATAGGCTGACCCGACTGTGGGTAGTCTTGCTTAAAGAGACTATGTAACTTATGAAACATATCAATTGCATTTTCGCGAAGTGATGTCAATGAAATAAATGCTTTCTACATATACGACGCTAATTATTCGAATTTTTTACTGGAAAGAAAATCGCCCTTATGTAGAATTCGAGTCTACGTCCTTTGGTTTCCCGGACCACGCTCTTAACCATTGAGCTATTAAGGGATTGAAGTTCGAATCTTTGGGAAATACTTAAATTGCATTAAGAAACTGATGTTATATTGTGCCCGTAGTTGGCTATTTTGTGTAAATCAATTACATTTTCGTGAAGTGATGTGGATGAAATAAATGCTTTCTACATATATGACTTTTTTGCTGAAGAAAACCAAAGGACGAAGCTCGAATCCTGCATAAGAAGTAATTTTTTTTTCAGTAAAAAATCCGAATAATTAGTGTCATATATGCAGTCAAATTGACTCATGAATAACTTAGCTATGAAAGGAGATAGGCAATTACCCATCGTTTTTTCTCCTACTTGGAAACAATTTTGCGTCATGCAAAGAGTTGTGAATCTCATGTATTCATTTATTTTTGAATGTTCAATGTTATTCTTATGCAGCACTTCTAAATATTTCAAGGTTTCTGGTATAGGTACCGAAGGAAATAATGACGTTACATCGAATGAAACTAAAATTTCTCCGTCTTCCAGTTCATAATCTTTAATTAATTGGACAAATTCCAAGGAATTACTAACTGACAAACTTTCTGGTTTCACGGGTAAATTTTTAAATTCATTAACTAACATTTGGAAATCATGTAAGTCGGTGAGTTGATGCTTGAAACGATAGATCTCATCATGTGTGACACTTAGTGGTTTTGTCTACTGATGATGACAACTTAGTTGTCGAAATACGTATTTAGGATACGATTATTAACTGTGGCAAGGGGTTTTGTACCTTTTTTTGTGTTTTTTCTTAACCACGGCCTCCAAAGAAAGACTTTTTAGCCAGTATTCTTCTTCTAGCGAACTTTATGTTACAAATTAGGATACACACTAATTGATACTAAACACAACATAACCATAAATGAAATAGTTTAGTGGTTTAGTGGTTTAGCGACCTTTATTGAAATTCAATTTATTTAAATAACGACGTTTCGACTTTTTGTGTATAATTGGGTCAACATTGTGAAGGGTCGACATTGTTTCTGACCATGCAATTTGCACTGGGCATGTGTTTTAACATCGAAATAAATTTGGTGAGTTTTTGTATCCTTTAAATTTTAAATTTTATTTTTTCTTTACTCTAATCATTATTTTAATTTTAACTCTTTCATATAATGTAAATATAATTCTTACCTTTCGTTTTGTAATTTTTTTAGTTCTAAATCACTTGAAAAAGACTCAATTATACACAAGAAGTCGAAACGTCGTTATTTAAATAAATTGAATTTCAATTTAGGTCGCTAAACCAAAAAAAGATTATTATTTTAATATTATGCACACGGCCAATAAAATAAATAAGAAATAAATTTTAATTTCTTATAAACACTAAATATATATATATATATATATATATATATTTATATATATATATATATATATATATATATATATATATATATATATATATATATATATATATATAAGTGATTAGATAATTTCTTAGCCGTTCATTAAATATAGCATTTGATAAATTATTGGAGGTTTTCGGCTTTTATATGAAATATTTACAAATATCAAGTTAGTATGTATGTAATTGCAAAGTAAGGGGGGATGTAAACATTGCTGTCTACAAATTACAAAGCAAATCATACGAAAAATTTTTAATTGAAAAAATGTCTATGTAGGGACTCGAACCCAAGTCTACAGCTTGCCGGGCTGTCGTCATTACCACTAGACCACAATAGACCCAGGTTCAAGTTATTCAGAAATGCAATATTATATATATATATATATATATATATATATATATATATATATATATATATATATATATATAATAAGTAAACGCTACTTCAGGCGACTTTAAATTAGGATTGAGTGAGTTGAATTTCTTAAACTTTATAAGGTGAATCGCTTGATCAAATTAATTACAAGCTACTGACACTATTTATTACTAACTACTACAAAATAAAGTTAAAATTCGAAATTTCTGACTCACTTTACATGTCACTTTACATTTTGTCCTACTTCAACTTTATCCTTGGTGCTGTCTAAAAGTGATTTTAATGAGCCGGATGATTTAAGCCCGATTTTAAGGGAATGGTTTTTAAAAATAGTGTTCAAATTTCTGGAAGCTAAGTGATACGGTAAACAAACTGCAAAAATTATTCTCTTGCAATTTATTTAGACCTACTTAAGAGAAGAAACTGTAATCCTCTGAATTATTTAGTAGGATGTTGGAACACGAATTTATTCATATGTATGCGTGAGCGAGAGTTTATTTTAGATCTTCGTTTCGAGCACAGATAAACTGTAATTAATGAAGTTGTAACAGTTTTATCGAAATGGACGTTGTTTGCAGTTCAAACATGAGCTTTTCAGTAATTGCCCTTTCGCACGTTATCCCGTCCCATCGATTTATTGTGCAAGTTAGCTACGTAAAATACTTTTTAATACGATTACGAATGTAGTTAATTTTGTGGAGTTTAACTGATAATACGTTTGAAGGCACGATATCTTTGCACGAGGAAGAAAGAGAGACATGGAGAGAGAGTTTGTCTTGTTATAGAAGGGGTCTGCTTCAGACTACATACTTATTAATTAACATCTTTCCTTTTCTATGTGAAAGTTTGGAGAGTATTACTGGTGTCTCAGAAGTAATCATGTAAATACCAGTTTAAAACTTTAGTAGTCCTCTTGCTTCGAGGAAATATGAGAACGAAGAATATTTAAGTTACTTCGTTATGACATGCTCATTAAAGTTTTAGGGCTGTTCAAAAATTTGTTGGTTTTTCAATATAAGACTTTAATTTAATAAAACTAAAAATACGATAACAAGTAAAAATTAAAATACATTCCATTAGTTGGGATGGTTTCTCCTAATTGTTTAGCGAGATTTTGAATTCCTCGTTTATATATACATATATATATATATATATATATATATATATATATATATATATATATATATATATATATATATATATATTGTAGTGATGCAAGTTATTCATATAGAGCTGCATCTAAAATAGGAAGAATAAGACATACAAAGTGAAAAAGGGTTATAATATAATGGTTATATAATTAATATTATTAAGTCTTAGTAGTATCGAAGTGCATATGTATTTTTATAACGAGCATTTCATTCTTAATATTTCTATATTTATTTTCCTTTCATTATTTACTTTTATTATATCATATTCAAATTTTCAAATATTAGCGCGAAAAACATATTCAAATCCATATGCATCTTTGTATTATATCGACGCTAGTAAGACACGCCTACAAATTGACATCTCGCTATGTTTACATTTATCATGCGCAGTATGCGATTTGTATCATTCAAATCTATCTTAACCTAACTTGGTAATTTATTATATAATTTTTAAAATCAGTTAGATAATCAAAATTAATCAAATTCTTTTTATATAAAATTGTTAAAAGGGTAAATCATCGAGACTTTTGATATCAATAGATAGCGTGTTTGGTAATATTCAGACAAGTGCTATCGGGATATTCGATCCTTGAATTTTAAAAATGAATAGACGCATCTTTTTAGACCAAGCCTTAGAAATCTTTTAAAAAACATAAATTTAAATTATAAATTCATCTAAAAGTTATTAAAAGTATCCAGAATATTAATTAACTCGATCGACAAGAGAATTACTACAAGAATTTTCGGTAATAACGAACTTTCAAACAACATAGCGTCACAGACGTAGTTCCACCGAAAACGATAGAAAATCAAAAGAAAAATATTCAAGAATCCATCGCCGAACATTAACATAATAGTCTAACGTACATCTGCAACGATACCTGAAATCCTACAGCCAGAAACGAGCGCAGGGAGTAATTAGGCACCGGAGACGAAGTCCGAAGAAAATCTTCGATAGCGTCTTCGTAAACAGCCACCCACGCCGCCATCGTTTTGTACTGCACCCGAACATTTTCGGATCGCCGAGAATCTTCCCAATTCATACTTACGATCTACAAACATACATCAGGATCATTATTATAACAGGTTTTCAGATAATATTTATCTATTTTTCCAAAAATTAAATTCTTTAAACTTTTATTTAACAATATTCTCGAATTATTTACCTGATCTATCACGTCCTGTCCTGATTTTTATATTTAATTAAACAAGCTATTTAAAACTTAGATATAGCAATAAAAGGGTACTCACCATTATTGTAATAAGGTTATTCACATTTATATTCATATTATTTATTAGTCTAACACACATAACCTCTTTTCACATTAGTAACACCTTGTTGTTTATGCGTATATACAGTTTCGGTAATATCACATTTGTAATACGTTATATTTTTACAGTTTCCATTAATTTAATAAATAAAATATTTTTAATTTACATTAATCTTTTATTTGTTTATATTTGTTTGTAGGAGTTATTTTATTAAGCGTCAACATTAATATTATTCATTTATGGAAGCAACAACCTAAAATTCACGACGAGCCTGAGATCACCCACATTTAGTAAAGTTGTTTTTTTATATAGTTTCTTGCTTTTCCGACTAGTTGGCTATTTGAGATAAAGATAGCGCAGTCTGATGTGAGATTTTATAAATTAAGGCGCCCAACTAATCTTTTCAAATACATAATTTTTATCTTACACTTTTATTTCATTAACATTTCATTCTCTCACCGCAGGCAGGGTGCGTCGCATATATCAATATATATATATATATATATATATATATGTATATTGAATTTAATTGGAGTGAGAAATGAGAATTATTCCAATCTCATCTCACATGCAATTGTCGCTAAATTTGTGCAGTTGATTCTACAATCTGACAAGATTACTCATGCCGAAGAATGTAGACGCAAACACGTTGCGACGTTAGTCATCCACCCATGCGGATAATGAAAATTGTATGAAAAAAACCACATCCGTCCAGAAACGTGCAGATATCGATATTTCGCTGTCGTTACAGCTCATCAGTACACGATATTCAGACAAGACATGATTTTTATTTGTATACTTTCGTGTATATATACGAATTATATTGAATTTAATTGGAGTGAGAAATGAGAATTATTCAAATCTCATCTCACATGCAATTGTCGCTAAATTTGTGCAGTTTTTTTTGTGCAGTTTTTTTCATACAATTTTCATTAGCCGCATGGGTGGATGACTAACGTCGCAACGTGTTTGCGTCTACATTCTTCGGCATGAGTAATCTTGTCAGATTGTAGAATCAACTGCACAAATTTAGCGACAATTGCATGTGAGATGAGATTTGAATAATTCTCATTTCTCACTCCAATTAAATTCAATATAATTCGTATATATACACGAAAGTATACAAATAAAAATCATGTCTTGTCTGAATATCGTGTACTGATGAGCTGTAACGACAGCGAAATATCGATATCTGCACATTTCTGGACGGATGTGGTTTTTTTCATATATATGTATATATATATATTATATATATATATATATATATTAAATTTGATAAAGAAATTATCTATCACTTATATATATATATATATATATATAAATATATATGTATATTATATATATATATATATATATATATATATATATATATATACAAGTGTCCCGTATCGTTATGTTCAAATTTTAGGAGCGTAAAGTAGACTTCATTTCAAGTCAAGTAACAAAAACGCAAAACTTGTATATCCATTTTTATTTGTTTCAAAGTTACAGATCTATGAATGTGATTGTCAGCCTGTTATTGAATCTATAACTTTTTTTTAAATAAAATCATTCATTCGGCATTAATAAATCACTCATTATTCAATCGTTCGCATTTTGCATTATTATTATAAATTGAATTAATTTCTACGTTCAGTCTTTGACTCATTAGACGTTCGTACTTTATTTAAATTCAACGGTATAAAAGTAAGTAAGACTATACACTCGATCGTAGTTGAAGTCTAAAACTTAAATAAATTATTTTAAAAAGTATATGTATTATTAACTTGAAATAATCAAGAATAAATACACGACTGAAGTGTAAACCCATGCCAGATATTTGAGAAAGATAAGTAGGAAGTAAGTTTCCACGAATGATCTTAAGATATCTATGCTATCGAGATTTTTAATCAAATATTCATTGATAGACGAAAATACAATTTTATATACAGAGTGAAGATAGACATACTATTCTGTAGGAATCAGATTTTCACTTAAATAGACGTCCAATAGCACACTCGATTTAGAAACAAGTATTAGTAGAAGCCAGAAAACCATATTTAAAAATAGAGATACACTTTGAGTACTGAGCTCAACGTTAGGAGAGAAAATACCTCCTTTTGTGAGTGAAATACTCAAATGTAATAATTTGAGATATTCAATCGAATCCAAGACAGACTCGTAAACTACATTTGTGTTGTTCATTAATATATTTGTACAAAACTTTCTAGTGATATTTAAGTCTTAAGTTATGAATGAGATATTTAATTTGAACCAAAAATGGCTTGTGAAAAGACAAATTAACAATAAAAGAAATTTTAACAATTTACATTTTGTATTATTTATTTACGTTTACATTGGCTGCTAGGCCTAGTTAAGTAGAACCCAAAAAGATAGTCCTGACATACACAAACTTTATACAGGGTCAAAATAAAAATATGCTCGCGTAACTGTCAACACACAATAATTTCTTATACATTATTCAATAAGCAAAGCTCACAGCAGTATGTAAACCGTGTGTGAGATATTTATTATTTATACACATTCTAAATATTTTTAATTCATAGGCATCACCTAATACAATTTTCAGAGTCTTTTTAATTTCAGGGTTCGCGTCGTAATTGACTATACTAGATTTATATTCTATATAATGACATGTTTCCATTTATCATACGTTGTCTCTTTATTTCAAGGACAGCCTGTATACGCATTCGGTTCGTCCGACAAGGAGTGAAGACACGTTAATTCAGTTTCTATAGATATGGTTGTTACTGTCTATAGAAGCTCTTTGCTTAGTTCTGCATTTATTATTGAGGCAGTGTTTAGAAGCTTTGGCGTCTTGTCAATTGGCTGCATTGAATGTTCCTCTACGCTCTTGATAATTTCTGTGAGATAGCGAAATTGTTGTGTTTGTAAATGCATCTCTCCAGCAGGGGCGCACCGATGGTTCTGTAGAACGATAAAATACGTATCTATGTCTTTGGAGAGATGCCTTTACAAATATATGAACTTGTATTGTGCTCTTCATATCCGTACTCTTAAGAATATTTTATATTATTATAAACACTTTTTAAAATATATTTAATTTAAGGAAATATTAGTGAAATATGCGTACTTGAAAATATTGGAAGGTCATATCATAGTTTATTAATAGAACACCTTAAATCTATATATTCGTTTTTATCTTCATGTACACGTGTAGCGCAAATATCACCTAGTGTATACACATCTGTTTAGTCCAGTTACTCATTGTGTGACAGATAAAAGTTATCAATCGATTTTAAAACAATGATTCATCTCATCAGGTGCATTTAGTCACATTAACAACATATTTCTAGGAAAATTTCTCCTAATGTTTCGCTTAAAAAGTAAAAAAAATGATTAATTTATTTATTTTTAAAAATTGATTAGGTGGAGGCTGTTCTAATAGATTAATAGATGTAATAGTTAAATAAGGTATTTATACAATATATTGCAAATTACGTTAGTAAGTTAACTGGCGAAGTAAAAAATATAAGTAAATCGATAGCAGGTATGGAATATGAACTTCCTACTATATGTGAATTTCCCTTTCCTTGCGGTATTGGCTTTTAAAAGCCCTTAAATTAACTCTTGGTTTTGACCATCATGAATCATGATGGTCTAAAAACCTAAGAAGGAATATTAGAAGATCATGATTCATGATCATCTAATATTCCTTCTTAGGTTTTTCAGCTATTGTTCATATTTTCGTATATCATTCTCTTCCTAACATTTTTTTAGTGAAAAGTCTTTAATTATAATCATCAGATTTATTTTTTTTATTTATCTATTTACCCAACAGAATTACATTTCTATTTACAAGATAAAATAAAAATAAAATTGTAAATCATATACATACATACATAACAAGTATTTCTAGTAACATAAAAAAGTATTATAATATATATATACAATGTGTCCAAAAAAAAAGTGCTCAGAGTTTTATACCTCGTGTAGATAAAACAATTTTATCGAAAAAAAACCCAAAATGTGCTAGTCAAAAATGTTTATTTTTTATTGTAATTTACGTATAATTAGGTATGGTAAAAAAAGTAGTATAACTTACTACATAAGATTATGATTAATTAAGATTATGAATAAAACAACCAAAAATAGTTTTTAATCAATACTATATTAATTAATTATGTTTTCAAAATGGCCTCCTTCACATTCGAGACACGCAATAGCCCTGAACGTTATTTGTCTCGTAGCACGTTGAATCATATCAGGGTTTTGTTTTAATCGCTCTGCAAAATTCCTTATCCTATTTTCTAATTCTTCTAGTGTGTTCACCGGGCTACTGTACACCTCTTGCTTCATTGTGCCCCACAAAAAAATAATCAAGGGGATTCATGTCTGGCGACCTTGGCGGCCACGCAACTGTGCCACCTCGTCCGACCCATCGGTGATAATTTTCATTTAGAAATAATCTTACTGCCCTAGCGAAATGTGCCGTCCAACTGCAGCCACATGTTTAGACGAATATTCAATGGCACGTCATCCAGCAACGCTGGTAGTTCATTTTGCAATAATTCTAAAAATCTTTCACCATCTAAAATTCGAGGAAGAAAAATAGGTCCAATTAATAAATTTCCTATCAATGCGGCACAGACATTGACAGAAAACTGTTCCTGGAATGAGGCAGGCCTTGCTAAGTGTGGGTTTTCATCGGACCATGCGTGTAAATTTCGAAAATTTGTTATTCCATTTCGTGTAAATTTTGCTTCGTCTGTCCAAAGAAATTTGTTGAAAAATTCTGGATTTCTTCTCGTCTGTCTCAAAATCCATGTTGAAAAAATACAACGCTGTACATAGTCTCCTTCATTAATATTCTGTACTCTTCGATAATGATATGGCCTAAGTCCATTCGCTTTTAAAATCACACCCACTGTAGATTTCGATACATTAAACATAAGCGCTAACCGTCTGAGGCTAATGGATGGATTGCGGAAAACCTCGTCCAAGATATCTTCTTCTGTATTCCCTAGCTGCAGTGCTGCCGCTCTGTCTTGTCCTCCCATATTTCTCCTTCCTAGTCCGTTCTCGCTGAACAATAGGTGAATTGTAATAAATGTCCGATATGTTGGAACTGGCTGCTTATTCGGGAAGGCTGCTACGTATTCGGGAAGGCTGCTATGTATGTATGTGGCCTGCTTACATACATTGCTGATCTGCTCATTGAAGGTTAGTTTCATATCGAGGGTAACGCCCAAGTCTAATTGATTCAACACGTGATATACTTATATCCCCAAGTTGGTAATTAAAGTATATAACATTAAGTCTTTTGGTGAAAGATAAAATCTTGCACTGAACAGGATTTAAAGATAAATTGTTATTTTTGCACCAAATCTGTATGTTAACCAGATCGGTCTGTAGTCGAAGACAGTCCCTACGTCTTTGGAGAAGATACAGTCACAAATATATGAACTTGTACTGTGTTCTTCACACCCGATTTTTATTAATATTTTATATTATTAAAAATGCTTTTGTGTTATCATCAGAGATCGAACACATCGGGTTGAAATGACGTGGTCATTACGACGAACGATATAAATAGTCTACAACCTCTGTAAGTACTTCACGCAGTTATTGAATGCACTATTGATCTGGCTAGCGCGCACATCTGCTTTCATCGAGAATTGCGACGTTTTTTGTTGGATATTTACAGTTAAATTTCTGTTTTCATGGGCGTAGATAGAAGCGTGTCGAGTTTTAATAATTTAGTCTATTTAGATTATATTTCGTAAAATAAATAAAGTGCTGTGAGTTAGTTTCTTGTTTTCATAGTTTTAACTGTTAATTACATCGTAATTTTTGTGATAGATCCTGTATAATATCGTTTGATTAAATCTACTTCCCCAATTATTTCGACGTAAGAGTGTATTGAATTTCGTTCAGTTTAAATAACTTACGCATACGTTTTTAGTTTTCATTTATTTTGATCTAGAGCATTGTTTAAGTTACTTTTTCAGATATGATATGGAAGAACGTTGAGAACGGCATCGTAAAACAATGGCGAGTTGGATTGACGGTCATACTGATTGTATGTCCATTGTCAGTGATTCCGAAATTTATTGCAAAATCTGTAAAATATAGTTAAAAAATTCCATGAAATCGCACGTACAACGTCACTTAGCATCGCAAGCACATGCACAGAAATTGGAACCGTTAGAATCTGACAATTTTAACGAAGAACTCTGTGAAACATTTATGGCGGCTAATATTCCATTAAATAAACTTAACAATCCCACTTTAAAACTATTTCTCCAAAAATATACTTGTCGAAATGTTCCTGATGAATCCATCTTACGCAAATATTATGTTTCTAAATGCTGCACGAAAGCAGTAGATTAGAAGCCATCTCTCAAATCAGTACCTCTGGATAAGTGCCGACGAAACTGTCGATATATTAGGACGCTGTGTGGTAAATGTTGTAGCTGGTGTACTACATCCAACTATTCCATATAACGCATATGTAATAGCAACAAAAGTTATAAATACAGTCGATATGGAAACAGTTGCTAAAACTATTTACGAGAATATTCAAAAAATACGTCATTCGAACGACAGGTACAAAGAAAAAGTACTTTTATTTGTAAGTGACAGTGCTGCATATATGTTAAAAACAGGCAGACTATTAAAGGAAACATATCCTAATATGCTGCATATTACTTGTGTAGCACATGCTCTCCACAAAATCTGTGAATATATCAGAAACACCTTTCCAGAAGCTGATAGACTTGCATCCGCTTTTAAAAAAGTTTTCAGAAAAGAACCATTGAGAGTAGCTTCTTACAGGGAAAAACTGTCACCTTTGTCACTGCCTCCCTCTCCAGTAATAACTAAACAGGGGACATGGTTGGAAGCCACTAGTTTTTATGCGGAGAATTTCGATAGTTTACAAAATTTCGTTGCATGTTTAAATGAAGATGCTCGGAGTATTTCTGAGTGCAAGGAACCAACACAAATTCCACATTTAAAATATCAGTTGTTTCTTCAGGAACACTTTGGAAATTTGCCGAAACTAATCACTTATTTTGAAAATCGAAATCTCAAATTAAATGATGGTTGGATGATTGGATGTGGCTATTAATAATTTGAAAAGTATTCCAAGTGACTTCGGATGTGGCTTTCGCCAAAAGTTAGACGCAGTGTTTAATAGAAATCCAGATTTAATAACATTGCGGCAATTGTGTATGGGGACAATGCCACAACATCTAACTGCAAAATACGCGGAAATAAAAGAATATTTCCAGTATGAACCTATAACCAGTTGCAATGTAGAAAGGACGATTTCTATTTACAAGGATATATTTAATTCAAAAAGAACAACTTTTACAGAAGAGAACCTTGAGGAAGTATTGCTAGTAAATATTAATACTCCTTTACTCAACTTGAACTACAAAATGAACAAATAAAAGTGTATTTCGTATTTTGTACCCGTTTTGAAAACTTTAAAAATACAAATGTTCAATAGTACGCTCGTGAGCAATAAGTCATCAACCTCTCGTGTCCGGTCTCTAGTTATCATATTTCCATTCTTTCAATAATATGACATATTGGCAGTTGTCTATTAACATAGCAATTGAATATATGAATTTCTAAGACAAAAATTTAACGGTTTACAATTTCAAACGTTAATACAGATCCCTAAGCCGATTTGTATTAACATTTGAAATTGTAAAGCGTTAAATTTTTGTCATAGAAAGTCATATATTCAATTGCTATGTAATATAATTTCAGATCATCCGTTCAAACTGTTTTCTCCACACATTAAATTCTTATCGACGTTTTCAATATGTCTTGGTGACGTGTAATATATCCAGGATTTTTCTTCTGAATTCCCTAATTCCCTTGTCTCGTAGATATATCGAAATTGGCGTTGATTCTCGACTCCTGACGTTGAAGCGAAAAATCCGTTTAAGGAAACTCGGAAAATCACTCCTTGCTAACCAGCGTTTCAGTAAGTTTTATAATGTAGTACAACACTGACTGTCAAATGCATTTAGCAATTATAATTATGTGGAAGAAAATATTTAAATGAATATATAAAGTGCATTAAATGCATTAGATATATACGTTTAAGTTCGAATTTAAGGGGTTAGAACTCGAGGAAAAGCACAAAAACAAAGAAGCTATAGATGCACTTCCGGGAGACTTATCTAAGTGAAAACATGTACAGTATATAATCGTGCGTCAATGCAAGGGCGCGTCTCCGTAACAAACAAGGCGACGCGACGTTAAATGTCACCCAGACTTGTACCATAAAAGGGTCGTTTATCCCGGGAGCGCCCGCCAGTCTGGCTTTCATCTCCGGATTATTCCGGAGAATGCTGTTCGCGACGTTAACACAGAGAAACATAATACGATCTAGTGGAAAGGTTTTTCTCTGCTAGTCGTTGTTTTCTTTTTGGAATTATCTTAATACTGCGCTTATCTCATGAATGTAAAAGCAGCAGTATTTACTGCTTTTATATAGGCCATTTAGTGATGGCACTAAAGGCGTTTATAAAGCGAGTAAATATCTTGTTTATCTCTATAATTAGACAAAATCTGGTCCTACTAGTTTCTAAAGGGATTTTCGAATATAATGTCCGAAATTTTTTGTAATCGTTTTATTCAACTTAAACTATAAAATATAATCTACATATAATGAATGGAAAATTTAATTAATGTACAATAATTAATAAAATATACTTTGTTATATCACTATATTAAACAAATTGTTCAACCAACATGGCCAATGACGAACACTGTATTAAGAATGAAACACAAAATATACGCTAAAATTTGGTATTAGTTGGTAATTATAAAGTAGGGGGCAATACATGGAATAATACCGCCTAATTCTGAGCAAACGCAACGATGCGAATGTAAGAATATTTCTCCCGCTCCAAATAGAATTCCCCTGAATGCTGTAGGCGTGTCAACATCGATGTCATATGTCATACATACTTACATATTATGGAGCCGCGTAAGAAAAATTATCTGATTACCAAACTACTATTAAAGGACTATAAATTGTTTAGTCCTGTGTTATTGTAATGATTTTATAATAAATAAATTGCAATACGTTATACTGACGATGGTCACACAAAGCGTAATGAAATTATTAATAAGCGGTTAAGAAAATAGCAAATAATGCATCAGAGTTATAATAAATTAAATTTTAATAATAAAGGTCACAAAAACTATTCATAGTAAACTAAATAAACTTCAGAAATAAATAAAAACTAAATTAAATTCTAGTAATGTAAAGAAAAATTTACTCTTACAAATAATAAAATAAATTGTTCATAATGAGAAATTAATTATATAATAACGGAAATTCATCCGTTTAAACTCATCGCCGTAAAATAATTGATGATGTTTGGAATATTTATAATTCGCTAAGTGTCAAATTTGAATTTAGTTCTATTGCAGCGCATACTAAAATGGACGTATCATTAGGAACTTGGGAATAATGGTTTCAAATGTACAGAACCAGTAATGTCTATTTTCTTTTTAAGTCTACAAATTGTAGCTTTGTTTGGGATGAGCCTGTCGGGATACCTTCCGGCAAATAAGTCACATACTCTTTGATAAGAATTATCAGCGTGGTACCATTTCATAATTTCGGTTTTCTCTTCTAGTGTATAACGCGGCATGATCACTATTAAAACGCTTAAGAGACTCCGTATAGGGTGACAGTGGTGACACTAATTTGTGACATTAATTGTCAAATCGTTGCGCGACAGACTGTTTTGTGATTGGCTAAACGCGTTCAGGGGATTTGTATTCGAAGCGGGAGAAATATTCATACATTCGATCGTTGCGTTTGCTCAGAATTAGGCGGTATACAATACATTGTAACAACTATTAGTTAATTATAGGGGAAATCAGATAATAGAAATGTGAGTGCAGTTAAATTCACAATTGAAATTGAAAAAGATAATTGCATAAATTCTTTAGATTTTAAAATTACCAAATCCGATAACCAATTTAGCTTCAATATTTTGAGGAAACCTACTTTTTCCGACGCTTGCATGCCGAGCGATTCACGACATCCCTTAGTGTAAAGCCACACTCGCCGTTTCTGTCGTTGCGACTGGGACACAACGACAGAAAAAATTTTGACCAAATTGATGCAAACGATGCCGACCACACTTGCCGTTCAGCGACAACGACAGGATTTCGAACGCTGCATGTACCGTTTTTCGTGCGCACCGACAAAAGCGCTTCCCGTGTTATTATATGCATTTTGTCACACTGGCCGTTAGTGTCGCCTGTCTCATTCTCACACCATAAACATTTCATTGCTCTACCAACGTCCGACCGGTTACGGTGTACGTCACAGGGCATTGTGTGTTGATTTTTCACAATTGACAACAACTAATCAAACGATGCAGTACTCAGTCGAAAATAAGAAACGAATTTTTCCTCATAATTACGCAAATAACTCATTATCGTGTGATACTGGCCTTGGGATAATTCCAGAGACTAGATGGATAATTGTGATAGAATATTGAGCTAAGTTGTTATTATTTGCATTTTTATTTTAAGTAAACACATACATTTACTTACCGAAGGCAAATAAAGATCCCTTTAATGACCATTTTGTTTAAAACATTGTAAGTAGGGAGGTTATATACAAATTCATTTATTCAGCAATTTGATTTATCAGAATCTACTTGTTTATGTAGCCTAGTATTTGTCTCATTCCGTAGATTCAATTTTTAACCTATAAGAAATTCCACATAACCAATAAATTTTATAATTTAAATTTTCAATAAAAATAAATTGTTAATCTATTGTTTATTCCGAATGTTTTGATAAATATTACCTAATATAATGTACCTAATTAAATATTCACTTATTAAGATAAGATTTTCCTTTTAATAAACGGAATTTAAGAACCAAGACAAGTCGTTTGAATTCAGTTAGTTTATCATATTAATACTGTGCTAACATACCTTTTAATTTCTTTGTCACACAGAATCTTCACGACCCTGGAGATATTAGAGAACTCATGATCGTTGATTCTCCAAATTTATATTAAATATCAAACTTTCTTTAAGACCAAAACACTATTTGGTTGTACCTGTTATGATTGTTAACTGCACATGTTTTTATATTCAATGATTGGCCCTGCGCAGAAGTATATCAGAATGCGGGGGTAAAAATTCGAATTTTAAATTCATTTTACTGCTTTAAAGTATAATATTTTGTCTTTAAAAACACTCTTTAGTAAACGTTTGTATCAAAGATTGTTTTAATATATATATATATATATATATATATATATATATATATATATATATATATCTATATATATATATATATATATATATATATATATATATATCAATTATTTTCCTTAAATCTATCGAACTCGACATTAAGTCCGTCCGAAGATCTGAGGCTATTATTTGGTTTTTTAACAAAAAAAAACTATTTTCCGGGTGATATGGAGCTAGCCTATCGCCCCAACTCTCCACATTTATCCGGATTTGTGACCGGCAATGATCGATGGAACTACTCAATCTACCCATCGTGGTGCACACGCGGAGTTAATAAAATATTACAAACTAAGATTTATCAGTATTACATAAGAATTTAGACTTGCTTTTTGGCTTTTAAAAATAGTATCATAACTTGAATAACTTGATATGGATAGTATCGTACAGACCAAAATTAAATTTGTGCTGAGTTTTTTGATCAAACCATAATATTTCGGGTTCGCTAGTTGCTTATATTCTCTTCTACGGAACCGACAAGTAAAAGATAAATGAATAGATGTACTTTTAATTACGTGTGTTTATGAAAGGTTTAACTTATAATAATATAAAGGTATTATTAATAAAAGTACTACGTATTGACAAAGCTTAATATTTTTATTGTCCAACCAATTGATAAAAGATAATATATACGAAATGCAACGACAACATAATCCCCATTCATGTGAAACATTTATTGACATATCGTTCAGGAAACAAACATTGTTTTGTATATTAGTATTTTTATTTAGAAGTCATCTATACATTCATTCATGCCAATAAATAAATTTGCAAAATATGTATTATTGATTGATGTCCCAGTTACTTCTTGGTGAAACATTAACTTCTAATTTAGACCAGACACAAACTTATCAGCGGTACAACCGTCTTAAAAACGAACGCGTGTCGATTGATGATGATGAGCATTTCGTCTATCGACGGAAAACACTCACAAAATGTAGCAGAAGTGCGTGATGCCATCCTGCAAGACCGAAAAGGAACAATTCATGGACATTTATAACATTGTCATCTTGTCGTACGACCCAAGTGGCCTGCCTGCGCAACAACTCGTGAACCCTACACCACAACAATGTATTAATCCATACGTCACTTGTTGTGGGTTAGTTTTTAGCCTCAAGGAAGACGACCCTTCTGACTTCTTTCTGTTTTCGAAGTTAAAACTGAAGCGTAAGGGGCCCCGTTTTAATACAATTGAGGAGATCCAGTCCGAATCGCAGGTTGAACAGTGTTGAACACTTTAACACGCGAAGACTTCCAATACTGCTTTTTTGACGGCTTAAAAAATTGAAAAGTCGCTGTGTAAATTTGATATAATCCCGCTGAAGGATCAAATATAATTGTATATTCGTAGAATCAAATATTGCGTTGTATCCGACTCGTAAAGGACCATGTATAATTTTGTGTTTGACTGACCGCTCACGAGGCGTAACTTCCGTATAAACCGGATATTTATTTTGGTTGGTGGCAGTTATATTGAAAGTTAGTGTGTTTTCTGAATATTTTATTTATTTTACAAAAACCACTTAAAATTCTTTAAGATAAATCTCGTAATATAGCACTTAATATAAAGTTAAACTTAATTCTTTACTGTTTTTGTTAAGATTGTGTGTCTTATTCCGTACTGTGTTGTGTTAAGAATGTGAATGTTGTCTTCAGAATGAGAACGTTGTGTTACAAGTAGATAGAAAATATATCACTACCCTTACCAAAACATAACTTAAATGTGCGTATATGCTTGATGTCATAACGGGGTATTTACCTACATTATTACTTCTTGGAAATTGTTCCTACGAGTAAAAATACCCAATGTTTATGATGATAAAATAGAATTCCTAATTAAGTATTAATAGGTGTCATAAACCTATGTATGTATTTCCGTCTGCTCCATTCATCAATAATAGATTTTTATGGTACATACATGTTTATCAATCGCGATTCTATTATGTATATTACATTAACAATGTGTGACCATATTAAGGGTCTATTGATATCGTTCACTAATAACCCAAGGCAACAAAGAAACGGTCTAATGTAGAAAGCAGGTAATAAATAGATTAGCAAATGTAAATTCTTTGTATCTAGGAAAATATTATAATTTTGAATATGCTAATAAAAGTACATTATACAGCGGTTTACACTTGAAAATGTACGTTGAATATTTATAAAATTTGAAATGTTATACTTTCTTTTATGCTAAATTTACTTATATCTAACATATACAGGGTGTTATTTAACGTCGGGGAGATATTACACAGAGATTCCTCCTCTGATTCTAACACGAAAGGCTCCTAAAATGTTATGGTCTAAAATGCTTCCTTTTTGAAATATTTTTTTCCCAACAATTTTAAAATTACAGGGTCAAAATTTGACGCGCTGTATACCAACAATTTATTTGAATTAAAAATTAAATCGTAGTAGTGCAATAATTAATTATTATTAATAATAATTATAATTAACGAAAATATTAAATAAACATGAAGATGCATACAAAAAAGTTCAAAACAGAAATTATAAAATATGTTGAAAATGTGATCCTTCTGCTCGAATACACGCATCAATTCTTCACCTCATAGATTAACGGACCCTTTAGAATATTCCAGGGGTGTTTTGAATAGTCTGGACTGGAATGAAGAAACGATTCTATTTCTTAGCTCTTCTATGCTTATTGGCGTGTTATAAATCAAACATTTTAGGTGTCCCCAAAAGAGAAATCAAGACTGTTTAGGCCAGGAGCCACGGTTGAGGTCCACCTCGTCCTATCCAACGATCGTTGAATGTTCTGTTCAAAAACCGGCGGACTTCGATACTGTGCACCGTCGTGCATAAACCAACCTTCATTTCTCATGTTGAGTGGGATATTTTCAAGGAGATGCTCTTGAAGAATTTCAAGATAGATTTCAATTGTCCGATCAGTCTTCTTGGCAGTATAAATGGCCCTATCAAAACATCTCGCTTTATGTCAGCCCACACATTCACAGAAAATTGTTCTTGGTAATTTCGTTCACTTATTGCGTGTGGATTTTCTTCAGCCCACAAATGGTTATTGTGAAAATTCCGATAGAATTTCTTGAAAAATTTGCTTCGTCAGAAAATAATACTTGTTGATCAAGCAAGATTTGTAAAAGCCACTGACAGAAGTTTAGACGTAATTGAAAATCACGGAGAAGAAGAGCCTGTACCCTTTGAATATGATACTGATATAATAAATAATCTTTTAATATTTTTCATACAGAAATATGCGTGATTGCCAATATTGACGCTATATTCCTTTTACTCGTACTAGGATCATTTTCAACAGTATTTAAAACTGCTTCATAAATTCCTGGAGTCCTGATTTTTCAGGTGCTCCTGCTAGAGGTTTGCTCGGTTTGACATAGACGATGGTGAACTCGTGAAGATGTCTTAATATAAGAATTGTCATTTGCAAGCCCATACATAAAATGTATGTCTGCATATTTTTCATTTGTGAAAACCAGTTCAAATCAAACGTCAAAACAATATGTCAGACATCATACAGATACAATTAAAACCATTTTGATACAGTAACTTTAAAATTGTTTTTTATGAAATTATTTATTTATTTATTATGAAACACACTGGGTTAAATGTACAGAATTGGATAGGAATTATGTTGAAGAATAAAATATATTACAAAATAATTTGAAACATACATGAGTGGTAAAAAAACACACCAATTTATATAATACAAAAGTATTTATAATAATATAAAATATAGGAAAATTTTATAGGAAAATTACCATAAATTGAAAAAGAAATGTTTAAAACTTAATAAGAAATTCAGAAAGTTATGTCCACCTAAAAAGGATACTAATAGAATTCCTATAAAAGAAACACTAGTCATCAATCAATCATCCGAGAATTTTAGTGATTTAGAAATAGATTTGTTAAACAAAGGGTTAAAATACTGTTTGCCAAGCCGTCAGATTCCTATGGAACAGGTGATTGCAAGCATCGAAACTTCGATTAAGTATTTTGAACAAGGGCCAAAAAACTTTATTCGAGAACTTGTAAAACCCAAATCGATAAGAATTTGCAGCAGCACAAACAGAAGTCGGTCAATAAAGAATGGAATATCATTAAAACTCTTAGATCGAAGGACTGCTTTTACCTAAAAGCAGATAAAGGGAACAAGTTAGTAATTATGGACAAAACTGACTATTTTCAAAGAGTCAAAAATTTAATTGCCGAAGGTCTGTATGTAGAAATCAAGAGACACACTAAAATGATTAGTGACACAAAAGACGCGATTAAGAAATGTCCAATTTTAATAACTTCTACCGAAAAGTATAAATTGAATGTTAGTAATCCTGTAGTACCAAGAATGTATTGTTTACCGAAGATACATAAACCAGGTAACTCGATGAGACCTATAGTTTCAGGTGTCAACTCACCGACTTATTTGATTTCCAAATGGTTAGTGAATGAATTTAAAAATCTACCCGTTAAACAAGAAAATTTGTCAGTCAGTAATTCTTTAGAATTTGTTAAATTAATTAAAGATTGTGAACTGGAAACCGGGGAAATTTAAGTTTCATTCGACGTGACGTCGTTATTCCCCTCGGTACCTATTCCAGAAACTATGAAATACTTAGAAAGCTTGCTCCACAATAGTAACATTGAACCTTCAAAAATAAGAGAATACATGAGATTGACAACTCTGTGCATGGCGCAAAATCGTTTCTAAATAGGAGAAAAATTTTATGAACAGAAACAAGGCACAACAATTGGTAACTGCCTATCTCCTTTCATAGCCAATTTATTTATTCATGAGTCAATTTGGAGTAGAATTCAGAAACAACGCTAAATATTTCCCTAGAGTCTGGATTAGGTATGTAGATGACATTCTCGCGATTTTTGACACACGGAAATGCGAATTAGACATGTTTGTTAATCAATTAAATTTGAAATTTCCGACGATTAAATTTACAGTGGAAAAGGAACACTATGGCAAGATACCATTTTTAGATACTTTACTGATTAGAAATAAACATAAAATAGAAATCGATATTTTCCGGAAAGAAACCAATGTTAATAGATTCATCACCGCGCATCAAATCATAGTTATCAACATAAGACAGCTTCCTTTAACTTCTTAGTCAATCGGTTACTAAATTTTCCGTTAACAAAAGAGAGATATGAAATAGAACTAGATTTCATTAAAAATATTGCGACATACAATGGCTTTGACATAGAAATAATCAATAAATTAATTAGAAAAACAAAAATAAAAAATACAATCCGCGAATCCACGAGTTTGATATCCCAAAGTAACCAAGAGAAAAAGTACATATTGCAGTGGAATTTGCTTTTAAATTGCTTATTAATTTTTATTCACACTACAACTTAAGTTGCCGGCTATTCAGTCTAGTAGAATCCACGAACTCCCATCTCACGGATCGTTCCTTGCAGAATTGGTCCAGGTTATATATTGGAATTAAAACAATAAATGTCAATAAAAGTCACTCTTTGATAATTTATAATTAAAAAAAAAAAAAAAAAAGAAAAAATCCCTTTACCGAATGTATAGGGTGCTAAAGCAACATTAACAGTAGCAATGGGAGGAAACACTCTTTGTGAATAATGACTCGCACACAGAGAAAAACCCCCTGTGACTCTCGACGAAATAAAACTAATAAATACTAGTGAAATTTGTCAAGTTTGACCTCTACTTTAACCCCTACAATCAAATGTCAAAAACAACAAAGTTTTCAAAACCCGCGAAAATTGAATTTTAGTCGTGCGCAAAATAACACAACAAGGTCAACCCACAATAAAAAAAAATCCAACCTTGAATTTAAAACGTTCTAGAATATTATTTTTGAAGAAAAACTCCACTAAAAAAGAAACATGACAATTTTCTCTAATACTCATATACGATTTTTAAATATCAAAATTATTACAAATAATACATACAATATAATAATAGAAATAAACGTAGTATCAATCATATAAATTAAATATTTTTATCAAACTTACATAGATCTATGCACTGATAATACAAAACTACGTGAGAGATATCTTACTTATAAGATCATATTATAATCACAAAACTCTCGCAAAAAAATCGAATTAACATTTACATGCACCTCAAAAAAATTGCATAAACAAAATACAACCCGATTTTATTAACACAAAGAATAAAATTGAATATCTTATTCTTTAACAACCCGGTCACTGTGGAAGTCCAGATATCTCTAACCAAAAATGAAGTTCCAATATCCGCATGGACATCCCCACCAACTATAAAATCAAAAATATACAGAAAATACACATTTTATAATAATACGATATCCGGGGTAGCGGCAACTTTAATCATCTGACCAACCTAAATATACGAGGATGGATCAAAATTTCAAACATAATAAAATTTATCACTTAAAATTAAAGATATTTATAACGATCCCCGTCTGAAATAAATAAACATCAAAAATGAAATAGATAATTTTAATAAATGTACTACACAAAAAGTTCAATATCGTTCAATCATTTTCCTTTCTTGTCCAAGGAAAAATCCATTGCAATATGTCTACCATACCACCCCGTCACGAAAAACATTAATAAAGTTGTGAAAGAAAGAGGTCTCCAGGTAGCCTTTCGGTCCGAAAACACCATCAAAAGTCTGCTAGGGAATACTAAAGATAGAATTAATTCCAATTCGAAATCAGGTATATATGAAATTAGTTGCGCGGATTGTAATTTGAAATATATAGGCCAAACTAAACGACATATATTAACCCGTTTTAAAGAACACATATCACATATCAAATACAATAGACCGGATAAATCGAATGTCGCAAATCACGCTTTGAGCACACTGCACAATGTATCGATTACAGGTTTGAAGTTGATCAAAGGGATTAATAAACCCCACGAACTTGATGCTTATGAAAGTATATTTATCGCGAAAAATAAACATACTTCCTTGAATAGCGATAAATAACCGATACCGTTCAGCTGTCTATTCTCATTTTTATTACCATAAGTGGGTGGGTGGGTAACAGCAGAAATTTAGACATGTGGGAAGCCATACATATGAAAAAATACAAAAATTACCTCCTTAACAATGACATGTCACCTATTAATAATAAACTTTTAAATTATATACCAAATGATAAAAACACACAATGTTGTATTAGGTTTACACTTTATTTAATAATAATAATGACTATATGACAGCTGTTTCACCGTACAACGGTTTCTTCGGATATAACAAGCGGTACTATAAAACATTTTACTTAAACGTAAATATTTTTTATTTTATTACTTAATGGTATTCTCAGAAATTGGAAACCGAAATATTTTTACCCGCCTCCTTTAGTAGGGATACATATAAAGGAGGCGGGTAAAAATATTTCGGTTTCCAATTTCTGAGAATACCATTAAGTAATAAAATAAAAAATATTTACGTTTAAGTAAAATGTTTTATAGTACCGCTTGTTATATCCGAAGAAACCGTTGTACGGTGAAACAACTGTCATATAGTCATTATTAAATAAAGTGTAAATCTAATACAACATTGTGTGTTTTTATCATTTGATATGGATTTACATCAAGTAAAGGCAGAATCGATTCAATTTTTATATACCAACAATATCTAATAATTCATAGATCCTTTTCACGTTACTTTATTGTTATTTAATATAACTCAACACAGTCAGATGTCTTGTTTTTTCATATGTAACGATCCTTCCCAAATTTGTCCTTCTTAGAATTTCAATAGAGTTTAGTTTTTACAATATACGACCATACTTTCCGATTAGTTGCATGTTTTTTTAACCATTTGCAATTGAAAAATTTTTTTACACCCCTACCCAAAATAGATATTTTTACTATAGACGTACTCGAAAATAATACGTTTAAATAGCAACTACGGATGATGTGTGCAGTGCACATGAAATGTACATATAGTTAAATATACTATTGTTTTGTGAAAATATAAGGTGTTTTATTTAAGTTTAATAGTGGGTCATCGTAGTTTTAAAAAATCAAATTTAGTGCCGTCCCCCTTAGAGAGGAATGTCTGCCGTTCCTTTGTTCGACAATAAACACATGTTTAGACCCTTTCCTTAAGTAGGTAAGTGTTTGTCTCGACCTCCCTCGTAGTTTAGATTGGCATGTTAAATTTAGTGTATACGGGGACGCGGTGTATAGTAGTTGTGCCTAAGCGTTTCTCTTGCTTTACTGTGCCCCATGTGCGCCTTTTAATTAGTAGTTTTTACCTACTGATGATGACAACTTAGTTGTCGAAATACGTATTTAGGATAAGATTAATAATTGTGGTAAGGGGTTATATACCTTTTTAAATATAAAATATTATTAAAAATGGGATGTGAAGAACACAATACAAGTTATATATTTGTGAATGTATCTCCTCTCCAGAGACGCCGATACGTATTTGACCTTTCTACAGGATAAATGGTTGAATGTATCTCTTCTCCAGCAGGGGCGTACCGACGATCCTGTAGAAAGGTGAAATACGTATCTGCGTCTCTGGAGAGGAGATACATTCACAAATATATAACTTGTATTGTGTTCTTCACACCCCATTTTTAATAATATTTTATATTATTATAAATACTTTTGTATTATACAGATTGGTGTGGTTTTTTACCCACTCATGTCTGTTTCAAATTATTTTGTTATATACGCATTCGGTTCGCCCGACAAGTAGTGAAGACACGATAATACAGTTTTTTATAGATATGGTTGTTACCGTCTATAGAAACACGTTGCTTAGTTCGGCAGTTATTTTGTAGACAGCGCTGAATATTCTTTCACGCTCTGTCTTAATAATTTCTGGTTGATAGCAAGGTAGTTATGTTTGGTTGAATGTATCTCTTCTCCAGCATGGGCGTACCGACGATCCTGTAGAAAGGTGAAATACGTATCTGCGTCTCTGGAGAGGAGATACATTCACAAATATATAACTTGTATTGTGTTCTTCACACCACATTTTTAATAATATTTTATATTATTATAAATACTTTTGTATAAAATATATTTTTGACCCTAAAATAAGTATTTCGTTGAAAAATTACTTTTAAGTAAAATTTTATGGTCTCTAGGGATGCGTGCTTTTTCATTCCTTTTATTTGAATCTTTTGTTATCAAGGAATGACCGTATTTTACATATTTTTATTGCTTTATGCCCGCATTACACTGATTCAAAGCACCTGCAAGCTGCACATTAAATACTACATATTTATTATCGGGATAAAATAATCCCATATTACATATTTATTGTCGAGAACTGAATCATTTTACATTTATCTATCTAGAAATAGATCAAATATTACTTATCCTCTACGCGTCATGAATGTAAATTGAGAATGACTCATTCCGTACGTTCGAGGATACATTATAGTCGCCCAGACGTCTCGTCTCCATGTTTTCGAATTATTAGGGTATATGCGTCTTTCGAATAGCCAACTCGAGCCGGAAAATAAGCAGTGTTGGCACGAGATATCTCACAGCGCTATGAAATGAAAGAAAAAAATATTATACGACCCCCGCGAAATAGGAGAATTTGGCGAAATGAACTTTACTATATTGTGTGGAATGAAAAACAAACAAATTAATTTTATTTATAGAGTTGTAGGTTTAGTTAGCGCCGACTTATTTTATTGCTTTCCTATTGTTATTTGTTCTACTTTCTTTTGGACGATAGTTGAGTTGTGTATTTTACAACGTGGGAGCTCCAAATTGTTAAAAGATGAACGCTTGTGGCCTGTGTTGGTTTGTTCCGAACTAGCTGTAGTGTCTTAACAATAAATGAAATTGATTTAAAATAGGAAAATAAATAATGTGACGATGAGCATCAAAGATTCAGGATGTATGCTGAAATGGTTTAATAAATAACGAGCCATCGATAAAATTCATAATTGGAGTAGACTGTGAAATTGAATTGGTACTTTAACCACTTCCACATAATGACACATTACTTGATACTTGACAGTTTCATTGTAAAAAAAGGTTATGGAATTGAAATGATACTACAACAAAAAAGAAAACAAATATTTTTTTTAATATCGAAATCATAATCAAAATTTACATATAGCTACAAAAGTTGTTGAAAATGTTGTCCATTTACATCTAAACACAAACAATTTTCTTAATAAGAGTTTTGAAAAATTTGACACAAACTTATAGTTTCAATGTCAAATAATAAATGTCATTATGTGGAAGTGGTTAAAGTATCAACCCAATTTCACAGTCTACTCCAATTATGAATTTTTTCGATGGCTCGTTACAACTTATTAAATAAAAGAAAACGCAACGATATTGTCCTTAAAGTTTTATTTAATATTTAAATAAGAAATTAAGCTTTGAAATGTATTAAAGTATAGGCTATTTCCTATGGCTTTAAATCTGAAAAATATCATCGACATAACTATTTTTAGCACTAACACATTTCGCATACTTGTACAGTAACACATATTAACTAAATACCAAACGCAAACAGACACTTTATAGCAGACAATTAAATAATCCTATAAACCCTGAATAGATAGGTGAAGTGAATAGCAAGTTAAAACTGTGTTTTGAAACCACAATACTTGGAAATATTAAGAGGATAACCGAGGATTATATGGATAATCGAAAAACGAGACATAAATATAGCGAGGATTTCCTTAATTTTACCAGGTGCTTTTACATTCCAACAATCCGTATTGGTTGTGTACTAGTTACAAAAGTATTAACATCTATCAAGATGCCAAAAGAAAAAAATGCGTAAGTGCAATTTTAAGTCAATTTGTGAAGGATTATAATGATTTTACAACAGACGGGTGTCTGCTATTTTGTAAATACTGTGAACTTCATGTTACGTCGACAAAGAAGTTTCAAATCACACAGCATCTTCAAACCGGAAAACATGCAAGCAATAAAAATCGTAAAAGGGTAAATAACGAGAGACAAATGTTAGTTTGTAATTTACTCCGGCATGGACCTAAACGCAGGCTATTCGGCGAAGAACTTTGTACAGCTTTTATTTGGGCTGACGTTCCGTTAGCTCAGGGATGCACAGAATTATAGGGAACAGGGGCCACTCGAGAAAATTATAAGCCAAGGACGGGCCACTACAAAGAATACTTATTAACACAAATATTTTTATTTTTAAATAGTATGAATTACTACAAATGTTAAAAATAAAAGAACATTCAAAAGTGTTTGTTGTAATTATGTAATCGTAATGTAATCTAATCATGTAATCATGTTTTATTATTTTGATGCATGACTTGCATTGCATTTTGTTTATGTTTGGCTCCACATTACTTGCCGCCACACGTAAAATTGCTTCCAGATTTTCATTTGCCAGATGGTTTCGATTTTGTGTTTTGTTAAGTTTTATCACTGAAAACGTTTGCTCACAAATATACGTCGATCCAAATAAACTTGCGCATCTCAACGTATTTATTCGCAACTCTTTATAAACGGTTTTGGAAACGCAAAGGTAATAGTTGAGTAAATTACCTTCATTAAACTTGTTTCGTAAATTATCATCAATTTGCATGTCTATCAATTCCAGCTATATTGATTCCGGTGCGTTTTCGGGTGAAACGTTGAAAGGATTGCTGAAAATGTCTAATAGAGGTTTAACTTTTTTGAAGTCAAGAAAACGATCATGAAAAGCTTGTAGTAAAATATCAATTTTTTCAACATAGCGAAATTGACATCAGTTTTATTGAATTTCTCCATAATTTTTTTGTAGTTCGAAAAATGGCTGTAATTGGCTGAATTGATTTGTGTCCTGAAAAGACTCAATTTGCATTGTAGGACGAAACATGAGTGTATAACTGCAAAATCATTTGATCTTTGCCTTGGAGTCGCGTATTTAAGACATTCAAGTGATTTGTGATGTCTACAAGAAACGCTAAGTCACACAGCCAATCAGGGTTGTTGAGTTCGGAGACGTCCTTTTTCTTTTCCGCTAGAAATATTTTGATTTCTTCAATCAAGTTAAGAAACCGCTCTAGTGACAACCCACGACTTAGCCACCATATGTCAGTGTAAAACATGAAATCACCATACTCGCTTTCAATATCCTCGAGAAATTGTGTGAATTGTCGATGATTGAGACCTCGTGATTTTATAAAGTTTACAGTAGGTATTACAACTTTCATCACATTTTCAAATCCCAATAATTTTGAACAGAGGGCCTCTTGATGTATAATGCAATGAAACAGCATTAATTCCTTGGTATCTATGTTTTTAGTTTGTAAATACTCTTTTAACATAGTTACTATCCCAGATTTACTTCCAACCATTGAAGGTGCTGCGTCAGTCGTAATTCCAGATAATTTCGTTAAATCCAAATCCATTACAGAACATTTTTCCAGAAGAGCTTTGAGCATGTCACTCCCCTTGGTTTGACTTGTCAAAGAACTCATACCAATCAGTTCTTCACCCACTTCAAAATTTTGCGTTACACCTCGTAAAAATATTAAGAGTTGAGCAGTGGAACATATATCTGTAGATTCGTCGAGTGCTATAGAAAAATACTCAAAACTTTTCGATTTCGTGGCTAATTGCTCTTCTATATTAGCTACTAATGTGGTAAGTCTTCTTTGAACAGTCATCCGATTTAGTTGAATTTTCTCAAACTTCTTTGCATCTTTCGGACACATTTTTTTTTGCGGCGATATCTAAACACTGCTTAACAAACTCACCATCTTTAAAAGGCCGGCAAGTTTTCGCTATTATTTGAGATATTTCAAAGCTAACTTCAGTAGCTGTTTCAGCATCTTGAATTGGTTTTGTAAACATAGCTTGCTGACCTATTAGTTCCCTTTGTAAAGTGAACATTTTTTGCGTTCGATTTTCGCCGGTTAATTTGGTAAAAGTATGATGCTGGGTTTCATAATGCCTTTTCACATTATATTCCTTCGGAATAGAAACACTACTATTGCATATTAAACAGACACTTTTGTTACGCGATGAAATAAAGAAGTATTTTTCGGTCCAAATATCTTGAAACTGTCGATTTTCATCTTCAACCTTACGACTACGTTTTTTACTGGGGCCTGGTTTATCCATATCAAAATTGATATTATTTTGTTACGTAGGTAGATGCCAAGTTCGAACGACGAAATATTTATTCTTCCCAGATTACAATTCAAACAATATAACGTTCGCTTGTCCGTAATTAAAACTTAACTGCCCCGATAGCGGGCGATGCGTTGTATTTATACGAGTTACCTAACATCGAGAACCTACCACATTGTTCGGGGCTAATACCGACGTGTTTCCCGAATCTTCGAGTATTCTAATTGGTTCGACAGATTTCTAGTCTCGTAACAATATGCTTGGAACGACGAGGAGCATACCTGTCCTACGTAGTAAACCTGAACAAGAAAGTAGTAGGTACTTAAATATACATATCTTACTAACAACTACAAAAGTTAGAATAAAATAAAAAGTTAAGAAATATTGATTTGAATGGATTTTTACCTACTTTTGTAGTTTTTCGAACAATTTTTAAAATTTGTGGCGGGCCGCGTAAATATCGACAGCCGGCTGCGGTATGTGCATCGCTGCCCTGCACCATAACGGTAGAAGGGAACTGATTATATATATATATATATATATATATATATATATATATATATATGGTATATATATATATATAGATATGGTAAATTCAAATTGTAGGCGATTTAAGGTCTGGTTTTATTTATATTTTGAATTCCTTGAGAAAGGCATCATTAGCCGAAACATGTACATGTAGGATTGTTTTAAATATATAGTTTTTGAAGTAAAACCAGACCTTAAATCGCCTACAATTTTAATTTACCATAACATACTAAGGTCACGAAATAATTATCTATATATATATATGTATATATATATATATATATATATATATATATATATATATATATATATATAAGGTAGCGATACTGTACCATATATGTGCAAAGCAATGCGGGAATTACTTATTTTGTACCCAAACATGACAATGTGACCTGTGTAGCGCATGCTTTACACTGAGTAGCTGATTGAGTTCGTACTCTTTATCCAGACGTTTGAAATTCTGAAGAAAATTGTTGATGAATTCGACACCGAAGAAGGGTAGTACATTGGAGAAGCACATGGTGTTCTGAGAAAAACCAATATTCGAGAAGATTTAATTTTTATTCGAGGTAATCTGGCTTGCATTTCGCCGGCAATCTCTACGCTAGAAACTAAAGGATTATCTTTATAAGAGAGCATTGAAATAGTAGAAAATATGGTAGTTAGACGTTTAGCAAAACTCCAGAAAAATTGTTTCATCAGTAAATTAAACGCAGTGCTGTCAAAAAATATGATCTGCTAATAATTGAAAAAATATCAGTGAGGTGTTGCGAAATAAAACAACCCTTAATTAAAAAAAAATAACATTTAAGTGCGTGACATAATAAAATATGAATTTGTATAGTACAAAAAAATTCTAGCCGACAATAGACGCAAATTTATTTTTGAAAATTTGTTACGTCACGTTGTAGTTAAATATAATTATAATTTGTTTCTTCAATTTCAATAATTTTGAAACTAAAAAAAATTGTTTGTGTTTTAACGGAAAAAAAAAATTAGTATTTATTTTTTAAAAGTTGATTTTTAAAGTATATTTCTGAATGTTTTTGGTGCATATTTTGAGATTATTCAGTGCCTAATTATCCTAAGCCTAGTAATGACTTAGCCATCGAAATATACAAATAAGTTATTTGAAGAACATTGTGCTAATTGCAATTAAATTGTTTATGTACTGAAAAATATTTTTTAAATATTTTCATTCTAATTTTTCTTTTTTATTACTTTGTAGCTATAGATTTTAATCATTTGTTTCTTCAATTTCAATAATTTTGAAACTAAAAAAAATTGTTTGTGTTTTAACGGAAAAAAAAAATTAGTATTTATTTTTTAAAAGTTGATTTTTAAAGTATATTTCTGAATGTTTTTGGTGCATATTTTGAGATTATTCAGTGCCTAATTATCCTAAGCCTAGTAATGACTTAGCCATCGAAATATACAAATAAGTTATTTGAAGAACATTGTGCTAATTGCAATTAAATTGTTTATGTACTGAAAAATATTTTTTAAATATTTTCATTCTAATTTTTCTTTTTTATTACTTTGTAGCTATAGATTTTAATCAGAGAGTACAATGACGCATAATATATTAGCAAACGTGTGAGATAATATTATTATTTGATCAAAAGATAACAACGACAAGAGTATTTATCATATCATGTGATAAAAAATGAATACGGAAATATTGCTTTAGTCATTATTTTTATTTTGAATATAGATTGAGATGAAGACGTTCAAAGTACGGTTTTAATAAATGTTTAATCTTTTAAATATTGATAAATGGTATCTACTGCATTAATAAATTCTATTTTAAAAGTTTTCCCACTACTGCCATCTCATATTTAGTTGGAAAACTTTGAGGAATTAACGATTTCTGTTTAACAGAGAACTTGAACTTCTACTAATGCACTATATGTGGCGCTCATCCAAAGCTTTAAATCAATACAGAGATTCCTATAAAAAAGATGAAAGAACATTTATGTTTTTGTTTTACATATAGACCTGCTTTGTTTTATTTGTTAATCAATATTAAAATACATTTACATATTATTGGAAAATAGGTAAGCCTAAAAAATATTGAACTTCACACCTAGATATTATAAAATTGTTTTAAATTTTTAATTTTTGAAGTTAATTAATTATACATGTTTTTTATAATATTCTGAACTACAGATTTCTTAAAATGTAACGTACTAAAGTTATACTTTTTTAAATTGAAATTTTCTTTAAATTTTGGGATTCTCGTCCATAACATGATTTCAACAAACTACAACACTTGGAGTTTAAAGTGATTAGCTAGAAATTTACATGCGAACAAAAATCAAAATTTTTGGAATATTTATCTCTCGGTATTTTCAAAATCATAAGTATTTCTTGATACTTATATATGATCGTTTAAATTAAAATCTTTCCAATTCGAAATGCAAGTATGTATTACAATTTCTTTTATATTTCTTCTTTTGTTGTTGCAATTAAGAAAATAGTTTTTTTTTGTCGAGCAAAAAGTTAAGGTGAATTACAATCTTTAAATTTCTTCACAAGGTCTAGTAGTTTGTGGCATTTAAAAGTGTCACTAAATAATTGTTGTTTGTCAATTAAATGAAAGAGTTGATTTAAATGAAAGAGAAAGAATGCAAATATTAATGAATTAGGGACTGGACACGATAGGCCCATGATTCATAGCTCACGGGCGTACTATTGAAAATTTGTATTTTTGAAAAGCTTTTAATTTTATTTATATAATTGGAAAACGGCTGGTGATCTATAAAATACGAAATATACTTTTATTTATTCATTTTGTAGATTAAGTTGAGTAAAGGAGTTTAATATTAACAAGCAATACTTTCTCAAGGTTCTCTTCTGTAAAATTTGTTCTCTTTGAATGAAATACATCCTTGTAGATAGAAAACGTCTTTTCTACATCGCAACTGGTTATAGGTGCATACTGGAAATATTCTTTTATTTCAGCGTATTTAGCAGTTAGTTTTGAGGCATTGTCCCCATACACAATTGCCGCAATGTTATTAAATCTGGAATTCTATTAAAATCTGCGCCTAACTCTTGCCGAAGGCCACATCCGAAGTGACTTGGAATATTTTTCAAATTATTAATAGCCACGTTTAATGTGGTTAATCCATCATTTAATTTGAGATTTTGATTTTCAAAATAAATAATTAGTTTTGGAAAAGTGTTCCTGATTTTTTAAATTTAGAATTTGTATTAGTTCTTTGCACTCAGAAATACTTCGAGCATCGCCATTTAAATAGTAAATAGTATGCCATTAGTATGTTCCCCATCTTGTTATTACTGGAGAGGAAGGCAATGACAAAGATTGAAGTTTTTCCCTGTAAAGAGCTACTCTCAATGGTGCTTTTCTGGAAACTTTTTTAAAAGCGGATACAAGTCTATCCACGTCCGGAAAGGTGTATCTGATATATTCACAGATTCTGTGGAGAGCATATACTACACAAGTAGTATGCAGCATATTAGGATATGTTTCCCTTAATAGTCTGCCTGTTTTTAATATATATATGCAGTACTGTCACTGACAAATAAAAGTATTTCTTTTTTGTACCTGTCGTGCGAATGAAGTATTTGCTGCATATTCTCGTAAATGGTTTTAGCTACTGTTTCCGCATAAACTGTACTTATAACTTTTGTTGCTATTACATATGCGTTATATGGAATAGTTGGATGTGGTACACCAGCTGCAACATTTACCGCATAGCGTCCTAATATATCGACGGTTTGGTCGACACTTCTCCATAGGTACTGATTTGAAAGATGGCTTTTAATGCGTTCTATTGCTTTCGTGTAGCACTTAGGAACAAAATGTTTGCATAAGGTGGATTCACCAGGAACATTTCGACCAGCATATTTTCGGAAAAATGTTTTGAAGGTGGGATTGTTAAGTTTATTTAAGGGAATATTTACCGCCATTAAAGTTTCACAGAGTTCTTCGTTAAAATTGTCAGATTCCAACTGGACTAATGTCTGTGTATGTGTTTGCGATGCTAAGTGCCGTTTATGTGCGATTTATTGGACAAAATTTTAGTATCGAAAATCTAGAAAAGCACTTTATTAATTGATACAATAATAAGTTAAGTAGATCTCATTGCGAAAGGGAATAGATATTAATAGTGACTATACATATAATTCTAAAATTATATTTATATAGACTATTAATTGTAATCTTTTATCATATTATTATGCAATGTTCTTATTATATATTATATAATAATAATAATAGTTTTTTATGTATAAATGTAATTTAGACTACCAGCACGTTCTCCCGATCTCAATCCACTAGATTACTTCTTGTGGGGCTATCTAAAAGAGAAAGTGTATCTTACCCAACTGACCTAGACATTTGCAAGATTTGACTGAAAGAACTAATGAAGAGGTACATTTGTTTCAGCAGATATCATAGCGAGAGAATTAATAAAAGATTTTTCAAGACAGATTGACTTACTGTCAGTAAGTAAGTGGCCCCCATTTTGAAAATTTCATAAATTAAGTTTAACTTTGTTTGTTTGTCCAGTTTATTTCTTTTCCTTAGTAATGAATAAATGAAAAATACTTTAGACCACAAGTGTTATAGTTTGTTGAAATCGTGTCACCGAGGAGAATCCCAGAATGTAAAAAAAGAGTTAGAAAAGCTTAAGACAAAGGTGAACATTTGCTTGAGACCGTATATGCATATATTCTATGCAAAAACAATAATATTCATAATCGTTTTGTGTTTTTGTTATGTACAGTTTTCCGAATAAAACACCCGTGAACTAAAATATTTAAAAAAAGGTTTAAATATATCAATACGTTAAGCACGTATTACGCATTTGTTACAAATGAAACAGACATGCAATATACACGTCTGTAATTGTACACATGGACAATACACCTCGTATTTTCCAGCATTTACTTCTGCTTAAGACACGTGTTTCTGCCCCCTACTATTAGGCGTCATCAGTTAAGCTAGTGAAGTAAGTAAAGCTTAAATTGCCTCATAAGGTATAGCAAATTTTGTCCTATCAGATGGCACCATATAATCTAGTGACATCTGACGGACGAAAGAGACTATGCCGAAAGTGACAACCCTTCCCTTGACCGGCTATGCCGGTACAGAAGAGAAGAAAATACGTATATAGGTGTAAGTCCATTAACACGATGCCAGATGGCAGCAAATATACAAAAAAAGGTTTAAGTATATCAATACGTTAAGCACGTATTACGCATTTGTTACAAATGAAACAGACATGCAATATACACGTCTGTAACTGTACACATGGACAATACACCTCGTATTTTCCAGCATTTACTTCTGCTCACTCCCACTCACTCAACATTTACAGCTCTTCATCAACGATTAAGAGAAACAGGTTCAGTGGTCCCAAAAAATAATGAAACAGGGAGACATAATGATGTAACAGCAGAACATGAAGATGTTATTTTAATGGAAGTTGAGGAAAATCCAGAAATTAGCGTTCGAAGACTATCTGCCATGTACCCCACAATTTCAAAATCTTCCGTAGGAAATATCTTACACAAAGAAAATTTATATCCTTTTCATTTTACAAAGGTGCAAGCACTGCTAGAAGGAGATTTTCCTGCTCGCGTAGAATTTGCTAGATGGTTACAAAATCAGAAAAATCAAGATGAAGATTTCTTCAGGAACATTTTGTTTGGTGACGAAGCTACATTCTCAAAAAATGGAATTTTTAATGTACATAATGCACATTATTATTCGTACGTTGGTGACAATCCCCACGTTGTTCAAGATTTTAAGCATCAGCATAGGTTTAGCATAAACGTCTGGATAGGAGTAGTTGACGATTATCTACTTGGACCTGTGGAATTACCTGCTCGTTTAAATGGTGCTGATTACTTACATTTCCTGCAAAATATTTTACCTGATTTGTTAGATGAGGTGCGTTTAAATATTCGGCAAACTTATGGTTTCTACAGGACGGCTGTCCGGCCCACTTTAGCAGGAATGTACGAGACTTTCTAGATAATAACTACGAAGACCATTGGATTGGAAGAGGCGGTCCAGTTGCTTGGCCAGCAAGGTCGCCGGATTTGAATCCTTGCGATTATTGTGTTTGGGGATACATAAAAGCATTTGTTTATTCCTTTCCGATACAAAATCGCGCACAACTCTGGCTAAGGATACAAGATGCTTGCAACGAATTTAGAAATATCTTTGGAATTTTTGCAAGAATTCGGCATTCTCTAAGCAAAAGGGTAAACTTATGTATAGAGACTAATGGTCATCACATCGAGAAACTTTTGTAACAATCTACCTTTGATACTTGTTCTTTTTTTGTTAGTTTCGTTCCATTGTAATAAATAATTTGTTTTTAATTTATTAAATTAATTTTCATCCATGCCTTGATAGTCCAAGCCAACTTCGTCGCTAAAAATAAGTAGGTACATAATAAATTGAACTTTAATGAAGAAAAAACGAAAAATTTACAATTCGATTTTTCTAGAAAACGGTGTATCCTACCGACTTAAAGTAAGAGTACCTTTTAGTACTGGAATACCTGAAAATTTAATAATCTAGTGTCACAAATGCTTAAAAGTTAAAGACAAAAAAGTTATGCCTTAAAATAACCGTTGACCTACCCAAAACGGACGCCTATGACCGGTACTAGAAATTCGCAATTGATGGAATCGATTCATCTCTGGAGGATAAATAAGCATACCAGTTTTTGTTTTTCTAAATAGAAGCGTTCTGGAGGAATTTAAAAAAAAATAAATACAAGGCGCCATCTTCAAAGAACTCTAGCTCCCTTAGGAAGCATTGTCGGACTAGGTGAATTTGGGTTTAATTGTCTTAAAATTATCAGAGGAATCTCCGTTCTTCGTTTGTCAGGAGAGTTTCTGGACACCCTGTATACGTATTTTCTTCTCTTCTGTACCGGCATAGCCGGTCAAGGGAAGGGTTGCCACTTTCGGCATAGTCTCTTTCGTCCGTCAGATGTCACTAGATTATATGGTGCCATCTGATATGACAAAATTTGCTATACCTTATGAGGCGATTTAAGCTTTACTTACTTCACTTGCTTAACTGATGACGCCTAATAGTAGATGGCAGAAACACGTGTCTTAAGCAGAAGTAAATGCTGGAAAATACGAGGTGTATTGTCCATGTGTACATTTACAGACGTGTACAGACATGTCTGTTTCATTTGTAAAATATTTTATTCTACTATGTACACACTATTATCTTAGCGAACGTTTTGAATATCCGAACGAAGATAATGTTGAGTTTTTGTCTAGCTCGATGCTTTACGAGTTCTTGCTAGATGTTTCCTCGGTGAAATCTTCGTTGATACTAGTCTTGTCTGGTCTTCAGTGCCAGGTCAATTATGGGGTCGCGTCCACAATTATTCCGACAAGGTAATAATATTAAACTAAACCTATTGTAATAAATCTGGATTATTAATTAATAAACATACGGAAAACCCCTCAATGAACAGAACAAAGAAGGCTATAAACTGTACACGAAAAACATTCAAATACTCCTTTGCATATTTAATAGAAATAATAGGCACGTGACGGGCAACAGAATTACATCTATTATATTAAACCAATTAGGAAATTTTAGTAATCTAGGATTTCGCATGGATTACAATTGTAATTAATAGTTGTGTAATAGTAGAATAAAATATTTTAGTTCACAAACGAGTGTTTTATTCGAAAAAGTGTGTATAGCGAAAAGCTTCTCAAACTAGGACGGCTTCAACAGCGTTTAACTTTATTTATTTTTTTAACACTCTGTCTTCTTAAAAATACTTCATCCCTAATTTTCGTGTCTAAAATTTTATTACAATACCTTTTTTTTATTTAACAGATATTTACATGGTCTATTACTGTTAAGTGTTTAGTTGTTAAATATTTTTACTTTTTGTTGACAAATTTTTTCGTGGACAGTATTTATATTGAAATTCCCTGCAAAAAGTTTTCGATTTCGTGAAAAAACTCATTTTCAAAAAGTTGAAATCGTTTATTTCTCGCAACACAATCTCGACAATTAAACGTTTTATCGTGGGCGCGTAACTACCCCAACTTCATAAAGACTTTTCCAGTTTGTTCAGTAATCTTAGTATCGTTTCATTTCCATATGCAAATTTTCCCCTTGTCTATTATACGACCTTGAAGAAGGTCACGTTAAAAGAAAATTTATCGCCTAATAAATTCCGGGCTATATTTCGCTTGAATAGTCTATTTATTCTCATTTTTTTTCCTTCAATTGTATATCGATAACGAATTCAGCGGTGCTTTCCACAGGCAAATTAAATTTTCTTTATTTTCAAATTAACTGTTTATAATTTCTGAATGGACATATACGAGTTATGAAAATCGAGCGCGTATAGCCACCGAAATTAAGAATGAGAAGAAAAAAAAAATCGGGTCAATAAGGTAGCTGTTTAAAGGTCAGAGGTCGTGTGACACCAGCAAGGAATTTTAAGCTTTGAGTTACTGATCTATATGTATCAAATTATACTATAACTATATGATGTGGACTATGTAATAGTTCAGTTAATACATTCTTTTAAATATTTATTGCGTATCGGTGTAATGTAGTGGCTCGTTTTAAAAATACCAATGAGTAACATAGATGTTATTTTGTAAATGTGGGTTCATTACTTATTATTGAATATTCGAGAACATTAGTTTTCAGGGCTGTCATTACAATGATAAATTGAGATCGAGATTATTTGTCAAGGTTATGAAAATGTCGGGAAGCTATACTAAGAAATTATTAAGGAAATGAAGATAATATTTTCCTTTATTTAAATTTATTGTAATATACAAAAAAGGTTTAAGTATATCAATACGTTAAGCACGTACTACGCATTTGCTACAAATGAAACAGACATGTAAAATACACATCTGTAACTGTAAACATGTATAACATATTGTAATACATTGTGTTAATGAAACGAAAAGTAACAAGAAAAATCCCTAACCACAATATAAATCAATAAACTCTAAATACGTATTTCGGCACCTAAGTTGCCATCTTCTGTAGAACAATCTGAAAAATAGTGTTAAACGTAGCGTCCTTGGTTAAGGTACAACTTTTTAAGATATGCTCTTCACCAAATCACCAGTAGGATAACACCACGCGATGGAAAGTTAAATTAGCTATTGGAGAACAAGTTAATGGTACACTGCACATCCACCAGATGTCAGTATGGCTGCGTTGTCTACGCGTGTAAAATTGAATGCGCAGATGCAATATATTGTGATATATCGTGATCGTAAATTTAAGAATTTTTAGGTTATTTTTGATCTTGTTTACAGTTGAAGTAGTTCTGCTGTTTATTATTTGTTTATGCTTAAGTGTTTTATAATGTCGAGTTACCTGAAACGGTATTGTGTGACAGACTAGTGCTACGGGTAGCCACAGACACCGTTCTCCTAGAAATAATATTGAAGCTTTTGAAGTTTGGGTAAAACGTGTCAACTATTGACGCTTTGCTAATTTAAATAGAGACCAAATTTGTAACATCTATGTAATTTGTCAACGACATTTTAATTACCATATATAAATTAATTGTCATAGATAAATATTTCTTCTGTTCGCAAACTCAATCCATTTTCATAAGCTTTCAATTACAAGAAGCATTGATTTGATTGATTTATAACAAACTATTTTTAGTGTATTCTTTGTTACAAATGAAACAGACATGCAAATATGCACGTCTGTAACTGTACATGGACATACATCTCGTATTTTCCAACATTTACTTCTGCCTAGACACGTGTTTCTGTCATTTACTATCAGACTTCATCAGTTAGGCTAGTGCAGAGATAACTTAAGGGGAGGTTGGCAACTCAATGTGATCACGTTGGTATTATATTTATATGCGCCAGTTTTTGTTTGAATTTTCGCGCCTACGACAAATGCTTTTATATTTTGTTGAATGTAATATGCTATCAACTTGCACAATATCTGGCCAGAAAATTACAATGAATATTAATTGCTCACTTGCATAATTAGTTCTTATTTCAAGGTGAAAAAACAAAAACGATTTTTACAAATTAACTTTATTCAATTTTTATTATATACAGGCTGGCCCAAAATGACCGAAGGGGTTTGAGTTCATTATAACTTCTTATTTAAGACATAATTATTAATTTTTTTTAATTTTAAATACAGTATATTAATGGTGAATATTTTTAATTTAATTATGAAAAACTATATCTCGCCATTTTCTGCTTCGCATATTCGTGCTCTTTCCAAAACATTTTCCATAACCTTTCGCAAAACTTCAGGTGTTATGTTGTTGATTTCGTTGCGTATATTATTTTTTAATTGCTGTATGGTTCAAATAACCCCAAAGGAAACAGTCTGAAGCGGTTAAATCCGGTGAACGCGGAGGCCAATTAAAATCGCTTGTACGGGAAATAATTCGTTCACCAAAGATGTCGCGTAAAGAGCCATTGTGTCCCTCGCGGTGTGCGCTGTGGCTCCATCCTGTTGGAACCATACTTGCGGATGGTTTTCCACGGCTGGCCTTAAAAAATTTTCCAACATTGTCCGACATCTAACACCAGTGATGGAAACGGCGACACCGTGTTCATTTTCAAAAAAATATGGGCCAATTATCCTTTCCGACAAAACACCGCACCAAATGGTACACTTAAGTGGGTGTAATTCTCGCTGTTGAACTACTCTTGGATTTTCCGTAGCCCACATCCTGCAGTTTTGCCTATTAACGAACCCATTTAATTGGAAATGGGCTTCGTCGCTCATAATTAAATTATGAATAAAATCATGATTTTCTTCTGCTTTTTGACGAAAATAAACTGCATAATCAAGTCGTTGCTGGTAATCTGTCGGTTTCAATTGTTGGACAAGCTGAATTTTGTATGGAAACATTCTTATTGTATGCAAAATTCTCTGCAGCCACCCTCTTGAGAGGCCAAGTTGTGTCGAACGTCTCCTGGTTGATGTTTCTCCATCTTCCCGAATACTCTCCTGTACCTGTTCAATATTGTCATCCGTGAGCACCGTTCGTCGTCTGCCGGCACCGGGAAGATTCCTTACTGCCCCTTGTTCTCGAAAATTTGCAACCAGACGGTTTATTGTTGACTCTGAGAGTCCAACCCGTACATTAAAATAACGACGATATGCACGCTGAGTCAAAACAATGGATCGTTGATTTGAGAAATAAAGTTCAACGATTTTGGCACGTTGTTCAATTGTGTACTGTTCCATTTTAAATTCCCCAAGTCTTCTTTACAAAATTCTGAAAACAAAAAAAAAAAAAATTATGTTAAAAAAGTTATAAGGAATTAAAACCCCTTCGGTCATTTTGGACCAGCCTGTACTTATATACAAAATAAGATACATTATCATTTCCTCTTCGATTTTAAATATTTTTGTATACAATATTTTTGAAAAGCATCCATTGCCCTTCTCGAATCATTTCCACTCAATATCTACATGCCCCACCAAAATAATTTTGAATAATTAAAGAAATAAATCTTTTTAATATATCTTGACATAAAATATTTCCATGCCTTTCACAATTAACAAAATAGCTTAATCTAACATGTGTAGTTACTGTTGTGAAGAGTATTTTGTATAGATCTTTTTTAAAACCAATTTTGGGCAATAAATGCAGACAAATTGCATAGACAAGTTTCATGTTTCCAAAAAACTCGTTATTGCAGTAATATAAACTTGTTTCTGTATTATACGCCAAACTTTTGGTGAGTGTATGTAATGCAGTTTCCAATCAACGGCATTACTTTTCTTATAATGAAGCCATTCATAACTAATCCTGCATTATCAATAGTTGTCATATCCAAGTTTAAATTATTGACTGGTTCCACATTCTCAATATCTTCTCAATATCTTCGGAGAATATAGTGTTTTATAAAGTGTTATCATGAGCGTAGATAGAAGCGGGGTTTTTATAATGTATTTTATTTATTAGTTTATATTTCGTAAGATAAATAAAGTGCTGTGAGTAACTTTCTTGTTTTCATAGTTTTAACTGTTAATTACATCGTAATTTTTGTGATAGATCCTGTTTAATATCGTTTGATTGAATCTATTTCTATCAATTATTTCGACGTAAGTGTGCATTGAATTTCGTTAAGTTTCAATAACTTACGCACACATTTTTAGTTTTCATTTATTTAGATCTAGAGCATTGTTTAAGTTACTTTTTCAGATATGATATGGAAGAATGTCGAGAACGGCATTGTAAAACAATGCCGAGTTGGATTGACGGTCATACTGATTATATGTCCATTGTCAGTGATTCCGAAATTTATTACAAAATCCGTAAAATATCGTCAAAAATTCGTCACTTAGGATCGCAAACACATCTGAACTCTGTAAAACTTTTATGGCGGCTAATATTCCATTAAATAAACTTAGCAATCCCACTTTAAAAATATTTCTGAAAAAATATACTGGTCGAAATGTTCCTGATGAATCAACTTTACGCAAATATTATGTTTCTAGGTGCTATACGAGAACAGTAGAACGCATTAGAAGCCACCTTTTAAATCAATACATATGAATAAGCGCCGACGAAACGGTGGATATGTTAGGACGCTGTGTGGTAAATGTTGTAGCTGGTGTACTACATCCAACTATTCCATATAACGATTAATGAGAATATTCAAAATATACTTCATTCCGACGACAGGTACAAAGAAAAAGTACTTTTATTTGTAAGTGACAGAGCTGCATATATATTAAAGGAAACATATCCTCATTTGCTGCATATTACTTGTGTAGCACATGTTCTCCGCAGAATCTGTGAATATATCAGAGCATATATCCAGCACATGGCTGGAAGCTTCTAGTTATTATGCTGAGAATTTCGATAGTCTAAAACATTTCGTAACACTGCTAAAGGAGGATGCTAGAAGTATTGGTGAGTGCAAGGAGCTCACACAAATCCCAAATTTAAAAAATCAGTTGTACTTTCTTCACGAACACTTTGGAAATTACTAAAACTAATCACTTATTTTGAAAATCGAAATCTCAAATTAAATGACGGATTAACCACATTAGATGTGGCTGTTAATAATTTGAAAAGTATTCCAAGTGACTTCGGATGTGGCCTTCGGCAAAAGTTTGAAGCAATTCTTAATAGAAATCCAGATTTAATTACATTGCAGCAATTATGTATGGAGACAATTCCACAAAATCTAACGGCTAAATATGAAGAAATAAAAAAATATTTCCAGTATGCACCTATAACCAGTTGCGATGTAGAAAGGACGTTTTCTATTTATAAGGATGTACTTAATTCAAAGAGAACAAAATTGACAGAAGAAAACCTTGAGAAACTATTGCTAGTCAATATTAATACTCCTTTACTCAACTTGAACGACAAAATGAACAAATAAAAATGTTCCAATTATAGAAATAAAATTAAAAACTTTATAAATACAACTTTTCAACAAATAAATATGTATTTCGTAATTTTATAGATCACCACCCGTTCGTTTTCCAATTATATAAATAAAATTAAATATTTTAGAAATACAGCCTTTCGCCAGTACTGCACTGGGTGGTAAGCGTGTCCGTTCTCTACTTATAATATTGGCCAAATGCATAACATGAAGGGTTTATATTTCGACCTGCATGTTGTCGTATTTGGCCAAAAAAGTTTTCTAGTGGGTCTTGATTGAAAGCTCGTGTAGGAAAGTATGAAATTTTCAAATCACCTACCACTGTCCTAAGAATATGTCTGAAAGTCTCCACAGTCACTATCCAATTTTTTAATGACATTGGAATAACTTTCCTTCCATCTTTTGTAATAAAATCATATATTTTAATATTGGAAGAGCTTCGTTCCAGAAATGCATGTGTGGGGAAGAGATAGAAGCTGCACACCTTAAAACTTTACCTGGATTGGCATACCTTCCACTACCATTCACTGAGTCGAATAGTTTGCCAAAAAAAGCACAAATTTACAGTGTTTATCCCAGTGGATATCATCCTGACACTGCCATCTGAACTCGTGCTTTCTGAAACAAGATATGTATAATACCTGTGCTTTTCTATTGAAAAACATGCTTACCATCCAAATTCATACGTTTAATTACTGCAGCTGTTCTAGTACTGAACACTTGAGATCAAAGAGAGAATTTTATTTTCTTTTGCTTTACACAATTTGGAAGTTCATGAAAATCTGTTAATTTAAGCATCAATTGAAACAGACCTGATGGATAGTCTATTTTGTAAGCATTGATGATATCTTGCCATGATGCCGTACAAAGCTTTTTTCATTGTTGTGAAACACAATATCTTGTTCCAAAAAATTGTTACGAATGCCCTTGAGGAGATGAGGAGGATCATATATACACCAAACCTTGGTATTATTCATTTCAAAAAAATTTCCCTCAGGTACATTCTGCCTTTCTCGTAAATAATGTGCTCTTGTTTCTTGCATTAAATTATTTAATGCAGCAACATTTGTGGCACCTTGATCAGAAACACTTGCTAGTACAATCAAACCTGTCTCCTGTAATGCCTTAACAACCTCTTTTATAGCTTTTGCCAAGTCTGCTATTTTTGTTATACTTTCAACAAAAGGAATAATACACAGGTTGCTTCCAGGATTTTCAAATTCCTCGAACAATAAAAACCAGAACATGATCTGCTATTCACGACGATCTCCTGTTACCGCTATCTTCAAAACCTTCTATTAAATCTTTTGTAGGGTTCCAGTGCAGCTCTTGGTGTAAAGCCATTTCGTCAAACATTAAGGTGCAATATTTATGTTCTTTTTTCAGTTTTGCCACTTGTGCTTTCAAATGTTTAAACACTCTGTCATTAATTCCTGACCCTAATGGTATGTTGTTCAATAACGACATCATAGTCTTTAGCACTTATTTAATTAGGCAAAAAATGTTTACTGCACAGCCTATATTTTGAATATACTGTATTAGGGTTGATTTTTTACAGTGTTGGATTTACGATCAACCACTTCTTAAATTGGACACGACATGTTTGTGAGTTTGGAAAGACATGTCGTTTGTTGCTCTTGTCGGGACACCCTACAACACAGCATGGTGCTATATGAGGCATATCTAAAATTGCAAAACGAAACTACTACTATTTCAAGAATATATTCAAGGTTTACATACTTCCAAATCGTTTTATCTCCTTCTACGAAAACTTTCGACCAATCCAATGTTTACTTACAAATATAACATTCTTATAACATAACAAATTCTTTCATCACAACTAGGTAAAAACATATTAAATTTTGGTATCGGTATGTAGACGACATCCTAGCTTGCTTTAAGGGTACTCATAGACAACTACAAACATTTCTGAACTACATAAATTCAATCCATTCTAATATCAATTTTACAGTAGAAATAGAAGAGAATAACAGTATTAACTTCCTGGATTTAAAATTAAACAAATTAGATCAGAGCTTAAAATTTGATATATATCGTAAACCTACTTTCACTGATTGCATTATTCCCAAAGATTCACTACACCCTAAGACACACAATCATTCATTTTTTAATTCTATGATACATAGAGCATTAAATATTCCTTTGTCTTATGAATCTTTTGTTCGTGAAATCAATACTATAAAACAAATAGCGGTAAACAATAGTTATAAAAGTAGCGTAATTGACAGTATACTAAAGAAAAACCAGTTACAAGTGGCCCTTAGTTTAGTATATCCTAAAGATAGTGCTAATTTGAAACAATTTGTCTCGTTAACTTACTTCGGTAAAATAAGCGAGCAAATTGTAAATATAATTTCAAAAAATAATAGTAATGTTAGTATAGCTTACAAACCATATATAAAAACAAGTAATTTCATTTTTAACGCAAAACCTAAAACAGATATTAATAATAAATCAGGAGTGTACAAATTATATTGTAATGATTGTAAAAGTGTATATATAGGTCAGACTGGTCGAAGTTTTATTATACGGGTAAAAGAACACATGAGGTCATATAAACTAAAGAAGACAGATTCAACATTCGCAAACCATCTTATTACAGAAAGGCATACATTTGGTCACCGTAAAATATTGCATTTGGCCGAGAAAGGTCGTAAATTAAATATTTTAGAGGCCCTAGAAATTTTTAAAAGCCGAAACAACACAATAGATATCGTTTTAAACGAACAGTTGGATCTTATATATACACTTCTTTTCCAATGTTGTATATAATAGTTAAGTATATAGTAGTAATTTTAAATAACATCATAAACAACCCCCATATATTTTTGTGTCATGTAGTCTATGTAGTGTCTATGTAGGCCTGTAACTTTTGCAGTTTGATAATGACATTGTATGTCGAAACCGCGGTCACGATTATATGTGAATAAAGTGGTATATATAACAAAGTTATTGTTTTATTTTATTTTATTATTTTCATAACAAGTGTTCATTTGAAAAGTCAATCCAGTAGCATGTGATTTATTGAGAACATTTTGAAGTATGTCGTAAATTAAAATTTACTACTTAACCTATGAAGTCGTATATTTTGACAGTTTCATACATAAAAATAAATAACTAATAATAGGTATTTATTGAAAACTATAACAAATGTTGAAAATGTTGTCCTTGAAGATCAATCCACTTTAAAATCCTCCGTTCAAAATTTCTGATGATATTCTGCAACATTACTGGATTGTTATTAAGTTCCATGCATTTCTGTTCGATTCTCTGTAGCATATCATTCAAATTCAACATAGGTGTTTGAAATATGTTATTTTTTAGATAAGGCCACAAAAAGAAGTCGCAAGGTGTTAAATCGCATGAACGTGCAGGCCAGGCAATTTCAGTATTTCGACTAATTATACGCTCATCAAAAAGATTCTGCAGTACAGTGACAAGGTGCTCCGTCTTGTTGGAAAAATTTTGAAGTTCATCATCATGCAACTGATTGACAAATGGTTGTAAAATTTCCGTACGGTACCTTTGAGCAATTAACGTTCCCTGAAAAAAATATTGGTCCAATGATTCGCCTTTGGCTTATCGCCGCCCAAACACCAATTTTCTCTGGATGTAGCGATTCTTCATGAATTACATGTGGATTTTCACTACTCCAAATTCTTGTATTTTGTAAATTTAGGTATCCCATTTTATAAAACCATGCTTCATCAGTAAAGATGCGAAAGTTCTCCATTATTGTTCATATTTACAAACCACTTACAAAACTGTAGTCTACGTGGGTAATCAATTTCTAACAATTCTTGTACTGCTGTGACACGGCATGGATAAAGTTGCATATCTTTTTTTAATAACTTGTGAGTTGTACCAACAGAAAGGTTTATTTGTTGACTCAAATGTCGAACAGATGTTTGTGGTTCATTTTCCATTATTTCTTCAACACGTTTGACAACTTGAGGTGTACGTTTCTTAACTGCTCCGCTGCTTGATTTTCTTAAGAGACTACCATTTCCAGAAAAAAATTTTAAAGTTCTATCGAAAGTATTCTTAAATTGTATATAATCTATTACAAAATGTGGAAACTCAACTTTAAATTCTACCATGCAATCTTGAACTGAATAAACCCATAAACCATCAATTTTATTACCACTTCGAAAATAAGCCTGGACTAAAAAAAATTTATGTTCTAAAGTGAAAGCCACTTTAAAACTGAGAAGCAATTTATTTAAACCAGAATCGACGCACGATTATTTTATGCACTAACTGATATTTGTGATTGACATTATCAAATGTCATTTGGATTTACAATTACGGAACAACAAGCACAGACAAATATACGTATATGCGTCTTATTCTATCAAAGTAACCTAGATTGACTTTTCAAATGAACACACGTTATATGTATACACAAGTTTTCACAAAAATCTAAAATACGATTGTATTACATAGTTAAAGTCTAATTTATATATTTAGTTACAAACCTTAACTATCCTTTCGAATTTATCACACTCCAACAATATCCAATAAATAAATACAAAACAAAAACGAAAAACAAAATTTTATCGAAACACAGTTAAATGTTCTTAAAGGCTCTTGAATCTGTAAACAAATCTCAATAGAACAACACTAAATACATAAAATAGACGCTAGCGGTTTGACACCATTCTCTGACCAAAATGTTTCCAAAATTATAGAATCAAAATAATCTACATTTAACACACGCATGTCCATTAGCTACGTTTCCTCTCTCACCCCTCGGTTCTACATGATAAGAGCGCCCTCTGAAATGACTACCTAATTTTAAAATTTATGAGAGTGTATACGTGGACGCTGTGTAAAGTAGTTGCGTGAGTAGTTGTGCTAGCTTTACTGTGCCTCATGTGCGACACCTTGATTAGTGGTTTTACCTTCTGATGATGACAACTTAGTTATCGAAATACGTATTTAGGATACGATTAATAATTGTGGTAAGGGGTTATATACCTTTTTTAAAGTTTTTATGAGAGTTGCCTAACTTTAGCAACATAGTGCGCAGAGTATGGGCTAGTGAACTAAACCTTAAAGAATCGCCTCACAAAGTATAGCAAATTTTGTCTTATCAGGTGGCACCAATCTAGTGACACCTGACGGACAAAAGAGACTATACCGAAAGTGGCAATTTTCTCTTGACCGGCTATGCCGGTACAGAAGAGAAAAAGTACGTACATAGGTGTAAGTCCATTAACACGATGCCAGATGGCAGCAAATATACCACACAAGTTTAAGTATGTCAATACGTTGAGCACGTATTACGCATTTGTTACAAATGAAACATGTGTACAGTTACAGATGTGTATATTTGCATGTCTGTTTCATTTCTAAATGCGTAATACGTGCTTAACGTATTGATATACTTAAACTTTTTTGGTGTATTCTTTGTGTTAAAAATTACTTACTGAGAATTAATCCTGGGAACTCATGTACCTTTCGGTGTCAAGTTATGTTGAAGTTTAATTTTCAGGTATTTTCTTCTATATTTCCTTCCACTTTTTTCTGTCATTTACCAACATTTCTATTTCCTTCCATCTTGTTCCTCTTTTCTCAGCAGTTGTCCGCATTTCCTCCTTCCACGTTCTTCTTGGTCTGCTTTTCTTCTTTTTTTCTATTTCTTTCGCCTCCAATATTTGTCTGGTAAATCTATTCTCATCTCTTTTCACTACATGGCCCAACCACCTTAGTTGTCCTTGTTCTATCGTTGTTTCGACAGGGACTGTATTCAGGTTTTCTCGAAATATCTAGTTTCTAATTTTATCATTCCTTGTTTTTCCTTCTATTCTTAGGCATCTCATTTCTGTGCTTGTGATTCTACTTTTCTGTTTCTGTGTCGTTGCCCAAGACTCGCACGCATATGTCGGTGTCGGTTTTATAATTCTTTTAACTATTTATGTTTTTATTTATTTTGGTATTTCTTTTTTGCTTAGAAGGTTATTTTTTATACTATTGTACAATCTACCCGTTTTCGCAATTCTCTCATTTATCTCAGATTCTAGTGTTCCATCTTTACTTATTATTACTCCTAAATATTTAAATTTATCCACTTGCTCTAGTATGTTGTCTTCTATTTGTATTTTATGGTTTTTACCTTGTTGTCCTATAACTATGGTTTTAGTTTTTTATATATTTATTCTCATATTTAATGATTACGATCCCTAATTAAGGTTGTTGATATTATCTTGCAGGTGCTCTTCTGTTTCCCCTAATATTACTACATTATCTGCATAGCATAATTCTGTCAATCTAATACCTCGTAGCTTCCAATATCCGACATTATACGGCTATAGTTAAAAATTACAAAGTTTATATTTTTTATTTTTATATCAATATTGTAAAGTCAGCAATTAAATTTACAACTTTTTAGTTACTGTATTGATTTCAAAAATATTGTAATTTCATTTTAAAAATATGTATCGTATAAAAGTGGGTTTACACAATCATAGATTAAGTAGTCCACTACTCACTGCCGTCTTAGAAAATATAAAATTTTGAGGCGTCAGTAAACTGTGCATGTGTAAATTTATATGACAAAGAAATCTGAAAATAAGTTAGCCTTATAGATCTCTATAAAAACTTTAGTCCACTGCACATCGGTTATTGGCGTTTTGGTTTCGTGTTTCACACGGAAGTTACCCTTCTATTTTAGTTATTCTATGGATAACAAATAAATAAAACACACATAAGATGTTTTAGATTTACACTTTATTAATAAAATAATGACAGCTGTTTCACTAACACAGTAGCTTCTTCAAATTCAACTTAAGACTAAAGATACATACAATATACAGCGTTAAATCAGGTAGTTGACCCAAGTTAAAATTCTAGGAACTATTACATTTATATTTTGCTTTTTGAAAACTATACCATGTCCTACTTGTGTGAGGTTTAAGTTTAATAATATAACATAAGCAACTAAGAAACAATATTTCAATGGGTGAACAGATTTAACAGTGGGGATGAATTCAAGTCTAATTTATCGTTTAGTAACATTTCTGAGTTTTTGAGTTTATTAATTTCTAAAGACCCTAAACAATTTAGTTTTCTACATGTATGATATCGAATTGTAAATTATATTCGTGTTCATTCTCTATTAAATGATTAGAGTAGGTTGAGTCAGTTTTCTTATTGATATAAGAATGATGGTGGTCTTGGATTCGTTTTTTAAACGTTCTACCTGTCTGTCCAATATATGTTTTGGTACATGATCCGCATGATAACTTATAGACTCCTGATTTATTGTCTTTAGTAGTAGTAGTAGTTTTTTCTTTATTATTTTTAATATATTTGGCTAGATTATTATTAGCTTTATAAGCAATATTAATGTTTTCTTTTTTAAGGAATTTTGATAATTTAAGTTGCTGTTGACCTATGTAAGTAAATGATTTAAACTGCTTGTCTGGCTCCACTTTAATTAAAAAACGAATCCAAGACCACTATCATTCTTATATCAATAAGAAAACTGACTCAACCTACTCTAATCATTTAATAGAGAATGAACACGAATTTAATTTACAATTCGACATCATACATGTAGAAAATAAAGGTATAAAACTAAATTGTTTAGAGTCTTTAGAAATTAATAAACTCAAAAACTCAGAAATGTTACTAAACGATAAATTAGACTTGAATTCACCCCCACTGTTAAATCTGTTCACCCATTGAAATATTATTTCTTAGTTGCTTATGTTATATTATTAAACTTAAACCTCACACAAGTAGGACATGGTATAGTTTTCAAAAAGCAAAATATAAATGTAATAGTTCCTAGAATTTTAACTTGGGTCAACTACCTGATTTAACGCTGTATATTGTATGTATCTTTAGTCTTAAGTTGAATTTGAAGAAGCTACTGTGTTAGCGAAACAGGTGTCATTATTTTATTAATAAAGTATAAATCTAAAACATCTTATGTGTGTTTTATTTATTTGTGATATGGATTTACATCAAGCAAAGGTCGAAACAATGAAAGAATTCTATGAATAACACTAAATTCTTAACATTGAAACACACCATTATATACTACTTAAACCTAGTAACTCTATACATTTAGTCCAACGCTTTTCAAGACCTTTCATTCCTTCAGAAGAATAAGAACTATCAAAACCTTCCAAATATTCCTTTGATGATTTCATTAGTCGGTAAGAATTTATTTGCAGTCAACCATTTCTTCAGGTTCAGAAATAGAAAGAAGTCCGAATGGGCAAAATCTGGCGAGTTCGTAATATGTGCAGTTTCGCCATCGCAATTGCCGACTTGTGGGATGGTGCATTGTCTTGGTGAAACAAGACCTTTTTCTTTCTTTTGACGTTGATTTCTTCGTTCAATCTTTCTAATAACGACGCATAATATGCGCCTGTTATTGTCCTCCCGTATTGCTAGTAGTCAATACGAATTATTCCTCGAAAATACCAAAAGACGGTAGCCATCACCTTTCCAACTGACAGCATCGTTTTGGCCTTCTTTTGGAGTTGGTTCACCGCGTACTGTCCAATGCTTTGATTGTGTTTTAGTCTCTGGTGTGAAGTGATGTAGCCACGTTTCATCAACGCTTACAAAATGTCTCAAAAAATCTACAGGATTACGTTTGAACATGTCTAGACATTACTGAGAAATGGTCAAACGAGCTTGCTTTTGATCGTCTGACAGCAAACGCGGCACCCATCTTGCCCTGAGCTTTCTCATGTCCAAATGTTGATGTAAAATGTAATGTGCGCATGATATGCTTACTGCCTCTGCTATCTTCCTCAACTCTAATCGGCGATCATTCATCACGACTCCCTGAACTTTTCTAATGGCTTCTACATCAGTAGATGTTTTTGGTCTCCTAGAACGGGATGCATCTTCTATGCTTGTTCGAACACATTTAAATTCACCAATTTAGTTCGCAATGGTTGCATACGGCGGTGAAAACTCTCCATTAACTTAGTCTAATTCCGTTTTTATTTCTTTAGCATTTAATAACTGCACGGAATTCGCTTTTATTCATGATTAAGAGCATGCGCGCACTGTTTACTTTTGCTACTTATAACGGCTTTACTTTATGCACTATCTGTCTAAAAATTGCTTACATAAGTTATATAATAGATGGAGCACTCAAAACACATTACCGGTATGCGCGCAAAGCTCCATCTTCTGGTTCGTTCTAGAAATTTTCCGATCTTCCCTCGTACATATCAGAAAGTGTTTGGATTATTTATACATGTACGCGACATTATGAAATAAAAAGAGAGCTTTCACAAACCGACCTACATTGAATCAAGAGCCCCGTGTGTAGCTCTTTTTATATCCACATAGCTATGGTCTGTTCACCGAAAACAGAGTGATCACGACACAGGCACGTGTCAAACCGGTTTTAAACGAGCGAATGAAAATACTCGTTGATTTCGTAGACAATAGATGTCGCTGTTGACAGTTGAGAAAGCTAATTATTAAAATATTTTTCAGATGCCATAATACCGATAAGTCCAGCCCGCTACGGGCCATAGGCAACAATATACGTATGGAACGTAATGCGATGTGGCAACGTGTGTACGATGCCACTCCGCGTGCGCAACATAAGTCCGATGATCGAGCGCAACAGATTGCCCGTCATTCGTATTTAGCTGTGCATACGTAAAGGTAGTTATCATGTCAGTGTATACAACCGCAGAGAAGGTACAAATAGTTTCGTGGTATCTTGCCGGCAATTCCTGTCAAACAACCGATGATTTATTTGCTGTAGAGTACGTAAATCGGCCTATTCCTTCGCATTCGACGATTGAAAGGATCGTAAATGCGTTTAGGAAATATGGCTGTGTAGTCGGAAATTGCCGCAAATGCCAACAAATTGACGAACAGCCTCATATCCCTCTAATACCTGCCGATCGGGAGGAGAGAGACGTGAGGGTTTGTTCGTTAGTTGAAATGGGCGACCTTAAGTGTACACGGCAAATTGCAGACGAAATAGGTGTTAGTAGAAGTACAGTAAAGCGGATTCTAAAACGCAACAAATATAAAAGTTACAAAGTTCGAAAGTGCCAGGAGATTTTTCCCGAGGACAATTTTGCAAGAATGGAGTTTTGTGAGTCCGTGATGGAAAAGGCTAACAGGGACGAATATTTTATAAAAAATATTCTGTTTACCGACGAGTCTTCTTTTCCACGTCATGGCAAGCATAATCCCTCAGTCGTGCGATATTGGTCTCGAGAAAATAAACATCTAGCTCGTAATGTTAAAACTCAATACCCCGAAAAACTTAACGTTTGGGCGGGTATCTTGGGTGATAACATTATAGGGCCATTTGTTATCGACGGCAATTTGAATGCAGTAAAATATTTAAATTTGCTGCGAACACGAATTATTCCTGCTGTCCGTCAACTAAACGTCGATTTTGATGCAATTTGGTTTATGCAAGACGGTTGTCCCGCGCATAACAGCAGATTAGTAAGAGGGTTTTTAGAAAACACTTTTCCTAATCGTGTTATTTCCAGGAGGGGTACGATAATATGGCCACCTCGATCACCCGACCTCAATCCCTGCGATTTTTTTCTGTGGGGTTATGTCAAAGAAAATCTTTACGGTCTTCTAACAATACCGAACTTGCAACAGTTGCAAGTTAAACTGTTTAGAATTTTCGAGACAATAACCCCTAGAAATCTCGAGGGAGTGAGGCGGGAGTTTTATAATAGGCTCGGCTATTGTTTGGGAAGAGAGGGCGGTATTTTCGAATCCTATATTGAGTGACTTTCTTAAAATTTAAATTTATTTTGCAGAATTATTGGTTTTTTTACTTTTATCTTTTAGAAAACGTTATTGTTTTTTATTACTTAAAATTACTTTTCCGTAGCAGCTAAGAATACAATAATAATAATAAACTGGACCTTATTATGTCTGAAACAAATGGGCAAATTACGTATACAGAACGAATATGCAAACGACTATATCCTTGCGCGGTTTAAGTCTTACTAAATTCTTAACTGCAATGTGCTGCAATTTAAGCTTCTGCGCGTAGAGGGGATTCGCTGTTGCCACTCATTGCTGACTATGGCCCGTTTCGAGCTGGACCTATCGATATAAATTTCTTGCAATTTCTGGTTGTTTTAAGTACTATAAAATGGGGAAATTTCTGTAGACTTGGAAGATATTTTTGTAATTCTCTGCTCAAAAAAACGATATGTTACAGTTTAAGATTCTGTATATGTATATGAAAGTAACCTTTTTATAGGCATGAAGATGTGAAAGTATTATGTTCAGCAATTGTTATCAACCATGGGGAAGGAACAGGCAATAAAAAAAGTGAACGAACAAACTAGAAAATATTGAGGCTTCCAAATATTGATGAATTCTTATCTTCAGAAAATAAATAAATAGGTTACTAAATATAGGTATATACAAAACATGAAAGAGTTTGCCATTTATACATAAAGAAAATTTAAGTACATTGTTTTTCATTTGCAGAAAAATGCTTGCTTTTACGCTTTTTCGGTGATGATTCTGCCATCTCTAATGAAATTAATTTATACTAAGCACCTAAGATGATCGATGGCACACTATGTGCTACCTACAACAAGACTAATTTTACAATAAAAAATAAAATCCAAATAGTTTCAAAATCGTGGCAAAATTCTAAGTAGGCAACGTAGCTGACAGATGACAAAGTTAGGTTATGTCGCTAAATTGCTGAAATTTCAATCGCTTGTAACTGACTTTTCTTTAATTTTAGCCAGCCAATCAAAGGGTTAGTTTTTGTAATCACGAGCTGATCACGCATTTTTTTGCACTTTCTCTGTTTAGCGGATAGAGTATAGATATATACCAATTCTTAATTTAATTGGTTCCAGAGCAAAAATGGGCGTGGTTTAGGTGCTCTGACGCAGGAACCATGCAAGGACATGTTCAAACATGTCCACTCCATGTTAGACAGAGCAATATTTTTTGTAGAATCTTTCGTATATTAAAGTAACTTTGAAATTTTATAAAATTTAATGCGTTTTTTGGAAAAATTATCTAGGAAGACATCCGAAAATCCTGACGTGAGAAAATTTTAAATCAGATTCAGAATCAGCATGACAAAAGACACGTACTGGTGTATAAGAATACCAAACTGTGTTGACCAGTGCAACAGCAGCGATGTTTTTGAACAATCGATACATTCCCTTAATTTTGAATTCCATTTTCTTCTTTTTCTGATACGGAAACTGGATATATACTTAATAACTGGAGAACGGACACGCTTACCACATGACGCAAAGCCCAGTGCAGTATTGGCGAAAGGCTGTATTTCTAAAATATTTAATTTTATTTATATAATTGGAAAACGAACGGGTGGTGATCTATAAAATTACGAAATACATATTTATTTGTTGAAAAGTTGTATTTATAAAGTTTTTAATTTTATTTATATAATTGGAAAACATACGGGTGGTGATCTATCTATCTAAAATTACGAAATACATATTTATTAATTAATTTTATTTATATAATTGGAAAACAAACGGGTGGTGATCTATAAAATTACGAAATACATATGTATTTGTTGAAAAGTTGTATTTTTAAAGTTTTTAATTTTATTTGTATAATTGGAACATTTTTATTTGTTCATTTTGTCGTTCAAGTTGAGTAAAGGAGTATTAATATTGACTAGCAATAGTTTCTCAAGGTTTTCTTCTGTCAATTTTGTTCTCTTTGAATTAAGTACATCCTTATAAATAGAAAACGTCATTTCTACATCGCAACTGGTTATAGGTGCATACTGGAAATATTCTTTTATTTCTTCATATCTAGCCGTTAGATTTTGTGGAATTGTCTCCATACATAATTGCTGCAATGTAATTAAATCTGGATTTCTATTAAGAATTGCTTCAAACTTTTGCCGAAGGCCACATCCAGAGTCACTTGGAATACTTTTAAAATTATTAACAGCCACATCTAATGTGGTTAATCCGTCATTTAATTTGAGATTTCGATTTTCAAAATAAGTGATTAGTTTTGGCAATTTTCCAAAGTGTTCGTGAAGAAAGTACAACTGATTTTTTAAATTTGGGATTTGTGTGAGCTCCTTGCACTCACCAATACTTCTAGCATCCTCCTTTAGCAGTGTTACGAAATGTTTTAGACTATCGAAATTCTCAGCATAATAACTAGTAGCTTCCAGCCATGTTCCCCATCTAGTTATTACTGGAGTGGGAGGCAGTGACGGAGATGGAAATTTTTCCCTGAAAAGAGCTACTCTCAATGGTGCTTTTCTGAAAACTTTTTTAAAAGCTGATACAAGTCTATCAACTTCCGGAAAAGTGTCTCTGATATATTCACAGATTCTGTGGAGAGCATGTGCTACACAAGTAATATGCAGCATATTAGGATATGTTTTCTTCAATAGTCTGCCTGTTTTTAACATATACGCAGCACTATCACTGACAAATAAAAGTATTTTTTCTTTGTACTTAGCGTCCGAATGAAGCATTTTTTGCATATTCTCCATAATGGTTTCAGCAACTGTTTCCGCATCAACTCTATTTATAACACTTGTTGCTATTACATATGAGTTATAGGGAATAGTTGGATGTAGTACACCAGCTACAACATTTACCACACAGCGTCCTAACATATCCACCGTTTCGTCGGCGCTTATCTATATGTATTGATTTAAAAGATGGCTTCTAATGCGTTCTACTGTTCTCGTATAGCACCTAGAAAAATAATATTTGCGTAAAGTCAGGAACATTTCGACCAGTATATTTTTTCAGAAATGTCTTCAAAATTGGATTGTTCAATTTAAATAATGGAATATTAGCTGCCATAAAAGTTTCACAGAGTTCTTCGTTAAAATTGTCAGATTCCAACGGGTTCAATTTTTTTTCGTGCTTTAACGATTCTACGTGACGTTTAACGGTTGATTTATTGCAATTTTTCAATAACGCTTCACACACTTCACAATAAATTTCGGAATCACTGGCAATGTACATACAATCAGTATGGCCCTCAATCCAACTCGCCATTGGTTCACGATGCCATTCTCGACGCTCTTCTATTGTCTGAAAAAGTAAGAATATTCTAGATCCAAATAAACGAAATTTTATGCACACTTACGTAAAAATAATTGGAACATGTTGCTTAAATGAAAAGAAAAGGAATGTACGTGCAATTTCTCTTACGAAATACGATAAACTTATTTATTTTATCTACGTACACGACACCACTGAAAACACTATATTCTCCGAATACAATAGCTGGGTTGTCCATTGTTATCGCTGCAAGACCAGGTGACCGAGTAAGTCAAACAAATACTTCATTGAATTACGCCGGGATGTACTGAGCGACGTTATACACAATTCCAATTGCCAATTGCGTTTTATGGAAATTGCATCCGTTCTCTATTAATAACTGCTTTCTGACCATATTTTAATTAATGTTAAAGTATCTATCTGTCTCGCGAATTCGTGTAAAGGAGTTTTTATTAACTAGTATGATATTTAAAAAAATACTTTAAGGCTTCCGTCATTAATGCAACTTTTATTATATTTAAGCACGGAAACACGCAATCACTACGACTAGCATGAACTACTGCTTTCAAAATCTTGTATCACATGGAACAGCTGAAATGGGTAATTTAAAATATAGAGCACAGGTCATGTATGAAATTCATAAGCTACTGGAAGGAATAAGAAAAGAAAAAGGAGAATTATATATCACATTCCTTTGTATTATTGATTTTCGCCAAGTGGGAGCAAAGTTTTGATGTTGATCTTACGTAGTTTAATCTAACGAACCTCTTCGGGTGTTAATATTTTTCGCTACAAAACTCCCCATTTATATTATAATTATGATATAACGACCGAATATGGTAAAGGAAAATAAATATTTGCCTTTAATAAAGTCGGTTCTTTTCTTAAATCATATATACTGTGAGTTGAGTCATAAATAATACCAATTTTGTTTTAATGACTTTATTTATACACGAAAGTCTACCATTATTATTAATAGCTTTTTATCATCTATTTAATAATTAGTTAGCGCTTTAGTAAAAAATAATTGGAGTGAACCCTTGACTCTGCTCATTATTTATAAAATGTTTTCCGTTCAATCCGACCAAAAAAGGATAATCTGTGTGTGCAGTTACGCATGATGAGATCATCCAAATTCCGAAATTTTAACCTTTGTTATTCTTGCTATATGAGATCTAGCCGTAACGTAACATTTTGTTGCAGTTCGATGAATTTTTTATGCTGTGCTGTGGCTTAAAGTTAATGTATTTAAGCACAGCATAAAAAATTTATACGAATTAATAAATAAAATAAAAAATATTTCAATACCTCATAATGCAAAATTAGTGTCTTTTGACGTTAAAAACTTATTTCTGAGTATCCCTCCAGGCACAACCGTTAATTTAATTGAAAATTTATTTATAGCTAAGAACACTAACTCGGCAATTAAAGCTGAAATCTTAGATTTGTTAAATATAGTCCTGAAACAAAATTCTCCTTAACTAACTCCTAACTCCTTAAGTTCATTACTATCAGAAATTTTTTTGAACCACTTAGAGTCCATCATTTCTAATAGTTTCTTAGGACAACATATATTCTTTTGGCATAGATATATTGGCATAGAATATTCTTCTACGTTCTGCCTTAATAATTTCTGTGAGATAGCGAAGTTGTTATTTTTTGTCAATGTGTCTTTTTTCCAGAAAGGGTGCACCGATGATCCTATAGAAAGGTGAAATACGTATCTACGTCTAAAGATACATTCACAAATATATGTTCTTCACACCCGATTTTTAATAATATTTTATATTATTAAAAATACTTTTGTATAATTTCTGTTTGGAGTGTGTTGAATTGGTTAGTGACTTGTGTATACTATTTGATATGAAGCTCGCATTCAATGAACATCTTAATTTTATTACTTCGTCACTGAGAAAAGCGCTGAAGTTTATCATTGGAAGCTGTGGTACTTTTACTGATGAATGGACTTTGAAAGCTCTCTCCTTTTCGTTGATTCATTCTCGTCTCGAGTACGGCTTAGTCGTATGGTCTCCACACTACCAAACTTATTATCATCAGCCGGAGATGGTGCAGGGGAAATTTGCGAAATTTATGTCCTTTCAATCTGACCGAATTTATCCAGAAAGAAACATTGACCATCGCTTACTACTTTCACGCTTCGACTTGCCTTCCTTGAAATTTATGTCTAAGAAAGCACTGCAAAGCACATCTGTCGAACTTATAAACTATACGATCTCGCGTAAAATTGCTTAGTACAAGAGTACCTGAGCGCAGGGCTTCTTGAAATACACTAATATACCTATTTCTATACGTTTACAGCAGACCGATTTTGATGTGGCCGGTGGGAGAATTTGTACGTGCGTCAAGTAAGGGTCAGTATAAGATAGAGACAGTATTCGGAAAAATGAAATGTAAACACTTTGTGCGAGATGTGCATTGGGACGTAGTAAGGGATAATAAGGGATGCCAGAGGTTCCCCTACCTATGAATTTCGTGCGCATCTCGAGGGCGGTACTTCTAACCGGCCACATCAAAATCGGTCTGCTGTACGTCTAAAGAAGTTTACAAATACACGGACATTTCTGGGAATTATTAGATCTTAATAAACGCTAAGTTGTCATGGCAACCAAGCATGAAAACTTTGTCCGCACGATACGTACACAGTGTAGCTAATTAATGATGAAATATCTCGAAAACACCAATATAATAACACTTTGTGTGCGCTTAATTAAAAAAAATAAATAAATATAATTTCATTGTATAAAATTTTTTTAACGCACAATGGTACTATTTTTTATTATTAAATTGTCAAGTTTAGAAAAATGACAGAAGTCAAAAAATTAGACTTAGACAACTATTATAATTACAAGGTAATTCAAAATCGTATTTTATTTGCGAGCAATGCTACTCGACTATCTACACATTTTTAATTAATCGTATTATATTTGCAAGCAAAACTACTCGACTATCTACACATTAATTAAAGTGAATAAATAATGACATCTATTTGAGTACATTACATATTTAAAGGAAAGTAAAAAAGTGCGCAATATTTTTAAACATATTTAAGATAATTATTATGATTTATTATCACTTTTCAAAAAAGATTTAAAAAACACAATGGCTCCATTACTATAAAATGATTGAGCACTAGAATCATATTTAGCATCCAAACATAAAATAGCCATAGAAGATTTTAATTGGCGAGAGAATATAATAACAAAGTTCCAGGAACGAAATAAACTACAGACCCCATTTCAGAAACTTATACACCAAAGTAAGTATATTATTCATTCATGTTGATACTTCATACTATATTAATAAATTAATCTGAAAAGTTTTAAAATTATATTGCTGACTGACTAACTCGTCACAATACAACAAAAAAAAACTCTTTACCTATTGCCATAATTGAATACATTAATGAACCAAAATAATAAATCAACCTTGATTGTGACAATAATGTAAAACTTTAATTATTATATTTATTTACAATAATATACATGAAATATGTTCTTTCCTTTTTGTGTCAAAAGTGTGGTTAAAGCACAAAATTTACCTATAAAAATAATAATTTATTTAAATTAAGTGTTATTTAATAATAGTACATTATATACCGCGGGACTGAAGTAGTACATTTAATCCTGAAGGTAAAGTTTATGGCCCGACCGCAGGGAGGGCCATAATTTACCTGAAGGATTAAATGTACTTCAGTCGCAAGGTATATACGATACTTTTCGTACTTCCGGTATGATTTTATTAATTATTTCAATAATTTCAATCAGTTTTTTCTCTCTTCAACTCATTTAATAAACTGTCTTTGAAATAAGTTACCATAGTAACATTGCATTGTGACAATTATAATTTAGAAACATTGTCATTACTAGTGTCATTGTAAAGAAACATTGTTATTGATAATTATTGGTATCATGAGTGAAGAAGGTGTATCTGATATTGATAAAAGAGCAGCCGAAGTAGGTGAAGAATTGTTACCACCGAAATCTAGAAAACTATACGAGCAGCAGTACGATGCTTTTAAAAAGTGGTGCCGCTTAAAAAATGTGAGACAACCTACTGAAAATGCGCTGTTAGTCTACTTCAATGATAAATCAAAAGCGGTTTGTGCCTCAACTCTCTGGGCACATTACTCAATGCTGAAATCGGTTATTAACATTAGAGAAGATATTGATATAAGTAAATTTCCAAAATTATTAGCTTTTTTGAAGAGAAGAAATGAGGGATTTAAGCCAAAGAAGTCAAGAATTCTCACGTCTGAGCAGGTAGATCAGTTCTTACGGGAGGCTCCGGATGATAAATATTTAATGCTTAAGGTAAATTTGGAAATTTGTTTATATTCAGAAATTTTAAGAAATCAATTTTTTTGTAGGTTGCACTTATTTTGGGCGTTGCGGGAGCTTGTCGTGGAAAAGAGTTGGTTGATTTAGAAATCGACGATGTGAGAGATTTGGGCGATTCCTTCCTAATTGCGATTAGAAACACCAAAAATAAAATTGACCGAAATTTTGTGATCAAAAATTCAGAAAACAGTGCCATCAGTTTTGTGGCGATATTTCGGAAATATGTGGCATTGCGAAAGACAGGGACACCTCATTCAAAATTTTTTGTTCAATACATCAACAAAGAATGTACTACGAGAGTAGTAGGAAAAAACATGTTTGGTACATTTCCACGGCAAATAGCAGCTTTCTTGAAATTAGAAAATGCGACGTCTTATACGGGACATTGTTTTAGACGCACATCTGCGTCTTTGTTAGCTGATTCGGGAGCAACAATAGACCTGCTGAAGAGACATGGAGGATGGAAATCCTCCAACGTGGCCGAGGGATATATTGAATCGTCTATTAAAAATAAACAAAAAATTTCAGATAAAATATTTGGTCAAGTCGCCGATTCGTCCACTATAGTTATGCCACAGTCCTCATTCTCGCTTCCTGTTTCCGCAGGATCTTCGAAACAAACACCAGTTCAATATGAAAAGGACCTATCTGTTACTAGTCAGTTACCTGCTGCATTAACCCAGGAAAGACTGGTCAATATGACGAACTGTCACAATATTAATTTGAATATTAACGTTAATTACCATTCTAATTAATTATATTTTTCAATAAAATATCCCTTAAATTCGTTTGTTTTTGATTTAATCGTTCCGGGAGTTTCGTCAATATTTAATCCCGGAGGGATTAAATGTGACACTATAGTACCTGTCACAAGGGAGTGAAGTTGTCACTTTAGGCCCGGAAGTACGAAAAATATTATATTTACCGTCATTTATTAAACAATTTAAAATTGAAAAATTTAAAAAAACTGACAATAACAAACCATCATAATAGTATATAAAATTCAAATATGGCGCAATTTATTATATGTAATAATTCCTAATTAACGATAACAATACTTCCCCACATTCGATATTAATTCAAATTCAACTAATTAGGATACGTTAAACACTGCATTGTGATTGGTTAATCGCCTTTATGATATTATAACTCGATTAAGTTAAATATCCAAATATTTTCAATTTAAAATGCATTAGAATAAGAAAAAATAATAATAAAATTCATCAACAATTAAAATAGTAAAAATAAATTATTTATAAAACGTTACCAAAATCAAATTTAATAAATAAAATATCACAGCTTACCAAGTTGTCATGGTAACCGACAAAAACCGTTAAAAGCGCGAGATAATTACCCTGCTTAATAGCGTGTGAATTTGTTAATCGCCGCCAAATCGAAAAATAACCTAACCTATAAATGTTAATGATAATTAATAGTATTTTACATATAAAGTTTATGCAAAAATAACCAGTGCGAAATATTAAAAATTAAGTGAAAAGACGATAAACAAATATCAGTGTAAACGTTGAAGAAAGAGTTATTAAAAGAATTTTTATTTAATTAAAACTTTCGAAATGAATACTTTTATTACATGTAACCAATAACGTACAAAGAAAATAACGTGAAGCAGAGGGTAATGTATTCAGTTCATGTGCTAGTTGAATTGCTGGAATAGAATATGTTCCTGAAATGTTAGAAAAGAACCCGTGATGTCCTGTTGATACAGAGGCATGCTAATTTTCAGATTCGCAGAATCAAGGTATGACTTTATTGTATATATTGCATGCATTGTTTCTATTGAAATATATTTTGCCAAATATATAATAAAATATAACTGTGACAAATTAGGTAGAGATATTAAGAACAAATTCGATAATAATAGATTAAACAACAAATTACAGTAAAATTAAAAACCAAAAGTATTATTAGTTTAGTGACTATTAAGAAATAGTAATTCATATTATAAAACAATATTTCGTATTGTTTTAGCCTTTACTTGATGAAATTATTATTATAACTATTATCGGGATAAAATAAAAAAAAATTAATGAATTTCACTACTTTTTACTTCACAAAGTTCGATAGTTTCACTCACACAAAAGCTTGAAGTAAAAAGTAATGAAATTAATTAAAATTTGTTTTATTTTATCGCGATAATAGTTGTAATATAATACACATACGTTGTATAAACTTAAAATTTCTAGATATACCAGTACAAGTTAGAAATTTGTGCATTTGTGTATATATATAAAATCAAGAAGGTTGGCATTATTTTTCAATGTTTTTAAAGATTAAAAGTGAAGATTAGAACCGTAGTTTTATTTCTATTTTAAATTATGGTTCTTCATCAAGAAAATGCAGAATCAATTCAATTACAAAACATGTTTGTCTTATATCTGTGATTCTCTTGTTTTCTTATAATTCCAAGAAATGCAACGCAGTAAGTGCGTCTATTTACTTCCGGTACAGTAAAATGTAGCTTAAAGTTGATTTTAAATTTGGCAAGTGCGTAAAGTATATACCATTAGGTACATGTAATTTTAGGATAACCATTTTCAAATTTTATGCATAGTTACATTGCATTTCTCATATTTTATTATATTAAACTGACTTTATTTGACAGTTGGCAAAATCAGCTGCTTAATATCAATAAATTCATACATCAAATAGAATTGTTTAAAAGAATGTAGAATAGAAACAAACAACTACTAAATACTAAATAAAATGAAAGAAACTAAACAGGAATATGAAAGAAATTATAATTCAGGTATATGTAAATATGTTTTCTACATATTACGACGCTAATTTATTCGAATTTTTTATAGAAAAAAAACAGTATTTTAATATTTTGTAATTCTATCATTATTCTCAATCACCGATTCTAGGCGACGCGGCATTGAAAGTATAAGTGGCCTGATAAATTATGGATCTTCTTTGAGAGCATTCCAAGAAAGTTTAATTTCTTGCCAAAGTTCATCAGAATTATTTTACAAGAAATATCTTGTGTATAATCGTTTCGTTAGGTAGTCTCAAATATTTTAGATAGGGTTCAGATCTGGACTATTTTTAGGCCATGACATTAGCTCAACGGTTTGTTGTAGAAGCCATGTCGTCACATTATGTGCAGTATGGACAGGACGGTTGTATTGCTAGAAAATAAAGTTATTTCCAGAATATATTTCGGGTAGTGCAGGTAACATGGTGTCTTCCAGTATACTTAAATAATTTTCTGCATTAAATCTACCAATTATTCTATGGCAGATGCCCATACTTCGGAAACTAATAATAACGCCCATACATTAACAGAAAAAAGACCAGATCTATTGCATTGATGCAAATATCTTTCGTCGAATTTGAAATTGGGAGAGCGATAAACCCTTAGTGATCTATTGAAGGCAGATTGAAATATCTTTTGGTCACTAAAAATGATGTGCTTTCAATATTCTAAATTACAATATATGACGTTTAAAGAAAATAATAAGCGACTTTGTTTGCAAAGTTCCGTTAATGAAACCTTCTTGGCAGCTACTCGTCTGCGCAAGTTGGATTTGCGTAATATGCGATTTGCAATGTCCTTCAACCCAGGAAAGTTTGCTATATTTATGGCTCTACGTGCCGTACAAAACGGGTTTTGCTGCAAAAAGCCAGGTCTTCTGTTAAAATTTCCCTGTTCTTCCCACTGTCTCTTAATATAAGAAGCAGTATTTTTATTGACCTCATAATTCTGGGCTGTTCGCGCAATTGTTAACCCATTTTGTAGAGAAGCGACAATTTGAGCCTTTACAACTAAGTCAATTTTGACGATGATCATTAAAATATTAAATAATTTCAAATAATTTTTTTCTGAAAGTTTAGAAATTTGTAAAAAGTAAAAACTTAAAAAAAGTTTAAACTACATTAACTAGTGTATACTATCTAGTTTTAGCGATAAAATGATCATTAGGTCAATAAAACACATTATACTCTCATGAGCAAAAAAAACGGGTTTAAATTGTGACTACTTAAGTGGCTATGTTTACTCATAATAGTAAGTCAGGAATTGTCAAAAATGTATGTTTCATTGACATTTATATAACATTTTTAAAATACATGTAAATAAAAATGACTAAAGACGATAGAGAAAGAATATAAAAAGTCTTTCTTTGAAGACTGTGGTTAAGTAAAAACTTAAAAAAAGGTATATAATCCCTTACCACAATTATTAATTGTATCCTGAATACGTATTTAGACAACTAAGTTGTCATCATCAGTAGATAAAACCACTAATAAAAATGTCGAACATGGGGCACAGTTAAGCTAGCACAACTGATCACGCAACAACTTTACACGGCGTCCACATATACACTACTTAAAAATACAAATATATCGATTAAAAATTACGACCAAATTACCTCTCTTAAGGAAACGGCACGCACATGTGTTTACTCTCTTTTCGAACCGTCTACAACCTTTCTACCTCCTTTTCTAAGAATGAAAAGAGACAGCTATAGGGGATCGGTCACTTATCTCCGTTCATCGTGCTCTGTTTGTTTTTAGCGATGTGAATGCTTTCGTATGCGTCAAGATCGCGGGGATTATTAATGGCTTTGCCAAGTTTTAACCCTTTAATCGACATATTGTTTAGTGTATTTAAAGCATGGTTGGCAACGTTAGATTTTTCTGGTCTATTGAATTTAATATGCGATATATGTTCTTTAAACCGGGATATTATTGATCGTTTCGTTTGGCCTATATATTTCAAATTACAATCATCGCAATTAATTTCGTATATACCTGATTTCAAATTAAAATTAACTTTATATTTGGTGTTCCCCAGGAGACTTTTGATAGTATTTTCGGACCGAAAGGCAACTTGGAGACCTCGTTCATTCACAACTCTATTAATATTTTTCATGGGGTGGTGTGGTAAACACACGTACTTTTTGTGGATTCGCGGATTGTATTTTTTAATTTCGTTTTTCTAATTAATTTATTGATTATTTATATGTAAAAACCGTTATATTTCGCGATATTTTTAATGAAATCTAGTTCTATTTCATATCTCTCTTAGAAATAAACATAAAATAGAAATCGATATTTTCCGGAAAGAAACCAATGTTATTAGATTCATCCTCGCGGATTCATATCATAGTTTTCAACATAAGGCAGCTTCTTTTAATTTCTTAGTCAATCGGTTACTAAATTTTCCGTTAACAAAAGAGAGATAGAGAAAGGTTGTATACGGTTCGAAAAGAGAGTAAACACATGTGGGTGCCGTTTCCTTAAGAGAGGTAATTTGGTTGTAATTTTTAGTCGATATATTTGTATTTTTAAGTAGTATATACGTGGACGCCGTGTAAAGTTGTTGCGTGATAAGTTGTGCTAGTTTTACTGTGTCCCATGTGCGACATTTTTATTAGTGGTTTTACCTACTGATGATGGCAACTTAGTTGTTGAAATACATAATTAGGATACGCTTAGTAAATGTGGTAAAGAGTTATATACCTTTTTTAGGAGAGAATATAATTCAAATAATAAGCACCGGCTGCATCTAATCTTGTATACATTGAAGCCACAATATTCTGTACATTTATATAAATTTTGGAATTCCTGGGTAGCAGGTCTATCTTCTTTGCCTATAATCCTGGCCATTAATCCCCATACATTTTCAATGGGATTTAGATCAGGACTATAGGGCGCGAAATCTTAAGTTTCAATTTCATTCTCTTGCAACCATTGTGTTACAAGATGAGATTTGTGAACAAGGCAATTATCATGTTGAAATAGTTATTTACGAACCAAGTGCGTGAAATCATATTTCGCGAATGAGTGACCAGTTCAAAGCGCGAGCCGTAAGCGAGCGCTTTATGGACACGAATTCGCGAAAAGTTTCACGCACGAAGTTTGAACAATATTTTTTGTACGAGAACTATAATAATAATACATATTGTTAAATACGTTATCGTTTATGACACACTACTAATGTCTTGATATTAATTAAAAAAATTTGAGTTGGCACTATTGATTATTTGAAGTGACATTTAATTTAAAATTATCAAATTCAAAAAATTCCATACAAAATAAAAACCTCACCAACAACATGAATTCTGATAATGAAATGCAATGTACACCGCCTGAAATTCGCGAAGCTGCCAATATTGCAGTGGATAATTTATTACCCATAAAATCAAAAAACATATACAAAAGCACTTATACTAAATTCGTAACTTGGGCTAGATCTAAAAATATTCAAAAATACTTCGAAAATTGTTTATTAGTTTATTTTCAAATTTACAATCAAATAAATCATTATGGTCCACTTATTCTATGTTAAAATCATGCTTAATAATATATGATAATACGGATATATCTAAATATGCAAAACTCATAGCGTATTTAAAACAGATAACGAAGCAACATCAGCCTAAAAAATCAGCAGTATTAACCGAAGAACAAATTACTAAATTTATTGTTGAAGCACCAAATTCTTTGTTCCTACTAATGAAGGTAAAGTCATTTCCAAATATTTAAATTCCATACAACAGTATATGTATTTATAGGCTGTTATAATATTGGGTATTTCTGGAGCGTGTCGACGTGAAGAACTTTGCAAAATGTCATTGCGAGACATAGAATTTAAATCGAATTTAATTATCGTAACAATTCCAGAAACTAAAACAGGTAACAGCCGTACATTTGCAATCATTAAGCCTGAATGGATTGCATTAATTCGGCAATACGCAAATTTAAGACCGGACAGCCAGCAGCGATTCTTTTTAACATATCGCAATGGCAAGTGTGTTTGTTCACCTGTTGGTCTTAATACAATTGGCAAAATTCCAATGCGAATAGCTGACTACCTTCAGCTTGATAGCGCAAGTAACTTCACAGGTCACTGTTTTCGAAGGAGTTCAGCGACATTGTTGGCAAACCAAGGAGGTGACTTGCTTTCAATTAAAAGCCATGGTGAATGGAAATCATCAACGGTTGCAGAAGGATATATCGAAAATTCTCTGCATAGTAGAATTCAATTAGCTAAAACAATGACCCCGTTAGAGATATCGACTCCGCCTGCAACTTGTTCGACATCTGAAATACCAGATATATGTAATAATACAATCAACGTTACTCTACCTTCGCAATCAAGATCAATTCAAACAAACCAGTTAATCCCTGGGGTATCAATCTCTGGTTGTCAAAATTGTCCAATCAAAATTTTTAGTAATTGTTCCGTTTCAATTTCTGACAAGAATGAATAATGGTAATTTATATAATATTTGTTGCTGTTCTGACATTGAATTACATACCTTCCAAATATAACAATTTCTATTTCATTTCTTTTTATTTTCATAGAAAAACAACGAACTGGGTAGCAAATTATTAAGGTTAGGGATTTATGATTTTAAAATGTCACTAAATTAATCAAGTTCCAGGAAGTACCAACTTTACTTTTACGCACTCGTGTTTAAAGTGACTTTTTATGCACGCAAATCGAATCGTGAAATGACAGGTTTTGATAAGCGAGTACAAAATAGTATATTAAAAAACAATTTTCATAAGGCACCATTTTGCCGCACGAGATCAGTTTAGAAAACGAGCCGCGATAGCGGCGAGTTTTCTAAAGAGCGAGTGCGGCAAAAGGCCTTATGAAACGAGTTTTTTATACTATTTTTTCTATTTTGCGTTTTTTACATTAATAAATTGCTTAAATTGGAATTATTTAATTTGAAAGTTCAGAGTTTAATTTTTATATAAAGCACAAGTTGGTCACATTGATACTTGACATTTTCAAATTTAAATCTTGCTATCCGCGAAGTATATTATATTACATATTATTTATTAATTTTCGTTAATATTACTTGATATTTCATTTAAAAATATAAACATGAGTCACATAGAAACATATATATGTTGTTGTCAATTGTATACAACATACATTGTTTGTGTAAAATACGGACATATATCATATCTGCCAAATGTACATAGATTCTTAAAATCAAATAACAGCAATGATATTTATTTCTGTATTCGAACAACGCCAACGACATTATTTAAAATATTTATGTATTTGTGGGAATCTAAATTTCAATTAATTTTTATCAGAGAACCTAATCCTCTTGCTGATATGTAACCCATACATTAATGGAGAAAATACGGATTTCTTCTGATTTTATTTATGCACTGCTGTTGATAGCGTATATGTTTGGGACGATAAACTTTGATTCTACCATTATAACTCATTTGAAAGATTTTCTCATCAGAGAAGATGGTTTTTCGTCAAAGTTCATCATTACTCATATGTTGCAGTGCAAAACCCATTCTATGCTCCATATGTCTGCCTAATAGATAATTTTTATTGCTTGCTGTATATGAACATATAGGGTGAGTTGTGAGGATCGCACTAAATTCCGTGAGTATATTATACTCTTAAAAATATTTAAAAGAAACCCATATCTTCTTAACCGATCTTCATTTGTTTTCAAGTTGTAGCACTATAACACTATTTACAAACTTAACATGTTTTAATCTTATTATTACAGTTATTATAATAAATTTTCGAAAATTTGACACATGCCTCTAAATATTTAATTGATAGTTCAAGAAGGGCGGCCGTTGCTCTTCTGATTCCTTCATGTATTGATATCGGCTGTGGCATATATAATACGGTGGACTAATGCATCTCCATTATCGACCTTCACTTTATTCACCCCATTTTTGAGCCAGTCCCATAAACAATAGTGTTAGGTCTGGAGATTCGGAGGCCAATTAATAGGACCACCGCGAACAATCCAAACCCATGGAAATCTTTGGTCCAAATACTACCTAACCTGATGAGTGAAATGTGCTGGTGCTCCATCGTGCTGAAAATACATTCACATTCTGATATTTAGTGGAACATTCTCTAGTAGTGTTGGTAATTCATTTTGCAAAAAATTCAAGTAGTTCTCTCCTGTCAAGTGATTCTCAAAAATGTGTGGGCCAATCAAATAACTATCAACCATTCCACACCATACCTTTACTGAAAACTTGCGCTGAAAACTATTTTCGACAATTGCGTGGGGATTGTCCTCTGACAATACATGGGAGTTACGAGTATTATTAATGCCATCACGATTGAATGACACCTCATCGGTAAAAAGTATGCGCGATACAACTCTATGGTTATTATTTATCCACCGACAAAATCTCATACGGCTAGCATAATCCTCCTGATGAAGTGTTGTACATGCTGCAAATGACACGGACATAATCCTTGCTGATGTAGTGTATCTATTACTCTTTTTTGATGAATGCCCAGTTGAATGCCAATTCATCTTAAACTAGCAGTTGGATCATCTTCTACTAAGCTCAGAATATTTTCTACTTCATCCAAATCTTGTAGAGTTGCACATTCGAATGTAATCCTAGCACTGGGTAGCATCTCGGACTCGCACAGTTTGTTTAGCTCTACATTTTTTCCGGATTTCTCCAATGTGGAAACCGTAGCTGATATTCTTCCACGGCAACTCTAGCGCTTCCATTGCAATAACCGTAAATGAAAACCATATTTGCATATACATGATTTGTATAAGTGTTTGACATTTTGTAATAATCGTGTAAACTGAAACTGAAAAGTTATTTACTGTTTTTTATTGCAGATGATAATAAAAAACAGTAAATAACTTTTCATGAAGAACTTTACTGAACTTTGTTTTATATGGGTAGTCAATACAAAGATATTAGTATATTATTTAAGACGAATTCATTAAAGCATGTTAAGTTCGTAAATATTGGTATGATGCTATAACTTGAAAACAACTGAAGATCAGTTAACAAGATATGGGTTTCTTTTTCGAAAACTGATAAAACGAGACTTGTAACATATTTGGAAAATGGGAAATCATTAAGAACTGTAGCGGTTCAATTTAATATTGGGAAAAGTCCAGGCGCAAGAATATATAAAAAAATGGAGGGAAGATGATAATTTAAATCGAAAAATAGGTTACGGACATAACAAAATTTCGAATCCGCAGGAAGACGAAACATTAGTTACTGAGATTAGGCGCAACCCTTTCAAAACATTAAAGAAAGTTACAAGAACAACACAATTTCCTGGTAGTTTCTGGACTGGACAGAAAAGATTGAGAGAAAGTGGTATACAGGGTGAGTTGTGAGAATCGTACCAAACTCCGGGAGTGTATAGTACTCATAAAAATATGAAAGATGCGGAATTTTTAATTTTGAATTAGCGACTATGATAGATAATTTGATGTACGGTTCTGTCAAGTAAATCTGGGACAACTCTTATAACGTAACTCTTAATTTCACTTGTTCAAATAAATCTGGGACAATTTTTTTGTTGTTGTAATTGTAGATTTCAGCATGTTAGTTGTAGTTAGATTTCATTAAAAGTGTTGGTGATTGTTAGCAATATGAAACATTTATTATCATTTAATAGAAAGAAGAAGTAATGAAAGAAAGTAAACAATAGATTTGATTTAATAAGGAAACATTAATAATAAGGAAATAACTTAACAAAAAATAAATTTAATACTTTGTTTGGCCATCATTTCTTTCAAAAACCAGTCTTCTTTGCATGGAATTTATTAAAGAACGCCATAAATCATCGTTATTTGTCAGTTCTCCCTATGCTTCTTCAATTCATTGCCACAATACTTCGGCGCTTTCTGGTTCAGAGTTTCGTTTATTGATTGTCTTAACCATGAGTCCCCAAACATTCTCGATCGGATTTAAGTCCAGACTATTGGTAGGCCACTGCAAAGCCTCGCTATTATTAGTTCCTAGCCAAGTACTTATAAAGCTAGCAGTATGAACCGGACAATTATCGTGCTGAAATATAAAGTCGGGATTGGCGAATCTATGATTGACAGTTGAAAGCATGATATATTCTAGAATGTCTCTGTAGGCAATTGTGTTAAAACTGTTTTCAATCCGCCAACACATCCCTAAACCTTGAGAACTGATCCAAGCCCAAACATTAACTGAGAATCTTCTTCTGGGAGTTCTTCTGGGACGACTATATTCCTCATGGAAACGAGTTCCCCGTGGCCGATAGACTTTGATTTTTCCGTTGTAAGTCGACTGAAAAGTCTTCTCATCACTAAAAATAACCCGATTCCAAAAATTCAAATCATTATTACTATAATTTAAAGCAAATAATAGTCGTGATTGTTTCTGCTCATTAATTAAGTACGGCTTCCTTGTAGTAACACGACATTTTAAATAAGATTTTAGTAATCTTCTGCATACGGTAACTCTGGAGGCGGGAAAATTTGTGTTTATTACAGCATTTCTTGCAGTATCAAATGGACGATCTCTTATATAATCTATAAGTTCCATATCTTCTTCGACAGATGACTTTCTGTTGAACAGCCCTGTAACAGTCTTTCTTTTTAAGGCCATTTCGATTTCCCACCGTTTCCTAATTGCAAACGCTGTATTTTTATTCGGGTTAAAATGCCGTGAAGTTATTCTTATCGACCAACTTTCTTCTATTTTTTAAATAATTCGCTCTTTTTCAGTGACTGTTAGTTTTCTAGCCATTTTACTATAAAAATGTCTATGAAAAACGTAATAATTTGACAGACTGTTGCACTTTGACAATTTATAACCCGCATTTACAATCGAAAATTAAAATTGTCTCAGATTATATGAACAGAACTGTACAGTTTGAAAATTAATCAAATATCGCCAAAATTACGATGCTAAAAAATAAAAGAAATTGACATAACGATTTTGACATTGTCCCGATTTTTTTGTTGACGACAGTAACAATATTTTTCCTAAACATTAATCTTCTTGTAACCCATCCAGGACAATGTGGATATGACATTTAGGAAAACAACAGCGGTAAGTCGTTGGGAAAATAAAAAATGTTCAATTGATTTTAATTTTAATAAATAAAATTTCGTTTTTGATTAACACAACAAATAAATATACAAAAGAGGTTTAAGTATATCAATACGTTAAGCACGTATTACGCATTTGTTACAATTGAAACAGACATGCAATATACATATCTGTAACTGTACACATGAACAATACACCTCGTATTTTCAGCATTTACTTCTGCTTAAGACACGTGTTTCTGCCATTTACTATTAGGCGTTATCAGTTAAGCTAGTGAAGTAATTAAAGCTTAAATCGCCTATAAGGTATAGCAAATGTTGTCCTATCAGGTAGCACAGTGGCGGCTCTTGATGACGTACGATGTGCGCTGCTGCACGGATGAGACTGCTTCGTTTAAGCTTTCATATATACAGAGAAGCAAGTAACCGTACCGAAATCTTCCGAAATAGTTCAAAGTAGTCTCATCCGTGCAGCAGCGCACATCGTACGTCATCAAGAGCCGCCACTGAGGTAGCACCATATAATATAGTGTCATCTGACGGACGAAAGAGACTATGCCGAAAATGGCAACCTGATGGTGCTACCTGATAGGACAAAATTTTTAATACCTTATAGGCGATTTAAGCTTTAATTACTTCACTAGCTTAACTGATGACGCCTAATAGTAAATGGCACAAACACGTGTCTTAAGCAGAAGTAAATGCTGAAAATACGAGGTGTATTGTCCATGTGTACAGTTACAGATATGTATATTACATGTCTGTTTCATTTGTAACAAATGCGTAATACGTGCTTAACGTATTGATATACTTAAACTTCTTTTGTATATTTACTGCCATCTGGCATCGTGTTAATGGACTTACACCTATATACGTATTTTCTTCCCTTCTGTACCGGCATAGCCGGTCAAGGGAAGGGTTGCCATTTTCGGCATAGTCTCTTTCGTCCGTCAGATGACACTATATTATATGGTGCTACCTGATAGGACAAAATTTGCTATACCTTATAGGCGATTTAAGCTTTAATTACTTCACTAGCTTAACTGATGACGCCTAATAGTAAATGGCAGAAACACGTGTCTTAAGCAGAAGTAAATGCTGAAAATACGAGGTGTATTGTCCATGTGTACAGTTACAGATATGTATATTGCATGTCTGTTTCATTTGTAACAAATGCGTAATACGTGCTTAACGTATTGATATATTTAAACCTTTTTTTAAATATTTTAGTTCACGGCTGTTTTATTCGGAAAACTGTACATAACAAAAACACAAAACGATTATGAATATTATTGTTTTTGCATAGAATATATGCATATACGGTCTCATATGCATATACGGTCTAAAATGCATATACGGTCTAAAATTTTATACTGTCGTGAGCAAAACTATTTTTTTTGCTCACGACAGTATAAAATTTTATAGTGTCAAAATCGTTATGTCAATTTCCGTTAATTTTTAGCGTTGTAATTCTGACGATGTTTGATTAATTTTCAAACTGTACGACAAATTGTCTATCATAGTTGCTAATTCAAAATTGAAAATGCCGCATCTTTCGAAAACTGATAAAGCCAGACTTGTTACTAGTTTGGAAATCGCTAAACATTGTATGGGGTCAATTTAATATTGGTAAAAGTTCGGCCGCAAGAATATATAAAAATGTAGGGGAAGAGTATAATTTAAATCGGAAAATAGGATCCGGACGTAACAAAATTTCAAATCCGCAGGAAGACGAAACATTAGTTACTGAGATTAGGCACAACCCTTTCAAAACATTAAAGGAAGCTATAAGAACAACACTATTTCCTGTCTCATCTTGTAAGACAGTGGTTGCAAGCGAATGAAATTTAAACTTGAGATTAGCGCCCTACAGTCTACATCTAAATCCTATTGAAAAATTCTCAATGAATTCTCAATGAATCTCATTAATGAGATAGAGCTGCTACCCAAGAAGAATTTTGGGAGATTGTTCAAAATGCTATAAATGTTGTACAAAATATTGTCGCTTCAATGTCTACAAGATTAGATGTAGCTATAAATAATAATGGTGGAATGACAAAATACTAATTATTTTAATTATATTCATTTTCTATTACTTTAGTAATTTTTTTATCAAAAATGATTAATAAATGTCAGTGAAACACACATTTTTGACAATTCCTGACTTCCTATTATGAGTAAAGATAGCTACTTAAGTAGTCACCATTTAAACCCACGCAGAAACAGTGTCCCGTTTTTTGCTCACGACAGTAATTGACACATAAAAATTCAGTTTTAAACAGCTAAACAAAAAATGGTGACCTTGGTTATCTTAAAATTCCATGCACCTAATAGTACAAAATAGTACCAAATCCGACAAACCCTTCAAGAGTTAGCTATATGACATGATAAATAGAAAATTTACTATTTCGATAACATGCAGGCTGGCCCAAAATGACCGAAGGGGTTTGAGTTCATTATAACTTCTTATTTAAGACATAATTATTAAATTTTTTTAATTTTAAATACAGTATATTAATGGAGAATATTTTAATTTAATTATGAAAAATTATATCTCGCAAGTGGTGGCCATTTTCTTCTGCTTCGCATATTCGTGCTCTTTCCAAAACATTTTCCATAACCTTTCGCAAAACTTCAGGTGTTATGTTGTTGATTTCGTCGCGAATATTATTTTTTAATTGCTCTATGGTTCGAGGCTTATTAATATAGACTTTTCCTTTCAAATAACCCCAAAGGAAACAGTCTGAAGCGGTTAAATCCGGCGAACGCGGAGGCCAATTAAAATCGCTTGTACGGGAAATAATTCGTTCACCCAAGATGTCGCGTAAAATAGCCATTGTGTCCCTCGCAGTGTGCGCTGTGGCTCCATCCTGTTGGAACCATACTTGCTGATGGTTTTCTACGGCTGGCCTTAAAAAATTTTCCAACATTTTCCGATATCTAACACCAGTGATGGAAACGGCGACATCGTGTTCATTTTCAAAAAAATATGGGCCAATTATCCTTTCCGACGAAACACTGCACCAAACGGTACACTTAAGTGGGTGTAATTCTCGCTGTTGAACTACTCCTGGATTTTTCGTAGCCCATATCCTGCAGTTTTGCCTATTAACGAACCCATTTAATTGGAAATGGGCTTCGTCGCTCATAATTAAATTATGAATAAAACCATGATTTTCTTCTGCTTTTTGACGAAAGTAAAGTGCATAATCAAGTCGTTGCTGGTAATCTGTCGGTTTCAATTGTTGGACAAGCTGAATTTTGTATGGAAACATTCTTATTGTATGCAAAATTCTCTGCAGCGACCCTCTTGAGAGGCCAAGTTGTGTCGAACGTCTCCTGGTTGATGTTTCTCCATCTTCCCGAATACTCTCCTGTACCCATTCAATATTGTCATCCCTGTGCACCGTTCGTCGTCTGCCGGCACCAGGAAGGTTCCTTACTGGCCCTTGTTCTCGAAAATTTGCAACCAGACGGTTGCAAATTTTATTGTTGACTCTGAGGGTCCAACCCGCACATTAAAATAACGACGATATGCACGCTGAGTCAAAACAATGGATCGTTGATTTGAGAAATAAAGTTCAACGATTTTGGCACGTTGTTCAATTGTGTACTGTTCCATTTTAAATTCCCCAAGTCTTCTTAACAAAATACTGAAAACAAAAAAAAAATATAATAAAAAAGTTATAACGAATTAAAACCCCTTCGGTCATTTTGGGCCAGCCTGTATAAAGTTCGGGAATTCATTATCTAATCATTTACTGTCTATGAATTTTTTTTTCGAACACAAGATGTGATTGAAAATAACAGCATACACTGTCGCAGTGCGGCATCGAGGTCAAAAGTTTATACAACATATATTTACGAATTGCTAGCTTACTTCTGCTGGATACTTTTATCCAGGACTTTTCTCTATTTCAATGACGAAGTATTAATTGCTATAAAGTGTCAATTAATCTTAATCAATAAAATTGATTCCCTGTTAAGGGCATTTACTAATTCAAGTTGAAATTTTGAGGCACGAGTATAGACAGATAAAGCAATTAAAAGGTGTTACATACTACCATAAAAAAAGAACGAAATTGTTCGTTTAAACTGAACGCCCGAGTCGTGTAGTTTTAATTTTTATGGTACGCATTCTCGCTCAGTGTCAATTTAATATCTCAATTATTTTTTTAACGACGGTTTCAACTTTATATTTGTTCCGATTCTTCCTATCTTTTGCATTAGATTTTGGACGAAAACGTGAAATTAATAGTACAGAAACGTTAAAAATGTCATGGTAAATCGACATCTGACAATTGTAATCAATTATAACTATTACAAACAGAATACGCACCGATATTACCAAAGAACACAGAATAGGTGAAAAATCGCGATTCTGTACGTTCTTCTTTGAAATAATTGATAATATTTCCGCCCACATAAACACTAGGTTTAAGAACTTCAACATCCTTAAATTTGTAGAATTAAAAAGTCTTTCTTTGGAGACTGTGGTTAAGTAAAAACTTAAAAAGGTTAGAACCCCTTACCACAAATAATAATTGTATCCCAAATACATATTTCGACAACTAAGTTGTCGTCATTAATAGGTAAAAACCACTAATTAAAGTGTTGAACATATAGAATTGAAGTAGAATTTAAAAATAACGTTAAATATTTTCCAAGACTCTTGATCAGGTACGTAGATGACATTTTCGCGATTTTTGATACACGGAAATGTGAACTGGACATGTTCGTTAAACAGCTAAATTTGAAGTTTCCGACTATTAAATTCATGGTGGAAAAGGGAAACAATGATAGGATACCATTTTTAGGTACATTAGTAATTAGAAATAAGCATACAATAGAAATTGATATTTTCCGGAAACCAATGTTAACCCTTAACTGGCCAGGGTCTATTAGACCCTAGAGTTTAGTTGTTCCAGTATTACTCTTAAGGACATGCGCAAATCTTTATATATTGTAGTTTAAGGGTCTATGTGACCCTGGTTCACCCTAACTGAAAGTAATTTTAATTAAGAATGTCCGTAGAAAAAAGTGTTCGTGCTACTGATTTGAATTTTGAAGAGACCGTATTACGGTGGTATGATGAAATTGGTTCAGAAAGTGATGAAGGTAGTAATATAGATGATGAATTTGTTATTGAAAGTGAGCATTAAACAGCCTCTGAGGAATCAGCATTATCAGAGGACGAAGCTTCTTCAGAAGAGGAATTACATGTGCAGGAACAATGTGAATCTACAACCAAAGGATATTATTGTAGGAACAGGTTCAAATGGTCAAAGGAGCCACCGAACCCACACGTACGAACGCGAGCACACAACATTGTTACTCATTTGCCTGGGCTAAACGGTGCTGCTGGAAATTTAGGTAATAAGTCTCACCGGATAGATGCCTGGAACTTTCTGTTCACCGATGATATTCTCGATGAAATACTCACATGGACAAATGAAAAGCTTGGCGAGTACCGTCTCAAATTCAAAGAACCTAATAGGCCTGAATTGAAAAATGTTGTTCGAGAGGAATTCTGTGCATTTCTCGGATTACTTTTATATACTCAAATTTTCAAGTCAGGTCATGAGAGACTTCAATCTTTGTTTGCTGCAGATGGCACAGAAAGGGATGTATTTCGTTGCGCTATGTCTTGTAAGCGTTTTTTTGTTATATTAGCTTGTCTTAGGTTTGATAATTTCCGGACCAGGCATGAACGTTTACCTGAAGATCCTAGTGCTGCGATATCTTTTATTTTTACAACATTCGTCAAGAACTGTCAGAGTGTCTATACAGTGGGTAATTCGGTTTCTGTAGATGAGATGTTAATTGGTTTCAGAGGGCGTTGTCGATTCAAAATGTGTATGCCTAATAAACCGAATAAGTACGGGTTGAAACATATTTGTCTTACTGATGCACGAAATAATTATTTTTATAACGCATATTTGTACTGTGGAAAGGCAAGTGATGGAGCTACTTTGTCTGAAGAAGAACGAACATTGAATATTCCTACGCAAGCAGTAATTAGACTTGCTAAACCAATCGAAAAAACGAATCGAAATATCACCTGCGACAACTGGTTTACTTCTGTTCAATTAGTCCAGGAGCTACTCGATAGTGGACTAACTTATGTAGGTACGATAAGAAAAAACAAAAAAGAAATACCGCCACAATTTTTAGCATCAAAGAAGCGACCAGTTTTGTCTACAATGTATGGTTTCACCAAAGATATGTCTTTGGTATCATTTGTGCCAAAAAAGAATGAAGCAGTTGCTGTTTTTTCTAGTATGCACCACACTGCTAGTTCAGATGAATCCACTGGAAAACCAGAAATCATAAGTTTTTATAATAGCACCAAAGAAGGTGTCGATTCACTGGATCAAAAGTGTAGCGTTTACTCATCCTCGCGCCGCACTAGACGATGGCCTATAGCCATTTTTTTTACAATTGTGGATATTGCTTCGTGCAACGCTTTCATTCTTCATCAATCCTACAGAGATTGTGAAAAATTACAGCGGTTTGAGTTTATAAAACGTTTAGCGGATGCTCTTGTAAAACCCTTTATACACACGAGATATAACAATCCATCTATACAAACAGGGCTAAAAACAGTCATGGGAACTATTCTGGGTGGGCATTACTGATACTATACCGAATCTGCAAGTTGAAAATGGTACCTCAAAAAGGAAAGGATGCTACATTTGTCCATATTCTAAGGATAGGAAGACAAAAACACATTGTGTACGTTGTAGGAAGCCAGTTTGTTTGCAGTGCAGTAAGAATATATGTAATAACTGTTTATAAAAACTCTCGATAAAGTTTGTTGTTAAAATTTTCAGCATTGTGATTTTGTTATTTTTGTATATGGTGTTCGATTTGAAATGTTTATGTGCAAAATATAACATACTTTTACACATTTTAGGAAGCTAAAAACATTTCAGATAATTGTTCTGTTCCGAAAAGGTTTCGATTTAGTTTAATTTCTGTAATAAATATTTTCTAATACAAGCGATCTTTTATTGTTCATATTTCAACACAAATACAGAGAATGATATGGGATAAACCGATATTATCAAAAATTTTCAAATAAATAGTCATATATATGTAGATCTTCACATAGGGTCTGTCAGACCCTGGATCACCACGAACGTAACGTAAATGACGCTCACCAGTTAAGGGTTAATAGATTCATCACCGCGGATTCAAATCATAGTTTTTAACAGTTTTTTTAATTTCTTTGTCCATCGGTTATTAAACTTTCCGTTTACAAAAAAGACATGCGAAATAGAACCAGATTTCATTAAAAACATCGCTAGGTATAATGGCTTTAACATAGAAATAATTAATAAATTAATTAAATTAATTAGAAAAACGAATTTAAAAAAGATAATCCGCAGATCCACAAGTTAGGTATTTCAACGTAACCAGGAGAAAACGTATATGTGTTTACCATATCATCTAAAGATGAATTTGAAATCAGGTATATCAGGACTGTAATTAGAAATATATAGGTCAAACGAAACGCCCAATAATAACCCGTTTTAAAGAACACATATCACAAACTAAATTTAATAGACCATAAAAATCGAGCGTCGCAAACCATGCATTGGACACGGATTATAACGTCACCGGAAAAGTGTTAAAACTTATCAAAAACATCATTCTGTGTGTTAGCTTTACTGTGCCCCATGTTCAATACATTAATTAGTGGTTTTACCTACTGATGGTAACAACGTAGTTGTCGAAATACGTATTTATGATATGATTATTAATAACAGAATAATTTGAAACATACCTGAGTACGAAGAAACCTCACCAATTTTGTATAATATAAAAGTATTTTTCATTTTAGATTTGATTTTTAATAATATTTTATATTATTAAATAGTTATTTAAGTAATAAGGGAGGTAAGTAACATTTACTAGTCGAGGACTAGTTTGCGTCCGAGGGCTTGCCCGCGGACTTGCAATAGAGTTCGAGACTGGTAAATGTTACCTCCCGAATTGCTTATAACATTTTTCCCACTCCCCAGACAATAAAATCCTCAAAAATTATATGTAATCATGATAAACAGTAACGGTGAACAACCTCGGAATTTAATAAATTAGACATTAAGTGTTGCTGATAAAGTAGGTGATAATAACATTGAATTATCAAGAAATATAAATAAATATCCCAATTTAGTTAATAATGTTACTAATTGTACAAACTGTAATATTACCATAAATATAAATTAATAGAACACGTGTTTTGATGCACTTTTTTTCCCTAAAGGACGTAAGTAAATTACTTACGCCCCGTTGTCATAACAATCACAGTCATTTCAGTAAAACCAACTTACATCTATAGAAACAATGTATTAATGGTATGCTTACTATAAGGGGAGTGGGAAAAATACTTTTGTACGATTGTTAATTGTAATAAGGGGTGTTTGAGTTTTTAGAATTAGTTAATTTTTGCGATAAACTCGCACACAATTTCTGAATCGTTTAAACAAAATTATCCACAATATTTTGACTTTCCTGCATTACGTTCCGAACTCACAGTGATTTACAACACCTTAGAAGGCTTAAATAAATTGAGTGCTAGTGAGTCTCTTAAAGACAGCGCACTAGATGGTGCTTGCCTTCTTAAACTATGTGTATTAACACTAACTATCCCCGCTACAAGGGCGTATGCAGAACGTTCCTTTTCTACGCTTAAACGAATAAAAAATTTTGTTAGACAATTGAAAACGAATTAATGCAAGAATATTCTCGCCAAAATGTTTTTATGATGACGTCGTTGATGAGTTTGCAAAAGAAAATAGACGTATAGCACTTCATTTTAAGTAAGGTAGGATTCTATAGTAGTTTTTAACAAATTTTACCTTTTTTGCGCCTCTACCAATAAATTTTTTGCTTAGGTGTTATTTTACTCTATAGCTTCCCCTTTTGTGAGGTTCTCAAGACGCTACAGCATGTACTTATTGATGATTAAAATAAAATCGAATGGGTATCGCTCCATGTTCCATGTTCTTATTGAAAAACTGTATGTATATATATTAATATAGTAGATTGAATTAGTTGGCGATTTAAGGTCTCGTTTTACTTAAAAATGTATATATTTAAATCAATCTTACACGTTCCCGCATATAATGCCTTTCTCAAAGAATTAAAAATATAAATGAGAGTATATTGTCATACTTATACATTTGAAACAACATATATCACGATTCCATATGTTCCACAATTATCAGAAAAAATTAAATACACTTTAAAAAAATATGATACGGCTACAACATATAAACTTAGTAATACCAGTAAACATCTATTTTCAAAACTAAACCCTAAAATAGAAAAAAAATCGAGAAACACATGTCATCTATTAAATACCATGTCGCGATTGCGGTAGTTACTGCTTAGGCCAAACTAAACAATAGTTATACAAAAGAATACAAGCCCACAAATACTCTAAAACAGACAAAACTGCTTTATTTACACACAAACTAGAACGCGATCACTATTTCGATTTTGAAAGCACACAGATAATTGATAAAGAACAACACACAATGAAAAGAGATATTAAAGAAATGATTAGTATTAAACAGGAAAAAAATTCAATTAACAACAGAAGTGATATAAAAAAATTAAGCAGTATATACTATAATCTAATTATGTAACGATCTGCAATTTACCATCATAATATATGTTGCTATTATATAAATATATATCTTATATTATTTAAATATCTGTACATTTGCTTATCATGCTGACAGTTCCGTATTTAGATCCCTGACTGGCTGTCCGATTAGGTTTTCGGCTTTCCTTCTCTTTAAGGCAAATGACGACAGCTTAACATCTTAAGCCGCTCCACGGGCGCATACATAATAATAACTCGTCTTGTGTTTCCCAGTTTTTGTTGTATATCTATTTTAGAATACCAAGGCATGATTTATTATTATTATATTGGAATGTGTCTTTGAATTATTTTATCCATGACAACTACAAATGTATAAGTATGACATTAATATACTGTCATTTATATTTTTAATTCTTTGAGAAAGGCATCGTATGACGAAATATGTAAGATTGTTTTAAATATATTCATTTTTAAGTAGAACCAGACCTTAAATCGCCAACTAATTGAATCTACTATAACATACAACGGTCACGAAGTAATAATCTATATTAATATATATAGATAATTATTTCATGACCTTTGTATGTTAAGAGATTAAATTAGTCGGCGATTTAAGGTCTGGTTTACTTTGATATGTAGCATGTAAGATATGTAAGATATGTAAGCAATCTTACATGTTTTGATACATAGTGTCTTTTTCAAAGAAATTAAAAATATATATTTTTAATTTCTTTGAAAAAGACACTATATATCGAAACATGTAAGACTACTTTAAATATATACATATCAAAGTAAACCAGACCTTAAATCGCCGAGTAATTTTTCTACTTAATATATATATTCTAATGTTCTCGCGGTTATATAATGTCGAATTGGTTTCTCGGGTATAGTTCCGCTTGTGGATTTGGTTCTGAGAAGAACGTCTATCTCGACTTTTCAAGGAAATCTCTTTCGTCTTCATCTGCCTATATTCATCGCCAACCTGCTCCAGATGAGGACGAATGAGAATTCGTTGGAACGTTGAGATAGAGGTTCTTCTCAGAACAAAATCCACACGCGGAACTATACCCGAGAAACTACTTCGACACATACATTATAACAAGTGTTCATTTGAAAAGTCAATCTAGGTTACTTTGAAATTTTGATAGAATAAGACGCAAATATATTAGTATGTGTTTGTTGTTCCGTAAATGTAAATACAAATGACATTTGGATCACAAATCTCAATATCACAAATCACAAATATCAGTTAGTGTATAAAATAATCGTGCGTCGATTCTGGTTTAAATGAATTGCTTCTCTCTCAGTTTTAAAATGGCTTTCACTTTAGAACATAAATTTTTTTTAGTCCAGGCTTATTTTCGAAGTGGTAATAAAATTGATGGTTTATGGGTTTATTCAGTTCAAGATTGCATGGTAGAATTTCAAGTTGAGTTTCCAAATTTTGTAATAGATTATATACAATTTAAGAATACTTTGGATAGAACTTTAAAACTTTTTTCTGAAACTGGTAGTCTCTTAAGAAAATCAGGCAGCGGAGCAGTTAAGAAACGTACACCTCAAGTTGTCAATCGTGTTGAAGAAATAATGGAAAATGAACCACAAACATCTGTTCGACATTTGAGTCAACAAATAAACCTTTCTGTTGGTTCAACTCACAAGTTATTAAAAACAGATATGCAACTTTATCCATACCGTGTCACAGCAGTACAAGAATTGTTAGAAATTGATTACCCACCTAGACTACAGTTTTGTAATTGGTTTGTAAATATGAACAATAATGGAGAACTTTCGCAAAGAGTCATCTTTACTGATGAAGCATGGTTTTATAAAACGGGATACCTAAATTCACAAAATACAAGAACTTGGAGTAATGAAAATCAACATGTAATTAATGAAGAATCGCTACATCCAGAGAAAATTGGTATTTGGGTAGCGATAAGCCAAAGGCGAATCATTGGACCAATATTTTTTTCAGGAACGTTAACTGCTCAGGGGTGCCGTACGGAAATTTTACAACCATTTGTCAATCAGTTGCATGATGATGAACTTCAAAATGCATATTTCCAACAAGACGGAGCGGAGCACCTTGTCACTGTACTGCAGAATCTTTGGATTATTTAAGATAATTTTTTGATGAGCGTATAATTAGTCCAAATACTGAAATTGCCTGGCCTGCACGTTCATGCGATTTAACTCCTTGCGACTTCTTTTTGTGGCCTTATCTAAAAAATAACA